>CM036910.1:3691463-4303253 GCA_020800305.1 Porphyrio hochstetteri | reverse complement strand
ACCTGCAGGAGGTCTGGAATGGCAAGTGTCACCTCCTGACTTTTGAAACCCTCACAACTTTCAGTGCTCAAAACCAAAACTCACCAGTCCAACCCAACAAAAGCAGAGGAATTAAAATATTTTCTGCCAGTCCTAATTAATTGTCATCTACATTTTCAAGTCTAGTGGCCCATCTTTCAACCTGCCTGGTTTTCCAGGTCCAGTTTTATAGCATCTCCCCCTCACCAAAACCAGAGGGCTTTTGGTTTGACGTGGCTCAAGCTCTAGCAGAAGGATGTGACCACACTCTTTGAGAAGTGTGTCCCAAAGCCCTGCATTGACTTCTGCAACCATCACTCACAAAATCCATGCAGAGCTTGCCCTTTCCCTGTGCAGGTTGGGATAGCCTCAATAATAGAGAGTAACAAATCCTTCCTGGTGCTGGAAAAGGGCTTGAGCAAAAGTGGATTAAGTTCAAAGGAGCGAATCGTTACCAGTTCCCTTAGAAGGAGATTCAGTGTACCACAGGGAAGGAGCAGGGGTGTTCACCAACAGCCAATAGGATCTTTCTGTTACGTGCCAGACATCTGGACCAATTCAGAGGTATTTTGCCTTTCCACAGCACCAGCACAGGGAAGAGGGACTCTCTACTGCTGCAGCTTCACCCAGTCCCAGAGAGGAGGCTCCCTTGGCAAATGTGCTCTCCCCTTTAATGGGGAGTATGGCCTCAAGCTGTGCCAGGGCAGAGTCAGATTAGACATCAGGAAAAAAATCCTTCCCCGAAAGGGTTATCGGGCACTGGAACAGGCTGCCCAGGGAGGGGGTTGAGTCACTGACCCTGGAAGTATTTAACAGATGGGTAGATGAGGTGCTCAAGGATATGGTTTAGCAGAGGACAGGTACGGTTGGACTCAATGATCTCAAAGGTCTTATCCAACCTGGTGGTCCTGGGATGCTCCAGGGATGTGAAAAGCCACTGTATGGGATGAAAATCTGAGGCACCGAAGGACTCTGAACTAATGAAAAAAGGCAGAGCAGCAACCTGGAGTTGGAAACAGCATTTTCAAACTGCAAAGAGACACATCTCTAGAAGTCAAGTATTTACCATAAGAAACAAATTATCTCAGCACTGGTCTTTCTATGTTTTGATGTTTTCCAATTATTAACCATCACCTTGCGAAAGACAGGGTAGCACATCACTGAGCACATCACAGAGCCACAGCCTTTCCATAGCCTGGCTGGTTGTTAATTACAGAGAAAGGATCCCCTCCACTTCTACCCAGATGTTCTCAAAGTAGGACAGGAAGTAGGAGGAATATCCTTCCATCTGCAGGTTTCCATGCAGAAATCAAAATTACTCCAAGAAATGTTACAACACAGTGCATTTCTTCACACTTCACAGGAAGAGAGGGAAGGAGAAAGAGAGAAAATAAGCTCGTCTGGTGCACTAAGTGATCATTTATCTTTGTTCCCTTAGTAGCCTTTGTGAATGCGATTGCTCTGCTGAACTTGGCACACTGCCTGTAACATTTGAGGACTCTGCTGCCTTAGCACTGTGTGTCTCTCCTGAATTCATTCCATTCACAGGTTGTTCCCGAACAAAGGAGACTGTCCTTTTCTATTTTTGTCACCTAAGGAAGCTCACAGGATAATAGGTGCAGAGCCCCTTGAAAAAAAGCTTTTGTAAATAACTTCCAGCCTCAGCTCTGGAAATACTGTAGTTGGGACACATTTTGATATTGCCACAAATGTATTTGCATCAAGTTTTTAAATAATTTTTTTAGAAAATATTGTTTGGGTTATTTTCTTTGCTTTATGTCCTAATAAAACCTGAAATCTTAGTGCATGGACTGATGCTGGCATCACGATGTCAAGGCATGGCTAACAGCATTACTGGAGTCCCAGGCTCCCATCACGCTAAGGAGGAAAAGATCCCAGACTTGCTTTCTCTTCTCCATGTAACTGAGGGCACAGTGTTCAGAGACACTGTTAGCGTGCACTAACTCCAACCTGCATGCTTGGTCTGCCTCTGCTTCTCCTGTGCTGCTGGCTGCCACAAGTAACCGAACCTTACCCCCATTATTCTTTTCAAGCTCAACTCATCTATATCACAAGAGCCACGTGGAGAAAGGCTTTGACTGCACTTCCCTTTCCTGCATGGCAAAAAAGGGCTTGGCTGTGTTTTGCCTTGGAGAAACCCCATTCCCTGCATGGCCACCCCTGTGGACAGAGCAGCTCCTCTGCAGTGCTGGCAAAACTGCTTTCCCTCCCATCATCCAGCTCTACGCAGCCTTTTCTTTTATTCTTCCAGCTGTTCTCCAGGAGACGGGTTCTCATCAGAGGGAAACAGTACTGAGAGAAGATGGCTCATCTGCTGTTCAAAGAGCTCTGCAAACACAGCCCTAAGTCTCAGCTGGCATCAACTGTTGTGATTGAAGTCAAGAGCCACGGGTATTTACATCAGCTAGGCCCTAGGTCACCAATATCCGAATTCTGCCCTATTATCCAACCTGCCTAGACCCAGAGAGAAGAAAAATATTATTATCCTCAACATGCATCAAAATGATTCATTTTCCCAGCACATTCCCCTCTCTCCCCTGAGACGTAGCTGTGTATTTACACGTCACTGAAAGCCACACAGGGGGCCTGTGCTCAGTTGCTGACTTTCTGGGACATGCCACTTGCCCTCTCCGCAGACTGGATTCTCCCCTCATGAAACGGGGATGCCCCTGGCCCCATGAGGCACACCGAACCATCCTGCTGAAACGGCTGAAGAAACCCTGGGCATCACTACTGCTGCTGTTCCTGCTAACAGCATTACCAGTCCACTGCACCCTGCCCGTTTGGCTGCTGCGTTCAACCCGGCACACGTATTCCGTGCATCAGGCACAGCTGAGGGATGGTGCATGCTTCCGGGTGCCTCTTATGTACACAAAGCTAAAAAGAAAAGTGGATCTACTGGATTTACTTTAAAATATTTTAAGCTTATTCCTAGACACTGAAATGCTACCTTCAGGTTTAAATTAATGAGAGGAGTTGGAAGTAGCTGAAATAAGATCAAGAAACGTAGAAAAGGCTTTGATGTTGCAAAATAGACTAACTATTGCTGTTTATCTAAGTGTTTGGTAAATTACCCTTCATAAGAAAGTACGTGCTTTAGTCAAGACTACTTTGCATAGGCAGATGGGGTTTGTTACATTTTGCCCAGCCTTTGTGTTTCCAAACTTTTACTAGTTTCCTTTTTATTTTAATTGTTTGTAGAGAAGTAGGCTGGAGCCATTTGGAGAAAGGGACTTTAAAGGGATCTCAGCAAGGGAACAAAAAAGGTTGTTTGTTTCCTTCTGACACTTCTAAGCCATACTTTGGCACAGAACGCGGGGCACTCATGGTGCTGTTCTGGAGTCAGGACAACGCAGGTAAAACACAACCCTCTGCACACCACCAAAACACTGGATGTCCAAGTCAGCTGTGACAATACCTTCAATGGACTGTGAAAGGTGTAGGAAGAACTGTTCTGACCACAAATGAACACCATGCCTTTTAGAGGAGAAAATGTATCCCTGTCTTTGTACTACACTCCAGAGGTCACACTAAAGAAAACCCGTCTGAATTCAGAGTGAAGTGAAATGCATCCCAGAGATTGTCCCCTTAGGCTGCTATTTTACTGGGAACCAAAACTAAACAGATTCGAGAACTGTAACTGAGATGAAGAAGATGAGCTTGCCCATGTAACTGCTGGGCATCAAGGGACCTCCGGGCAGGGCCAAGGAGCCATGTGAACATCCGCTTGTTTCAGCTGCTCTTTGCATTAAACCCGTATGCTCCCCTGGACAGGCTTGTTTTGGAGGTCACCTCAAAATAAGACAGCAAACTCTGCGTTTGAAAATGTTTTGGTGTCCATTGTCTTTGCGGTAATTTCACTGCGATCACCGGGTGTGCGGTTAGCACTGCCCTCCGCTCGCTGCTAACCCAGACACGGAGCACAGCTCCAAAATGCGAGCGGTGTGACAAGTCCTCAAAATTGCCTGAATATACAGCTAGCCCACCGGCTGTTTATTGCAGCGTGTCAAGTTTCATCTCTCCACGAGACAGAATTTCCCCCCTCAGACAGGAAAACCAGAACAAACGCTCATACTTTATAAAAAGAAAAACACACCCCCACAGAATGGAAGACAAATACCCTTTCCCAGCACTTTCTGTCATGGCTAAGGTGCCTGTAGCTCAGATGACGCTGGGGCTTGGGGAAGCGGCTTGTGAAGACTGGGCTTTGGCACAGGAGGACGTGGGGAATACTTTCCAGACTCGGGGGTTCATCCAACAGAGCGTTACCCTCTCGTCCCATGCCGGGAAGGCCGGCTGCAGGTGGTGAAGCAGGCACACCACTGTGCAGGGGACATCAGCACCCAAAGCACTCCGAGTTACTGCCTTTGAGCCAGGGTGCCCCTCGGGACCCAACACATGGTTGCCTCAAGACAGGATTTTTCATGACCTCATGATCCCTTTTCATATTCTTCTTCCTTCAGTGAGAAGCACAGGCAGCTCCAAAGCAGGCAAGTAACATCGATGCCCCAATGCCAGTCACACTGACAGAAACAAACAGGAACTGTGCAGAGGTTCTGCTAGAACCACGGCTTTCCTGCGAGCAAACAAAGGATTGACTTCCCAAGCAGAGAGGCATCTCCAGAGCCACATAGGCAATAGACACTTACAAGGCAAGGTGGGGCGAGTCCAACCTAAGATCTTTTTGGCTATTTTGCAAGCTCTAAGCTGGATACAAATTTGAGAATACACACATAAATATCTCTATATATATATATATATGTATGTATATTAAAACATAAATATATAATGTGTACATCTCTGGTTTTATTTTGTATTATCAGTAATTCCGATTAATAACACCTCATCACCTTCTAAATTCAGCCATCTGCCTGCACCCACCATGTCTCAGGCTTCAACATCCATCTCCTCTAGGCAAGAACAAGCTTTTAGCACTTTCCAATCTTCTTGCCTGCATCGTTTCCACCCCAAACCACTAGAAGGCACAATACCCCAAAGAATTACCTCAAAGCAGCAATCTCAACCCGCAGGATGTGAGGCCACCCAAGGGAGCTTGCGTAGGTGCGATGTGCTGAAGAGTGGACCATCCCTCTCCCTGGACCAGGCACTGGGAGCTGAGCATGTCATGTCTCAACTTTTCACATTATGAACCTGCAAAGAAGCTGCATGGGAAAGATTTCTTTCACTCCTTCCTTCTCAAGATATTCGCTACAATTCTGCCAGAAACACTGAAAGACACAACTGACCAGATTGGGCACCAAATGCGTGAATACAGAATCACAGAATCATAGGGGTTGGAAGGGACCTCCAGAGATCATTGGGTCTACCCTCCCTGCAAAAGCAGGTTCCCTACGACAGGTAGCACAAGCAGGCATCCAGATGGGTCTGGAATATCTCCACAACCCCCCCAGGCAGCCTGTCCCAGGGCTCCATCACCCTCACTGTAAGGTTCTCCAGCATATTGGTGTGGAACTTCCTGTGCTCCAACGTGAGGCCATCGCCCCTTGTCCTGCCCCACAGACCCCTGAAAAGATATAGTGCAATTGTGACCATACCCTGACATACAGATCGACACCAGGAGAAAAGCAGCAGCACTTCAATGTCCATATCTCTGCCCATGTATAAAAAAATTCAGGAAACCTACCTTTAGTCAGCAATAAATTAATCTCCAGAGCAGCGAGGAACTTTAACCTCAATGCAGTTAAATACACAAGGAAGGTTTTCTACTATATATATGCATTGTCCAAATATTCCTGCTCTCTATCTTTCCCTCATGGGTGAAACTTCTCCCCCCTAAATTAATTAGCTTTCATTGGATAAATCAATATTTCTCTCAACAAGGAAAAAAAAAAAGGCTAAAAATGTATACTGTGCAGAAAATATAGTACAAATGTATTGAACAGCCTAAACATAATGATATATCCAGAGACTGTGGTCATTTGAAAGCTCTGAAATGTAATTTTGAAAATTGCTTTACCGAGTTAATAAAAAGAGAACCACTGAAAAACCACAAAGAAAAAACACTTACATATTTGTTAAGTTCTTTTCTCTATTTTTCCCAATGGCTGAAGGTGAGAGCTATGTCTTATTTGCCAATAAAAGATTTTCCAGGACTCTTTAGGTACACATCACAGAGCAGTTACCCAAATGATCATAGCCGAAGGAGACATCTCTGAAATAGACTGTAAGTATCACGAACACGTTTTGTATTATATGTAAGTACTGCTTCCAGTAATTCAAAAATATCACAAGAAAGCTCTGCTTCCAGAGGTAAAAAATATTTACCCCTCTGCAAAGGCAGACTAAGACAGTATATGCTGGAACAAGACATGGAATGTGTAACAAACCTCATCTATGCCAGTCCTGAAGAAGACACAGACAAACTGGATGCAGGGTGGGGATGCACCACAGGGGTGAAGTGTCCCTGGGAGCCCCACGCTGGGGAGAGTCGACAGCTTTGCTCATAGACTCATAGAATTATAGAATCATTAAGGTTGGGAAAGACCTCCAAGACATCTAGTCCAACCGTCCCCCTGCCACCTATATTACTAACTAAACCATGTCCCTAAATACCTCATCCAGTTTTTCCTTGAAGACCCTGAGGGACAATGACTCCATCACCTCTCTGGGCAACCCATTCCATTGCCCAATCACTCTTTCTGGGAAGAAATTTCTTCCCATTTCTAACCTGAACCTTTCCTGGTGCAACTTGCAGCCATTCACTCTCATTCTTTTGTTACTTATCTGCAAGAAGAGGCTGACCCCCAGCTCAGAAAAGTTCCCCTTGGAGTTTACCAGCCCACAGAGCAGGCAGCAGGGATGCTGGGTCATTGCCCTCCAGGCTTGTCTTTTGCCCCAGAAAGCACTTTTCTCATAAGAGCTTTCCACTCAGAAAAGCACAATGTGCTTTCCAGACCTGTGGAGAAAGTAAACGCATAAATGTCTCTTCTTTCATCACTGTTCCAGCCCTTCATAGCCTTAAAGGAGGCTAAAATCACACAAGTACGATTTTACTAAACCTTGGCCAGTCTCAAAAGCGAAAGAACACCAATCAGTGTTACCCAAAATAACCTCCAACCTCTACAGACAGCAAACCGCATGAGCAACGCAAAACCGCAGACACCTTGGTCTGGCTCGCTCGCGTGCTTTGGGACAGGCCTCGCTCAGCCCCGCTGAAACGCACCGAACCAGAGGCGACAAACGTTGGTATTACAGGCTGCATGTGTGCTGCGCTACCTCAGGCAGCAGGCAGCAGAACCGGGGTCCGCTGGCACGTGATGTCCCACGGCGGAGGACCCAAAGCCCCCGTAGCACATTGTGCTTCCACCCTTTGCCCTGGCAGCAGAGAGACCTGAGCCAGGCAGATCCCAGCCCCACGCTTTGGCAGCAGCGTGCTGCCACCGAGGGCTCTCTCAGACACAGTCTGCATGTTTGACATATTTTGTCTCTCAACTCCTTACTCGGATATTCCCCCCTTGGAGATATTTATGCAATGCTATTTGACCCCTGCCAGCTGGTGTAGCATTGCATTCCTGGCAGGATGCTGCTGGCAGGCTAGTCCACTGCTTAGCTCCATCTTACAGAGGTTCTCTGACCTCCATGGGATGACTAGGGCTGTGCTGATAGCTTTCCAACTCAGAGTGCACATTTCTGGGCAGGCCACGTGTCAGTACTGCATTCTATAGGGCTGCCAACCTCATATACACCACATCTGTCTCTGTTATTTTCTGTCTTTGTTACTTTATCTCTCCGAGGGATTTATTCCTCCCCTTCACTGGCACAGTGGCCCCTCTGAATGAGGCTGTATATCCTTTAATTTATGCAAAACTCAATCATCAACTTGTCTCTGGGGAGTCTTTTCCAAAGGGGAAACTGTTGTCATTTCCTTCAGAAACAGGCCGTAACATTACAACTTCTTTTTTTATTGGTTTTTTTTTTTCTTTTTAAATGACAAGCTGTGGTGCTACCCAGCTCCAGCAGCTCCCATTAAAAATGACTACCATTTGTTAAAGCCCTGGATAACACAGGCTTTGTCCCCACATCACCCTGACCATCCATACTGCCACCTCCCCAGGCTGACAAATCTGCTGCTGCTCAGTCAGTGCTCAGTTTTTATCTCATTTCACTTCAGCGTGTCTTGATGCTACGCTGCCATTTGTGCTGGATTTGTTTATTTATGTACTCTTTGAAATCCACTGCCAATGTGGAAATGTTATTTTCCCTAAGTTCTTAAGCATAGCTGTGATGGCAGCACAGCCTGGAAGGTCTTACAGAGTCCCTGCACAAATGAGATAGGATTTATTGAGCCACACTGCCCATCTTAATAAAGCAAGAGCCAATTAATAATCTAATAAGAACCCTAATAACAAATAACTCCTGAGTCCATCCATGCCATGACCCTAACAGTCCTCTGGCCTTCAACTGTGGTGCAAACCAGAGCATCTTCTTAGGGACTCCTGACAACAGCTCAATCCACAAAATTTCGGAATGCTACGTGCTCCTGCTCACCTTCAACATGCATCTGGACAATGCACCCAGTCACCTGCTCTGACTGGGCTGGCCCTGTGTGGAGCCAGGAGTTGGACTCCATGAACTGTATGGGTCCCTTCCAACTCAGGAGATTCTGGGATTCTGTGCTGCCAAGGTTGACAGGGGACACAGAGCTCACCTGTTTTTATGCCACTTCAGGACTCCTCCAGCCAGTTTTAAGCATTTGGGAAGGAGAGATCATTTTCTGGACCATGGCTTCTCAGTTTCCGTATGCCAGACATGGCCTACAGAGATGCCAGAGAGTCTCAAGCACAATGCCTTTCCCTGGAAACATAGCAGCCTGTCTTAACTCTTGCTTTTTCTCTCAAAGTTAATCTGCCTCAGACAGATGTACCAGCAAGCTGCAGCGCAATCCTTTACCCTACCAACCACAGTCTTTACCATAATTTGGTGGAACATTCAACAATCACTAGGAAAATGAAGTTCTCCCTGCTTCCTTTCTGACACTCTAAGGTTAATCATAAACCCAGTGTAAAACTTATTGCTCACAGAGCTGAATTGAAACTACTTGTTCCTTGCAACACGATTCCCTCATCCCAGATCTTACATCTGTCCTTAATACTTGCTTTTCAGAATATTACAGGTAATGCACGTAAGCTAAATCCTGAGGAAAACAGCACTTGGGTAACCATGGTGTGCAAAGATCATGGTCTCATGCAAAATGGGTCTCTGCTGTGGGCCAAACAAAATTTCAGTGGAAAACCATTCTCCTAATTTCCTCTTTTCTGAAACTTTGACAAAAATGGACCAGCATGAAGAGTATCTATGTGAAAAACAGAGTTTATATCCAGCTCTATAAAACACTGCTCCCCATTCAGGGTACAGGAAACAAAGAAAAATGTACTCTCTGTGACATCACCTTTCTGAAGCCCTAACCTGTCCAGTGTGAAACAATGCAAGCAACCCAGTAGTCCACACCAATGCTAATGCAAAGCCATGCACCTCTGCACACATCTTCCTCCTTTCTAAATCTATAGACCATGAAAGAATCTGAGAACACCTGCTACACTTGGAGCTCCTTTATGAAGACCATAAATGGAACCTTAGCAAGCCCCAAACAGAACCATAACTTCTTTCTTGTACCCATCCCAAAGCAGGCCTCTCTTTCTTCTGTCTCTCTTCATGCTTGCCTTTCTGGAGGGGTAACTACCCTTCATCTTTACCTTCCTGCAACTACACCATGATGATCAGTCTCTGAACCAATATAAAAATGTTCCAGAAAACTGGTCCTTCCCATCGCAGTTCTGAAGAATAAATGCATACCTGTAGATTTATGTATTTACATATGTTTGGAATACATATTTTATCAATAAAATTCCATGGGGAGATAGATACATATGCATACAGAAAAAGCATCCCTCTTGCTTTCAGAAATCTTCCCCCTCTCCCTCAGCACTACACAAACAAAGCCTAAGTGAACAGTGCTGTATGGGAATTTACTTCAGGTAAAGCCATTTTTCCTCACAAATGCCATTTCCCAGCTTGGCTTTCAGGACCACAGAAAAAAAAAATATTCAAACTCTTTTGTCCAATTGCTTTCTTTCAAATCCCCTAGCCTTACCATGGTGGACACAGGGGAAGCTGGTGTGTGCTGCAACCCTGGAGAGAGCCTGTCTCTCCTCATTGCTCTGTGGGCCACAAGATATTCAAAAGAAACCTACTCTCTCCATTCGTCCTCCTTAAATCCTCCGTTTACTGCGCCTAACCTCAAGTGACTCAATGATCAAGCTTCCCCTGTAGAACTAATCTTGACAAACTTCCCCTTACACAGATTCATCTGTGTTTTAGGCTGCTGGACCTGTATAACATAGTGGGAGCTTTTCCCTGAAACCCAACTTGAATGCAGTCAACCAGCTACCTCCACCAAAACTGTCCAAAGCCACTCCTTCTCCCAGTACTCTCCAGCCTTCCGCATGTCCCGCCAGTGATGAGGATGAAATGCCTATTAGCACTGCCTGATACTTCTAAAACATCACAAGAAATATAATTACAGCTTCTGCTGGTAGGTTAAACCTGAGCCAACCTGCCCAGTGCAATTTGGTTCAGAGATACCTGATGAAAACTGGAAACTCACACCCAGCACTTGCCATTGGGAGGAGACAGATAAGGGGCCCTCCTAGGAACGCACACGCACTTGGGGAATCTGAAGCAGTTGAAAATTATTAGAGGTTTTCTAAGTGCTAGAAATCCTGTTTCTGTTAAAGGAGGTCTGACTGGGATTTACATACTGTGCATGAGATTAAGAAAAATTAGTACCCTGCATTGGTTTTAAGCCCTCTGTGAATATAAAAACCTGGGAATTTGCGATGCACGTATGTAATTGATGGTATTCAAATTTCATGGCAATTCCTAAAAATGGCTTTAATAACCAAGATTTCTTTATTTGCTTGGGGTTTTTTGCCTCTTCTCCAGAGGGCCCAAAGGCCCTGAGCGATCTCATTCTCTGTTCTCTTCCTCCCAATTAATTAGATTTTTTTTTTTTAATGAAAACAACAAAAAACAAACCTTAACTCTTTGCAAAATTATTTAATTCTCTTCAGGACTGCAATCTGCAATCACTCTTGGATGCTCTGCAATTCAGGTGTCAAGTGTGTGTTTGAGGAATCAGTCTGCATATGCACATGAATTTTCAAAGGTAATAGGTTCCTATCCCACCCTGGCAAACCCTGTTTGCCAGTCTCAGGAGCAAATCTTATGCTAAAAACTTAACAATATTTTCCCAGACTAGCAAAGAAAACAGGTGAGAGTTCCCGTATGGCTGTGTAAAAGCCTGTTTTCCTATGAGTCCATGTCTTGTGCTTAGATTTTGAAGTCTAAGGAG
Organism: Porphyrio hochstetteri; assembly: GCA_020800305.1. Lineage (NCBI taxonomy): Eukaryota > Metazoa > Chordata > Aves > Gruiformes > Rallidae > Porphyrio > Porphyrio hochstetteri. The sequence goes on along the minus strand of CM036910.1, from coordinate 4,291,843 downwards.
AAAAGGGCTCTTCCTGAGCTCTTCTCATGGTTCATAACTCCTTGATGGCTATGAGGAGGGGTCGGCTGCACACCCTTCTTTGTAGTGGGAAGCAGTTCTATGCTCTTTCTCCTGTTCATATTCGTTATGCTTGTAGGAACACTGTGTATTGAGGCTTTTATCCTTTGGGAAATGTTGAAACTGAAACACTTCAAAAGTTATTGAGGAGAGAATGACAGACTGTCCCACTCAGAGAGACATTTTTATATGAGAAACCAGGCTAAAAGAGCAGGGAGGGATTTCATACAGCTTCGTAGAGAACCTTGAGGCAGAGCTAAGAGAGTCTGACTCCAAGACCCTTCCTGAATCCTTAGGAAATCTGGATCTAGATGTCCAGAGTTGGGCCTGGCCTCACAACAGAAAGCCCCAAACCTTGGATCTTACTAATTACAAATCTGGGGAAGTCAAACACACATGTGGGACTTCTTCTCTGTTTAGGAATAGGTTGTTTTTCTTTTCTGTATGCTGCTTCATTGGAGCTTGATGGAAACTGGACACAAAACGGTTACACTTAACTGAAGACTAAGTAAAAATACAAGCCAGTGTATTGACTATACACTCAATTTATATATGAATATTAAACGTGTTTTCCTTCTTTAGCCCGCTTATTTTCACATGGGGTTTGCCAAGGGGCATTGTATATTGGATATTCAGATACAATCCTATTCCATAATGGTTTTGTAGTTGAAGTCATGCATAAAAGGATGGAAAACGTAGCTTACTTTACTGAAATAAGACCCTGTGAGCATTGAGGAGTTATTTTTAATATTCCTAACACATTAAGCCTATGCTACAGGGCATTTATGTAACTCTTCTTTGTTTAGTACCACCTCCATCAGAACATAAGTATTTGCAGCTCTCTCAAAGTAGCTCTCTTGCAAAAGCATAAGCTACCTTGAACCCATTATGAAATCTCTAAAAACTTTCCAGTTTAAAGAAAGAATCAAGTGATTCCATCTCATTTAAAACAAAGCAGTGCCTGGATGTAAATGGATTCTTTTTATCAGAATTTGACTCCTTCAGCTCCTCGTCAATAAGTTGCTTGGCTTCCATTACAGCTGCCTCATGCACGTATTTATCTGAGGCTGGTAGACCTTGTAAGACATGCAGTATGGCTTATTTTATTCTCCCTTATATTAGCAGGCATATAGAAATAATTCCTTTAACTTAATGCAATGTAACAAGTACAAAGTGGGTGTTGGGGGCTTTTTTTTGGAGGGTACATCACATAAAAAGACTCCATCTGAGACAGGCAGCAGCCTGCTGCTTTGATGCTGCGTGCCGCAGATCTCAGAAGCTGCGAGTACAGGTGAGCTCACAGTCTGCTGAGTTTCTGGGGAGCATAAAACGAGCCTAGGATGGGCTGTGCAAACCTACACCGTGGGTACCACGGTAATACTCAGCCCCTGGTTCAATCAGACAAACGGAATGTTTAACATTTGAAGTTACGACGCGAGTTACGTTTCGCATTTAAAGCGACGGTAGCCTTTTACTGCCCATCACCCTCTACGCATCAGGCAAAGGCAGGAGTGCACACAGACCTGTTTTATGGGTGGGAAATGAGACATAAAACCATCTCGTCCAGGAAACAGAGGTGCAGAGAAGTGAAGCACTTTGGGCACTTATCTATTACTTTCAATCTCTTTATGAGGGCTGGCTTTACACCCACTGAAATCAAGAGCAATTTAGGCCAAATACCTCATGACGTTAGTTTATGAACAAGCCGCTGCCACAGGAAGTGCTCAGCGCTGCCTCGGCTCCGCTCCGACAACAGCCCGTGGACTCTCACCACCGGCAGCCATCGCCTCTGCCGAGCCCTTTGGAAATTTTCCATTGGAAATCCTCTCTGTCAGGCAGTGACAGATAAAGCCTCCCCCGGCTGATAGTCTCCAGATCGGATTACCACAAAGGGAATTTCACCATCACACTGGATTCCAATTTTTCCCCCTCCTTATTCTGGCTAAGAATTCAATTTTCTTTTAGATGAAAAAGTATCGCCAGTGTATCTCTCTCCTCTAAGCTGAAGGTAACTTCACTTAGATTTGCTTTGCTAGAAGCCTTCTCCTAAACGCAGTGCTCTTTGCAATGAACTTTGCAGCTTCTTTCTAAGCTGCAGAGTGCCCTCCACCTTGACACTGCTGGCTGATTTCCTCTGAGATTTTTTTTCATGCCAGTCAATAAAGTGGCAATTTTAATAACACAGTTCTTGGATGTAATGTTATTCACAGGTCTGCATCGACTTTCCTGGCTGCGCTCTTGAAATTACCCACTTCAGCTATACCTATTAATTCCCCATGAAGTTTAAGAGTTCTCCATATGTTATGCCCCTAACCCGGAGCCACATCACATTGCTTTTTCTAAGCAGCTTCTACTCCAGTTCATCTCAAAATTCAAACAAAATGTTTCTTGAAATGTATTTTACTTTCCAGTTATTTCATGTTGGGAATATGGGCAGGCAGCATTACCAGGTTTTTTTGAGAGGTGGCGTTCACTTGCAAGTGGAGTCTGACTTAGGAGATTCAGGCAGTACAAGGAAATCTTTTCATGAGACTGATCTGAATTTTGATTCTCTAATAAAAGCTGGAACAGGAGACAAAATTGGTTTGATTTGATTTACAGTCTCTGAACCATGCTGCAGATGTAGCCCTTTTTTTCTGCTCTCAAACCAGTTCCAATTTATTCATGTGTGTTATTTATGTAGATACATTTACTGAATAGTTTATCAAGTGATTTTTGGATTGGGATTGCTGCTTGGAGTTTTACATAAATTGATCACCAACTACTGGTTTATTAACCTGTTTAGTATACAGCTGCAAGGAGGAAGATCACCTAAACCACCTAGAATTATTTCTCTCCATCAGGGTCTCACAGAAGACACTATACCGCTGGAAGAAAAATGAAGAGCAAACCCTGAAACCCCATAAAGATAATTATTAATAATACTCAAGGAGTCAAGGAGTTTGTGAAACTTGCCTCAGTTACCCATGCACAGCAGGTTTTGTTTTATGAGATAAGAAAGAAGACTGAAATAACAATCAAGAGTAATGGTGCTCAGAGCTGTACAGGCGCAGCCCATTCCTCTGAATAACTCAGCACCTCCATCTGCAAAATGCTGGGCATGAAAACACAGATGTGGAGGGCAGCTTGATTTCTGAAGGTGGGCCCTGAGCAACGGGGGATGCCAAGCCCCTTTCAGCACCTTCTACAGCTGAACCCGCACTCGTGGTGGCTTGGCAGTAAAGCACTGCTAAAATCCAAAAGTTGGATGGCACCAGCTAGCCCTGGGATGAAGGGCAGGCAGAGGCCATTTGACAGGACAATTCCTACCCCAAGACAAATCACAGAGAGCTCCTGAGAAGAAAAGCACAATCCTTCTGACAGCCGTTAACCTAAGGATGCTCTTTTAATTGCTCAAATTGTAAGAAATACAGAGGGCAAAATACTACAGAGGTGACTCAAAAAACTATCAGCTTATGACTCTGAAATCCACAGTCAGGAACATTACCATAATAAGCTCTGAGGAGCTACAATGAAAACTATTACAGCTCCAGGAAAGACACATAAAGATGAGCATAACAATTACCTGCCTGACAGAGAAAAAGGAAGAAAGGTACATAATTTAGAGTACTGCTGTTACTGGCTTTAAGACAGATATATAATGAAGAGTATTGCAGTTACCTAGTTCTGGCAGAGATATAATGGCAATCATTAGTTATCTAGCTGTAAGGAGGACATGTAATGTGTAGTATTATTGCTACCTGTCCCTAAAAGAGAGCAAGAAAGAGGGTGAGAGAGAGAGAGAAATGAGAAACCTGGAGGTGATCCTCCCTCTCTACTCTGCCCTGGTCAGGCCCCACCTGGAGTATTGTGTCCAGTTCTGGGCTCCTTGGTATAAAAAGGACAGGGATCTCCTGGAAAGAGTCCAAAGAAGGGCTACGAAGATGATTAAGGGCCTAGAGCATCTCCCCTATGAGGAAAGGCTGAGTAAGCTGGGACTGTTCAGCCTTGAGAAGAGAAGACTAAGGGGGGACCTAATCAAAGTTTATAATTATCTGAAGCAGGGGATGCAGGGGGAATCAGCCAGCCCCTTTTCAGTGGTCTGTGGGGATAGGACAAGGGGCAATGGCTGCAAGTTGGAGCATAGGAAGTTCCGCACCAACATGCGGAAGAACTTTTTCACAGTGAGGGTGACTGAGCACTGGAATAGGCTGCCCAGGGGGGTGGTGGAGTCTCCTTCACTGGAGATATTCAAGACCCGCCTGGACGCCTATCTGAGCAATATGAGCTAGGGAGCCTGCTTTGGCAGGGGGGTTGGACCCGATGATCTCTCGAGGTCCCTTCCAACCCCTACAATTCTGTGATTCTGTGACTTTTACCTGGCTCTGGAAGGCAGAAATTATTATGGCAAGATTTGCTGCTGCCCGTGGCTGTGCTTTACAGCTACTAATTCACAGAAGGAGAGGCAGGGGAGACTGAGCGGGCTGAGTTATACCATGGTTATCTGGTGCAAGGCCAGATTTCCAGCTGGCCAGAGCTAATAAAACTTGCTCACATTTGCTACAGCTTTGCTGACTTTGGGTTTGTGGAGAAGGAGAGGATAGGGGAGATAGGGACTGCCCCGTGAGACGCAAGCACCACAGACCCCTAGAGCCAACACGGACAGTGCGCGATGCCCCCACACGGCTCCCCAGCCGCAGCAGCCTCCAAGCAGGCATCGTTTCTCCCTGCACTCTCAGGAGCAGGCAGGAAGCCTTGGGCAAGAGCAGAGGACAAGAGAAAGGTATGGCAAAAAGAGGGGCTGTAAAGGAAGGAAACATGGCTTTTGAAAGCTCTGGAACATGGGACATAGAGATGCAATGTATTTATACTTCTGTAGAGAAAAAGGTGCTTGGAGCTTTCTGTAGCCTTTCAGTGTCATTCCCTTCCCTGGATGAATGACGTCTACCTACCCACCCCACCTTCAGATCAAAGGGACAACTGAAGAAAAAGAAAAGTATCTTTTTCTGTTAAATCTGGGGACAGAAGAGAGTAATAGCATACTGAGGGTAGGTCAGTTCAGGACTGCAGGAATGAGGGAAACCTATGAACTTTCCTAAGAAATAATGACAGCACAGACACTAAGTGGCCTACCTCTGCAATTTCTACAGCACTCCTCTGTATTGTCCTTGCACTCAGGCTGCAAATTTCCTTTCCTAGGCTGTAACACTGACAGAGCTTGAGACAAGGTCTTGTGAAGTCTGTTTCATTTTAGCTCACTCAATTTTCAATCAGATCCCTGATTAAATTCTAGGTCAAGGAACACAGAAGAAACTCCATTGCAAGTCAAATTACTCCTTGTGTTCCTCTTTTGATCACTCTTTGCTATCCATCAGGTGGAAAGATGTGAAGTTCAGCTAAAACAATTGAATCTTGTGGTGATTAATTTGTAATATTCCAAGAAGAAAGGCACAGCAGAAGCCCTACTGTTCTTCACAAACTGTGCAGCTGCTCTGTCAAACCACCTGTACAATGCTAGACTCGCTTGGAGGCAGAGAAGCATAGTCAAAGGAAGAAAAGCAAGGAAGAGAGCACCGGATGGGAAGGGAGCACCTGCCTATTTAACCCCCTCACAGAATAATTCCACACCTTCCTCTCACTGCATGACATTCAAAGTGGCATCCTCCAAAGCAGCAAAACAAACCACACATCACTCTGAGCCGTGAGCCTACAAACATGCCCCAGCAGTGCCACTGCCCCCTCCTCCAGTGACAGCCCTTCTGAGCACGTACACTGTGCATTTATAAATGATGCCACTATCACCAGTGGGACTACTCTTTAACACAGAAAAGACCAGTGGAGTATTTAAAAGGCGAGTACATGTAGTGCTGGAGGGCATGGTCTAGAGGTGGACTAGGCAGGGTTAGGCTGTGGTTGGACTCGATGACCTTGAAGGTCTCTTCCAACTCAAGTGATTCTATGATTCTATGACAGCTGGATGCAAGAAATCAGGTTAATTTGTAAATTACCTCCATTTTTACACCAAGTCCAGAAGCCAAAAAGATTAGTAATTTTTCTGAGAGTCCTAATCTCAGGTTAGGACTGAAAGACTTGAACTAGAAAGGATGACTCGCTGAAACAGGCTCTGCTCTTCAGACACCACCCCATGTGAAGTCTCTGACAACAACCTCTCTTGGGGACATTCTGAGAGTTAAGAGTCCTTGAGACAGGCAGATCCACAAACCCCCATCCCGGACACTGAATTCCTGTCCTGAATGCTACTTTACACTCTTTACCAGGCAGAAGCACAGAGCCTCTGGATTAAACCATATCTAAGGCTGCTTCCCTCACCCATGTTTTGTGGGTCCCCCATTATAATCACCAGTACTTTGAGGGTGTCAAAGTGAATCTAAGTAACTTCAAAAGAGTGTTTTGCTCTCCTCAGTTGACAGAAACAGACCTTAGTGTCAGTGAGAAGCAACTACAGTAAAGCTGTTCACTTGATGTAAGCAAAGTGGCAGGACCTGGACATCATTAATTATTAAAGAATAAATATATGGCAAATAATACCTATTCTGACTATTACATGAAAAGGTACAACATAGAGAACTGAACTTCTGATTCCTCCTGGGAATACCATCCTGTTCTTTCACTGTTTTCATAGAATCACAAGGTTGGAAAAGACCTTTAAGATCATCAAGTCCAACTGTTCCTGTCCTCTGATAAACCATATCCCTGAGCACCTCATCTACTCGTCTGTTAAACACACCCAGGGATGGTGACTCAACCCCCTCCCTGGGCAGCCTGTTCCAGGCCCTCACAACTCTTTCAGGGAAAAATGTTTTCCTAACATCTAATCTGAACCTAGTTTTGCCTAACTCTGAATATTACTTTAAAAAAATAAAATAATTGTTACCTCTCATCTTTCCCCAAACCTTTTTTTTTCCTCATTAAAATTTGGTTTCTAATTTTTCTCTTTCACTGTCCTTTTCAAGCAGTACACTTGGCTAGATGACAGGATTTCTGGGCTGCAGAATATTTGAAAATATCAACATCTGTTCCCTTTCCAAGACTGTCAACAAATACATCCAAAGATTGTGAGTTTCAGAGCACCATGTTTCTCTTTCACTTTTATATTTATGTGTGCATTCAACAAAACATACATGGCTGTTACTGGAACGTGTTAGTGGGATAAAATGATGCACTATTGAAACATTTCTGTTTAAAACAATTTTGAGCAGCTACTACTGACATATTTCAATCATCACTACATTTCAATTCTCTGCCAAGAGCTGTAAATAAACCCCATTAATTCCATTATGTTATAGCACAAAATAATGTAAAACTATCTAAGACACATGCAAGGAACAAAATCAAAACAAATCTCCAAGCTTTCCAGTTCTGTTCCCAAACTTCCCCCAGCAAAAGCTCCATAGCACTCCTACTTGCATACTCAATTTAAACCAGCCTGGTCCCTGCTGGGAAGCCAAGCCCATGCTGAGTACACAAATCCTCTTGCCACTGTCAACACAGCTATCTCATATTACCTGCTTGGTTGGTGTTCTGGACCGATGCCTTTGACTTTGAAATATCGTATTAAGATCTAAAATGGGGGGGGGGATCATCTACCTCCCCTCCTCTTCCTCCTCCCACACCCATTTGGGTGCCTGACAGCTCCCAGCCCAGGTCTCACATCACAGCCACTGCAAGTCTCCGTACAAGTTCTGCAGGAACGTGAGGAAGCACCAACACTTCACCAGGGAAAGAAATCCTGGGTTTCTTTTCACTGACTTTCATACTTTTTTGAGCTCAGTGGCTTGAGAAGCTGCGAAAGGTGGGGTGGTTTCCCCCCTAACCATTTCTTTGGTACCACAAAGTGCTAAAAATGTGAGTCCAACACAAAATGTTTGGCCGTGAGGGAAAAATAATCCCAAGGGTTTCCTTCCAGTTGCCTCCAGCAAGAGCTGCACTCCTCTGTATGGATCAAGCAGTTACCCACTTACTCATCCATGTGGCAGAGGAAAAGATAAAAAAAACAGGGAGCCTGAATGGACTTGGAGAGGTGGGGGGAAAAGAAAAACACTGGTGCTTTTTGCAGGTTTGAACTATAAGAACGGCCTTAATTTTGGAGGCACCTGAGTGAATCCATACATAAACGTTCCATTTGCATCTTTCTTTTCATTTATTTCCTGCCTGGTACCAGCAATAGCACTACTGAAACTAGTGCATGAGCAAACAATCAAAGGAGAGATTTGGCACAACGGCTCATTTGTACTCCATAAATCTCCCCTGTGGATTCTATTAATGGCTCCTCCTGCTTTGTCAGTGCTTCTATTTTTTTATTTTTCCCTTGGGAGCACAGCTGAGTCCTACAGCCCAAGACAATTCTCAGTTTCTTTCCTCTCCCTTGTGACTGCCAGGCCTTCAGCCCCAGCACTGTCCATATGGGCAGACCCAGCAAGCCAGGCAAGAGGTATCATAGAATGGTCTGGGTTGGAGGGGACCCCAAGGATCACAGAGCTCCAACCTCCCTGCCACAGGCAGGGCCACCAACCTCCAAGCCTGGATCTATATAAGGTGGCCTTGAACACCTCCAGGGATGGGGCAGCCACCACCTCTCTGGGCAGCCCGTTCCATTCCCTCACCACTCTCTGTAAAAAACTTCCCCCTAATATCTAATCTAAACCTTCCTTCCTTTAGCTTCAGTCCATCCCCCTTGTCCCAACATTGTCTGCCCTTTGAACAAGCTGATTCCCCTCCTGTTTCTCTGCTCCCTTCAGGTACTGGAAGGCTGCAATGAGGTCCCCCCGCAGCCTTCTCTTCTCCAGGCAGAACAAGCCCAGCTCCCTCAGCCTCTCTTCATAGGGGAGGTGCTCCAGCCCTCTAATCATCTTTGTGATCTCCTCTGACCCCTCTCCAACAGTTCTACATCCTTCTTGTATTGGGGCCCCAGATCTGGACACAGGACTCCAGATGGGGCCTCAGGAGGGCAGAGCAGAGAGGGACAATCCCCTCCCTGTCCCTGCTGGCCACCCCTCTTCTGATGGAGCCCAGGACACCCTTGGCCTTCCAGATTAGTATCCAGTTACGCATTTTTTCTAAGGGTGCCAGCTACGACTTAGCAAAGCTTATCACAGGGCATGCAAAAGGTGGGGGTCAGAGCAGGATGGTGGATCTATGGTTTGAAAACATAAAAGTGATAAACTTGTTTGCAGCTTCCTTTGAAAGAGCTCTGACCAGAACAGACACACACTCACAGTCTTTGCTTCTGATGCAGGCAGGAATAGGGAGATAATGAGACAAGGCACCATTTATGAGACTGATGGGGTGTCCCTAGTCCCCTAGTCCAAAACCTGTGGGCAGGTTTTGAGGCAGGGACCTGAGCCCAGGGATGCTGGGCAAGGAACAAATCCCACACCACTGCTCTGACTTGGAGTGTAACTCAGGAACAGCACTAATCTTGCCTTTGAAAAGCCTTTGAAATCACTTAAAAGCAAGCAAGACAAGGAAAACTCCTGGAAAAAAAAAAAAGCTATGTGACATTTTGCACCCTGCAGTGCCTTCAGTTTAACTACTAGCCTAATTACGTCTGCTTCCAACATTATTTTTGTTGTTTTTATATTTGCTGCACTGGAAATTTGGACAGATTATAAATGCTTCTCTCAGTGAGCTACCTGAATGAAGACTCGTATAACAACACCTCAGACCTGTGAACAGTTCGCTTCCAGCCTCATCACAGAGTCCATTCAGCACTAACATCTTGTATTGTTACTTCCTTAAACACAGACTCCTCGGGACTGCAGCTGTACTTTGGCAGAAGGCATTCAAAGAGATGTCAAAGCACAAGTTCAAAAATGAACCCCCATGTAAGGTCATACACTTTTCATTCACAATAAATCAAGTTCTGTTCTGCCAAGGGCTAATGAAGATCTAATTATGATGGACTGAACTTCTGCTCTCACCCCAAAGGAGAGGGGGATGACTCCTGACAGCCCCAGTCCATGCAGGGAGAACCATGACATGCTTCCCACCAACGCTTTGCTGGCGTGCCCGCACCCTCGCATGGCCTGGGTGGCACAGCGAGCTAAACTGACCTGTGCCTGGCCTGGGCAGCACTGCTGCAGGCTCTTCTCACCCACTAACAGGCATTTCAAGCACAGCGAGGATGGGAACCCCTAGGGAATGCAGGCCTATTTTCTGCATGCTTCTGATCCAACTCACCCCTAACCTTTAGGTGGAGATGTTGAAGGAGAAAACATGTTTACAATAAAACAGAAGGAACTGGCTCCTTTTTCTGATTTTATATATAACTTTGATTGACTGACTCAATCATAACACTAACACAGAACTTCTTGGTGGGTAAGGAGACTATTCCACATTATAGCAATGATTTCAAACAAAAGGTCCAGGCTTAGTCTAGTCTTTGATAGGGATTAAGATAAAATTCTGGGGGAACAAGAAACACATTGTTAGTTGTTTCCTTAGTTTAGCTCTCTGGCAGCAGCTGTGGTGGTGTGACCAAAGATGCACCTCAGCCCACCTGGTACCACTCTGCTCCCATGCAACAGGAGCAGAGAGAGCCTGCCCTGGGGCACAGCTGCCCTTCAGAAACCAGTGATGTTACATAGTGGCTGGGGACACCCTGTGAATCCAGGAGGCATGCAGCCAGGGTCTTTTTCATGGCAAAGGGTAAAAAGGAGGACAGTGTCAGAGCCTCCTGCAGGCACTCACCAGTGAGGAAAAGAAAGGAAGGGTGGGAAGGGGATGGAGCATGGGACCACCACAGGTTAAGAGGCCTCCCAGCAGGCTGGGCAGGTGCCAAGATCTCATCTAGAAGGGACTGGGAATTCTCACCCCGAGCCCCAGTTCCATAGGCTTGTGTTCAGGAGCTCTCTGTTTCCCTGTAAACATTTCACAGAATCACAGAATCACAGAATAACAAGGTTGGAAAAGACCTTTAAGATCATCAAGTCCAACCATTCACATCCTAAACTAAACCATATCCCTAAGTACTTCATCTACCATTTTTTTGAACACATCCAGGGAAGGTGACTCAACCCCCTCCCTGGGCAGCCTGTTCCAGGCCCTGACAACTCTTTCAGTAAAACATTTTTTCCTAACATCCAATCTAAACCTGCCCTGGCACAGCTTCATGCCATTCCCCCTTTTTGTCACAACTAAAACCACATTTCCACAGAGGAGCTGTCAATATTATGCTGTTAGTCACAACCAAGCTCTAGGAAAGGCAACCCAGGCCAACAGAAGCAGAGGACTCCCAGAGGCAAAAGACGTGGGCAGGGATGTCTGTGGTTTCATCAGGCTACAGAGTTCATGGCTTATGCAACGCTGGCATCGGGCCTGTACCTTTAAAGTGGTGATGAACAGTCCTCACAGAGACCCCATTACCCACTTGTTCCTCCTTGCACAGAGCTATAGGTTCCATCATCTTCTTACCATTTTTTGGAAAGGGGCACAGTTTTTGCTTTTGTAGTTCAAGTAGATGGCACAGCGTAACAAAAACACTGTCCTTCATTAAGTGACACAGGGTGGAAACACAACATACATCAACATATCAAAAACTAGTTCGATTTTTCTCATCACTCTTATTACTTAAAACACACCATACCCCAAGTGTTAGTTCATTCACTGCACACACATCCTGTGCTAGAACAAGAACTGCGCTGTCCACGGACCGTTATCCAAGACGCAGTTTGCTGCAGGCATGGTTGGCTTCAACCACCCCGTTCTGCTAACTAGACTCATCCAGAGTGGGAGAAACAAGCAAGATGTATGTGGCTATAAGATGATAAGACTTTTTATCATCCGTGCATCTTTACAGCCCAAACAGCTCTGCTGGAGTACGTGGATAGTATCTGTAACACAGTCACACAGTGCTCAAGCAGCCTCTTAATAAATGGTTTGGGAAAGGGTAATACATGCTTAATAGGTGTTTTAATAAATGCTTAATCAATTGTTATAGACCAGGAGATTACTTTAAATTGTTTAACTCTCAGAGTTGTTGAATAGAGGGCAAGAGGGAACAAGGTATTAGAAATACTGATTTTCGGTGGCAATTTCACAGCCGCCGCCAGCCTGCTCACCACAGTCAGTGCCTCCCCATCTGTACAGTCAATACATGCTGTCTTTGGCAGCCCAGAGGAACACTGATACCCCCCCTACATGCTACTCCTGGTATTCCTGAGGGTGCAATTCTTCTCATATAGAAACCAGAACATTAGCCTTGGACCTATTTGTGCTAGCATTTTACTTGGGCTATGTAGTCCCTTACTACTCTATCATGTCTTCAGGTTTGGCCATCATTCACCATGAGAGATCTGCAGGACCATCTGCATTACAGAAAACACACATATTCACTCCCTGATATTTGGCCTTCACTTAACCCTATTCATTCTGAACTGAAGTTGCCCGATACGAAACAGGCACCTTGCCTGCCATGCCATTTCAAGCCCAAGGTAGCAGCCTTAGTTTGAAAAGCCAATTCATTATTTGTGTGGGTCATTTTCAACCAGATACACGGGCAACTCCAGGGTGCCTTGCAGGGTGTGCAGCAACACACCCATCAAAATGCAGTGAGGCTAGCAGAGAAAGGGGACTGCAGAAAGAGATTTGACCTCTGCCAAGTATACAGCATGGGCTGTATACTTGAACATCTCACAAATCCCTTTCCAAGGTTAAAATTACTGGTTACCTTTTTATCTCCCCCCTTAGCATTTCTTGTAAATTTTCACGCCGTGTCTGAGCCTCTTCTGCTTTGCAGTCCTTGTTTTGCAATCTCCTCCTTGTGCCCAGCCTGCTGTTGTGGTATGAATCCCTTCACACGCTGGTCTGAGGAAGCGCTTTAGCTGTGCCAGATGTTCAGTACATACTGACTGGCTTTGGGAAGGACCTCTCAGCCTAACAACCTCTCCTGTGTTTTAGAATTTAATTCCAGCTTGCAACAAATGATGGTCCTTTGTCCAGGAGCTTCCCTGATCCCAGCTAAGGCACCTGATCCGTTACTTGTTGCTAGTATCTGGAGGTCTTGCTGTCTGTAATACATGAAGTGCTCCACAAAGGAGCAGACCCACCAGAGTGGGGGTGTATAATAGGCAAAGCGGTGCTGCCCACATACCTTTGACTATTTGGATGCACATGATCTGCCCCAGGTCACACAGGAGGTTTGTGCTTATGAGAAGGATATAATCTGGTCACTCAAGTCAGGCTGTAATATCCAAACCACTAATGTTCTGTCACCTACTTAGTCCAGGCTTGTTAGCCTTAGTCTCTTAGAACTCCTCAGAGCAGAGATTTCTCCTATGCCTGGAAAGGATTTCAGCTTCTCCCACAAACGAAGACCATGCTTGTAAAACAGCTGTACTACTAGCACACAGAGAGTTAGAGACCGAGAAAGGTTTAGAGGTGAGTTTTGCAAACAAAACTAGCCTGAAAGGGGAGAGGTAATAGGCTGAAATACTTGGAGGACATGAAAACTTTGGAGAAAGTCACACTCATTCTTGGGAAACTTCGCATTATTTGGGTATTCAGAAACAGAGCCGTTTGGAAGTATGTGTTATGTTAGTCAAAGAACATCAGTTCAAAAATAAGATCCTCATTTTCCATGCCAACAGATGCAACACATTTCATTAGCAAGGCTCCTCAGTTTTCAGCACAGACATTCAAAGGTGCCGACAAGAATCCCTCTCCTGCTGTCCAAGTTCCCTTTAAAATGAACAGAATGTGGCCATCTGAGTCCACAGTAGGCTTTGAGCCTCTACACCTTGGAAAAAAACCATACTTGCCTTTGAGGCAGCACTTTGCAGTGTCCCAGACAGATGATTTCCTAGCTCTAAAGCAAATGAAGACCCTTGCAGCAGCTCTGGTCTCCAGCAATTAGCACAGTGGACATCCGGTCTGATGCACAAGGGAAGAGGACAGCTCTGGTATCAGATGGGACAAATTGCGACTCTGATGGAGCCCCAGGGTCTGCCCAAATCTCAGTTCCCCAGTTTACATGTTTGCAGTAGTTTGTGAAGGAGCCAGATTACGTTTTGCCTTGGGTTGGCCAGGACTGTGGGCTGGATTACCATGGACAAAGGACAGGTGGAGATCAATGGGGTCTTCTTTAAATACTGTCTTTTTAATGAAGAGATACAGCCACAGGGCTCCTTTTAGAACTGAAGCAGTGTCACTGCCGTGGAACAGGCAAACAAATGAAAGAACAATGACATACTATTGTAAATTATATATGAGAGAAATTAAATTCAGATGTTGTAGAAAGGATTATGTAAATCCCAGTAATTGTAACAGCAACATGCAGCATTTCACTGAACACCTTTAGCCAGCATAACATCCTTAAAACAAATCCAAACATGGGACAAACCAATGATCTTACCCTCGCCTATCTGCCACGTCTACTTTGTCAGTGACTCCGGCTATACGAGGATCTGGGCCAGAATTTTTTATTGCAGCATCAAATGTGACCAGTTCACAATTAGCCCTGACTGGTTTGGCCTCTGGTGTGGACTGGAAACTCTGGTGCCCTGAGCAGCAAGTTCTGCCAGAGAGAGGAGCAGCACTTCTGAAGTGTGTTACATGTTAGAGGCAGCTGCCACCCAGCTCCTCAGCTCTTCAGAGAGCAGGGCAGAACACATCACGTTGCCCAAAGCTCCCCACCAAAGGCACAAAAGTCAAGCTAAACCAAGCTGTGGCACACAAGCAACCCTATGCCAAGCAGCGTTTGGGCTCAGTATTTGCTGCCTCCAGCCCTATAATTTCTGTGCAGGCAGCCTGAGCTGCCCCTACTGACCCTTGCAAGCCTACCAATAGACCACACTCTGTCAACACTTGCTGGAAAGGAAGAAAACAAGCAGTACACTGGTCTGATTGGACCTTCTAGGTGGAACAAGAGAGGAATAACCATCCTAAACCAACATGTTTCTATTGCTATAATGCTGTCCATGGCATTTTTAGTCTGGCTAAGCACTTTGCAGCATTTTCCTGCAGACAGGCGTGTAAGCTAAAGCAATGTGCTTCCTAAAAAACTCTGGTGGGAACTCTGTCTACCTTCACCCAGGCTGAGTTCAGCTTTTAATGTGTTTCAAAAAAGGATTTGAACACATAAATCTGTAGGAACTACAAGAATCATTGTAAACCAGTATGGAATTGAATGGGATTGATCTGGGAAAGTCTGTGAGCGTGTCAAGACTACAGCCCATAATGCTCAGTTCCAAGCTGCAGTTAACACTGTTATGCTGGGTTGTTTTTTTTTATTATTGACCAACACTATAAAGAGTACACATTGTAAGTAGGCCAGTTTGTAGTCCCAAGCCTGCAGCCCCTTGTTTTCAGTTGAGAAGAAATACTTTTCTCACATGCAGTATCACTGAAAGTGATGGGTTTCACTGTCTAGGGAGTAAAACCAGGGGCAGGAACAAGCTACACCTAAGGAGGACACAAAACCCAGCTATCAGGCTGGAACCCTCAGAGAACATGTCAGAAACCTGGCTGATTTTCTGAAAGCAGAAAAGAAAAACAATTTGCAATATTTCAGTTTTCTAAAAAGAGAAGGTAGGTCTCCAATCCTGACAGTTTTGCTGCGGACAGGATTAATGACTGCCATTCTGTGACCTGCAGCTGCCTTCTAGTACCCCAAGCCTTCCCAAGGCCTTGTGCTGCCAGGGAGAAGGATGATGGTGTTCCTCAGCCCCAGTCCATAATTCCCAGCTGGTACAGCATGTTTGGGCTGGGGAAGGGCTTTTGGACCACATAATCCCAGCAGATTGGGAGATACCAATTACAATTAAGGCACTTCTGACTCATATTCTGCATTAACAAACACCCAGGTCTAACCACCCTGCAAGACCATTTGCCCTGGGCCCCAGGGAAGGCCACTCATCTACCACCAGTGGGGCTGGATGCTGCCGCCTGGGATGTGCCAGCAGGCTGTCACCCTCTCCCAGCTCCTAAACACATGGCCCAGCACCCACCATGTCTGCCCTGCCTTCCCTTGAGCACCTGCCCAGCTCCCAGCAGAGCCCACCCTCTGTTAAGCTTGTCTATAATATATTCGGACCTGCAATTTCCATCAGAAAGAGAATGAAGTCCTATGCAGCACAACTCCTGTGCCTGTGCTGAATGTTAAGTGTGGGATTAAGCCTGATTGTTTGTACAGGGTGGTTTGCTAAACAAGGAGGGGCCCAGACTACATAACTGACCTGAAGCCATGCACACATCGATGTTTAAGCTCCACCAAAGTGTTTTTCACACAGCTCTCAGCATATGATCGCTGTCCTCTGCACAGCTGAAAATGGCCTTTGCCCAAAGAGCTGTACAGATGGAGAGGAAACAGCAGAGAAGAAGAAAAAAAACACAAAAAAACCTGGAGAGAAAGTTACAGCAAAACCCCTTCCCTGATACAGAAAGGAAAGTTATCTCCATCATGACTTTGTTATTACCAGCACGTGCTGTGGGGTTGGGAAGCCGTCACAAGCCTGCGAGTGACAGTCTAGTTGATAAGACCATTCTCACGGCACACCAGCAGATGCAGAGCTTATTGCTTCTGCCACATCAAGCTCGTGCTGTCCTCAACAGGGTGTCTGAGACAAAATCCTTAGTATTGATGTCTGCTATTATCACCCAACAGATCAGATGACAGAGGAATGAAGAATACTAAAAACATCACTAGATAAAGCAATCAGGAAAACACGCAGAGACAACAGGACAGCCCGATAGCAAGCTTTCTAGCCAGTTAAGTTACAGTTAAAGACTGGGCAGCTGTTGTAATTTTTCTTTCTCCTGGTAATAAGGAAGGAAAGCAGGTTAGCAGGGCTTCTTGAAGAGGGCCACAGTGCCAACAGCAGCAATACACTTTGGCTAACCCCTTTTCACAGGGCAGGACCCCGTCCTACAGCTTCAGCCCTCTACCCCGCTGAGCTAACCCAGAGACTCTGCACAGATTTTTAGCTTCTCCTTTTACAAGGATTGACCTAAATCTGCTCAGTTCTCTTGTTTCATCCGGCAAAAATTGACTGGCTTTGGTCAAATATGCAATGCCCATGTTTACAAATCACTACAACATGCAGTGGAAGTAGAACACATCGATCACAAAGGCAGTGAGTTCACAAGAGAGGGCAGAATCTTTACAAATCCTTTTATTTTTATCACCTTTCAGCAGTAAGCCCTTCCCACTAAGCTTAAAAACTCTGCCTAGTATTATATATGCAGCCAAGAGAAATTCAAGCTGCATTGGGAATGGTCACCCTTGCTTCAGCCTGGCATAACATCAGACACTTTTCAAGCTTGATTCCATGAAGAAAGACCACAGGAGCCTGTAAAAGCCATTTTCTCAGCCACACGCTTTCTGCAGACAGTTGATTTATTTTTTTCTTTCCTCCAGACTGAGAAATCTGTTATAATCCCACTGGCTCTGGATACATTCAGACTCGATTTTCCCCAGGTACAGCGCTGCTACACAGGGCAGAGCAGAGGGCATTCAGGCCCCGGCACAGAACAGGGCTCCCAGCTCAGTACTAGGAAGGAGCCTGTGCAGACAAGGGATGGGTGCTCATGGAGAAGCTTATTCATAGAATGGTTAGGGCTGGAAGGGACCTTAAAGATTATCAAGTTCCAACTCCCCTGCCATGGGCAGGGACAACTCTCAATAAACCAGCCTGCTCAAGGCCCCATCCAACCTGGCCTTGAACACTTCCAGGGAGCATCCACCACTTCCCTGTGCCAGTGTGCCACCACCCTCTGAGTGAAGAAATTATTCCTCCCCATTCTCCATTTGCTTAAGAGCTGCATCTCTTACAGTGCCTAAAGACTGTATTTATTGTATCTTTTTTAAAGGTTGGGCTGAAGGACTTCCACTGTTGCTAAATTAGTAAGTGCCTCACAGGAAGTTGTAACAGCAGAGAAAGACCGTGGCACCAGTGCTGTAGGAACAGTACCTCTGGTGAATGTTAGTAAGGAGACTAATAATCATTACTGGTCTGTACAAACAGCACAGGCCTTAAAAAAAAAAAAGGCAAAAAGCAGAAGGTGATTTTGAGACATGCTTTCAGGGAGGGATCCCTCTCTAAAGTTCATGAATGATCAAGGGAGTTTGCAGACAGGAAAGTCTTGCGGGTGACAGGAACAAGCACATTCGCAGATGTTACACATGGGTTTAGGGACCCAGTTACTATTCATTAAAGTGTTGTGGCCTTTCCCACTGTCATTGATAGTCCTCTCAGAGATGTGCTATAAAAACCACCTGCACTCTCATAAAGTGTCACATAGGCAGGAACAAATCAGCTTACTGTGTTGCAAGATCCCAGTGAGCCCATACTGGGCCAGTATACCTCCCTGAGGATGTTGATGAATAGGGTTTATGATATTAAAAGGCTTGAAGATCATCCATTGCACACCTGCCATGTGCTAGATCTGATCAGCTTTCTTTATTTTTATCACTTAGAGATGTGAAGTTGGCAGTTCACAATTGTTTACATTTTGCAGGAAGATGGCTGTTCAAGAGTTGCATTCGTGAAGGCCGTATTCAAAAATCAAATCCTTATGACTGTCATTACATTTGCTGTGTCTATCTCTTTGGAGATGCCAGCTTTTTAATGACATTTCTGCATGTATCCTACTCGAGTAACAGACTTAAACCAACTCTGACAACTGGACGGTGATGATAGCATTTAGTGAGTGGAAAGCTGTATTAATTTTTCAAGCCATAAAATAGAGAACTGGCATTTACAGATCCTGAACTGGTATTATTCTGTGCAACAATGTACAAGAGCCACAAACTGTATTGATCAGCAGTTACTAAATCTGGATAATCAGCAGTTGAATGTAAACCAGAGCGGCGACTGTAATACCACAGAAATTTGGAGTTGCTTAAAATGACAAAAACATAACTAAGAATTTTACTACTTTGCATTTTTTCCAGATATTTTGAGACCCTCATTTAAGAAGCTTTTAAATAGAGAAAAGTTTTTAAATAGTAAAACTTAAAGAACAGATGAAGAGCACTTTTTGAACATTTAGCCCCTTGATGTTTATTACAGCAGTCAGAAATTAGGGCACCAATGGAAACTGCTTAGCAAAGCCATAGACCTGAGCACCCTAAATACTCCAAATTTGGCTTTTATTTCCTTTCTGAGTTTATAGGCTACAGGTCATCTCAATTTATCCACTTTCACACCTTCTTTTATTACCAGTACTGCCTTTATTCCTAGCTAGTGGCAGGTATGGTTCCCAGAACACAGAAACAGCAGAGCAGCCTCCATGCAGTCACAAAGGTGTTCCATGACTACATCAATCCCGTGCAAATAAATCTTTCTTTGAAGAAAATTTAGCCCACACCAGTTCCCGTCTCCCCTGGGATAACTTAATCCTAAAAACAAACTACTGCCAGAACAGGGAGCACACCTGCTGCGCATAGAGGCCACTCACTCTCAAAGCTGGAATCCAAAGCCAACAGTGCAGCACATCTTCCCAACAGCCACAGCTTGCTCAGACACTCAGAAAACCAAATTTAAAAACCCAGTAAAAACATCAGCCACTGAGTACACCCACACAGTATTAACTTTCCTATGCAACACAGTACAAATGTTTGGGACTTGCTGGACATCTTTGCTTTCTACTTGAAGAATTAATTTTTATTCCCAAAAAGTAGCTTAGAGTACAAGAGGATAGTCTGAGTGAGAGTGGGGACATGTGGCTGCAGGGATGGAGGACTCTCCCAAAGGGAAGTGTTGGCTGATTTCAGGCACCTCCCATCCTTTGTGCCGGCCTCTGCATCTCACACCTGTCAGCTTTTCTTGCAAAATTACCGTGAAACCCTTACGCATTTTCACACTTTCCTTTAGCATCCTCTTTGAGGCACTGCTTTGGCTTTAAACAGTTAGGGTACTTTTTCTTCCAGTAACAATTTACGACTCTGACAGATGCAGCATCGCTTGGATTCTGCAGCCTGTGGCCAGCAAAATGGGCTCTGGACCAGTCTCCCACTTAGGACCTTCCCCAAAGCCACATTTCCAGCGCACTCTACCACTGGCACCCCAGAGAGTGCCAGCCCAGACACATACCTTGGATTTGCCCCAGTACAACTGACATTATAATCTCTTATTTTTTGTCCCTAAAACGTCTGAGCCACCAGGACCTGAAGTTCAGCTTAGCTCTAAGTATTTCAAATCCACTGAATTGAAAGAAAATCATTTAGCACTTTAATCAGTTAATCTCACTGGTAAATCAGAGACTAAGGCCAAAAGCTTTCAGGCCAAGAACTTTGGGCACACTGGGCCCCCAATATCAGGTCAGATCTCCACAACCTGTCACAGAGCCCTCCATTTCTATGTCTGTTCTCACCATCAGGAATCCTGCTACTTTGGAAAATCCCAAATATGCCTACTGGTGACCTCATGATTTTTCAGCTTGCAGCACCGCGTGAGAAAAAAAGTCTAATCCAGATAGCCATTTAATTTCACTCACCTCCAAATCTTTTCTGCAGGACACTGTTAAATTGCTGACCTCCATTTTATCCGTGATATTAGTCTTTGATTCACAACTGGAAGGAGGAATAAAATCAGAATTTTTTTTAATAAAAACACATACACATAAGCAAGCATATATTTAGCCAAGACTTTTCTACTGAGTCAGATCTAGGGTCAAGAAACTAATAAATGCTTTTCTCTATCTGTGCTACGCTGCGTCCTTCTGCACATGTTACTCTGAGATAGTCGCCTCCTTCTCTTTTATCTATGTGTTTGCACTGAACTTCTATTCTCCACTGTTTTTCCATCCCGTAGAAATAGATTATTTCCTTTTGTAACAGTTTTAATGTCATGAGAAAGGAATAGAAAATGAGGTTATTAATCTCCATGCAAAATGAAACCACTAATGATAGCTTCCCGTCACAAAACCTGTCTGTTACCTCCACCTGGACTCTGCAGCAGCAAGTGCTCCCCAAGGGGCAGCCAAACTGTTTACCATGCTTATTAAATAACACTCCCACTCCTGCTTATTTATTTTTTTTTTTAAACAACAAGGTTAGCATTCATAAGAGCACTGGAAGCTGAAGAGGTCTCATTAGCTGCATTTTGCTGAGGAAAGCCTAAGTAAGCATTGGTAATGCAGTACTTTCTGTAGCTGTAATCTCCACGGACCACATCTCTACCATGGAATTGCAAAGGGCCTGTCTGTTCCTACATCTGACCGTTCCTGAGGCAAACCACTGTAAGGTCTGGGGTTTGTTTCCTTAAATGTTTAAATTAGCCTTGGGAAATACTTCAAGGATTGCTGTTACGGTGGTTTTTGGCTAAATACATTAATTAGATTAGAAATTGAAATTAAAATATAGAACAGCAATAGAACCTTTAAGAAATTCAACACTTTCTTACTGCCCTTGGTAATTTCAGAATAATGCAGATCCCTCAAATTCCCATACACTATCAGTTCCCTGTTCATGTTACAGGAGCAAGGCTGCCTACCTGCAAAGGGAACCACCTCCCTTCTAAACAACAGCACAGGTGCAATGAAGAGGGTTTGAGCCAGGTAAAGTCTCACTCCCCTTTCCCAGGTCACTGGCAGAGGTTCAAGGGAAGCTTCCTGCAAACCCTTTCCTGGGCTGAGTTAGGCAGGGATGTTTTCCTGTGGCAGAAAGCTGAAAGCAGCTGTTCTTTAGCTATGAGCTGATTTTTATAAAGAATTGGCCTCTGAGGCTTAGTGCAATTGGAGCCAAATTGTACAGCAGAGGTGAGGAAAATGCAAGTATTGAGGTGCATGAGACTAGGAAAAAGGCAGGGGCAAAGGGAAGAGACAGTACCACGAAGCCTGAGGCATTCCTGATTTTAAAGGTCTGAGAGAATCTGTACATCAATTACCTTGGGTGAAAAGCATTAAACACGCTTCAGAAGTTTTTCATTGGCCACAGAATTCTAGAAAAATAACCATAAATGCATCATTGCTGTTTCCCTCTGCCTCATGTTTAGGTAACAGTCCCCAAACCATAATCCTTGCCACTCTGAATCAAGTTAATACATCGGAGAGCGGCAGTGCAGAGAGACAGGTCGTGCCCTCAGCTGCTGCGAGCTGATGCACTCCACTGAGGTCAGGAATCCTTACCAAACCCTACAGGACCGAACTCTGACCTGTAACCCTTCAGTTTTATTAATATATAGTGCCACTGCAGCGGCCATTAGAAGTGCTGGTGGCGGAGCGGGCCTGTGCGACGCTAGAGGCTGCGAAAGCACAGGCCTTGCTCCCTCGCAGGAAATCTGTGCGCTGTAGGCTTGGGAGACCAAAGCACCAGGAGAAAACAGGGACTTGCGAGAGGTCTATGGAAGCAGGGAGAGGGTGGGTGTCACGGGCCGCTCAAGAGGCTCAGACCTGCACCCATATTAAGGAAGGTGTGATGTCCCATCATAGAATCATAGAATGGTATGGGTTGGAAGGGACCCCAAGGATCACACAGTTCCAACCACCCTGCCACAGGCAGGGCCACCAACCTCAGGCCTGGAGCTACACTAGGTTGCCCAGGGCCCCTTCCAACCTGGCCTTGAACACTTCCAGGGACGGGGCATCCACTACCTCTCTGGGCAGCCTGTTCCAGCACCTCACCACTCTTTCTGTAAAAAACTTCCCCCTAATATCTAATCTAAACCTTCCTTCCTTTAGTTTTAATCCATTCCCCCTTGTCCTGCCATTGTCTATCCTTTGAAAAAGTTGAATCCCCTCCTGCTTATAAGCTCCCTTCAGGGACTGGGAGGCTGCAATGAGGTCCCCCCACAGCCTTCTCTTCTCCAGGCTGAACAAGCCCAGCTCCCTCAGCCTCTCTTTGTAGGGCAGGTGCTCCAGCCCTCTAATCATCTTTGTGGCCCTCCTCTGAACCATCTCCAACAGTTCCACATCCTTCTTATATTGGGGGCCCCAGATCTGGACACAGGACTCCAGATGGGGCCTCAGGAGGGCAGAGCAGAGAGGGACAATCACCTCCCTGTCCCTGCTGGTCACCCCTCTTCTAATGGAGCCCAGGATACCACTGGCCTTGCGAGCTGCAAAAGCACACTGCTGGCTCATGTTAAATTTCTCATCCACCAGAATCCCCAAGTCCTTTTCAGCAGGGCTGCTCTCAAGAAGCTCTTCTCCCAGTCTGTATCTATCTGCATCCTGTGCAGCAAAGGTGTGACCCCCACTCGAACTGCCATTACAGGTTCTGGACTATATCCTGACCTGAAACATCACTAAAACACACTGAAAATGTCAAAAATATAAAGGAAAAAAATTAAAGGAGAAGATCAAGTTATGATGAATTTGACACCAGAGCCTCTGACAGATGGGTTTTCCCCACCTTCTTTGCCTGCTGTGCTTAGCAGGAAATAAAAAAACCCAACTGAAAACCAAACCAGGAGGTGAATGAAACCATAGTTTGATCATGTTTGAGACAGGCTGCTACAAAGAGCAGTTTGTGGGAAAGAAGAGAAGGTGGAAAAATGGTTTGATGTTGAAGTTCCTGCACCATCTGCTCTCATGACAAGAAATACAATGTGATTTTTATCAGTGATGTCAAATGTTGGCTTTTTCTTACCTCAAGCATCAAAGAAAGAACAGTTACAGCATTCAGTTTGCTAGATCACAATCTAGAAACACATGCTCAGAGGTATTTACATCACTTCTGCTCCATTTACTAGTGAAGACATGCTGTTTCTAGTGTGTCTTCTATAGGATCGTCCTAGTTAAAGGAAATCAAATACTTCTATTTCCACTGTTTCACATATCACCTTAGCCCTAATAAGAACAAACAGTGGGACACAATGAGTTATTCTTGCTGTCAGAGGATTTGCATTTAAGTCCTCTGTGCGGACACAAGCAGCAAGTGGAAACATATTAATACCTGATAATTTTGATAATTTCTTTTTTGAGTTTTCTTTTCTCTAAATGGTGAAAAAAAAAAGGCACTAAAGTGAAGAACACAAAATTACAAGACTCCAGAGAAGAAAAGTTAAAAGAGTCCCCCTGGTTTTTGGAGCTGCAGCTGCTAGAAAAGACACACTGGCAACATCCAAAGCAAAGGGCGAGGTCATCCCTTGGATAGAGCAGTGCATGCTTTGCAGAGCTCTCACTGCATCTGCCTGATGCTTTTCCTCCCTCCCAAGCCAGGCTACACAGTCCAAGACCTGCTCAGCTCTTGCCAGGAGACTCTCATCACCAAGGGATTCCTTTCAGTGACCGTGCAGCTTTGATCCAGAAGCAGGCTTTTGTCTGTGAAACCTGAATAGCAGGCGCTCAACTCCCCATGTGTTGGCTCTGTCCGATCCAGCTTCTTAAGATGTCCCCAAGTGCTGTTTCTCCAGCTGAACAAAGCCAGGTTTGCATGCTGTATCTCTCGAGTGCAATGTTTGGGTTCAGTTTCCCTGGAAAACCTCCTGACTGTGTGAAGGAATCGCTGGAACAGGCCACCAGAGACTAGAGCTACTAAAGGAGCATGTCAGATCCAACTTGTAACAATACCTTGCATAATGCAGGGAACAATGAATGACTTCAAGCACGTCAGACATTTTCTGTAAAATCTTTGGTTACCAGAAGGGATTGACTAAGCCCATTTCATAAATCATGCGTTTCAGGACAGAAGGTCGAGGCCAATTTGAAGACTGTGCTTCTTGCTGTTGCCATACTACAGGGGTTTATATGTAATGCCTATCTCTAAACCTGACTTTGAACGGCCTTTATCAGTCATTTACAGTATTGCCATCTATACTGTAAGTCAGGCCTAGTACTGACAAGGGTGAGTAAACTGCTTTGCTCTGGGAAAAGCAGAAAGCCTATGCTCAGATTTCACTTAGGGATTCAGATTGACTCGGAAATGAAGGTCTGCAAAACAATGCCTACTCAGGTCCATCCACTGCACACCATATGCGCCCCTATATACAAGTGGGTGAGGTCACATATTCATGTTACTATGTTTGCCATCCTAGGCTGTCTTGAAGCGTCTTCAACAGCTGTTTGCAGAAGATGATCCTGGGGTGACGCTCACTATTTCTTCAGCTATTTTTTTTGTAACTTGATAGCAACGTTGTGAAGAAACCAATTTAGCTACCTCTTGGACCAGAGCTGAAATACGGAGATGCCTACTGGAAAGGAAAAAAAAAAACCACACAAGAAAGGAGGGGAAAGTCAAACCAATTAAATTTGAATCCATAATATTAGTAAGACCTTGATGGACTCACTTCTGGTCCCTCAGACACATCAGGGATGGATTATAGTTGTTACTGTGATGCTCCTCAAGTCTCTCTGACAATGTGAAGGGTAGAAAGGGACAGGCAGAATATAAAGAAGCAACAGAGATGATGCAAATGGACTTTACCACAAAACTCCAGCAGAATTAGAGCAAGAACTTTTCGCAGGAAAAGCAGTGAGAGGGAGAACATCCTAGTTTTCCTGTCTCACAAGGACCACAGGAGAGGGAGAGAGAAGCAGAGGGCGATTCACTGGAATGGCATTGCAGCAGGATTCCCCATGGCTGAGGAGGAAGGCAGCAAGGGGGCTTTGAGAAGGATGTCTGAGAAGTCCCTTGGTACAAGCAGTGGCAGGAAAATCCTTCACAAGTGACTGAAAGAAAAATCTCCGTTCTGAAGGACATGGAAACAGCTAGAAAAGGACAGTCCTATTAAGAGATATAAAATATGCATATTCAACAAAAAAAAATCAATAACATGGTTACTCCAGTTACTGCAGCCTCAAGGCTATAGTTACTTAAGTACACAGAATTTACCAAGATTATTTCATTGATACAGTACTTGATCAGTAATTCAATTACCATGCACAAGCCTACATCAAACAGCTACACATTCAGAAGATATCTTTGGCATACTTCCCAAAATTGAACCTTCATGCATCTTTCATACGGCCAATATAATTAAATTTATGTGTACATGTAGCAGAACAAGCACTTTAAGTAATAGGACATAATCTGAACAGCAGCTGTCCCATTTTTTTAAAGAAGGAGAAAAAAGGACCCCTCTCCATGACAAAAAAGAAAGCATAGAAGAGAGAAGAAAGTCCAACAGTGAGAAAATACCATGCACTGATAGCAATGAGGACTTGTCCAAAGCCTGAAACCGGGCATGGAGATCCTTACACAGCACTGGGATAAGCTTTCCCAGCCTACCACTGTGACACTCACAGGGTCCCTGCAGATCTGGAAAGTGGCTCTGCATTGCCTCATCCTCCTCTGGCCCCAGTCATGCTCCAGCCCTGCACATGCTTTTACAGGACACCTACGGACAACGTCCAAATCATGGAAAAAGGGAAAATGGAGCACAGGGAAACAGAATCAAGTTTCCAGTGACCAAGTCCTTCCTCATAATGCCAGTCCAGGGCACTTCGAGAGCACTCTGCCTTACATTCTCAGTTGAGTTAAATTCTGGCAAGAAAACCATTTGATTTCCACCTAGCTGTAACGAAGAGTGATTTACTTGGTAGATATTTAACTTTAGGAACACTGCCTTTAGGCAATTAGAATTTAATGGGAATATCCTTCAAATTCCTCCCACCTGAATTATATAATCGTTACTATCAGGCCTTTTCCCACCAATCTGTGGGCCTGAAAGTGATTCCACTACTTTCATCCAATGAACTAAACCTTCTTGTTGCCTATTCTTCAGGGTTTATTTTCTCTTCCCCCTCCCCCACTAAAAGGCAAAGGCTAAGCAGAATGTTAATAATAATGCAAATCTGCTAATAACAACCCTTGGTTTTAAAGGCCACACCTGATAAAAATTTATACGGGGTAAAGTGCTCATAAATTTTACAACCTACCACACATTTCCAGATTTATATACATAGAAAGGACCCAATCATCCACAGAGTTGAAGCAGTTTCAGATGTACAGTCCCCATTAAGTAGATGACTTGTTCAATATTGCCTGTGACAATGGAAGATATCTACAGCCATATTTGTTTCCCAATAATGACATGCATTAATGTAGCCGTGGAGCTGAACCATTAAGGGCATCTTTTCCTTTACCTTGCTTGCATGAATCCCTTCACTAAACACGGTGAGGGAAAGAGGAGTGGGCTAGAAGGACAGTGGTGATCTTCCACACTGAGAGGTAGCAGACACTTTCATGCGGATGCCACAGCTGTTCCACTCATTGCCACAAAAGCTTGCAAAGGCACCCACTTCCCTTGCTTCCTTGTGCAAGCCACAACTGTCTGAACAGGAAACATCAACACTAGGACTTTTAAACTATCTACTTAATTCCATCATCCTGTGGTAACCTGCCCCAAAGCCACTGCTACTCAAAGAATACGTGGTTATCAGGGGAGCAGGCTAGATGTGCTCTCTTTCCTGGTTTTATTTTGCAAAGGCCTTTGACAGTATTAAACACAGCATTTTGGAGTCACATTTCAGTATACACCCATACAATGTTTTCCTCCAGGCAAATCTATCATGGGCTGTAAAGACAACCGTACACGGCTTTGAGATGCCAGACCTAAGGAGAACCACCGTGACCCAAAACAGCACACACCAGCTTCTCCAAAGCAAAGTAAAAGTGCTGTGGAGAAGATGTCAGCAAGGAAATTTTCCTTCTTATAGATGAACTTTCTTCCTTTGCAAAATTGTTCTGTAGCCTGAACCAAGAAGGCTGTCTCTCTGAAATCTCCCTGGGTGTTCCCATTTTCACTACTCACCATTTTGTTGCTCATACAGGAATCTAATTCTCCATATCATACTATGTGCTTGCTAGCCAAGATATGTGATGGCCCTGAGTTATTCTAGGTAACGCTGAGATAGCATCCCTCTTCAGCTTAGTTTGACGACTCCCTGTTTCCTAATTGTTCTCCTGTATTCTCCAGACAAAATGCTTGGCATGCCCATGTACCAGGGAGATGAAGGGGATACTGCTGGGAAGAGCAAGTATTCCAAATTCCCCAAACCTCAGAACTTTAGAGTGAAACAAGTAAGATAATACCTTTATGTATCGATGTTGCTCATCTGTAGATCTGGTATAATTATTCTTTAATGGCTATAATTCCACCAAGTATTTCTAGTCTACTCTTGGGTCTTTCCTGCCTATAATAAAGACCCTGATGTGACTAATACGGTCTAGCAATGCCATATTCACGTCTAGAACAATCTGTGAGATACTTATTGCAACATTTATTTCTCCTCATGTTCCTCCTTCCCCATTAAAACCCTGCTTTCAGGGGACTTTTGTCCCCGAGATTCTAAGCACAGTGGTACTCATTGTTATTCTAGCTACTAGAAAGGCAATAATCAGTTCATTAACAGGGTTCACAAGGATGACCCCAACATCACCTTTGCATGGTTTAAACTGTGTGCATCTTGCCTCCTAAGAAGCCCAGAGACCCTGTATGAAATCCAGCAGGTGAAACAGTGCAGCATGCATAAGGCCAGATGAAGGAGCCTGCCCTCTCCATCCCTTCCCAGCATGTCATGCTGCTGTCCAGCAAGACTGTTCCAAAGCGTTCATGAAGCTGTGCTGTAAAAAGAGGGAAAAAATCATCCCTCCAAAAGGATGCAAAGAGCCAAGAAAAAGTTGAGTGTGATTTGCATTTTACTGCAGCCTTTGTACTGCAGTAGGCCAGCAGGAATTCTCCAGGTTGATACAGTCCCTGTACTCTCTGAATTATGTGATTAAAACCCTATTTATTCTTCAGCAAGTGAAACCTGTGACATGGTAGGAGGAGCCTGACCACAAGCAGATAAATGAGAGGACGCACAGTCTATGGCATTGATAACTGTACCTGTCAGACTCACACTACAGCAACGAAATATTGCCTCTGCTCTTGCCAGCTGCTGGCAATGCAAATGGTGCCACCTGATAAGAAGTCCCAAACATGTGAGCCAATAAGGTAACACTGACCAGTAGTTGAGCTGTGTCCAGCACACCTTTTGAGGAAATCAACCCCATTGCTTGTAAAAAGGAAGTTGAGCGACTCTCTCCTGATGTATTTTTAAAGGGTTTATTACAATGTGGCTCAGATTTCCTTCAAAATGTCTTGCTGACAATTAATTTCAGGCTCCCTTTGAGAACTTCTCCCCTCCCTCCCTGGGGTGGCTACTCCAAATGGATCAGTAGCACAATGTTGAGGTTTCTGTTGCTCTCCAGCTTACACCTAGTTGAAAGGGGTCACAGGGCAGGACAACTTGGTTCAGAAGCCCTTCAGGCAGGGCCACACTGAAAGACATTCTCCCAAACTGACAGCACAAAGCCCTCTCCTCTCTGACAGCACATGCCCAGCTCTCACATGAACAAGGTACCCACACTCCTTATGACAGCCCCGAGCTCAAGGACTGTCTCACAGCAGCACCCAGGGAAGTGCCAGTTGTGCACAGATAAATAACCACTTGGTTGTTCCAGTTAACAAGCCAAGAACAAAGACTTACTGAACCTAGGCTGTCTTCTCCTGCTGGCCCTTGCGCCTCTGCATCACGTACCACATGGGGACTCAGGACCTCTGTTGTACTCTGCAAGAAAAAAAGGAAAAGCCCCTGAATGCCAGCCCCACTGGAGCACCCATGGGCTGGAATCAGCCTTTGACAACAGGCTGCAGAGAGTGCCACGCTGACCGTGAGACAGCTGCACAGCTGCATCACTTGTCAACCTTTCAAGAGAAGTCAGGGATTACAGTTTGTACTGCTAGCCATGTAGCACTGAACGTATGCTTCACGTGCTGCACCGGGCGCCGCTTGCACTCTGTAATCACTCCACTTTGGCAGTGCAGAGCTCAGCAGATAGATGTTAGCCAGCTAGTTTGTTTGTGTTCAGAGTTGTTGTTCTTTCAGTACCTGTCTCTGGGACTGTTAGCTGGGTGGTCAGATTCCCAGTGATGTGAATATGCTTCAGCAAAGCCTTAGAGCAAGAAGAGGCTGCTCTATAGGATGCTCAACAAAGCATGTAGCCTTATCATAGTGCTCTTCACAGTTACCACCCCTTTAGCAGCTGCTCCTTTGCTGAAGGAGCAGGAAAAGAAGTGAGTGTCCTTATTACCTGCAAAGTACACACAGGTTATCACAGCTCAGTGGTCGTGAGGCTGCTCACTCAGCACCATAACTACATCTGGAAGCTAAGGATGGGGTTGGCAGCCTTACGACTTTATACTTCCATCTTTTGCCAAGTAATAACTGCTTCTGTGATAAGGGAGCAGCAGGTAAGATGGGGCAGTAATTCAGTGAGAGTCTCACGGGCCAAGCTGGCAGGCAACACGATCACACTGCAGTTGTATTTACCACCAAAGGCAATAAAAGCAGCCACAGCTCGAAAGACAGTTTCCTTGCATAAATACTGAAGACTAATTTACTGATGAGTGGGAACTTAAAGAAGTAGTTTTTTCCTTGGGTTGGATTCAACACCACGTGGTTTGCTTGCAGTACCTAAATCTAACAATGCCTCAAAAACCAGCTGCCCCGGGCACCCCATTGCAATGCAGAGCAGCACCCACAAAGCCGTCCTGCCTGCCACAGCTGCGTGCCTTTGCTGAGCCCACTGCCACATTAGCAGTCCCACACGTGCCGAGATTTGCACAAAAGGAGCAGTTACCAGCAATTACGGCTTGCCAAGGCAAAATTCTTCAAGGCCGCTTTACAACTAGTAACAGATGTAGCATTCCCAAGTTTAAGCTATAATTTATTCTTAGACTGGGCAGAAACATAAGGAAAACATACTGTGCATCTTGCAAAGCCACTCATTCAGGCATCTGAAAAATAATTTTTAAAAAGGGAAAGGGGGGGATGATGAATAGGGACTAAAGGAATGAATAAACTGCAGGCATGGTGCCAGAATTTAATATTCAACATAAGCGACAAACATCCAGACCAATTTGCTCCTGAACAAGTCAACTTTTACCTTTTGTTCACACCAG
Source organism: Porphyrio hochstetteri (assembly GCA_020800305.1). Lineage (NCBI taxonomy): Eukaryota > Metazoa > Chordata > Aves > Gruiformes > Rallidae > Porphyrio > Porphyrio hochstetteri. Next base: position 4,260,959 of record CM036910.1, on the reverse strand, counting down.
AAGATACCAGCACCCCATATTTCTCAGCTTTCCTGTTCTCTCAGGGTTTAATCACAGGTAATAATCATAGCATGCAGGCCTTAATGCAGCTGCACTACAAATATCAGACCAGATGCCTGGGAGGGGAGGGAAGAAGCAAACCCACTCCCACCTAGGACATGGAGGAGCATGGGAACCTCTCATCCCCTGCTTCCCCTGTCTGTCATAAGCCCAGGGAAGCACAGGCTGAAGAGCCATAACACTACAGGATGTTCCTGTGGCTCTGGGTACATCCTGGAGCTGGTGAAAGTCCCTCATACCTTTCCTGCAGTTCCAGCTCTCCTCAGTATCATTCCAGTTCAGAATGCAAAGCCTGTGGCTGAACAGGTGAGTGAACTGGGACAGAAATTTCTGAGGCAGCTGTTGCAGCCAGTAATCATAGGATAATTCAGGCTGGAAGAGACGTCAGGAGGTCTCTAGTCCAACCCCGGCTCAAAGCAGGGTCAGCAATAATATATGATGAGGTTACTCAGAGCTTTAGGATGTGTAATGCCAGATCAGCATTGCCATCCTGCATGCTCTCCAGAAAGCCAGTCACTTTGTCTTGCCTCACAAGAGGAATTAAAGTTGCGATGCAGAGTTTTCTCTCATCTGCTCTGCAGAGAAATGCAGACCTTGGGGGCTCCCTTGCCAGCCACTGTCTGAGGTCAAAAACCTCGGCTTGTGAGCATCCTTTGAGGCAAAGCCCTCTTCCTGCTCTACAGAAGATCCTTTCTGGTCCCTGTATAGATTACAGTTTGAATACTGGAAGCCAGGTGCAGAAGTGTCATGGCCACCATTCAATTCAATTATCTAGAACAACCAGCCCATCAGAAGACTCGTCCCACCATGGGCACATGGCACTGAAGATTCACGGTGCAAGTTAGAAAATTCTGTTCAACCAATCTGCAGTGTTAACAAGCAAATCAATAATGAACAGAAGCAAGAAGACAGAGAATCTGTTCACCTTCCTGATGTCTTTAAAATTTAACCAATATGTGCATTCAGGACTTTCTCTGCGGAATCAGAAACCATTCCCATCTTAAGATACAGAATGATAAGTGAGATGGGTTCATTGGTTTCTGCAGGCTTTAGACATCTATAATTCAAAATCCACTGCATATTTCAAATTGTTTTGCTATTTGATACAACACAAGTGAACCCTTCTGCGAGTGAAATGTTCCGAAGATGTGAAAAACCTCCCCTTTCCCATCCCAGCTGCTTTAGCAAGGAACTTCAGCACCGCAGATGCTGTGCTGAAAGCTGACTCCGGGACAACTCTGTGCATGAGCTCCAGGCCACAGTAAGTATCATTATTAGTACAGCAACATCATGCACTCAGAGGTCACAGAAGACCAGCACCTGAGCCCAGTGCCCCTCACCTGCTCCGTATTTGAACAGGGTGGCTCCCCCACCTGCGCTACACAAGCACATGGAGGACACAGAAATGCCACCACAGATGACAGCATGTGTCCCCCAGGGCAGACTGCTGCAGCAGTTTCAAACACTGACCTAGCACTGTAGGCCTGGGCATGGGCAGTGACTTAGCGGGAGCAAAACCTGCACCCTGCAGTCCTTGCTAGCGGATAAAGGGGTGGCACATGCTCTAACAGTTTTGAGTCTCTCAGGTTTTTCTCCCTGCTAAAATCAACGGGTCTCTCCATCATGAAAGAACTTTATTCCCCAAAAGCCTCATCAAGCTTAGTCTAGCTTTGCAGAGCAGAGCAGAAAGCCACATGCTGGATGCAATAGCCACCACTGCCCAAACTGCTCAGGGAATGTCTTACAGAAGCTTTGGTATGTGCAGATCAAGGCAGCATTTTCAATTCCTTGTTTCCAAAACCAGGTGAACAGCCTTGGCTAAAGTAATAGTGATTTTTGCTGTGTTTGTAGAGAAGATCAACCCAAGCAATTCAAGTCTGACAAAATTATCAGCGAATAAAACCAGCCTTGAAATTTCCAGGAAACAGTGGTAAAGAAAGTACTTTCTGGCACATCTATTGTAATGCCCACAGTCATTCGCAGCATCCTCCACACGTTGGATAAATACCAAAGCTATTTTTGCTTGCATAGGTTTTGTTAACCCCTCACCTACCTGTGACTATCTCGTTTTGCAATGAGAACAAGATACTATAAAGCTTGATATATGCAGTATTTAAATTCAGTTTTCCCTGATACAAGTAGCCTTTACAAGAGGATGAACTATCCCTAAAACTTAGAGTGCTGAAGAAAGGAGAGGAGGCAAGTACCTTACCCACGGGGCAGGAGGTGGCAAGCCTCTTCCTCACTCCACAGTGACTTCTCAACATGCACCTCCTGGCACCTCCAGCATCCGAGGTGATGCCAATGCCTAAGTGACAGCCTAAGCTTACCGCTCCCTCACTGAAGGTTTTTTTTCTTGCTGCTTTTCCCTGTACCCTTCATAAAAAGCAGGAACTGAGTCCCTAATGAATTTCCTGCTGACCTGATCCTCTGTTTCAGGGACAAGCCCCACACAGGATCAAAGATGTTCAGCTTGTCTCTGCAAGCAGAAGGCAGGAGTCCTGGGAATCAGCTGTGGGACTACAAGGTCACTTCTGCTGCAGAGGTTTTCTCCAAGGAGAAGGCTACACACCCTCCCCTCACTCACGGCACAATCAGATCACATTGAATAAATTTGCTCTTCCCCTGCTTTCATATATTTCTGCCTGTATGCCAAGAGTGGACACTTAACTGGAAACAGGCACATCTGACAAGGCCTTTGGGGCCACCTCTCCTCCTTCCACAGGTGTTTATACCACCTACAGCTTTCCCTCTCATGTTTGTCCGTTCAAATCCCACCTCCTTTTCCATCTGGATTATTAGGGCATTTTACTTGTGCTAAGAACATACATACATCATTAAATTATATGAAGCCTAGCCACTTGCTAGGGAGAGAAGCAAAAGGCTTCATATGAGGATATTTTGTTACTTATATAAATGTACAGTGTGTGACTTTATACGTAAATATGTGAATTGTACATAGATGGCAGGTTCATGGTTTGCTGTATTGTGTAACCACTGCAAACTGCTGCAAGCCACAAGCAGGTGAAGGCAGGCTTTAAAGTCACTGCTGCTGTGTCCAACACAGGCCACAGGACACGAACGATTTCCGTATCAGTAAGATGCACAAATATACACATGGCTCTGCTCTCGTGCCACATAAAGCACATTTATCCTTCAGAAAGGGGACACACTCAAGGAATAACAACAGAAAAGTGACAAACAACAGGTGCAGCAAAGGATGATGTGCTTTAAGCGGAGATCTAGAGAGATGAATAGCGGCTGAGACACTTAGGACAAACATGTTCCAGCAGAAGATGATCCAGTCTGGGTCCAGGGAGGCACGGAGTCACTGAGGCAAGCCATTCAGACAAACTTCTAGGGCTGATTTTCACTCCAAAGCCAGGAACCATGCTGAGTTATACCTCCACCTTGCCTGATTTCACCCAAACAGAATAGTCCACTTTTTCCCTACCGTATATATCCTGCTGCATGTTCAGTCACAATTAAAATTACTCCTTTCCTGAAAAAAACCCAAGATTTATGGACACATTCTGGCTTTCTTTAACTCCTGCCAAGCTTCTGTTACACTGTGAACACAGACTTTGCTTATTGATTTTGGTACAAGCTAGAAGGAATGAACCTGTGTTTCTAAGCTCCAAGTGTCAAGCTGCTGGACTGCAGCACTTTGTAATACTGGGATCTAATATTTGCCACCCTTTCCAACCGCAGTTCCCAGAAAAAGCTACCTTCTATGTCCTGTGAAGTCTCTAACACGTTATATTGGCTATTTGTAAAGGGGAAATCAAATCAAAAACCAGCCCCCAGGAAATAGGGGTTTTCCTGCCACATCCTACCCTCTCCCATCTATGCAGACTCTCATGGTGGTTTGTAGTAACTGGTGTCAGAGACATAATGTGGATTTCCTCAATAAATGATGTCACACACCCAGCTGTTCAGGTGCCCTGAGTACTTCTACACCATGAAGCAGGCTTGGAACTTTCTTAATGAAGCCAGCTGCCAGGACTTTCACCTTGCTGGCTGTAAGCCCAGAAGCAGCTCCCATGCAAACTGCTTGGATGAGCAGCCCAGGGTAGCTTCCCAGCTGCAAGCAAGCCTGCCAAACTCCCTCCTTACCCGTGCCCCAGCAATCCATGTCAAGAGTGCTGAGCATGCTCCGGTCTGCTGGATTGTACTGCACTCTGACACCTTGGAGACACACGTGTCGAGGTGACTCAGACTCTATCTAAAGATGGCATTTTGGCTAGGTGTACTGAGCTCTCTGGCGCTGGCTAAATCCCAACATGAGCACAGGTTTCTGCATGCCGTATGTAGTTGGTGGACAAGTCCAGTGCTGACCACAGACAAGACTGAAAGGGTTAATTTATTGCATGAGGATTTTTCAGCAGACACCTTGGTGTTTAAAATACAACTTGTAGTTGGTATCTGCACACCTGACCGTAAGCCCTGCCGTGGGATCTGAACTAGAGCTGGGATAAAAGGCTGCATGCCATAGAGGGGAGTGACAGAGCATAGCTTCACAACAGGCTAGGAATTTGGAAAGAGTTACACAAATCTGTGTTCTTATTTTTTTCCAGGAGGAAAATCCTACCCAAAGAAAGCTCACTGTGAGGATGCATGCCTGAAAACGCCAATAATCTCTGATGTCACATGTTAACGTTCTTGTGCAAGTTATGAGGCAGTTTCCAAATCTCACACTTAATCCTGGTGTCTGCTGCTGCTGAACAATTCAGCCTTCTGTCAACAGCTGTCTCTGCTCCAGTCGCTGAGCGGCTCACATTCAGCACAGCAAAACCATTATTTATAGCACGGCACATTTTTGCGACAGCCTCTTCACATTCCTTTTGATAACCAATTGCAAGCAGAGTGTGGGAAGAAGAGGTGATCAGGGCTGGAACACACATCCCTAGTGTGCTGGGAACCACGTCCAGCAGGTTGGGCTGGTACAAGGTGCAAGTTTCCCAATAAAATTTTCTGACCTCTGATTTCACATCAGCTGATCTGGTGGTGCAGGAAAGCGCTGAATGTCCTGCTCCCCCCAAGCATGTGCGCAGCCCAAAATGCAAACATCATCTTGGAAATGACCATCATCTGGGATGCAGCCCAAAAGACCAACTGAGACACCTTGGCATTTTCCCTTCCACCCCCCTGATCACTCTTTAGAAAGGTGAGAAGGCAGAGGAGCGACTCATCTGCTTGCAGCAACTGTGAAGCTGCTGGGCTTTCTCAGAAGGTATCCCCACACCCCAGGTTAAACCCTCACATGTGGCACAAGGTGCACATCAAACTTTTAAACAAGGTATGCCAAAGATGTTCTCCTGTAGTTTAGGCTGTTCAGGCATCACAATAACTGGAGCATGGCAGAGTTCAAGGGCAGAAAGGACCTGGATGCACACAAGGAAAAAACACTGTTCGTGCTAGGTGCAGCCAAATAAAGGAATCCAGCAGGCTGAAAGGAGAGGTCTTTCCCTGTGGGCTAATGGATCACTGTAATTCTGATGTGTAAACTACCCTCTTCTATTTAAGAGCTTTATATTCTCCCAGTTGCAACTTAAAAGGACAAGATACTGTTACACATCACAGTATTGGAATATAACATTGGCAGGTGTAATCCCAAGAGCTTTCTTCACTTTAAGGAAAAAGTAGCTTTGGTTGTAATCCAGGAGAACAATGCTTGCACAGGGGAAACTCACAGATAGTTTACTAGTCCCATTCAAAAAGGCTCATTTCCTTACTCCATCACTCCGCCTTTCCTTGCCAGCACCTGGTACCGAATTGCTGCAAAAGCCACCTCTGGCTGGGAAACCAAGGGGGATCCCCCTGGGAAAGAATAACTGCTTGTCCAGCAGTGACTCTGATTCTTACTCTGGGAGGGGGGTCAGGTCTGTGCCTCCACCCAGCTGATTGCAAGGACACCTTTGGCAGAGGGAAGGCAAGTGAGGTCTTTCTTTTCTAATTGAACTGGACAGTTGATTGATCGCAAGGGTTTGTTAGAGAGGTTATAACAGTGAAAGCACACATTTTTGTCACTCAAGGATACTTGTGGCTTAATTGTGTTGCTTAAAGGGGCAGGCCATTAATCCTCGGGGTGTCTGTCCCTTGCAGAGACATTTCTGAATTGGGTTTTTCCTAGTTTCCAAAGAAAAATGGCAGAACCATCTTCAATAAGTGCAAAATCCCAGGGTGACACTGGGGATCTTTGCAGGCCAAGCCTTGGTTTGGGATCCTTCCTCCCCAGGCAGTCTTTAACAAAAGCTGGTGATTTCAGTTTCTTTGGAAAGTTCCAGTTCCCACTGTACCAGCCATCAGCTGTAGCCTTGCGAGTTAAAGCAAAGGACGTGAAAAGTGTGATTAATGCTGGATTTCCTCAGAGACTGGGAATATTTTATGAAGGCCACTGAATCTCATAAGTCACACACACCACAGCAAAGAACATGTTATTTTATATGTCAGGCACATCTCAAAATACACAGCAAACATTCTTCTTCCAGTTATGGAAAATAACACACACCTTCCCTCACCAAGCCCAAAACTCAGTGCATGTATACGTACTTCAAGTCTCCGGAATAATCTCACATCTTATGACTCACATACAGTCAGCCCTTATGAGTCAACCCTATTGTTTCTAAGCATCATTCTTATGCTTTTTCATTAGGCTATAAAAAGAGAAGAAAGATAACACCACTGCTACTGCCCCTCTAGCTGACATAATTGAGCCCTCCATGCCGAAAAAAGAAAGGTAGGATTTGGCTTTGGTCATTAAGAATGAGATCTGTTCCCAAATGTGAGGCCTCAATCAGGCTAAAGGTGACTTGAAAAAGTGACACCCATGTAACTCCAGATAAGTGGGAGACTGAAGGCAAAGCAAGGCTGCTGGAGAGCACAAATTGACCAGGAGATTACTTGGAAGCAGCAAAATGAGAAAGTGCAACACAGAAACCTCCTGGACATGTACAAGGGCTCCAGCATGTTGATGAGTGAGAACTTGGCTGCAAAGCCATGAGTGAAAGACAACCCTGCTCTGAATCCCAAGCTGTCCTCAAGACCTGACACTGTCCATCTGCAGGTGCTCTCACAGGCAGGCTGCCCTCATCCTAAACTTAGGCTACCTACTTATCCAGTATATCTGAGCAGCAAACCAGTTCAGGTTCACAGAATCACAAGGTTGGAAAAGACCTTTAAGGTCATCGAGTCCAACTGTTCCTGTCCTATGCTAAACCATATCCCTAAGTACCTGATCTACCCTTCTTTTAAACACATCCAGGGATGGTGACTCAACCACCTCCCTGGGCAGCCTGTTCCAGGCCCTGACAACCTCTTCCAAGAAGGAAACCATTGTCCCCATTCACTTCTGTGATCCCCCAGCAGAGCACTCAGACCATCTCTTCAGCCTGTCATCACTTCTGCAAGGACCAGCAGGGTAGCTGGGACATGTTTTTAAGTAAAGGTGTGCAGAGCAGTTCTGTGAACCATTTTAGACCCAGAAGTCCCTGTGGGAATACCACAAAATAATGTCTCAGAGCCAGAAAAGCTCTCCAGCACAGATCTAAAACGATCACCTGCATAGACTGTGAAGTACACATATATATTTTTTATTTTATTTTCATTTGAATTATGAGACCCCCACCACGCTCTGATTTATTTCCTTCATGTGACTAATGAGATAGCTCCAGCCAAGTGCTGCTCTGAGTCATGTATCTTTCAGCCTTTTCATGTTAGCCACCTGTCAGATTACGGTGACAGCTCCATCAGTCTGGGATTCCGCTGGACAGAACAGGAGCACACGCCTTGAACAGCAGAAACCTCCAGCAGCCCGCATGCAGCAACCGTGATCTAACCATCCGTTACAGCACCCTACCTCACACAAAGCTGGAAACCACCTACATCTTGATTCTTTTTGATATAGGTGTGATAACTACTGCCCATTTATGCTCCTCTCATCAAAATATCACACGGCCTTTCCAGAAACCACTTCTTCAGTTTACACTGAAAATAATCCTGTGACCTTTGAAGACAGACTTTACGAAGAACCTCTAGTCATTCATTGCACTTGGTTATTGGGGCTTTAAACGAAGCTGATGATAATTACTGTGAAGGTCTGTTACATCACCTCAACATGCTAAAATGACACTTAAGGTTTCCCCCGAAAGTAAGATGTAGTGCAGGCCAAGTCATTCAGGAGAAGATTGTGCTGGAGCCAGCAGCAGGAATAAGTACATTAGCAAAGAAAATGCATGCAGGCAAAAGAGAGCACGGTTTGGCCTTTCTAGTGGCTCAAATTTTGGTTTTATTAAATGGTATGACATTATAAGTTTAATAGCAAGTACTCCCTTCTCTCCTCCTTATAGCATATATAGTACAGACTTTTTATTTTATCCAAGTGTCCTGCCTTTGCCTGCATTAAAATCCCGCTCTCCTCTCCCTGGCCCTGAAGAGTTATTAGGCTGCAAAATCAGTTTTATGAATAGATGTGACTTTGAATGCCTACACAGCAGACTTGACCTCAGGGTAAAATGGAAATGCAATGTGATCTGCTAGGAAATATGCAAATACGGGAGCTGGTGAGCAGTCAGGAGGTATCTGAAATACAGAGGTGACTAAAGCCTTGTGTCATTTTCTTTTTACCAGGCCATTTAAAAATTGGGGTGTCCTGGCTTTACATCCATAGCACGCTGTTCAGATTTACAGACACCCCACTATACAGGTACCTCACCCTTCCCAAAATCCTGACTCTCGAGAGGTCACTCAGCACTAGCACTGAGGGTTTTTATTGCCCGGACAATTCATGTGTGCAGCCCCTGGTGAGTGCCTTGTTGAACCCGCGTTAATATGACATCTGCAATTTGCAACCTTTTCATTTCCAGGTTGTGATTTCTGCGAGACACTTACATGATTTGTGCATTACAGATTAACATGTTAGGGACCCTGGGTATTGCCTAACTCTCCCTAGATTTCCCAGCACCCCGTCCCTCTCCAGCATGGACCCTCTTGAGCTTCATTGCCACGACCAGCTACCACCACCACGGTTCTGCTGACTAAGTGCATGGGGATGGTGGTACTGATGCTCAGGACTTGGCTCCTGGAGGAGTAACAGATGCACTGAGCTCCCAGTGCTCTGGGAAGCAGCAACATATGCTTCAGTCATTAGTGAATGTTGAGCAACAAGGGAGCCTGACACGTCTGATTTGCTTTGCCTTCTGCAGCAAGAGCAATCGTGGCTCTTTGCAGGACACAGCACAAGGCGCTCAACCGAAAAAGCGTGAATAACTGGTACGATCAAACTGCAAAACCCCCATTGCTGCTCCTGCTCAGCCTCACAGGCCAGTTGCTCACACCAGAAAGCAAAAGGCAGTGGGGACACATTTTGGAAGCACATCATAAAGAGCAACGGACGCTCAAGCCCAACCAGGGTTGTCACTTCCTGATGTAGGTGAGGCCAGCTGCTCTTTGTGTCCAGTGCTAGCTGGAAGGGCCCATCATCAGCCCAGCCCCTGCCAGCGCTGCTGCAACACGTGCTGTGTCTGAGCAGCCTTAAACCCTCAGGTATGGGGCTGCGCTCCTCTGAAAGGTCACACTCTGCAGGAGAATGTGAAAATGGCATCTCGCATAGTGCTCCTGACATAAATGTTCCCTTGCAGAAAAGAGAGATGATTATACCCTTGTAAATGACAAACCTCATTAGGAGAACAACTTCCGTGCCTTTAACCTCGCCTCTCCATACCCAGTGTACCTCTCCTTAACCTCAACACTTCAGCAGTGACTGGAATTTTTTGAGAAGACACAGCTGAAAAGACATTGCTTTTGTTTCCTTTGGCTTTTCTGACAATTAGCAGAGCTGAAAGCCAAGGTACTTTAAACAGGATAAATGAACTTGGGGATTAGTTGGTTGTTTCCTCCTGAATGAACATGAAAACATATTAGAGGGCTGAACTTTCATGTTGCACTATGACACTGTCGTATTTCTTCATAGCTTTATTTTGTATTTTTCCTACCCTCCACTGACTTTAACCCTCTTAAAAGCACAAAGGAGGAGAGGGAAAAGGAAAAAAAATATTTTGTGCCATTTTGATGACATATTTAATGAGTATTTCTTTTTTTTTTCTTATTCTTTTTCAGATATTTAATGCTAAGCAGGCTGCTGAAAAAGTATAATGATATTTTCAGAATAAAACATGTGTTTTTTCCAGTACCCTTCCAGGTCTACCCAAGAGTTGGTCAGAGATGACACCCCAGATGTTATCTTCAAAATTGAGCCCTGGGAATACTTGTAATCACACTGTACCTGCAAAAATGTGAAAAAGGCAAAAGAAAATGATGCCATCAGTAGGCTTCAGATGAGCCCAACTGTGCTTAAAATCAAGGTGCAAGTGACACTTCCACCTTGTACGGGCACATGGCTCACGGTGTACCACCTTCATTAGCATCTGTCCAGGAAGAGAGGGTAGTTTATGTGGTCAAGTAGATTCAAATCTATTCCTGAACTCTGAGAGGTGTTTCCCCATAGGACTTCAAACTAATGAGTGCATTTCATTATGCCTCAGCTCCCAGCCAGCATCATCTGCATACAACACATCTTCTCTCTGCTCCTCATCTGCCATATCTTTTTGTGATACAATTCTTCACGGTAGGAAAACTGCATCCCATGTGTGCTTGTACCATACCAAGTAGAATCAACACTCACATTGGGAAGCTTTGAACCCCACTAGAAACAATACTGATGGCTTTCCAGCCCCTGTGTGTTGAATTTCTACACTGGTTAATTCCTGTGATGCTCTCAACGTGTACATGATATCCAGACCACGCCTCATCCCAGCTTGGATCGGACACTGTTCCCTGCCAGGCACTTGGTTTGTGACTGGTAACAAAGCAAGGTACACAGCTCTCTGTGCTTGTGTACACACACACACACCCCACACCCCCCAATACGTTTTTATCAGTGTTCAACAGAGGATTAATTTAGCTTTGCACTCTTTATCGACAAACAATTAGCACCTAAGTTCATTTTGTAGACAAAAGGATTTTGTATTCATTTTGTTGACAGTTTGACTTGGAGCCATGAAGGAAACCCTGTTTGACAGTCCTGGCACATACTTGATTCTGTGGAGAAAATGCATTTGCCGAACTGTCCAATCAGTTATGTAGACAAAATGAATTTCATCATAATTCTGCCAACAAAATGCTAACCTGCTTAAATTATTCTCTCAACAAAATAAATTAACGTAAAATTCTTTTGTCCACAAAATAGATTTAAGTGTTTTGTGAAGTCTTGTAAATACTACAGTCTGTTAGCTTAGCAGGGGCAATTCAAACACACCACTAACCCGAATCAGCAGCTCCTGTCTTATCAGGCAGGGTTGGGCTTGATTCTTTCAGCGTTTCCCTTCTCCATAAAGTCAGCCCAGCAACAAGATCAGTCAGCTAGTGTGCAACATATAAGACAGTCAATGGGACCATGCAAGAGAATCCTTTCCTTGTTTTTATTTCATCACTAACAACTGGCAGGACGCATCTGACCTAAGTATGTGTCACAAACCTAAACAAATCAGGCTGTTCCTCAGAAGGAAAGAGGCTTCATCCTTCAATCTGAAGCTTGACACAGAGTTTCCATGGCAAAACTCCATAAAAAACAGTAATTTAATGAGGGGCGACAGCTGAGATAGTAGATTTCATACTAAGAGCATGAAAATCTAATTACCGTGCTTTTAGTTATTATGTGTCTGGAGTCTATTATACCTATGGAAAATTTCCTTTTTCCTTCTCTGTGTTGCTCCAAATTAAAAGTTTAAATCCATATTTTCACATCTTGCTCAGAAATGCCAGAACCTGAGAGAATCTAAAGCAATCAGAGCTCTAGATCTGCTGAGACAGTCTAGAGCAATCAGAGCGCAGGTATCACAGGACGCCAGATTCTGCTCAAGCCAGTGTAAGTGCAAGAGGAGCCACACCAGAATCAATGGCAACTGTCTGTCCCCGAGTTCATAGCAGCGTTAATGAAGGTGGTTGCTGGTGTGTCTTCACGGTGCCAGCCAGTTGAAGGGAACTCATGGGGAGCCTCTCCCATCTCCCCCCAACACACATACACATCCCACTCCAGCACGCAGAATAAATAAATAAATAAATCAGCCAACACACCCTGCAACTCAAGTCAGAGTTTTCACACTCATTTGGACTCTCCTCCAGTGAACGAAACTCCTGAGATAAGATCAGTCTGTTAAGCAGGTTTTTAGTGTTCCTTCTCTGTGCTTTACCAAGCACTGCCTGCCCTGTTGTTCTGCTGCATTTTAATAATAAAGGGACAGAGAGATAGTCATGCCTGTATCTTTAGTGATGTCAGTCAAGGAATTTGGCAGGCTGGTGGAAAAATTAAATTCTTCGATCTTCTTTTGCAATATTCTCCCACTACTATAAACAGGGGTTTTGTCCTCTTTTAGGGGGCTATTGTGGTTACAGTGGAGTTAATTTCCAGGTGCGTGGAAAGTGTACAGTAACACAAGAAAAATATCATATTAATATTTAATATAACACTTTTTATGAGCATGAAAAGAATAAAACCCATTCAAATGCAAATGCAGCCTGCAAGGATGGATAAAGTTTTATATTTTTCCAGCAACATCTTCATTTTGCTAAAGACCAACTTTGCCTTGAGTGAGCTAAGAGCGCCTGTGTGTGTGCAGTTCCAGACATAAAAAGTCTGCCTCTGGCCAAAGTCCTACGCAGTATTTGAGACACTTTTGCAATACCGTCTTGTTAGAGCACTCATTGAAATACAGTGGGTTTATTAATCCCTTCAGAACCACATGTTGTAGCCCCAAAGGGATGAAGCTTGCTGCAGCGTCTATCCTGCCTTATGAGACTTTAACAGAGCAGCCAAAACTCTGGGATTGTTCCCTACAGCTCTTAGGGGCAACCATTTTTTTCCTGTGACATGCTCTGAATATACCAAGTATAACAAATGGCCTAGCCTGGGATTTTCGATGAAACTTCTATGTGCTAGATACCAGCTCCTTTCACATTTCAGTAGATCTGGGGCTCTAACCACCACAGAACCATTTCAACATGTCCAGCCTAAAAGAATGCATTTTACCAACTATATTTCAAGCACCACATAACAGTAACCAACTGGGAAAGCCCGTAAATAACTCCAGAAAATAAATGTGACAGCCTAGAGAGAAGATTCCCTGGCAAACAGTAACAGGGGCTCAGGAAGCCTGTGGCAGGGAAATGCTTTACCTTGTGTCACTTCTACCTATCATGGAATTGCTCCTGATCCACCCCATCTTGTAGAGCATGGCATTGTCCAAGGCCATGCCACTGAATCAGCTCAAACAATTTTCAATCTAGTTCAGATAGATTTCTTCTTCTGTAATGGCTCTGCCATTGTGCATGTCACTACCTTGTCTTCCAAATGGCTCCGGATGGAGTAATGCATCAGAGTGGGAAAAAAAACCTTGTGGTGAAGGCTGAGTTCAACACCTGAATGCAGCACGCACATTCGGAGTTACTCAGAGCAGGTTGTGTCACCAGGTTCGTTTCACTTCATGACAGGCTTCAGTCCCTCTCCAACACTGCTCCCTCAAGGCTTTAAGTACAGGGTTTTTTCCTCCAGCCTGTCTTATGTTAGGCCCTTGGCTCCTTTGTTTTTACTCAAATATAAGCAAAACCTAAGAAAGAAAGCCTCGAAGGCCTGCTGCCCTGGGGGTCACCCCTTGGGCACCTCTCACCAGTACAACCTGCAGGAAACGCAGCACTTCTCCGACTCTGCACCAGCCCTTGCTGAACCATGCAATGGCAGCGAAGGGATCAAGGCCCCTGGCTTGCTTTAGCCTGTGCTCAAATTGAGGCAATGCTCCACACCCAGGCCTTAACTAAAGAGTCACCTCGAGTCCAAAGCACACCTGCAAGGGCAATGTGCGCTAACTCAGACAAGGGGAGCGAGCGCTGGGGAAGCAAGTAAATGGGGAAGCAGAAAGCTGGAAGGCACATACTTTTTGTTTGTTTGTTTGTTCTTTAACTCAGGTATCTCAAACTCTCCAACATCTTAACTTGGGAATTCCCCTTTGTGAAGGAGAACTTCGGAGGACATAAATAAATGGAAATTTATACGGAAATAAACATCCAAATCTACATGAGGAAGGGAGGGGAGGGAGAGTGGTGATTCATTATTATGGCTTACATATCATTACGCATTCATAAATTCCAAGGTAATATATTTTTCTTCATTGCTTGGATAATAAATCATCATTCGATTACAAAAGGGGAGTACCTGGATGGAACAGCAGCCTTTCTGAAAAATACTCTTGGCAGATGAATGACAGGAAAATTTATGGAGAATTCAGTTGCCTGCCTGTCCTCCCTCCAGGAGAGAAGACTGTGCCAATATCTAAACCTTTCCTGACAATTCACACAGCAGACACTGTCCTTGATGGAGTGAGGTTTTTAGACCTCCCTTGGCTTGATTTTCATTATCCGGCTTTTGGCAGCCTGCAGAATGTCTAATAGCGGTGCAAAAGGGTTAGAAAAGAGCCATCCAAGCTGCTACTGAGCCTGTGCTAGCGGGCCTGTCTCTAGGAGCTATGAAAAATATACTGCTGTGTTCCCTACCTAGCTGGAGTTGTCCAATCAATCAAAGAGATCCTTCAAGGGTCACTGGTATTCGTAAGAGCAAAGAGTTTTCAAGAACAAAGAATGACCATCCAATCTACCAACTGCTTGCTGTTTTCTAGTTTATCTTCATTTTTGTCTCCCAGCCTTTCTTAAATTTCTATTCCCCCTCTATAAACAAGGCTATTGGCGCTTCTTTTCAGTTGGTGCCTTTGAGTAATTCCTCATTTTTCTCCCATTAGACTCACAGTGAGGGGTAGGTCTGAACATCTGGCCACCCAGACAAAATGTCCCAAGAGTGGGAGTAGGCAGCCGAAGCAAAAGGTGTTGCTGCATGAAGGGCAGACAAGTGGGGATCAAGCCTCAACTTTTCGCAATTGCTTCTGAAAAGAAACTGCCATCTCCTTTTAGAAGTAGACAAAGGGAAACAACATTCTACCAGTTTTGGAGTCCCACTTCAGCAAAGGGTAATTCACCCCTTGCAGAGCTCAGCACTTCTGGTGGAAGACCATCAATGAGCATTTCTTCCAATGGAAGCAAGCCTTGGAAATGTGTTGATTTTAATCTGGGAATTGCCTGGTCTCTGTTGAAGGACAAATTACATCCTTGCACTGAGCTTTTGGTGTTTTGCACTGCCCAGCTGCCAAAAAATCACACACAGTCTGACTCAGAAGAGGCCTTTTTCTCTAGATGGGCCAACTAAGATCATCACGGGAAGGGGCTGAACATATGGGCTAGGATCTCTGCCAGCTAACGTTAGATACCTACCCCTGAACTAGACATGGAGAGCCTCCCTTTGCAGGTGGCAGAGAGAAGCAGTGCATTCCACCTCCTCCTAATGCAGACATCTGAAGCAGAGGAGGTGAATCATGCTCTAGAAATGCCTGTTTCTTAGCAGTGATTGTAAAGGAAATCTGGATGAGTAGCTCATCTGCTGCCACCTGAAGTAGAGGGAATTTGATTCACTACTTGGAAAGCAGAAAGAGAAGGCTTCATTTCCTGCTGGTTTCCAGTTTTGTGTGGCTCTACAGAGAGAACAAAGCTGGTGTGGTGTCCTGGATTTCTGTATGGAAGGTGTTTTATCTCCTACTCTCAGTGCCCAGATTTCAAGGGCTGCACAAAATATAATGCTGTGGAAAAATCAAAGTTTCCTTCCAAATTGTGTTCCTATTGGGTGATAGCCAGCACTATCCATCCAAAACATTAAAGACCCCCAAAGGCACCCTACACAAAGGAATCTGAAATGTTTTCCAGGGGAATCTTCCAAGAATACTAATGGCTGTAAAATACAGTTTGCTATTTGTTAAAAGGGAAGGCATTAGGGCAATAAATGCAATAGAGTAACTCCATCAATAACATGAGCACAAGACTCTGATGGGTCACATTAGTCTTGGAAAAATCACAGTCTTCCAGTCATGCTGCCATATGGAGAGATGCTCTCCAGGGCCCGTTTTACTCACCAACACTTGCAGCACTTGCCCCAAAAGTTTAAAAGCCATAATTACCTTGGAACATGAGAATGATACAGATTTATGCCTGCTGAAAATACCTTACCAAGCCCCTCTTCTCTGAGGTGCATTTGGTGTGCCTGAATTCACTGAACTGTTTGCAGCACCAAGACTAGTAGTGCTGGGAAGACAAATAGGGTTTAAGCCTTCACCACTCTGTAGAGACCTTAAAGCCTGCATTCCCTGGGTGCCAAACAGCATTTTGCATCTGCTTTGGTCTTCTTGCAATCGCGTAGAGCGATATATAGGATTTATATTTCCCCTGCCCTTACGCCCAGATGAAATCTCTTCTGTGGAATAAACACACCTGTTACATATCTCTCCGTTACCGTACCATTTGACAGGAGTAGGATGCAAGTGTGTTTCACACCTGATGCAGAAAAGTATCTGCTTTGAGTTTTCACCCAGCCACGTTCAGTGGATAGGAATCTCATCTCTGAAGCCCTGGGACCTCAGCTAAACACAGCAATGTAACAGATTTTATTAGCAGTTTCAGAAAGGTAATCTAACACTAGATTAGCATTAAATGGTCCAGCAAAGTAGACACACAAAGGCATCTGTAAACATCCTCCAGCACCCTTGATAGCAAGAATATAGCAAGGTTTAGGCAAAGAGACAGTATTTTATTTAGATGCTTCGAGGCACCGATTTGCTTTGTATACAAACTACAGAGTGATTAATGACTTGGTGAGCTCTTTCCCTCATCAAAGCTAAAACAACTTGAAATATCATATGACTTGCTAATAGATGACTAGATAAAGCTAAATTGTAAAATGATCATTGCACTTTGGTCTCTTGCTGAATACATGGATTCCCTAATATGAGAAATGTGATCAGGAAATAATCTGCTACTAAGAAGGCAATCCGAATCCCCTTTGGGGAACAGGCTGCAAGAGTACAGCAGTGAGGATGAAATATTAGCATTTCAAGAAGAGCCTGAAATCAGTACAGAGGATGCCACTGAGGAATAGCTAAAATTGCTTTATCTTTATCTGCTAATATTTCTGGGAAAATTGCAATATTGGGAAATTGCAGAAAGACCAAACACCTCGCGAAGACTGAATTGGATCCGCCGCTGCGCAGGACCTGTTCAGAGCCTTCGGTGTGTCACATTCTCCAATTAAAAGTGGAAATTTAAGTCCAGAATAGGGTATCTTTGTCAGTGCTACTGGTAAGTTTTAGGGTAAAGAGAGACACTGAGGTCAGTATTTTTAGAAGCAGACAGTATGTCCGAGTGACCCACCAGAAACTCCTTACAGCTGTGTACTTTACCTAAAGACAGGGTTTCCATCACTTGCCCATCATCTCTGAGAGATTAAATATCCTCAGAAACTTTGTTAAAAAAAATGCTCAAAGTTGATGTCTTGGTTTGGGGTGGAGGTTTTTTTAGCCTTCTATATCCTTCATGTGATACATCAAAAGTTTCCTCCATGAAAAGAGACCAAACAATTACAATTACAAAGATCCACATTTGTTTTTCATAACAATTAGGAGTTGTAGGGGCTTTCTATATAGGATAAAATACTGCATAATAGAGGATTTTAGGATAGTAAACAAAAGAGCTTAAGCAGCTTTCTAACGAGCTTGAATGATTTATAGCTTCTTGGGCTCTTGAGACCTATTTGAAACTGATGGCTTTCTGCTGTAGGCACAGTTAATAAAACTTGAATGTCTAATCTTGGATTTTCCCCAATTGGAAGTTTTACCTAATCAAAACATCCAGTTGATATACTGGATAAGTACTACTGAGTGCTCCAAATACCTGCACAATAAACAGATGGGCTGAAGTCACACTGAACAGTCAAAAAAATGCATCGAAAGCATGTACCAAACTGTTCTCCTTTCACTTTAAGTGAGAGACATGTTCTAGTCACCTGGCATATGAGGAAGTCTCTTGGATGTCATATGAGAAAGGAAATGATCAAATACACCCAGACCCTCTTTTAAGCAGAGCGAAACATTAAGGAAGAATTGTTTTGGGAGGGGGGAGGGTTGGTGGGGGGAGGAGAGGGAAGAAAGTTTGCCAACACTTTTTAAAGTTATTTGCTGTGTTTTATATCATGGCACTGCCTTATGTTCCAGTGCAAATCCTTGAGTGAACTATGGCATATCCACATGCTGAGATATCATCCCTGAAACAGGCTCACAGTTGAGCAGGCGAACCAGAGGATGGCTTCACGTGGAGCCACTCTCCGGCACCGCCAGGGAATGGGCATTGGCAGAGCACCAGTCCAGTGCTTCCCTGGCCTGCCTACACCCCATGGTCAGCTTGCAGCACCTCCTTCAAGCACACTGCCCACACACACTGGCAAAGCATACAGCACAGCACTGCATCCCGTTTAAACCACTATTTTCCAACACACAATGGACCTGGGGTCTTGCCAAAGCCCTCCTATACAAAATCGCTGTTTAAAAGTCTCCCAACATCCTACCTTATTCTTTATGCAATAGTTCTCCCTCTCTCCCCCATGGTACATACCTCTTTCTACACAAACAATGATTTATTATTTTAGCAATAGAAAGCTGCAATAATAGGCCAATGAAAATAGTTAAAATTGTAGCCACTTTGCCTAGCAATTACACACGTGACAGCTTCATTTATTGGCCAGTCCAGCAGCTTAATTTACATCCCGCTTAACGGCTAATTGTGGAAGGGCACTTAACTGCAACAGCAGCAGGGGAGAGCGAAGGCTGGACCACGTATCTTGAAAGAAAAAGCCCCTTTTAATGAACACGTCTGCAATTAACTGTGCAACCAGAACAGCCAGCAGCAAGCAAGAACAGCAAAGACATGGAAAACATCACGGTATTTACACGTGGAAATAAAACATCAGTCTGCTAAGAGGTAGATGATGCAGGTTACATACTGTACAGAGTCATGTAAAGTACATTATCATCCAACTCCTACTCTGACTCCAACAGGAGGTATGAGGATGCAGCCCACATAGCCTAACATCAGTATCTACATTTAAATGTTTTAAAGCTGGCTGAAGTTGGCTGAAAAATCCAGTGGGAGAGTTTGTATTTGTTCTTTTTTTAGTACTTGTTCTTTTTGTTTGTACTTTAGGTTTTGTTCCTTACAATTGAACTGGCTTTTAAACTTTTTTCTCTTTAGTTGTAAGGGTAAAAAATTGCTTAGAAAGAAAAAACTAAAAGGAAAGCCCAAACTCCCAAGCTAACAAACAAACACCACCCTCCTCCCCCCCTGCCCCAGACAGAAACCAAGCCAAAATGAACAGGAATTTTAGGTGAAGGAGTTTTAAAGCAAAAATTACTATAAGAAGGCTGATGAAAATGAATTGGAAGAGATGGCAGCACTGTTTCTGCATTAGGAGAGCAGAATTTTTCAATGTCTGTACTAAGACAATGATTTACAACTCTGCTCTGAAGAAAATTTACACACTGACCAAAACTTTGCTAAGGTTTAGATCAGGTCAGGGATTTCCTGATCACATTTTGCTATTCTCAGCAAATGTTGACTCATTGAAATTGCACCTGTTATTTACCACTAAAACTCTGAACAGTGAGTATTGTTGTCTGCATTCCTCAGGTCCTGAATGAAATACCTGGTCAAAACCAGCAAGGTGCAGAGAAGCAGCACCAGCTAACGGAATTGCCTGCTACATAACAAACCAAGATACTGAGCCTGGGCTGACACAGGCAGGGAGGAAAGCTGGATTTTGTGCAACATTCAGGCAAAGGACTCCGATCACATCACCGCTCTGGTGTCTTGCTCAGGATCCAAGTGCAAAAGCACAGTGCCTTGCTTGCTTTCTGCATGCAAAATCAGAGGTTTTCCAAAAATCTTAGTAAGTCACAAAGAATGGAGAAAGCCCTTTGTGTGGTGGTCTTGTGCAGGGTTGGCTCAAAAGCCACCAAAGGCAATGGCAAGCTTACTTTTCCAGTAACTTCACCAAGTCAAAGATGAGGTCTCTCGTTGGTCTCTTCATTTTGGGTGTGTATAGTAACTATAGTGCAGATATCCATCTGAAGTTGCAGCGCAAAATCATTCCCCTCTTCTAGAGGAGAGGAAGAATGGAAGCACAACGTTTTTCTGTTTCATGATGCAAAACACATGGCCTTTCAGTGTTACCCATGTTATTCTGACTCTGCACTGTCTAGGGATAACTGCTGCTAGACAGTACACATCCTTTTCTGAATGATTTACTATCTCTCCAGGTATACTGTAATTACTGTAGCTGTACAAAAAGAGATAATTTTCTATCTTACAAGAAGAATGTTCAAGTTGTGATAAATATTTGCAGAAAAGATTGAAATCAGATGACCCAGATCCTCTCTCACAGCCAGGGTTGACAGATGTCGTGTGAGATAAAATCATCAAGAACAGAATTAATCAGAGGAAATTCGTAAACCAACTAGAAAGGAATTTAATCTGAAACCATTCTAATTAGTTAGCTGGTTTAAAGGTAAAACAGTAAATATTTTGGGGGGGGGAGGGAGCTGGGTGTTTAGAAACAAAAGCGATCATTTATTTAGTCTATATAGACTTGCTCAGCTGTAAATCACTGATGCATCAGATAATACTTTGCATTTTGTCTTGAAAAATCACTCCAAGTAGAAAATATCATTTTTCACGTTATCAGGAGTGGCAGAGGCAGCTGGCTCACTCTTTCTAATCCTTACCAGCATAACTGCATAATCACCTCACTGAGCACTGAACCTCAGCTCCAAGGGCTCTGTCTTCTGTTGTTAGTTTCTACAAGCACAGGGAAGATCCTCCCCAAGTGGGATTTGCATCACTAATTATTATGGAATAATTAGGAACAACAGATGCCAACTTTTGAACTCGCTAAGCCTGGTAAAATTCTCAGGGGCTCAGAGTTTTGGAAATGCTGAAATTTTACTTCTCGTTGGTGTGAGAGCCGAACTGCTGTCAGGAAGAACCACGTGACGGTATCAGGATTACAGTGACCCACCACAGTAACTAGTCACAGTGAACCATCTAAATACCCTGAGTTAATGCATCTCTCCTACTGATTTTTTAGACAGGCGCTATAATTTAATATTTTAATGGAGACTATCCAGGAGTCAATAATAGGGCTTTCACAGCATTATAGATGACAGTATTCTTCTAAAATACACTGCAAATTTTTAAGAGAGAGGTCTTATTTTTTTTCCCAATGCAGTTAGACAGTAATGGAAGATTTTTAAGAAGAACAAGACTTTTTTCCTATGTTAAGGAAGACCTGCCTACAGCGAGTTTTGCTCTACTTGGGAATCTTACGCTACAGCAAACGTGTCTTACAAACAGGAGTTGCCTTTAAAATGTTTAACAATATTTAATTAAGGAAGAAGTTCTCGACTGGGACAAAAGCTTTAAGTCAGCATTGCTCCCACTACAAGCAAACCCCACCCACCTATGACACCAGCAGTGTGTGACACGCTTTCCTCAGATGTAGCTCAACTTGAGCTGGAAAATGCTAAGAAAAACAAGAATTGAGCTTCTTTACGCTTGATTATTTGCCCAAGTTTTCAGCTCTTGAAAAAGAAGATGTGGAAGCTTTGCCGAACTCCCAATAACACCATGAGGGACATCCAGTGCCTCTGCCACTGCTGGGAGCCGTGGGCACACGCCCCAACAAGCGTTTTTGAAGGGCTTTCAGCAGTGACACTCTCTGAAGCTGTCCACTCAGATAAAGGAGTTAAATGAACATGAGAAGGGACTAGGCTAAGGATAGATCCCAGCCTCTGTGCAGCTTTGGGGCCAACACCTAAAGGCAGCTCCAGAAAGTCCACATCAGTTGTTGGGACCAGCAGAGGTCACCGATGCCTACATGAAGGAAGGATTGTTCTGATTTGGACTCAATTCTGCTTTGAGTAAGATCTGAAGTGCTCCCTGGCAGCAAAACATTGAACAAGACTATAAAACCCGAGTACATTGACCTGAAACACAGTCAGAGACTGTTCCATCCTTCAGCAGCAAGGCTGTTTGTGAAAGTTCATGGAAAACTCATGGAAAACTAATACAACAAAGAGCAGGAGAAGTTTGTTCTGGGGAGTGTTCACTCAGTCTGCTGCTGCTGCTTTCCCTTAGGCTACTTCCATTGTATGTTAACAGAAATTAGCTTCTTTCTGAAAATTAATCACAGCCCCAAATTGCCTTCTGAAGGATCCTCTCTCTACAGCTTACACTAACAGCCTAAAGAGAAGGGCTTCTAAACCAAGCACAAGAGGGTCAAACAGACATCTGTGCACTTGTGATGAAGCCACAGACTCTCTGAAATCAATTTGTCATTGATGAAAAGGGGACCTGTGCCACTGGGATGTTTGGATAAGTAACTCTTGACTCCCACTGCTCCAGGGTTGCTGCAAACCTGCACCACTTCAGGTTACCAGGCTTTTACAAATTAATGTTATGCCTTCTTTGTAATAATTACAGAGCAATTATGAAAGTAACAACCCTGATCCTGTCTCAGAAACTCCTATCAGCCTTGTCCTAACAGTACCTGAAGAGCTCCAGATATTGCCAATTCTACTCCTAATCCATGACCCCATGCTGCTCCCAGCATTAGTTTTACCCTTAGACACAACATGTGTCTTTAGTACATCCTTGCTCCCCATAATGCTACCTAAGCAGCTGCTTCAACATCCTCATCTTTTACCTGTCCAGGGTCCAAATTCTGGCCCAACATGTACCAGCTATCTCAGCGTGATCTCTGGGCTCCATTTGTTGTAGAGACCTTAATAAAACCATAGTTTGCAGAAACACCTCATTTTCAGTGCCTAACAACCATTCATTGGGTGGGCTAAGCCATGCCTGTGATTACAATCAACTCAGATAATGGGGGCTGTGAAACTAATTTAAATTATCAGGATTGAATGCCATAATTCCTATTTTAGAATGTACAATTTCTGCCTGCTTTTTATATGCAATTAATCTATGAACAAATGACAACTACCCAAACACTCCTGTTTCTATCACTCTCTTTAAAGTAGTATTTAGACAAAAGAGTTTTTTTCAGTGCCACCTCTAAATCAAAAGCTCAAATCAAAATGATATGCTTCTACTTGCCTCTGTATTCCCCTCTATGCAGAGGCTGTAGAAACAATTGTGTTTTTATTGTTCAGCTGCTGAACCAAAAATTACAGAGAGAAAATTTAAAAATTTAAAAGTCCTGGACCCAACTTTTTATTTTTTCCTCTCTGCAGAACAAACCCCCCCACACACACCAAATCATTTCATTTGACATGCCGTTTGCTCTGAAATGAAATGGAGTTTTCCACAGGTTCATATGAGAAGGAAATGCTAACTTTAATACAGCGGATCAGGGAAACCTTCAAGCAGGTCTGAAGCTGGGAGTTTGCCCTTCCTCCAAGTGTTTTAACCTCTGTGTACATGACAGCACTCTTTTGCAAGCAGTTGCTGGAGACGATCTTCACCACCACCCTGCTCAGTGCAATGAAAAACCCATGGAGATAAGGGCAGCAGAAAGACCCTGCAATGGTGAATAGGACACTTTGCACCAACTGCAGTGAACGTCCACTGATTTACGGAAGAAACAATGCCAGAGAGACAGGCTGAGGACACCCTGCCCTAGGAAAATAAATTCCTCTCGTACTGACAGCAAGAGGAGAATTTAAACCAAGATAAAAACCACCCAAGATGTGCTAAGGCTGAGCCAATATGCTAACTTCTAAACTTCACAGCAGGGTATTTACTCAAGAAGTTTGTGTGTCTAGTTCAAAGAAAATCAAGCTCAACTTCAGGGTGGCTGACACTGCACTTAACATTTGCCCCAAACGCTGCCTGCCTACCTGTCTTAAACACTGAGTCACAAACTATCAACTGAAAGTGCCTCTTCTTGGGGAAACGTAGTCCTGCTGAAAATCAACAGTAAAGAACCCATGCAATGTCTAGGCAATGGGGAAATGCAAACACATGTAGCCATAACCTCCTAAATGGAACTGGTCTTGGGAGATCTGTGCGAAGCTTCTATTTCCCAGGAAGGTTTAGTCACAGCTTTCCCACTGGTATTATAACAACCACAGTCCTCATCTGTAGCCACACAGCTCAGACAGTACAGTTTTCTTTGGTGGAAGAATCTAAGAAAAACCACCCATAAGAATTGCCATTATGTCACCCACCAGTTAATACCTGTGTTTTCTTCTATTGCCTTATCGCTACCCTCTTCCACTGCCAGCAATATACACATGTCAGCACAGGGACAGACTCTAGTTGTTTGCTGTTCTTGTACAGGGAAGGTCGCTCTTTATAGGAGCTGAACACACACAGAGTGATCACAGCTAGTAGTCAGCTGTCCTGATTGCCACAAATTTAATCACGGGTCTCCCAAACAAGTTTTGAAACCTCAATTCCTAGACTCACAGGATTAGAAAATTATGTTTTCATGAGGAAGTACTTTCTAACATCCGTGGTGCTGAAGGAAAGCCTAGAAATGTAATTATCTCATATCCCAAGAAGCCATTCCTTCACCAAAAAGCACTGAAACGAACATCAAGTTACGTCTTTCAATGTTCACAAGCACTTGCCAACTAATGACCTCCACGTATTCGTAGCGGAGAGCACAATATCACCGCTCTGGAATTTCTCTCTCAGCAGCTGGCAAGACAGAGTCCTTGTTGCCTTCTGATCATTCAAACCTCCCACATGGGGGAAGTTGTCTGAATTCCCAAAGCCCACATGTGAAGCTCAGAGAATCAGAACCTCGGAATATGTTTGTGTTCCTTCTCCTGCATAGGCACTCACTTCAGAAGCTCTGCTGCTATTTCTGCTGCCCGCTTGCGCCAGCAGCTGAAGATAACCTTTTGATAACACTTGCAACTCACACACTAATGTACCATCTATCTCTTATTGTATCTCCTCACTGCATGTTTTTCTATTCACAGCAATTATTCAGATCATTCTGCCTTGTATTACCAGCTCTGCCTGTGCATACAAACAAACTGAAGAAATGAGCAATGCAGAATTCGGAGGGGTGTTTTGAAACTCTTATCTCGGTCTCCTCCAGGCAGAGCTCCTTCCCCCCACCCTGTGGATTTGCCCACCATTAAGAGTATCTTTCTGGTGTCATGCAGCATATAAAGGTACACCAAAACACAGTGAGCACTGCTTTTATCTTCCATTGTTACTGTCCCTTCGGTAGTGAGAATTTAGAGGACACGTCCAGTCAATTCCTGACATGCTGACAGTGTTGCTATTGTTCCTCTGAACCACAAAATAGCCAAACATATTGGTTTAGCATGAAACATTTCATTTTGTGTGATATGAAGTTCACTCTCTGATTTTTTTTCATAATCTGCTGTCAAAAATCCATCTTTCCAGGACACCAATGTTTCAGTGATAATTTTGTGGTCCAGTGTTTTCCTAGAAAAATTATTTAGAAAAAATTGCTTTTTAATTAAAAAAAATTATCAGAAAAATATTGTCTATTCTGTCTAATTCTTCTCTATATACAGCATTTAGGTAAAAATCCCAAAATTGCTCTAGCATCTTGGGAGGCAGTGCTTAAATTCCTCTTCACTGAAAACAGTACAAGATGAGTAAAAAGTTATTAGTACACACACATGAATTTAGAAAAGGCACAAATTAATGTAGAAATAGCATATTATTTACTAATATGTCATAACCATTAAGCTGTATCAAGCAGCACACTTGTTAATGAAGAGGAAGTGAAACAAACAACCCTCGTTAATCAACACACGTTGCACAGAAAGTTCAGCTTGCTCCAGCAGATAGGACCCTCTGGAAGCATTTTAAATGAATCTCAAACCAACACTACAAAACCTCAAGAGTGAAAAGCAACAGACACCAGACTTCTCTCCCTGTGTTAAATTCAGTACATCTCTGGTAATTGCCACATCCAAACTAAAAGGGAACTTCTAATTTTTTGTTACTCTATAGAATCACAAGGTTGGAAAAGACCTTTGAAGATCATCAAGTCCAACCATCCTCATCCTAAACTAAACCATATCCCTAAGTACCTCATCTACCCTTTTTTGAACACATCCAGGGAAGGTGACTCAACCCCCTCCCTGGGCAGCCTGTTCCAGGCCCTGACAACTCTTTCAGTAAAAAATTTTTTCCTAACATCCAATCTAACCCTGCCCTGGCACAGCTTCATGCCATTCCCCCTTGTCCTATCGCCTGTCACCTGACCGAAGAGACCATCACCCACCTCTCTACAACCTCCTTTCAGGTAGTTGTAGGTGGTGATAAGGTCTCCCCTCAGCCTCCTCTTCTCTAAGCTAATGAATAGCATTCATTGGAAGATCAAAGAAGTTGGTGTTGTCAGCTCACTACCTTCTGATTTCTTTTCTGGCTCTGAGGAAGACTGTCTAAGCCTCAGCTCACACCACACACAGCCAGGATCCATCTTTTGGCATGGCCTTGCACTCAAGGGAGGTGAATGCTTCTTCTACAAGGGTGAGCAGCAACCTCATCCAGGCCATCAAACTCTCCCAGGCTAGAAGCAAAGGAGCAGCTGAAGAAAGAGGCCTGGACGCCTCCTTCTGTCTCATCCCACCAAAGCTGTAAGATCTTCTTGAAGCATCCTGCTGTTTGGGATTGCCACGTATAACAGAACAAACCTGATGAATGGAGGGGTCTGGTCACCCTTCCCTACAGCTGCTCCATTCCCTCCATTTCCCAAGAACCTTCTTCCCTGGCATTGCAGGGGGAAAATGAGCAAAAAGAAGGGTTATGAGCATTTTCCCTTTTTTCAGATCAAGTTTGATGCAGAAAGCCCATCTAACAAACATCGTGGCATAGGATGAACTAATATTAATACTTATTTATTACATTCATGTCTCTCCTCCCTTTTGATAAGTCCATAAACCTGATAATTTATACTCTCATTAAATAGCTGTACATCTGAGCCAAATACAATATGCAAATAAAATACATATCTAATAAGATCTATATCATCATATAGTTCTGATAGATGACGATGACCTCGGCTGTAAAATGATTCCACCCCTCTCCATCTCCCAGAATCCTATATATCGATATCCATTAACCATCAGTAACATTACTAGACAAGAGCAGAGTGGAAAACTGTATAACAAAAACCCCAGCATCTGGCTCAATATTGCCAATGAAAATCATTGGTAGAAAATAATAAAATGTATAACTGGAGTGTGAATTTACAGACCTGGATATGTTCTCTTATAGAAAATGATAGTTACAGATGAGAAGATAAATCTCTCCAGATCAAAAAACAAAAGCATTGTTAGTTTTATTCCCACAAGATCGATACCAATCATGCACTGTAGCCAACCAGGAACAGTTGATAACAATCAGGAGGTGCTAGATTCAATTCTGCCTTAGTGACAGGGCTGGTAAGTCAATAACTTCAAGGGGCAGTTTTAAAACAAAATCTAATTTTTAGAGAGGCTTATAATAGGAATCCATTTGTAAGTCAAGATTTTAAGTAGATATAAAAACTGAGCATGGCCCTAGTTACCCTTCAAAGGACAGTTTTTCTTGGGTTTAACTCAAAGCTGGGGAGAAAACCTGTGTCTATGCCAGCATTGCGGACATCTTCCTGCCATTTGCTGACAGCCAAGATTTCTCCAAACCAGGAACCTCCCAAAACATTAAAACGAAAATGGTACAAGGCAGGGGTGTTTCTGCAGATATGCCATGGCCTGCTGTGGGCAGCCCTATCCTCAAATAAGCACCCCAGTGCCCACCATGGACTGGTTTGTCAGGCAATGGGCAGGTCCTGTTGCCTTGACTGCAGCTACACCTGTCTGTACTCGCTGCAGAGTCCTTGTAGATCACCCCAGCCCTCAGAGCTGCAGCATTTCTTGTGCAGCACTTGAGAGGTCTACATTAGAAATCTCATGTGAGCACAGCACGACATGGCTCTTGCACAACAACACCCACATCAACCACTCCTTGCTTGAAGATCCCCTGAATTCCTAAGAAGGCCTTTGCTGCTATCTGCTTGCCAGAGCCACTTTTTTGCAGAACTTGGTGAGAAGTTTCTCTGTACACTCTGACTCTTTTGCCAGTTCAGTTTATTTTCTCAAAACCTGGCTACTGCCTCTGCTTCTTTTTCTAGCCACTGCACAAACATGGTAGGAGGGCTACAAGCTGCTGCAGTACCCGACTCCTCAATACCAAGTATTTCTGCATGCCCCACTGCAAAAGGACAATGAGGCGCAGTGGGAAGAGCCTCAAATTTCTACAACTTTACACATACATATTGAACCAGAAAAGGAAAAATGACCTGGCCCTGGGTCATGCACAGATAAAGATGGAACAAACAAGGTTAGTGTCAGGAGAGCGGCAGTACTGATGGCATGAGGACCAATTAATACTTATTTCCACAAGGTCATATGTCTGGATGTCTTTCACCTATTACCCATCCTCTCTCTACCTCTGGATTCTAATGTTCAGAAATTCTCAAAAATAAGACAACAAAAGTATTTGAAGGGGGTTTTTTTGAAAGACTCAAGTAACCAAAAAGTATTCCAATTCTTGATCCCACACAACTGTAAGCAGTTTTCACTGATAACCACCGTTCCCCAAAATTTTCCCACTATTATGATGATGTCCAGGTTTGGTCATTAGCTCTGTGAGACTGCCCCCATTCAGGCTGAAGTCTTCTCCGAGAGTTGCTGTACAAGGCAGCCTTTCTGTTTGGAGGAAGAAAGGGGATTTCAGTTCTAATGGGTTAGCTTTTTTCAAAATTCAGAGAGTTGGGGGTAAGAGAAAAAACTGTTTCAAGGATTTTAAAATAATAATGATAATGATAATAATAAGAATTCTGGTTGTGGTTCTTTTCACTGCAGAAAATTCTGTTATCACCATACCAAAGAACATAGATCCAATATCCTGCACTCACTGTGGCAGGGACAC
The DNA here is from genome assembly GCA_020800305.1 of Porphyrio hochstetteri. NCBI lineage: Eukaryota > Metazoa > Chordata > Aves > Gruiformes > Rallidae > Porphyrio > Porphyrio hochstetteri. The sequence goes on along the minus strand of CM036910.1, from coordinate 4,231,943 downwards.
ACAGGTACTGTCCACCTAAATTTGTAAGAGGCATATGAAGTCTTTGAAACAAAGCACAGTTATTTAAGAGCCACCTAACTTCTAATTCCTGACCAGCTCTAATAACAAAAACATAAGAGACCCACATCATTTTTAAAATAATTTGATGCTACTGATACTGTAACATGAATGATAGTTTTTCTAATTAAACTCATCAGGAAGATCTTATGTACAGCCTAATTTCCCAAAGCTTCTGTACTCTGGGGCACCAGAGCCAGGAACCCAGACTGACTATGTTCCATCACGTTGTTGCAATGTGTAGTCACAAGCATGTGACACCTGCCTTGGTGTATGATCAGACCTACGTTCAGACCAAAATATTATTTCTGAGTTCACACCTGACTGCCTTCTGGATTTTGGACCATTCATTGTCTTTCAGGCTTTTCTTCACGGCCCACGGATTTAGTTTCCTTTTGCTTCCAACCTGAGGTCTGTACATTGTGCATCCCAGCTCACAGAGACAAGTGATCAAAAAGAAAATTTCATATCTATCTCCACATGTATGAACAAATGCACAAAGCCATCCTAAAAATGCATTTAGAAATGGAGCACTGCAGTTTCAAAGCCAGAAAGTTTGCCGTACATGCAGCAGATGAACTTCTCAAGGCAAAAGCCAGCCCAGTCAACTCTGCTGGCAGCAGAGTCATATAAAACTTTCCTTCCAAATACTCCAAGTGACGAGTGTGAGCAGTGCCTGGGGAGATGGGGCATTTCAAAATTCCATTCTGTGCCAGGTGGAGAGACACAAAAAGACCTCGCCATGTGGGCAGCAGCTATCCACCTGCCACCACAACATGGAGTTCCCCACAAACGGCTGCGGGGCCGTCATCCCAAAAGCAGCCTGTCCAGAACTGCTAGTGTGCCTGGCCATTAGTCATATTAGCCATGAAGCAAAGCAGAACTCAAGCGCTTCCATGCAGAAGAAATATAAGCGGTGGAATCAGAGATTCAATATGTCTGGGCAGCATTACTTCCCAGTCTCTCGACAAAGCGAACCACTTATGAGGCATGAAATACCTGATTGACCTTGAAGCAAGGTAGTGGAGGATTTATGTACAGAGAGCAACTGAGAACACCTCGCCATGGCTGAATTTTATTTTGACTCTTGGGAAATATGGCAGATCCCTCACACAGGATGGCTGCTGCCTCCGTTAAACACTGCAACAGCAAACAAATCGTTCTGCCCGCCATGAAATCCCAGAGAGAGCAATCACAGAAAATAGACCTCCATTTGCTTGTCAGCAATTTGCAGTATCAGCAGGTTTTGAACAAGTCACATGCTGGCTGCGTTGCAGCCAGTGTAGGGCAGAAGACAACGAAAAATGGGCTGGAAGATGTAAAAAGTCCTGGCGTAAGAGTCAAAAAGGGTGCATGAACACTGCTGGACAACCAGCAGTGCTGTCTTTGCATAATAGGGAAGGTACGGCCCCCTAACCTTGCAAGCCTTTAGGAAAAGCTGTGGGAACCAAACAGTATGTGCAAAAAAAGCGACTGCAGCATTAGGAAAGAGATGAGAAACACAAGAAACGCTGCTACCTCCTTGATGCTGGTACTTCTTTACAAGGAGGGCACCTCTGGCCCAGGAGGGGGCAAATCTCCCAGGAAACACTGGTGACAAAAAACCTCCCTCCCCTGGTCCTGGCTAGCAGGGTCCTACTAATAAAAGGCAACAGCTCTGCAGCCAATTTGATTCTTAATTGGCACCGAGAAATGTCAAGGGGAGAAAAACCAGCTGTACAGCAAAGTTGCTGAAAACCATTTGAAGACAAACCTCAAAAAGAACAGGAGTCTAGAAAACAAAACCACCTGAAGAGGAGTAAGGGGAAAGGTGCCTAGCAATTTCCATGTTATTTTTCATTGTTAAGTAGAAACATCCCACGGCCAGAGCTTTTGAACCATTTACTCCAGCTGCAAGAAGAGCCTTTTTGACTGAAGATTACCGAGAGCCCACCGCAGGGAGATGGAACGGGCGCTCAAATAGCCCAATGAGGCAGTGCCATCTGCAGGTCTCTGAAAACGCTCGAGCCTCTTATTTTCCCGAAGCCAGTAAAGCTGCTGCTGCCGCTGCAGCGGAGGAGCACTCCCTCCACACGGAATGAGGGCTGCCCGACTAACAAAGCGGGTCACAGCTTCTGGAGGAAACTGGGACAAATAATGAAAGATCTTTCAGTGGCAAAAAACAAGAGAGATGTCGCTACACAAGGAGTGTGAGACATTTCAAAGCACTGGGTAATGAGTTCATTTTGATCTCACACCATCTCGTAAGTCACAAGATAACCATTTAAGGAAAGGAGCACCCGCACAGGAAAAATGGGGAAAACATCTCTGACCCTTGGAGAAGTGAGGATCTGGAACAGCTTCCCCAAGGAGGGACATGAAATCTACCTCACTGCCAGGAAAAGGAACTGCAGAACGTAGAGCTTGTATTAACAAAAAGCTTTACTTTTTGACCCAAAACATCTTGCCAAGGCCTCTACTCATATATGTGCAATGTTTGCATTGCAGACCAGATTTGGGAGGAGAAGGCATTTCCTGGTAAGTGGAGACTTAGTAACAGTGCAGTGTTAGCACTGGAAAACAACAGCGCTGAGGACAGAGCGCTCCCACACCATCAAGGTGAGTAAGATGGTGCATGGAAAAGGAAACATTTACTGATGCTTTTCTTTTCCTGCAGTAATACACAGCTTTACAACTGTTTGTCTTCCACCAGCCTTTTGTACCAACTTAATTACCAAACAGTTGTTCAGCCTGCAGTGTGTTTAGAGCCTAACCCCAAAGAACAGGTTTTCTGTTCCTTTTCCCAATTTAATATAAGAATAGAAATTGAGAAAAAGATACCTGCTGCCATGTTCCTACCAGGAAAGAAAATAGCACTATTTCTCATTCTGTATTCTCCAGTCCACTGTCCTGTTAAATGTTGCATGTCAGCATTTCGTTGCTCTTCAGGGAATGTCTGAGGTTTAGAGATCTTGGAAGAGTGAATCAGGGAAGGGAACAATTTCAGTAGACAAATTCACCCAGCTGAGAGCAGTATCGAGATCGCAGATGGAGCCAGAAGGCTGGAACAATCAGTGTTCTCCAACTGCAAGGACTTGAAAAGACCTCTCTATTAATTGCAGATAAGCACATTGTGCCCAGCACCACACTGGGCTGGTCCACCAGGCAGATTACTAAATAACTGATAAGATAATGCACCTCAAACCTCCTATCACTGAGAGTACTGCCCATTCCTAAAACCCAATACAACAGGTTTGTTTTTAAACTACCTTTGTGGAAAGTTTACCATTAACTGGAGTGAAGAACAGGCTAAACCCAAAGCCAGGAATGAAACAAGTCTATTGCTGTGCTGTGCAGCAACAACCCACACTACCACCAGTTTATTTATTCTGGCCTGCAAAGCTCTTTGAAGTTGCAGAAAACCATTGCCTGAAATGCTATTATTTTATTGAAATCAGCATCTGTTGTTTTCAGTGTGATCTATTAATTGTCACAAAACAGCATCCAAGCATCCCTGCTGCCTGTTTATGAGAGAATCACCGCCCCCACGTTAACATTTGTTTACTCCCAATGCCAGAGCAACTGTGGCAGCGAGAGGTCAATACCCTGCCATAACATTTCATCCCATTACCATTGAATCATGCTAGGAGGTGCAAATTACAGCTCCGAGTCCTCGCTGGCCCCACACATCGGCTTGACTAAATGCAGCCTTTTGGAAAGCAATTTCAGTGGGCTGGGAGCAGCAAGCTCGACACGCCTTGCTGCATATGCCTCTTGCTTATCTCCATGGGCAATTAATAGGATCTCTCTTGAGTGATGGGTTTTTGATGGGCTGGGAGGACGGGCTCTTGAACACTGCACAGTTGCTGCGATTTAATTACAGGGCCAGACTGCCACTTTCCCAGCACTGGCACTCAGGTGGAGGATTGGGGGCAGGAGGAAGGTGGGTGCCAGACAGCTGCCTGGGCTCCTGCTGCCTGTTCCAACCACCCCACTGAAGTGTGTGCTTTCCCTCCCATGCAGAGTCACAGTTATCTGCCCTCCAGGAAAGAAAACAACATGTAGGCCTTTCATCCCTCTTGTTGGCTTTTTCTGAAAGGCTGCTAAGCCAGGGAGACTGCTGGGTACCCTTTGGATTCAGCATTTTTGGAAATCTGACCCAGGCAAACACGTGACTGCAGTGCCGCCGCATACAGTGGTACTGGACCCCTGCTGTTCCCATGGGAGCTGAGAGCCCTACCTCTCTCAAAGCAGAGGCCCATGCTTCCTGTGTCCCACCACCTACCACTTCCTCTGTCTCTGCAGAGAGCAAGGAGGTGACCTTTGCTGATGCTCTCTGCGGATTCAGCAATAGATGCTGAGCTCAAGCTTGTGCACAGTCTCTCTATCCAGGAAGAAGTCTAAAGATGGAAGTGGTGGTTGTTTTCCCTCGTGACTGAGAGCAGGCCATAGCCCTGTTTACCAGTTCTTGTTTTTAATTACCTTTCCAGCAGCAAAGAGTACATGCTGCCTGAGGTCACTCCAGCCCATCATCCCCAGAGAAGCACGTGAAACATGAATGACTTATGCCTTCTGGTGAGAGAAAGCCATCTAGGCCATTCATAAGTAATGGCTGTTCATTACAAGTTTCAATATGTTGGTGCCCGAGACCTCATGCCACACAGGTCCAAGCATGACAGACAGAAAGAACCTCGCTGAAATTCAATTTTCATGGGTAGAGTAAGGTAATATGAAGTTAAAGGTACAGAAAGTTTTCTAGTGGCTCTTTATGTACTTCCTAAAAATGCAGTTAAATAAATATATTTTAAAAAAGGAATTTTTTAAAGTGTAATGAAGAGAGCTCTATGTTAATTGTAGATATTTACCAGTGGCAGGAGACATGTCCATATTGATCACACTGCCAGCGGTCATCACATTACCACAGCAAAACAACAGAATTATTATTACTACTTCATTTAATTACATTATTACTGCAGATGCAGAGGGAAATCTTAGTACTCTGCTGCCCAAAAGAAACTGGTTTTGTGATGAGATCACATGCATTCTGCTGTGTAAGGAGAATACTGGAGATAATAAAAAGAGGCAGATGATAAAAAAAGAGGCAAAGAGGAAGAAGAAGGTGGAATGAAATTAGAATGAAGTTTAAATATATTAACGTCAGAAAATAATTTTGGAGCTGTAATAGCTCCTCATCATAAGAGTCCTCAGCATTACTGTTTCATCCAGCCTCCAACTGTCCTTCTGAAAGGGAAAATGGCTAGCAAGTTTACAAAAGGCAAAGAGATCCCCCCCCAACTCTAGATGCAAGCGTGCTGCACGTCCAGGGAAAGCAACAGGGAATGTCTTTGGACTAACGCATAGCAGTGAAGGAGCTGGAAGGAAAGCAAACACGGCATCACATGAACACTGAGGCATCTGATCTACTCAGCCGTGTTTCATAACCCTGCTATGAGTGTGCTCCACAAGCATGACACTTCTGGAGGCATGTGAACACATCACATGAGAAGTGACAGATGAAACAGTACATGTAACAACACTGCACACTCCCACAGAACTGGGAATAGAAGAACCAGAAATGAAGATGATCCTGTATGAAACCTGTTCTTCCCGCTCTGCAAAATGAAACTCTGGGCATATGTAATTCTGGCATTCACAGGGGGGCTGGTCCCTGGTGCTGTGCACACAGGCAACCACCAGTCAACACAAAGGACACCACATGGTGGCAAGGAACAATGCAGCATCTCCAGCTGGTCAACAAACTCAGCAAAGTCACTGCTGAGGTCAGTAGCTCCCAAAGCCTGGTGGCTGTGCAGATCTGCTCACCTGGGCACTGGCCCTGTGTGGCACAGGTTTGGAAAGGCAGAAAGTCACTGTGTGTCAGGAGGCGTATTGCTGAGTGCCCTCTGTGCAGCAGGCAGGAGCTGTTCACATCCTGCTGCTGTTTCTAGAAGCTCAGCACAGTCCATATGCTCTGTCCCTAGAGCTTACAAGAAAGAAAGAAACAAACAAACAAAAAATAATCCCAGAATTTTGCCCTGAACAGCAGCATTTAAAAAAAATAAATAGATTATTTTGCCAGGAGTATCATAACCCAGCTATAGATAAAAGGGTTGATTCTGTTTCCAGTTGCACAAGGGTGAACCAGAATAACACTGTGTGCATCCATGGAGTAACAGGAGTGTGAAGCTCATGAATGCAAACACAGGATACAACCCAGACTCCACGGTAGTTTTATCAAAGGAGAAGAAGAGGGGGGAACACAGGAGCACAATGAAGAAGTTGTACACACACTTTGAAGATGCTGTGTGAACGTCAAAGAAAATTTCTGAGACAAGGTCATTCTGTAAACAGTGAGGGTTGACTGCCATACCATAATACCCCTCGCATCAAAATGCCCCCTGTGCACTTCAGGAGAGTAGTTTGCCTGAAATCCCCTTAGCTTACTACACTAGGAAGAAAATCACCACAGTGCTCAGATCTGTATGTGGGATGGACCAAGTGCCAGGGTCTGAAACACCCTCTCTTCACGCACCCCGCCATGCCGAAGAGCTGTACCCTCTCTGGGGAGTAGGTCCCTCCATTCTACACCACCTCTTTGACCCACTGGCTGATACACCTGGCACAGCAAGGCAGGCAAAACCACAGCACAAACAAGAACAGTGGCCATAAAGAGAAACCAAACATGGATAAAGAAAGGCCAGGAGTAATGGCTGATTTGAAAAGTGTTTTCTCCTGCTAAATGGAGGCCTGGAGATGCCCATCACAAGCACTCTTGCTGCCCACAGCATCCATCTTTATCAGAGAGCCCTGCTGAGTTCATAACATGTACCGTCACCGGAGGATACAAGTCAGACCTCAGCTGTTGTGTTGCCCAGCAGCTCAAGTATCATCTTAAGCAACTGCATTTCACCTGTACCAAGTTCCCTAACAGTAGGTCAGGCCTCCCATAACCAGCTCAGAGAGGTTTCTCTTACATGAAGCCACATTATTACTATTACATGGATGGCTGAACCGGTTGGGTCACATGAAGTGCCACAAACATCTGCTCATTCCTCAAAACAGACCCATGAACCTGACACCAGCAGTTGCTTCTTCCTTAAAAGAAATCCCACCTGAGCTTCTCACCTCCTGTCCCTACTGCCTGAACAGAGCGATCCCAAGATTGTGGAGCTGCTCAACAACCAGCGTAAGACAAATGAACCCTTTCCCTCAAACCTGAAAACAACCTTCACTGATGCTCAGAGCCAGCCTTGTCCCTTGCTTGTGCTCTTTGGGTCCCCCAGCTGGCTGGCAGAGCTTGTAGCCAGCCTTTCCTTCCTTGAGACACACCAGCCCTGGAAAAATCCAGAGGTGAGTACTCAGTAATGCCCCCTTTCTGGGAGGAACAGCTCGAGAGATTAATGCTATCAACATCCATTACTCAGAAATTACCTGTGTATTTTCTAGGAAGCTTTAAATGAATGTCTTAAAAAAAAAACCTTTAAAAAGATCCTCCTTTAAAATTCTGTGAACTTCCTAGCTTTAGAGGGACACAAAGCACTGCAGAAGACATCTGTGAAGCATTTTGGCCTCCTCCCATATAAAACTACCCTTAATGCCTTGAAGTTGGCATTAGCTTTGAAGTAACCTCTGCATTTCAGAGGTCTTTACCTGAGCCACAGGGTTGCCTGATGCCAGCTGTTTTGCTGCTGTGTGCTCCAGCAGTTACCAGCCTTCCTGCACCCTGGCAACACTCAGAATACAATCTTGTCCTGGCAGTTGTAGAGCGAGAGCAGCTATTATTTTGCAAATGGAGCTGTGGGATTCAACCCTCTGCTTATTCGGCCAGCTCTCCCATTCATGGCTTTGTTGAGCTTATTGATTTCATTGTATTCATAGACTAAAGCTGACATTTCCTTATCAAAATGGAATAAACACCTGCTTTATTCCAGCCCCCATAAGTCCCAAGAAATAACACAATGACTAAGATATTCTGATTCTTCCGGGTTATCAACTACTCTGTTTTTGCTATACTTCACACTTCAGAATCACTCTGGACCACATCATCATCCAAGGAAAAGTAAATGACGTATGTTGAAATGCTGGGCATAACAAACTAAAATAAAAGTGAAAAAAAATAACCTGACATGAAAAAATTAAGCAACGTGACTCACGACAGATACCAGATGTAGCCCTGTCATGCTGTTTTTTCACTGGGGTAAATGCACTGACAGCTGTAGAGACTGTCATCAACCATATTTATGTTAGCAATAGCCAGACTGAATTAAGTTTATGTAGTTTGAGCCAACATTTTCATCCAGCTCCTCCCAACTGTATTTAACAGGATCCTGAGTTGAGTGTTGTCAGACACCACGCATGGGAAGCTCACTCTTCTGAAGGTGTGCTAACACTGAAGCTTCTAAATGACTTAGAGGTGCACTTGTTAGTTGGTCCTTCCTACCTCTCAAAATGCTTGGGAAGCCCTCTCCCCCTGCACGACAGTTTGTGGGATTGAAACCACCCTTCACACACACTAACTCACCTAAGCCACTTTACGTTCAGGACTAGCTCTAATAAAGCCACTGCTGCACTCCAATTCCCAGCAGTGCTCTCATTTGCAGGATCAGAAGCTTCAAGAGCCTTTTAATTTCTTAGCGGAGGGGGAAGAATATCAAGAACAGTGATTTCCCTGGAGCTCCTTACCTTAGCGCCAGGCCTGGAATTTAATACTGAAGCAGAGAGAAACCAGTCAAAAGCTGAGCCTCACTGCTTGTCTATGGCTTGTGGAAATCATCAGGCACCCCAGACTGTAAGTGTTGAACGTTTGTGCCAAGAAGCAACCCTGTATGAGAAGACAACTTGTATCTTTCCACCTTTTCTCCGGATGTCCAACCAGGTGCCAAAGGAGGGACTCCAAAGCACGGTCAACATCAGTAACAGAGTCAAACCTTACTCTTACTCTAGACCCCTGTCATTAACTCAACTGTGCTGAAGGTTAGCAGTCTCCTTGTTGGGGCAGACAGCAGGCCTGCCAGCGGCCTAGCTCTCTTCTCCCAGGATTTAGGCTCTGACAATATTCTTCTGTGCCCATGAGAGAGGAAAAGTTACTCATGCTCTGAGGATCTTAATAATCACATTCTCAAAACACAGCGGCCTTGCTGATAAGGGTACAGGCTACCCTAAACCAAGAAGCAGTTATGGAAGGGTATTTGGGAGTAATGGAACATGTTTAGGAACCAGCCATAAAAAGAGGGTCAAAACAGCAGCTGTGCAGATACTTTTAGGCACTAAAGGTAAACTAATGATATTTAGCTGTAAGATAGGCTTATCAGAACTCGTTATAATTACTGACCAATCAGTACGGTGTGAACAGTGTGTGTAACCAATTAGCAGTTTTTTAGCTTGCCACGTTTGCAGTAATAAAGGTCTATAATCTGTGTGATTGCACCTAATAAAATGACTTCACCTAAAATTCATCTCGAATTGCATGTTGCTCTCTGCTGGTTGCCACATCTCATCACCAACATATACCACATCAAGTCCGGAGGAATATACAGCAACACCTCATTTTTCAGGAATTTAAGTTTTGGAGGCCTCTGCTGAGCACAGCATAACAATGAACCAGCTTCAGCCTAGTCCATACAGTCTACTCCAGCTGAAGCATTTCTGAGTTCAGCAAGCCAAGTGTTGGGGAAGAACCTATGATCTCCGTGAAGAAACATTTCCAGAAAGACTGTCTTTATCTGACCCCTCAGAGAGCTTTTTATTTTTGCAGGAAAATCAACAAGTTAGAAACCAGCTCATGCCAGACCTTTATCTCATAGACATTCGCTGGAAGGGGAGGTAGTCTCATTTCTATCAGGAATGTCAAGGCCAGTATGTTAAGGCAATTCAGAATGCACTCTTCCACAAGTAAATGGGCACCATTTACAAAAATTAATAGAGGTTAAATTTAAAATAAACAGAGCTGAATGCCATCAGGGTTTTCCATACCTCTTCAATTGAGAACAAGGAACCAAAATGTATTCCAAGGTCCAAGTCATCCTAGCCAGCATCTGCTAATCAGAAGCCCTCCAACAAGTTGGCAACACTTTTGCTCATGGAAAAGAGGACATCTGATTATGCTTTGCCTTGCTATCGAGCTTACTGCTGCTGCATCCAGAAAAGACAGGAAAAAAGGAATACAAATCCAAAACACCGCTTTGCTAGCAAGCTCTTGGCAAAAGTCATCAAAGCTGTTTGGGCTACTAACCAACTTGCCATCTGGCGAAGCAGGAGCTATGAAACTATGCAGAGATAAGGTAGAAGTAGACATTTTCAAATGCATACCTGAATTTCTGAAGTTTGAATACTCTTTGTTTGATAACCAGCTACTTTTGTCAATGCCATCCCTGGTAGTCAGTTGAGCCCTTGGACTTCAGTAGATCCCCCCATCCTTATAAATCTTCCAGGCATGAGGCCAGGGCAGTGCCATGACCTTGCCCAGTGTAGAGTACCTGGGAAATCTTTTGCATGAACATCATAGGAAATCAGGAAAATTGAAAGTTACAAATTTAATAAGCATCAGAGACCCACCCAGATGTTAAGAGGCCACATCACCAGAATACTCTGCAGCCCTGAAGCCCTGGCACAGGAAACTTAACCCCCTCTGCTAAAGGTGGTGGTCCCTGAGGTGGTGGGGTCTGACAATACAATCGAGAGGAAATGCAAAAAAAATCACACACAGCTCCTAAGTCACTTAATCTACTTGAAATCTCACCTGATCCAACATTGCTTATATAAAAGTCAAACTGTCTAGGATCTGAATCAGTTACCTCTTCTGTGCCTACAGGCAGTTTGTGCCAAGGGCAGGGAAGCAGCACGTGGCAGATGTAGAAGCAGTGTGGCAGCTACAGCAGCCCCACACCATATATGCAGACAGGCAATTCAGTGGGTGCTTTCTCCCCCTCAACTGCATGGCATATACATGTCCTACAAATGTCTCACAGACCTTCTTTTCTTTTTTTTTTTTTTGCTGTGAAGTTTATCTATTTCACCTTCAGAGCTTGCAGCTAATGAGTAGTGCCACTCCATCATTTTTATAGAGGCACTCTCCTGTGGGCCATTAAAATCACCCAGTGGCGGTCTAACAACAGCTTCCAGTTAGGTCTGAAACCACCACAGATGTCTGAAAACATGAGACTTGATTCCAGACTCATTCACACTGGATTTACTTTATTTAAATTAAATTTAATGACTTAGATGAAGTGTTGCTCCAGATTCACACAGAGCACCAAGTGAGGCTGGCTCTGTGTAGCTTTTCACACAGTGATTCACACTGAGTGAGTCCACTTAACTATGAAAACATCTATTTTAAATGACTAATTTCCATGACAAATTAAAAGCTGTTCATCTTAACACATACAAGCTGAAAAATCATCAACTGTCTTAGCCATACCAGCGGAAGCCTCTTTCTAAGAGCCACACTGTCTTTAGCACTGAAATAGCAGGAGATTAGGAAAAAGCTTCACCAGTGATAGACTGTCTCCATTATGAAGTATTAAACACAAGAGTGATTGAAATTAAGGACTTTCCCCTGGAAAGCTGTGAACTCTTTATGACAGACCATAAGCAGTGTCCCTCATCTTCTGCAGCTGCAGAGCGTCCCCTCAGAATGAAGGTGCTGCAGAGGAAGGAATTCAGCAGGCTGGACTGCAAAGGTCAGGTGCTCATCAGGAATAAATCAGCACAGCTCTGCTGACTTTCATGGAGGTGCAGGGATTTACCCCAGGTAGAAAATCCTACTGGAAGAGATGTTTTTATGGTTTCATGCATTGCAAAGAAAGGTGCCCAGGAAGCAGACCATCAGGTAGCTAAAAGCAATTTTGCTCCACTGAAGTCACTGCCAGATGCCTCAGAAGTTGATGGCAAAACTGAGAGTGATTGGCATGGATGTGCTCTGACCTCAGCACACTCTGCTTTCCAAAATGAGTTTTGTTTGCAACTATCTATTGCTGAATGGCAGTTTGTAATTTACTTCCTCCACCAAGCTTCCAGGGATGGTACAAGAATGGCAACGGAGCAGTAAACACATATGCAAGCTTATCTGATGGGTATGCTTGAGAAGAGAGCAAAGGTTCTGAAATGAGACAACAAAAACCGTGTTTACCAAAGCTTCCCCCCAGTGACTTTGCTGAAGGGAGCAGCCCTCAGCTTCTGCAGGCTCCCTTCAGATTGCCTGCCCCAGTACTGTGCCACCATGTAGTGCCACCAAACTTCATCCCAGTCCTTAGGTAACCCTCTCCTCACCTGCATCTGGTTACAAGGAGGCAGAGCCAGAGGGTACAGCCCCAAAGGTGAATTCAAACTGATGGCATCACTTTCAGAAGATGCAGTCTTTCTTGTTACAGAATCTTTCTTTAAAACATCACTGTAAAGTAGTGGTGTTTGTCTGGGAATTTTGTACAGCCAGGTAGCAGAACCTGATGTTTCAATAGTGTGTGGCTCAGGACTTTCCAAAAAGCATCCCTTTGAACACACCAAACTGAGCACCCGGAATTTAAAGCACTTAATGTATCAGCCACTTTAAAATTCTGGCCCTTGATTCTGAAGGAATCCAGCTGCACAAAAAGAGACAGAAGCACCTCATGGGAATGATTTGATCTTCAGATTAAAAAGGCAAGAGCCCAGCAATATTTACTTATTTGGCTTTTAAACAAAGTTTTTTTTTTTTTTTAAAAAAAAAGGAGGCCATGGCTAGCAGCAGCAAGGAACAAACTTCTCATTAGTGGGCTGTGCCAGATTCTTCATCTAAAAATAGTCTGTTTAGCAGCTTTTGAAAAAACACCATCATGTTTAATTGAGACACCACACTATATGCAAGAGAACAAAAAGGAGTATTACATCTCTCTTCTGCAATAGCTGTATTTCACTTACCAATTGCTGAATCTGATCTAGGTCCAGAGCCACTTTGCAATATTAGAACTGATGGGCGAAGTTAAGCACAGACTATAAGGACATCAAGGGGTTTCTGCCCTTCCCCGCTTTTCTGGGAATATCTCAATAAAAAACAGAATCAACATCAGTTAATATCATTTTACACAGTTAAAGAGGAAATCAAGTAATAGGTACAGATTACCAAAGCAAGATTCTTAATGGAAGTGTATGGCAAAGCTTTAGAAGAGTCAGGCCTTTACCAATAAAACCCAAACAAACAAACCTCCCATTTCTATTCCCAGTGCTACTCCAATGGGGGTAACATAGACCTTCCCCAACTATTAGATGTGAACATTGCTGCAGGAGCTGGTTATTTCTGCGTTAGAGTTGTTTGTAAATGACGACTTCATTTTTTGGGCACATGGACACTGAGTTAGCACAGAGGTTGATGTTGTAAAGTAAATAAAAATGCTCTTTAACTGCATTTTTCTAAAGGCATCAATACCTTGCAACATCAATGTCTCTTTCATTCAAGAAAAACTGCAGGTCATGTTTCAGCTGAGCAGTCCTCCACTGACATTTCCCAGCTGAAGGCTCTAATGGACAGGAAGAGAAGAGAATTTTCATATATTTGTTGTTGGAGTGAGCTTCTGTATAGAAGGCTTCAAGATGTCACATAAATATTGTAGGCTCCTATTGATTTGTAGAATAGGAACTATACAGGCAAAGAGCAGGGAAAATCCCTTTACACCAATAAAGCCTGGTATTGTTTCTCAGCTGGATTAAAGTGGAGTCACTTAAAAGACGAGAAGCAATTTCATTCTTTATGACCTTACTGCTAAAAACAGCTTAAGGAAATTATCTACTTTGTTGTGCATCCACACCAGCTTGAATCTCTAGCAAACACTCTTGTCAACTTGCACTCAGTATTCCTCTGCACGCCCCAGTTAGCAGGGTGTCTGCCAGCACATCTCTGTGGCTCTGAAGGCAGGCCCTGGGTAACGCACCCTGTTACAATAGGAGGATTCTCCATGCTCTTTTTCTGGTACAATGGCCATTTCCTGACCTTTATTTTCCCACTAGCCCACTGACTTCCTAACTAAGTCTTCCACAGGCACTTACTATTTAGGTTGGGCTACCAAACAAGGGACATAATTAGTTGATGGGCTAGCAGCTTTACTAGAGGCATTTCCTAAAAGAGCCGCTCTACTGTATCCCTGGTCCATGAGATTTCCCATAAGAAGTGGCAGTACAGCCCGTTATAGGCATTCTTCAGCGGTGGCAGCATTTCCCAGCTCCGCTAATTGAATTAATCTCCTGTTACGAACATCTAAACCAGCTTCACCAGAGCATTTGCATTCTCAGTAAAACCTGCAGCATCTTCAGATGTCTGGAACTTATGTGATTTCATAGGCTTCCCTTAGGTGACTTGGATTTTCATGCTTTATCATAAATAGGAGAGAATCTATTTTCTTTTGTCATAGCCATCCCTGTTGTTAGAAGTTACAAGTAGGGGGTGAGAGGAGATGGGCGAAGGGGATATATGAGAATATTAAATGCTTGATAAACATCCCCAATATATTTGTGCTATTACTGAGCTTCAGCAATGTCACCTGTGTAAATGTTTTTATAACACTGCTAAAGAAAATTGGATTTATCATTTTCTGCAGCAATAGAGCTGTGCTAAAGCTATCCTGCTATATAACACACTAGGCAAAGCACTGCCTACCGGAGAGGGAGAGCAGACAGCAACTAAGGCCTGGTGACGTCCCGCAATGAGGAAGCATTTCGTAAACACACGTACAGGCGCTTTGTCAAGCAGAAAAGAATGACCAAAATGGGGCTTAAAATGCCAGGCTGATTCCTGGCACAGCACAGAGCTGGCACATCTCCCAGTTCTGTTCAATCTGGTTCTTTATTAGACTGTGGATATATTGTAATTAGTGATTATACGTGATACTATCTGGTTAAATCCCTCAGCCCCCGTTTTGTGTATTTGCTACTCCTTGGTGTTTCTTCTGCCCAAAATGGACATCCTTGCAGGGGCACGTGAGCAGGGCTGGCAGCCCAATGATGGCTCGGAGACCTGGGATCAAGTCTCTGCACCACCCCTGATCTCCCACATGTGTTGGGACTCCCTTCGCTCAGTTGCCTCTACTGTGGAAGAGGACTTTAACATCACCGTAGCATCAGCCTCAACTTTGGTGGGCAAGACCAGTGAGGTACAGTTACACATCAAGTTTCATTACCAAATTGGATGCAAAGAAAAACAGAAAAAATAAAAAAGGAAAACAAATTTATTCTGCCTGATCCTACAAAGATTTGCCACAAAGAAAGATTTTACCATGGAAATGTAAAGAACTCTAGAAGATATCACCATCCACAGCAAGGGATAGTTGCAAGCTAAAATAAATTCTGCTCTAGAAGTCACATAATTTTTCAAAATATCTCCAGGATTGGGACGTGCCAAAACAAATTATTTGGAAGGCTGTACAGCCTTGCATATCAGCAACCCCACCACGTACTGAAACACACCACAACATTCCCCACGGGGTAATAATATACAATGTGAGACTCTCCAGTCAGGTAAGGCCTGAGAGGCAAAGCTTCAAACCGTGTTGCTGACACCCTCTAGCTGCTGGTACCTGAAGTACCGCTATTGGCGCTGAGCTTGGGCTTTTGCTGTGTTTTTATCTTTCAAGGAAGAGATGCCAATGCCAGAGCTGGAACACATGCGAAGGTAAATTAAGGGGGAAAAAGTGATAATAAAAAATAAAACCCAGAAAAAACCTACAAAGCTAATTCCCACCTCACTGGGTAAGCTGTAGATCAAAGACATTTTTAGGATGCTGGCAGAATTTCAGGGTCAAGGTGTTCAGTGCTTTCCCATCTAACGAACCTACACATGACCTTCACGGGTAGCACTCCAAAAACGCCTGTTGGTCTCATTCACCTCATACACCACATTTAAACACAAACATGCTAAAAGAATTATAATTACAATATTGCAGTAAAGTGTTTTCAAAAATAGCCAGATTTACTATTCTGTTTGGAGGACACGTGCAGAGAAATGAGCTAACTACAGGCCCGCCCATCTGAACGCTGACTACGGAGTTTATTCATCCCAGTTGCAAAAATCATAAATAGAACAGGAAGGTGAATCAGAGGGTACGGTTTTACGGCTATAATTTTGCTTCCCTCTTCAGATCAGATGGCTGAGCTGAAAGAATTAAAGCCCATCAGACATCACACCGCATGCCTGTGCTCAAGATGCTCAAAATACACACTATACGGTGAACCAAATACTTGAAGATTTGGTAGGCTACTGTTTCTTATGCATACAACCACACTAAGGAGCAGGTTTGAAGAACAAATCTTAAGGAACTCCTGATGTAAGTGCTTAACTGTATAGCTTTAAACTTTTATCTCCCTTGAATTGCTTTTAACTAGCTGGGGCATTTCACTTAACAGCTTCAGGTTCTCTTTCCCCTGAATTTCCAAGAATTTGTTGAGATCATGAGAAAGAATCCCTAGTTTTGCTCTGTCTGCGATTCACTCCAGAAGCTGCACACAGCAAAATCAGATTCTCCAGTATGCTGCGATTGCCGGTTACTTGACAGGTGGGTTTATTACCAGACATGGCAATTTACAGACACAATCTGACATTTTGAAAAGCCTGTTCTCATACTGCTGTAAATTTCTCGCTGCAACTTATATTACATTTAGGAAACAATTCAGAAAGGTCTAAAATCAACCTGACTCCAGCTGCTTCAATGTCCCTTAAATCAAGCCTATTTCACGTTAGGCAAAGAGCCAATGAATCTGAAGAGTTGGTGTTTGAGAAGGAGCTGTTTCTCCTCAGCTGCACAGAAAGGCAGGAGAGAAGCAGGCTGCGGACCTTCCTTCCAGCTCTCAGTTCCTTCAACCCTCTGCCTGGAAACCAAATACAAATCTTCATCACCCTGAAGGCACCAGGGGTGAAATGTCAGCATCAGTGCCAACAGCCCCACTGATTGCAGAGGAGCAGAATTTCACACCAAGCAATGTGAGCAGAGTACAAATCTGACAAAGGGGCAGAGAAGCCCCCCCTCCATCAACAGTGGGATGTTGGAATAACGCATCAGTAGCAAACAGCTGCTGCTTTCCCAGCTCTTGTGAAAGCACAAGGAGCCTCCTTATATGGCATAACCCTGTGTCACAGAAAGATGAGTCCCTGCCTGGCAGTGCTGCTCCATTAACATAGCCCTTCTGGACCCAGCCTAAGGATTTCTGGAAACCGTTAAGTGACACTAACCACCTATGCCAATGTATAAGGCTGCAGCCTTGGTCTTTGTGAAGTCAATGACAAACTCTTGGAGATCTGAGTAGGGAAATAAGAAGTCTTTCTGGCACAGACTGTCAAGCTGTTGGTAGTCCACACAAAGGGGACTAATAGCCAGATCTGTAAGTATCCCACTACCTGGCGGGAAAAAAAAGGCTGGGGATTCATGACTGAGTCTTTACCTTCTATTGCATTACTCAGTCATTTAGTTATGTGAAGTATTATTTGCATTGTATTCATAGTTTACTACCATACTAATAATACACCATTGCATTCGGCTCCGTTACCTGCCAGTCGCCTACAAAGGACTCCCAGGAATCAGTGCAAGAAGTGGCAAGCTGAGACTTCATGTCACACTTTTGAATCACATTGCCTTATCCTCTCCCAAGAATAGCAGAGGACTGTGTTCTCCTCCACATGCTCAGCTGGGGCAGTGGTAAGACTCAGCTCTTCATTTGCATGGTGCTCAACAAAACAAGAGCCTGATGTTTGGGAGGGTTTGTGGAGCACAAACAGCCGCTAGATAGTAACTGTGGTGCTATTTCACTAGGAGCCTTACAAGAGTCAGCATCACTTCATTTTGCATAAGGAAATAAAACACTAAACATAAAAGCAACACCCACTGCACTCAGGGCCTGCTTCTGCTCACTGCAAAGCACCTCCTGGCTGTCTCTGGGAAAGGGGGATTCAGAGGAGCTCCCCAGGCTCGAGGAGAGGCTGAAGGACTCTGCTGAGCCTTGGGCAATCTCAGACCCACAGTTCTGACTACTGCAGGCTCCCATCAAGCTCGAGGTGATTATTATATATCTTCATGTCTCTGTTTCCCCTCTATAAAACCACAAGAGCATTTCCCTCCTCCCATGTGCTTTCTGCCTCACCTACTTTACAACTCCAGTTTCTCAGAAAAAGGGCACTCCTTTCTGCAGCATTTGTAGCACCACCGAATCCTGGTCCCCTAGGTGATACTTTAAAACAAATACCGACAGAAATCTTTCATAAACAATTGACTGACACATGCCCCCTCCTTCCCTGAGGTAGCAGCAATGTGCTGCAGCCATTCCCCAGAGCCACCCAGACCTCCCCAGGAAATCCAGAGGAGATGAAACACTCAAGAGCAGAAGGCAACAATTGTTATTTCAAGGTAAATACAAAGAAGCCAAAATTTGCCTTCCTGGCAAATGAAGAAGGGATACATTTGCACATTTTCCTAAAAGAACATATATGAAGATCTCCAATGCAAAAATCCCATGTGCAAAGTTCCAGGACTGCAATTTATAAAGCACTTTTTCCCTTTCTTTTTTTTGCTTTCATCCTAAAAAAAAGGGATTTGAACACAAGTTCTTTGCAACTGAGGTCAGTGCGTAAAACGCTGCTTTCTGCTGCAGACCCAGGAGTCCCCTGCAAGAGGATCCCAGAAATAAATATGCTTCTGCAAAACCCTCCAGCTTTGATAAAATAACATTTTGACTGAATTGTTATTTTACCCACAGTGTTCTCACTAACTCCATTCCAGCTACAATTAAGTTGAAAAACATTACATCTCCAATCCTTTCTCCTGTTCTGTAACCATCATAAAGAATTTTAAAAAAGACACAGCCTTTTTTGTTCAATTCTTTTGTAAAACACTATTAAATCTGCATTCTCACTTTGTATTACAGTTAGAAGCAATTTTATTAAAGTATTTATGATTATGAAGGGCATAATATGAAAATGATCCATCTCTCTTTTTTCTACTGATTCATAATATGAGAACACGAGTTCTGGCAATGAAATTGCCAGCATGCCCGTGTCAAACAAATGAAAGATGCCACTTTACACAGCATGTGGCACCTTATGGAATTTCCTATTGCAAGATGTCTAAACGTCAGACGGGGCTGGACTGCTGTGCAATTGGACAGCAGGGTTATGAATGATACGAATGTCGCACAGGCAGAGATGCCACTGCTGCAGAGAGATACTCATGATGTTTGTTTTTTTTCCTGACCACGAAGGTAGAAGATTGACCTGCACCCTCCGCCCGTTCCTAGGGCAGAAGGTCCCATCATGCTGCAATTAGAAAGTTTCCCAAGCCTAAGGTGACGTTATTTCACACATGCAGTTTTCCTGTTTATCACATCCAAGATGCAAAATTGGACTTGGTTGGCCTGATTCCAGAGTTCCTATCTTCAAATGCTAATTACATTAGATATTACTGATAGCACTACTGCTACTCTGTACAGCAAACTGCATTCCACTAGGTAATGAGTAATGAATGTGCAATCAAGTTTGGAGGAGGGTGTTTTGCAAGCCTTTAAACCTCAATATATTCCACAAACATAGAAGCAAATTCACAATCAGAAATGCAAGACGTAATCTAAGGTGCCGTTCCCTCAACTTTCACACGACAGCAGACGGTCTCATTTGCTAGGTTCTCATCTGGGGCCTCAGATAAGGAAGGTGAGGCCAGGCTGGTGTCTGAACAACACAGTGAAGAAGAGGCTGCATGCCCACTGTATCGCAGTGAAGGTCACAGGCAGAAGCTGGACACAGCAGAAAGCAGCATGCTGCTTCAGTGGTTAACGCACCTGACTTAGCCAGTGTTCTTGGAGTACTTCGCTTCCCCCGAAATGAGAAATGATCTAGTTGATTTCCTCTTGTACATTTGATTCCAAAGGATGTAATTTACTTCCTTCCGAAACAGCTATAAGAACTGTTTAAGAGGCTCAAAACTTCAGGACAGAAGCCACAGCACCATCTGGTATGTGAAATAAGGGACAGCAGCCCTTCCAGATGGCAGCTGCAATGAAATGAAGACTCATCATGGTTGCTACACGGCTCTTTACATTTCCTTCTCTGCTGCTGATTGCTAAGAACCCCCCTGAAGACAAGGTGACAAGCTCTGATGAAAGTTTTCATCATGCCCTCTAAACTGTGGCATGCATTTCATTATGGGGTGGGGAGCTTTATGGTATATGTGGACTAGAAGACTCACAAGGACAAATACACATATGAAAACAGAGGTGGAGCTCCAAAATCAAGAATCCCTCCACACTTTGCTCCAGTTTGATTAATATCCAACAGAAACCAGGAACATAAATGCAACTAGACTGAAAGTCATGATCACAACACACAAAGCTCTCTTCATTCATTTAAAGTAAAAATATATGGTCAGCTTCCATACCACATTACACTTTCTAGAGAAAGAACATAATGAATTCCTGCAGTATCCACACCAACGGGCTTACCTTTCACAGGGAAAAACCCCAAACAAAACACAAGCCTAGCATCATGACATTTGCATGATAATGCCTTGCTTTCGATGTTTGCCATTTTGCTTTCACTGCATTTTTTGTTAACATGTATTTATGCACACTAAAGATTACATAAAAGTCATTTGGCAAAGATAAGACACAGTAGGATTTGGAAGGGTGAAATCAAATAATCCCATCAGCTTTGCATTTAGTACCCAGCTAGAAAAAGGGACAAGATCTACAACATCCTTTCTTGTTTACCTAGTGTAATTGCTTTTGAGCTTTCTTGCAAGTGGATTTGCTGAGAAACATTGCTTTCCTCCAGTAAGGCTGGCTTTCATCCCAATACACAACGTTCTCCGACCAGAGAGAGAAGGGAGACAGAATAAGGTACCCTTAAAGACCCACGCCTCTGCTCTTTCTTTCCCTGTACAAAACAAACCCCAAGTTTCTGATCATCTTTATTAATCATGTGACCAACATTTTGTGGAATAAATGCAAAACTGTGGATTAGAGGCTCACAAAGCTCATAATTACAGTAAACATTACAATTGATTGAAGTGTTATCACAGAAAGTAATTGTCAAGATGTAAATTGTCAAGATGTAAAAGTCACTGAGCAGCAGAAAGCAAATTATTTTGAATAACTAATCTTAAATCTATTTTTCTAAAAAAAAATTTAAAAATACTGAAGGTTTTGGAAGAGAGAGAAGTGGTGTTACTGGTGTTTGTCCAGCCTCCTACTTGCCCTAGTGCCACTGCTGGATCAGAGCGCCATTTGGGGATCAGAGTAAAACTAGAGCATGTGAGATTTGTTTAGTTTTTTTGATGCAGGCAGCTGGGGGAATGAGAAAACCAACAGTTCACATTTCCCCAGAAATCACAAATCCCAACCCAAAGCTCCTAAAAGCCTGCAGGATTCTTTTCACTGACTTCAGCAGGGTTGGACCAAATCCTTATGCACGCTGTGGCTCCTGAGGTGGAAAGTACTTAAAGCTTACCCTGTTCACGTTTACAGATTTGCTCTGCAGGGAGATGATTTATTTATTGCCTTAAAATTCTTCTGTTGTTTAATACAAGTAGTTTATCATTGTATTGAGGAGTTGACTGCAGGCAAGAGAGAAGGCGGCAGTGCCTTGCACTTCCTCATGAAACTCCCCTTTCTGATGCAGAGAAGGTGAGCTGGAGGAAGCCTTGTGCTGATGACCTGCAATTAGGTCTCAGGGGAGTAGAGGACAGAAGAAAGAGAGAGAAAAGGAAAGAGAAAAAACAAAAAAAGAGAGATAGAAAGAAAAAAGAAGGATGAGTGTCTTAAGAAGAAAACGACAAAAAGAAGCAGAGGAAAATGAAGGTAGAAACAGATACTGAAGTCAAATCTAAGTTACATTGAGTACTGAGTCTGGCAAAACCATTGAGGTAATCATGATCAGAGAACAAGTAGCTTCTGTCCATTTATGCTGGGGTGGCCCAGTGACTGTCCTTCCTTTTCACGTGACAGGCCAGTTCCTGGTGGGCTGGTACGACCAGCTTTGGCACTGCATAGTCTCTCTGGCAAGATGCAGCTTCTGACAATAAATCCCACTGATGTTGCAGCAGTGTAACAAGCGATCCCCTCCCCTCCAGCTAAGTGCAGGGATTCCTCCATGGGTTACATCCCATGTCTACTAGATTACGGGTTTGGCTCAGGTGAAGATACTCTTTATCTCCATTGTTAAGGCGAGCGAGGAGGTTCAGGTCAGTAACAGATGAAAACACACCAGGTGCATTTTAGGGCTCTTCTGACTGGCTAACAGCCAACTGACAATGAATCACATGGGTATTTTCCAATAAAGCCACATCAGAAACCCACATATAAGCTATATCTGGCTATATTTTCCCAGAGAAATAAACTGCATTTGTTCCTCAGGCTATTGCCCCTCAGGATTATTTCCAAGGTTTTCAAATTACATGAGTAACTACATTCTTCTAAGTCTTTGCATCCTCTTCCTAATTAAAACATCTCTCAGGCTTATCAAAGCAGAGATATTAGCATTCTGGGCCAGCTACCTTTCATTCCTAACAATTCCCTGCATACCCAGAGAGAAAAGCCAGGGAAAGAAAAAGAAAAAAAGAAGAGAGACAGGCTCCATCTCTCATATCCAAATAAAATCTGTTTTAGCAGGCCTTTTCGAAGCACCCCCTATCCTTACCGGCCATCACACTATTTTACAAAGCTGTCACCATATGTGAGATATTTGGCTTCAGGGAGAAAATGATCAAGATGAAAGAATTACTTACTCCACTTCTACCAACCTCGTGAATCATTCATGTTCCTTACCTGAATCACAGCCAGCTGCAGTATCTGTCACATACTGGATTTAAGCCATGTACAATGTAACATTTACCAACGATAATTCAAAATATTCTATTAACCCCGCTTCAAATACACAGTTTGCGTGTTGGCACACAACAACAGGGAAAAAAAGCACAATTCCTTGTGCAGTTCAGCATCTTGCTGAAGTGTCATAGTTTTAGCTGAAAGCTATATAGCCTTCTCTACAGGCAAGGAGTGATTTTATTCTTCAAAAACTGTGTCTAAGACACCATTTTCCCCTGGACTTCAGTAACAGCAGGTTTGAGCTTCTCTAATAAAAATTGCAATAGGTGGAACCCAGGAGTAAGGAAGTCTGTACCTGTGATCAGACTAGCAGATTAAGCCTTACACCAAGGATGCTTATGTATCAACAAGCAGTTGTCATCTCATCTAAAGCTCACAGAAGTCGATGGGAGTGCTCCAAGCTCACCTTTCAAATGATCTAAACTCAGTTCAGCAGAATCTGGATGAAGTTTTATGTTGTATAACAGGAAAACCAGCACTCTGGAGGCATGCCATGCACACTGCAGGGTCCCATTTAAAAAACAGGTGTATATCCTCAGACCCATGGAATTCTCTCTCCAAGCAAAAAATCACCCCCCAAAATGAAACAGAGATTGCTTCGAGGCTAATTAGCATGTTTCATAACTAAGCTGCTGCCACATTTATATGCCCCAGCAGGTCAGTTTTGCCCTGAGGCTCCTGCCCACAGGGGTCTCACCAAGGCAGAGCGAGGCCGGCACATATTCAGCTATGCAAACTTTTATTACAGTAATGGGATTACAGCGAGGATTGGTTCCAAGATGAAATAAAGTGTTCGTTTAAAGCCATTAAAAATAGTTCCTTTGCTGTCAGATTATTAATCGTCTGTCATAATATTCTTAGAGGTGATTATAAAAAGTATATCTCTGTGTAGTCAGAACGCCCTTCTGTCAGACAGCACGGTGAATGAAGAGCCAGCAATAGAAACACTGCCACCGCACAGAAACACTGCCACCTCTTGTTGATCACCAGGCAGACAGCTGCCAGGCACACACACAAAACGTGGCGAACACCAGCTTACCTGCTATAAACCTTAACTACAGAGACGTTGTCTAACATGGCCTTGACGTTTTGGGTAAAGGCACACACTGCTGAGCAAAGGCGGGATAATTCATTAAGCCACAGTAACCCGCTTTTGAGCCTGAGTTCTGTCAAACCTGATCTCTTCTCACTCAGGCGTGAAATTTTGGGATTTCATTGCCATAATGCCAGAGACATCGGCAGTTACTCCTGCTATCGGCAACACAAAAGCAGATTTAGTCCTAGGAGACCACAGAAAGACGCAGCACGTAATGCTACAAAGCCTAACACGTTTTCTTCACGTGGAAGATGATGCTAAAGCTCCCGTAAAAACAGAGCAAGGCAGCATGTGATGAGGCAGTGCTGGTGCCCCAGCGCCGCTGAGCACCAAGACCCTGTGCCCAAGCCTGTCTAGATCTGCACCCCCAGGTCCCCGCAGCCCCAGGCAGTGGCTGGGTGGCAGCACCCACCGCGGCTCTTTGCAGACTAGAAAACACAGATTTCTAGTGAAAACTCCAAGATCTCCCCAGAAATGGAGAATTTCTGTCATCATACTCTTTGTGAGTCAGTTAATAGCTTCTTTTCCCCCTGATTAATACCAATATGATCGTGGTGAGGACAAGAGTATATTTTATGCCTGGGCTGGTTAATTTTCGTGATTATTTTGCAAGGCATCTGGGTCTGCTTCTGAGGCATTCATGTATTCACTACACTTCAGCAGCACGTAATGAAGGCATAAATGAATACTGCAAATTTGGGGATTCGGGTTCAGTGGGAATAAGAAACAATGTCAATGGAACAAGTGACCTGTTCCAAATTTCTGGTTATGATATATGGTAGAAAAGGTCAAAAAAAAAGGTATATTAAAAGACAACAGCTATCTTTAAATAGTATGTCCTTGAAATAGAGAATAAGAGAAAAATGTTCAATCTCTTCAGGTAAGACTTCCTCTCTATCAAAAAACCCCCTATGTTAAATTTCATCTCCCCAAAGTAAATCCAAATAAACACCACAGATCCAGGTCCTGAAGTCTGGGTATTTTCAATCTACTTCACTATGCCTTGTCTGCACTGGAAGTGGATATCAACAAATAAATTTACTGAGATTCTGGTTTCCAAACATTTCTGAACTTGCAAACGTGGCTTTCTGGCAAAACAGCTAGGTTAAAATGTTGACTTCTTGGGAAGGGTACCTAGCCCCTCCACTTGCAGTGTTAGCAGGCTGATTTGAATAGGGATCAGAAGGAAAATAAAGTTTGCCACTAGCAAACTGCTGAAATGTCACACTTTGCTCTTTGAGGAAGGAAACCACCAGAAACAGAACAATTTTTACCTCCTTGGATAGTGTATTTTCCTTAGCCACGCTAAGCAGTTGGCTCACAGACCTCTGCAAATGTGGCCTCTAACACAATGCATGGGAGAAGCCAGCCCGCCCGCCATTTTGAACCTCTCCCCAGCAGCCTTTAAATAACTACAGCATGGCCCCATCATAGTGTGGATTGCTGCGGTGCCCACTTAACTCCAAAATACAGTTTTTCACCATGTTTCTCTCCTCAGAAAAGCCCCAAGCACTGCCTCACTCCAGTCAATGTCACGCTACCCAAAGTCACACTTTGCGGCTTAAGGAAGGAAACCACCAGAAACAGAACTTATACCTCCTTGGACAGTGTATTTTCCTTACTCTTGCTGGGCATTTGGGTCACAGACCTCTGCAAGCTGTGGCCTCTAACACACTGTATGGGAGAAGCCCACCCGCCATCTTGTACCTCTTCCCAGCAGCCTGGGAAAAGTGCCCACTTAACTCTGAAATACACTTTTTCACCATGTTTCTCTCCTCAGAAAAGGTCCAAGCAGTGCCTCACTCCACTCAATGTCACACTTTGCTACTTGAGGAAGGTACACACCAGAAACGGAACAACTTTTACCTCCCTGGACAGTGTATTTTCCTTACTCTTGCTGGGCATTTGGCTCACAGACCTCTGCAAGCTGTGGCCTCTAACACATTGTATGGGAGAAGCCCTCCCGCCATTTTGTACCTCTTCACAGCAGCCTTTAAATAACCACGGAGTGGCCCATCACAGTACAGGTTGCTGCAGTGCCCATTTAACTTCGAAACATGGCTTTTCACCATCTTTCTCTCCTCAGAAAAGCCCCAAGCGCTGCCTCAAACACCCTCAGGACCAGGTGCCACTTTATGCCCTTTTCCAGTGGGAAAGGGGGACCCACCTCCCCAGCCTTGAGCCACCACCCTCAAGCCTGACTGACCTGCACACTTGCACCTTTCCGAGCCCAAATCCTGCGTGGAAACGATAAGCCAGGTCAGGAGAGGCGGGAACAGGGCAGAGATCCTGAGGTTCTCAACTTTCAGGCCCACACAGGGCTCCCCTCAGGCACCTGCAGAGGGAACAGGGCTGTGAGCGTGCCAAGGACCCTTCCCACAGCACACACACCTCCTGCCTGCTTGCCCACCTCCCTGGGCAACGGCTGCCCTGAGGAGCAAGGGCTGGGTAAGGAGAGGTGCACACCTGAACACACTTATGCAACCAGGTGATTCAGCAAGCTGGACAGCCCCAAGGCTGCACCTGCACCTAAAAGATGGTGCTCACACCCCATCTTTTGCACTTGCACCACTTTCTGCTCCTGCACCACCTCCTGCATCACAATGTGCTTCTGCTCACATTTGTGCACATGTATCTGGAAATGCTGACTCCAGGCAATGAAATTCAAACAGAAGCCACCCTCAAGCTAGACAGTTAAAGACCACCAGTGACCCACACATGCCGTGGGCCTGTGAGGTGCCTGTGCCCAGGGAGAAACCCACTCCCTGGTTGGCTGTCCCCTAAATATGTCCACTTAGTGGCTTTCTCACAGCAGCAGGGGAGCACCACTGGCAAAGCAGCTTCCTGGGTCATACGAAGGAAATATGGGGTGTTGAAATATGTGAAATTACTAGGCTTCTCTTTTGTACTTCTCCACATTCAGACTTTACCTTGAGAAGCACAGTGTACTTTTTGTTAGTCTAAACTGCAATTAGCAACAAAAAAATGACACTACTTTAGACATCTTGCTGATGTGTCTTAACCATGTATGTAATTCCCTCTGGCATTTCCATTAACTTGACTGGCATTACAGCATCCATGGGGAATCCCCAGCCTTTTCCAGGTCCCACAAATACGCATGTGGGGCTCTGACACAATCAGAGCTGCCATGCTGCAAAGCGGGTCCAACTGCCCCTCAAAACCACCCTGACACCCCTCTGCAAAGGGACTGACTATGATGCCATCACAAAATGGTGCAGCTCATTCCTTGCCTTACAAGAAAGAAAAACAAATGCTAATGAGCAGAAATGATGCCATTATTCCAGGTCTATGTTATTAGTCAGATTGTTAATTAAATACCTCACAGAGGTCTGCTTACCTTCTCTTTGAACAGACTCGATGAACAGGAGTTTGAGACTCTTCTGCACATCCATGATTTGAGGGATCAAGAAGTGAACTCACAGGTTGAAGTTGACAGCAGTCGAACCATTTCTCTAACTGAAAAAGAATGTTAAGATCTGTAGGCAGAAGGAGTTTTGGTCACTGACAAAAATCTTAGGGCTGGTGGGAAGGGACATGGCAACTTCCAGTGAGGTTGTTCCCAATTTAGTTTAAGAATAATTTGCAGGGTTTTGGTTGAATTTTTTATTATTTTATTTTGGTTTTTGCCAGGGTAATCGACACTGGGAGAAATGGTCCAGGAGAGCAAAGGTTATTTGTGTCTTTAAGTAAAAAATAAATACTTTTATGGATTTATGTAATTTAAGCACAAGTTATCAGGCCCCACACAGGCCTCAGTGGATGAAATTCTGTAACTGCAGTGTGCAGAGGGTGAGAACAATGATCTCTGATGGCTGCAGGAGCCACACACGTGTATCACAGTAAGTTTGCTCCCTAGCACCCATCTAGAAAGCAGCTCCTGATCAGATTAAACTCCTTTCCCATCAGCTGGGGTGGGTGAAACAGTGCAGCATTCTTGCACAAATCCCATGTTGCTGTCATTTCACATTTCACTCCTCCTTCCCCCATCCCACCCCACCAAGGATCACCAAGACCTCAGCTTTCCTCCAGGACTCAGCTGTGGTGTGTGGGGGTCCCCAGAGCCTACACCCCAGTTCAGCAGCAGCATGGCTCTGCAGAAAGAGATCCTCAGAGAGAAGCAGCCAGCCCCGAGGACGTGGCAGCCCCATCACATGTGTTTTGCAGGGTGGTTGCTCCAGCATGAAGAAGGATCGACCCTCACACACGGTGGAGGGAGCACACCTCCCAGTCGGGGTTTCTCCAAATCTGGGTTGTGTGCTGCGAGATGGTGCAGTGACTGAGCTGAAGCTGTGCGAGTGCCAGCAACTGGGAGGTTCCCTTCCAAAGTGCCCCTGTGGTCCTAGCTGAAATGCTCCTGTAGATGTACCCAGAAACACTTTCAAAGTGGAAACGAATTAGAAGTGGTTGAATTAGTCTCTGTGAATAATTTACCCACTACATTTTGCATTAATTGTTGAATAATTTATTCGTAAATACATCTTCTCCATTATTTGACCTTTGCTGCAAAGTAATGAATGCTATTTGGCAAATAATTTCTGTACAATATTTATATGAACACATTAATTCTGAATATATTTCCCTATTACCCCATTACTTCCAGATTCACTGTTTGAGTGATCGCAGCACAGGCAGCACTCAGGCATCTTTTGTACGTCATTCCTATTGCCTGGTCTGGCTCATCCTAACTCAAATGTCCCACTGCACATTCCAAAATATTTCAGCCTGTTCTGTGCACGTTCCCTCTCAGTAAAGCCTGGAGACCCCTTGGAATAAACATACTGATGTGCAGAAAGGTGGGATCATGGGTAGCTGGACTAAGGAGGCGCAGCAAACACGGGAAATTCAAACTGGGGCTTTGGGTGTTTTTTTGGAAGGTGTCTGTGAGTATCCAAAATCTCACTGACATTTGACAGGGACTAAGCACCTAATTCCAAGGCTCTTAAGAAAGCCATGGCCTTTGCTGAAATCCTTTTTATCTCTGCAGCACAATGATACAACCAACTGTTTTATTTAAGCACCAGGGCAGCAGACTCAGTACCGTCAGAGCACAGTCTTGGAGATGGATGAAACCCATGCTGCTTTACAGAGACCTTGTTACTTGGGTATTTAGGATAAGCAGGTGGGAAGCTGGCTGCAAATACCTGCTTGAAATACATGCGATCCACACACACCTTGGGAACTTCTCTGAACACCACCTTTACTCTCCCCTTGGACACAAGCAACACACCAACACACCCTGAAGAAACTGAGCTGGGCTTAGCTCTGCCTTCAGGACAGTGACAGCCATAGAGAACCAGTAAGGTACTGCTCAGCACATCCACACTGGCTTTTGGCTCACAGATTTACAGATAAGCATATAAAGCTTATTGTCTCCTAACCATGCTCTCACGGCTTTCAGTCCCACAGTTCTAGACAAGAGCAACAGGTGAGCACAAGCCTCACGAGCCCCACGGCAGGAGAGCTCCCCGTGACTCCTGTGTTGCAATTCTCAGAAACAAACAATGCAGCAGCAAAGACAGGGAGAAGTTCTGCAGGATTTTATCACCCTTAAATTGCCACTTTTTAATAAAAAGCTGAAATATTAGAAAATCTTTACCGCTAAGTTTGGTCAACTGAGTTGATGGTTAAAGGCAAGAGATCCCTGCTATTTTCAATCACACTGACAGCTGAGGTTTTTTCTGGGGGAGGACAGCATATTTGACATAAATATTTAACAAAACCCCATCCCTGTAAACATGAAGACAGGTAATTTTGAGCCTCTTCTACATTTAACCAAACAAACTCCTTGTTGGGCTGGCACTGGTGGACTCGTGATGTTCCATGCTCATAGATCAATCAACCATCTGGGACAAGGAACATAACCAAAGGGATTCACACTCTTCTAAGTCCCTATTCAGCAGCACTATGTGTGGATACTATGGAGCTTATCCATGCTTCAACAACCTTCCTGTTGGCCTACTGTTCTCTGCTGGGGAAGGAAACGCAGGGAAATCCCCATACTCTGTAATTCAATACCACATTGCAGGTAGAAACACCTCAGACTGCACCTCTGGGAAAGGGTATAAAGAAGAGACAGAGCACTGTGTACATTTGGGATGATTTCATCTCCTTCATCCAGAGAGTAAATGTTGACTGAGACAAGACCTTTATCCTGCAGGGATCATATATATTCTCTGCCTTTTTCGCACCTTTTCCATGCTGTGTCCTGAGCAGAGAAAAACAACTGTTTCCTTCCCAGATTTTGAGCTTCTCTTGCCCTGAGTTTGAACAGATAACCTGCTTTCACATCATAGCCACCACTGCTCAGGAACTGAAGAGTTCTCCTTGACTTCCTTTGATTTTCATTTTTATTTTTCCAAATGTAACTCTTTAATGAGATTTTCACTTCAAATTGGGGAAGAGAAGTCAGTCCTTCTGGTGAATCTCCATCTGGAGAGGTTTGCCCATATACCCTCTAGAACCATGCAAGAGAGAGCGACACATAAAGCTGTAGGGCTGTTACTGTGGTTCAGTTCTTTTCTTTCTGGAAATCTCTTCCCATTCCAATAATAGTTTGTATAATTTATTCAAGGTCAGATGGGATAAAAAAGATTATCTATCCCACATCAACTTAAATTGCCATTTGAGATGATTGCAGGCTTGCAGCAAGCTCTGAACATGGACACAAGGCTAAAAACTTGGGGTATCGTCTCCAGTATCATCCCTTATACCTACCACGGAGTGTGTAATTAGATGACAGATCTTGATCTTCACACAACAGGAGTCAAGTGTATTTTTCATTTCTTTTCTTTCCCATGCATTGCTTTTCTAGTCCTTGTTACTTCAGTTTTAATTCATCGTGTCCATTATTCCCTTCTCAGCAATTTATCTTGTAACCTATTTGCAGATGGAGGAAGCTGAGGAGAGGCGGAGGGATTTGCCAATCTCATTTTTGCACCTGCTTACTTAAACACCTACTGGGTGCTCCTTCTTCATGTTCATTGTCTCATGTCTCTTTTGATTATAGGCAGTTTTCTTCAAAATGTCATCTCTAAGTAGCTATCCAAGGAGAGGCTAGCTGCTTTTTCTTCCCTACATTCCCCTCTTCCGAAGGTACCATTATTGGTATCCCTTGGGATATGTCAGGTTTACCTTAGGATGCTTCTTCCCCAATACAGACCATTTATGGTCATCTATTTCATGGATTTCTTATTCCCTGTATTGTGTTTGTGTGGCATTCCCCAGAAAACATTTATTCTCAATTATATTTGGGACAATGCCTTCAGGTTGGAGCACAGGAAGTTCCGCACCAGTATGCAGAAGAACTTCTTCCCAGTGAGGGTGAGGGAGCCCTGGGACAGGCTGCCCAGGGGGTGTGGAGTCTCCTTCTCTGGAGATACTCCAGCCCCATCTGGACACCGACCTGTGTAACCTGTCCTAGGGACCCTGCGCTGGGAGAGGGGTTGGACTCGGTGATCTCTGGAGGTCCCTTCCAACCCTGACAAGTCTGTGATATTTACATAAAGCCGCACATGTTGAAAAATCTGAACGAGTCTCAAAGGCCACAGAAGGGGTGGCACTTATGGGATATCCAGATCTTCAGATACTCCAATAAAAAGGGACACATTTGACTGACAATGAATTAACTTCTTACAGTTGTTCAGTGCCATGGCTACAAATATTACTCTGATCTCTGTTCTGGCTCTGTGGACAGCTAATGAGTAGGAAGTCCTTAGCTGAGGTTCCTGGCTACACCACAAAATATTCCTTTATATAAACCAGAAATGATTGCAGAGGGGTGAGCAGTTTTTTGGCTAAGTTTGCCTTACCTGATAGTGCTCACTCTCACAGTGGCCATGTTCACGGACAGTGCAATGTCATGTCACATCTCATTCACTCAGCAACCAGAAAATAGGCTCATCAGCTTCTTTACCTGGCATGAGCAAATCCTGGGCTAGGAACTTCATTTAGTAAACAGTCGGAATTACTCAGCCCTTGTTTTTTACTAGCTAGATCACCTTTATTTTGAAGACACTGAGGACAAGTAGCCATGGGTCTCCCGAGCAGCTCCCTTCCTTCCTGGGAAGGTTAGAATGCCCTTGGTCCCGACTGGATCGATGCAGGAGGCTTCACAGCACTCAGCATCTATTTCTTCTTCCCACATTTGTCTACGTCTTTCCTTGTTCTCCCATAACTCTATCACCTGGGATGGTTTTGACAATTCTTTCTTACATGCTCAATCTGATTTAGTTTCCTTATATTTCCCCAGGGACTTGAATTGCTGTTCATGCCCCATTTAGCTTCCTTTTAGAGAGAACACCGCTCGGTGTAAATGTAGTGTTCCCAGCCCCAGGAACAGGAAGAGGAGCAATTTCAAGGCCACTCAACTTCTTTGGCTCATACTTTGTTCCTTTTCACACTGCTCTTGAAGGAGGGTCCCTTACTAGACCTACAGAATTTAGATAGAGCAGCTATTTCATTTCTCTCATTTCATGCATTCTTTGCATTGACTGCTTGAAAATGTAGCCTAGTCACAGCTTTTGTCCCCTTGTGCTCAGGAACGAGATGTCACATACTTTCAATCACACAATTTTACCTTGCAAAAAGAAAGAAAGAATAAATAGAAGAAAAAAAAAAGGAGGAAAATAAAGAAAGAGAAAAATAAGACTTCAGGCAAGGAAAGATCATCAGGTCCTGTAAAAAAGCTGGGTGTGTTCCTTAATCCCTGACTTCTACCTTCAAGACTGGTAGTTGCTTTTGTACTTCTATGAACGACTTGTATTTGCCTTTTTCTGCCCACCAAATTCTCAGCTGACCTGACAGCGACGTTCTCTCCTCACCTTCAGGGAGATGGGCACTACTCAAAGCAGTGGGAGCCAATGCCCAAAAGCACTGAGATGAGAAACGTGGGTCTTCAAACTCCCACTTGATTTTCAGACATGCACAGCTCTCCTTGTCCCACGGGCTGGCCTTCTCCTCTCTGCTTCTGCCTGCTCTGCCACGGGTTGTCCTTCGGTGACACAGCAAACACCTGGACACCCCCGTGACAGATGGCATTAAAGCGGCTCCTTTACAAATGCTCACATTTTCCCAGGTGAAATTTCCCGATCCAAGATGGAAAGTAGGGTGGAACCTTATAACAAATAACAAACCAGTAAGTCTGGAGAGTTCCAAATACAGGCCAGGCCCCCACTGCTCTTCTGGGCTGTGCTGAACCACTGGTATGCGTGAGCTGGGCCGGAGCGGTTTGGAGAAGCACACGCCTTTCTCACAGGCAGGCTTCAGAAATGTAAAGGCGTGTGGGAGGATCTGTGCTTCAGGCTGGCTCCTCCAAACACAACAACTTGTAATTAATTTTTTTTAAAATACTGCCATGGGCTCCTCTTAAATTGATGAGAAGTGCATTCTACTTTCCTTTCCAGAAAGGCATTATACATTACACTCAATCTGATTAGGTAGAAGAAAGAAAAAAGCCAGCTGTGCTTCTAGGGACTTGAAATATGTCCCTTTAAACAGTGTTTAAACAGAGCACTGTTTATATCAACTCACTTTAATATGAGGTAAAGCATATTTAAACAGTCATTTTAAAATACCACACAATTAGTGTATTATTGCAGCCCCCTTGTAACGAAGACACCTTACAGAGGAAAATATTTCTGAGCAAAACCGCTGCCACCACGTTGTAATTTACTGACTCTGAAAGTGTTAAAGAATTAGAGCAACAGAGATTTAAGATTATCCACCAAGCAAATGAGCCTTAAAATCTGGATCACAATGTACTTGGTTACAATTTCTTTCTGATGGAAATTATATTAAAAAAAAAAAAAATCACATGAATCTTTTTGAATAAGGAAAGATCTACTGGGGGATCAGGATGGGATTATGTCTTCTGGCCATTACTTCCATCCAGTGGACTTTACTTTGCAAAGCAGATGAATAACCTTACCCACATGAGCAACGAAAAGCCAATTCATCACTTTAAATCAATGGTCCCAGTTGATTTAATTGAGCCTTGAAAAAGGCCCCAAGGGCCAGAGTGTGATGGCGAAGGCTGCCCTGGTTACAGTGTTTGGGCAAAGCGAGGATCAGAACCCTGGCCCCACTCTTTTTCCATTTTACTGTACTACATGTGTGCTCGCTAATGGGAGAGGGTGTGAACATCAAGACTGGGAGAGGTGAAATTGTAACCCAGCCTTGTAGTTTGGATACTTGTCCCATGTAAACAAACCCAAACTTAACATTTAAGCTTATGATTCTGATACAATCTCCTCAAAGAGGTCAAGACCAGAAGCACGAGGAGATGTTGGAGTGAAGATCAGAACTGAGGTAACGCTGTAAGTAACCATGAATGGCTAGAGGAAGAATCCCACTACGCTGCCAAGCTGTATGTGTCACAGCAGGACTGAAACTACAGAGAAGGAAACTGTAATTTGTGTTGGGTAACATGCTTAAGCAATCAATAAGGAACTGGAATAATTTGCTAAAGGACTTACAGGCATCTAAGAGAAGATGAAGCACTTACAAGTGTGTCATGCCAAGGAGAATCCTTCATTTTGCAAATGGCTGGACCATGTCATCCAGGAGCATTTCACCAGCTCTACTGCTTGGTTCTTCTTGGTGGCCTCTGTCACATGATATTGAGAAAACCAAGGCAAGGTTATATTTTGTTGCTAAGCAAGGCTATATTTTGCTTGGCAAAGTTATATTTTATTTATATTTTTTCTTTTCCATTAGCTTCAGAGCCACAAGACCAATGGCACTTTGGGGTATCTGGTGTCAGCTGGGGAACTCTTAAGATAACTGTTGCTGCTATATGCAGAAAATTCAGACCCTTTTCTGCACACTCAGTCCCACCCAAGCTCTTACTAATTTCTCCAAAGCCAATTTAGGCCAAGACTCTGAAAGCTACACACAGCACAGTTGACAAATTAATACCATGAAGGCTATCAGTATCAGATCATCTTATAAAGGGCTATACCCATAGTTCACAATATGTCCGCATTGCTATACACTTCATCCAGTCCAAAACATCTCATCAAACATCACCATCTGCAGGACAAAGACCAGCAGGAAACAAAGATAACAAGCAGCAACAACAAAAGCCTGCCTTCCTGGAAAAGTATGGCACTTGTTTCACACTAACCAGCATATGATGCATGGAATCCACCCAACCCTGCTCATTTGGTCAGATCTGACCTACAGAACCAACTCCTACCTCTTAGAGGAGGATATTGATTAACTCATTACAGAAGCATCCCACCTTCAAACATCATGAAAATCTAGAACAGTTCAAACCTTCTCACTAATGATTACACGAGTTTAATCACTTCCATTTTGAAATTCAAATCCTGCCTAACACTTGAGCACCTATAATTACCTTTATGGAAGTGAAGATTTCCATTAGATAAGGGTACGGTACATATATCAGGCTGAGAAATTGCAACGTTCAGGGACCAAAAGCTGAAAATGCACAGGCTCTGATGCAAAATAAGATTCACATTTCCAGTGATGAAGACAATTAACTACAGGTACACAGGGACGTGATGGATTCACCTCCGCTAGAAGTGAAGATTGGATGATTTTCCCAAGCGTCCGTTGTAGCTCCCATAGGAGAAAAAACAGGAGCAAAAAGACAGGAGCAAACCAGGAGTTATTAAATGGCATTTTTCATTTTGTGTCACACACGATGTCCGAACGATTGCAGTGACTCCTCCTGCCTTTCCTGCGAACAGAATTTGCGGTTATCGTAAGCAGTCCCTGTTTAGATGCTTTATCACTGAATAAACTTTGAAGGAGGGAGTGGTAGTGTGAACCTCTGAGAGCTCAGCTGAGAACACCGGTGCATGGCATACAGCTAGATTTAGGATTCAGTTGTGAAATTGGTACGTAAATATCCTACTATCATTCGTGATTCAAAAAGCAGCCAGGAGAGAGAGGAACCAAAACACCAAAAGGTGAGAGCTGCAACTGCATCAGTAGGCATCCATTATGTCTCCAGGAAAGTTTAGTTTCCGTTGAGAGGAGGAAAAGCTGATACTACTCTGGTTGATGTTGCAGTACAAAGGAAGTACAGAATCCTCATCTGCAGATAAAAGAGACATTAGCTCTAATGAAGACATGCTTAAAATAAGAACCCCCTCCCAGTCTAATAGCCTGAAGGCATCTTAACTAAAATGTCTGAGCATGAAAACCGATCTGTTTAATTAATGCTGAACTCTAATCGTTAACAGCAATTACATAACAAAATCTATCTCAAGACAGGGATTCATGCGCCAGGAAATTGGATACAGTAGACAAAACAGTAATTAAAGAGCTGAACATATTTGCTTCTGAAACAGCCTCTAGTATTTTTACGCTTGTGTAAATGCAGGATTGTATCCTTCAGCTGTGGCACAGAAGAACCATCTGGACT
The DNA here is from genome assembly GCA_020800305.1 of Porphyrio hochstetteri. NCBI lineage: Eukaryota > Metazoa > Chordata > Aves > Gruiformes > Rallidae > Porphyrio > Porphyrio hochstetteri. Next base: position 4,195,578 of record CM036910.1, on the reverse strand, counting down.
GGTGATCTGCATGAAGCTGGACTTCCAACACGGTCTGTGATGTTCAGTGCCACGGTTTGCTCCTGTGCCCACAACGAAGCTAGGAAGAGGCTCCTTCCCATGCTTTTCTTGTAACTGGTTTGAGTTAACTGGTCACTGAGGCAGCATGTTGTGGGTGGCAGAAGCCATAGCATAAGGTCTCTTCTGAAGCAGCCACAAAGAGGCATCAAATAAAGTCAGGAAATAAAATGTTGAGGATACATGAAGGGAGACACATACTTCAAATACAGAAGAAGGCTACAGATATTAGGATATATAGAGATTCCAAAAGTGGATATCAACATGGTGGGTGCAAAAGGAAATAGAATATTTCTGAGATGGAAGATGCCATAAAACACCATGAAGACTGGGAAAGTAGGGAATGATTGCCTTGTTCCTGAGGTCTTACCCATTCCTGTTGTCTGATGCTGGCTGTGGCTGCACACAAGACAGGGAGTCCTTTCAAGCCCATCCTTTTACTTAGGGATTTTGACATTGGGTCTCTCTTTTTTTTCTTTTTCCTCTATTTTTTTGGTCACACCCCATTAGAGTTCACTGTAATCACAGAATGGTTTAGGTAGGAAGGGACCTCAAAAAACATCTAGTTTGACCTAACCCCTCTGCCATGGGCAGGGATACCCTCCACTAATCCAGGATGCCCAGAGCCCAATCCAACCTGGCTTCAAACACTGTCGGGGAGGGGGCTTCCACAGTGCCTCCCCACCCTTTTAATGCTTTCAAACAGCTGAGTAACATGGTTACTTGGTGGATTTATGTAATTTCACGGCAAATGGCAAACATCGGAGCCATTTGCCTTGTCAGCAGCACACTTCCATCTTAATTACACCTTGAGCCCTTTGCCTTCTGCTGGTGCAAAGCTGAGAGATGCTCTTCAGATGGAAAAGGCGACCTCTGTCTTGATAGCTGCAGTGAGCTCCGCTCTCCTGGTAGGGCTGGAAGTGCTGACTGCCTGCAGCTAAAATGATCACATCTCTCCCTTGCACCATAACAGATTATGCATGATTACTGGGCTCCTGCAATCTTGGCTCCCTGAGCAATTCTTAAAAGAATACGTCTATCTATCTGCTGGTACAGCAATCTTCGCTTCCAAATACCTGCAGTGCTCCCCTTTGCTCCCAGCACCTTTGTTCCCAGGTGCTGTCCTACCTCCTTTAAGTCCAAGTCTAACAGAAAAGACTGAGCCATCCAAAAGCAAGCAAACCAAATGGATCATTTTCTTGTCTGACTCGGATCTCTGCACTGTGCAAAGCTTAAACCTCCCGCTGGCTGGTGGTCCCCCAGGCATCAAACTTCAGCACTGTCTCTCAGAGATATAATGTTTGATGTTATCAAGAAACTGCTGAGCTGCTGCACCTGATACAGGACCTGCAAAGCAGTCACTTTCACCCAGCCTAACACACCACCCCGGATTAGCTCGCTCACTCCCTTCACAGCTCTTAAAGAGGCTTGCTCAATTCAGGTCCTTTGGCCATAATTGTTCTTCTCAGCTCACTATGCAAAGCAGAAGAAGCCCTTCCTCTCCCTCCCTCTCTGGTTATATTTTCTCGACCTCACTCCTTCCCCCCGCCTCCACAAAAAAAAATCAGAGCAGAATTCTGCTCAGTCCATCTTCTCCCTTCTCCTGCTTCCCCTCTGCAGCACAAAAGCTTTCCTTTGTCAGATTTGTTGGCCTGTGACTGACAAGCAATTACAATAAGTAATTTCATTTCAGTGGAAGATAATAAAACGTGATACCATAACTACCCACAGAGCCTCCAAAGTATTCATGTTCACTCTAATAACCTGGTGAGATGCTGTTAATCTTGACAGAGGCTGCCCAGCAGGTGCTGGGGAGCTGAATCTTCATATTCTTTCACTGTTTGCTGATCCTTCCACAGGGAAAGCTCCAAGCTGTTAAAATGCAATGGCCCTGCTCTATTTTTTAATTACATTTAGTTTATTAGAGGCACAATCAGATGCGTAACTAATCCTGCAGCCTGCCCTACCTTACCGAAGAGGGAGAGGGAGATCTGACTCATTTAGGCTCTTGCAGTCTCTGATGTGTGGACTGGTTTCCCTCTGGGGGACGGGGGCGTTGAAGGGGAATGGGTGCCGGAGGGGGAACTCTGTTGCTTCCTCAAGCAGATGATTTTTGCCAAGACTTCCTGCCCAGGGACCTTTTCAATGCAAGTTGCCTTTGTTTTCAGATATTCCTCCTAAAGCCAAGATCTGCCAAGGAAAGGTTGGTGCTGGTTGGCCATTTAAAATTCAGTCTGTGTCCTCTGGACCAGAGGGAAAATACACTGTGTATGGGTGAGGGGACAGATGCACTTGGTGCCAAAGAATTACAGCCCCCCACCTTAGAAAAACTGCATTTACCAGCACTGCCCCAACAGCAGCTTTCCCAGAGATGTCACCCTGGGGTGCACACCGGCTTGAGAGGAGGAACAGGGAGAAATGAGATGCCAGCAGGGAGAAGGGCAACAGCAGCAGCAGCTTTTGCACATCTCGGCCGGGAAATGACTGTTGCTCCTGCTTGGAAACACAGTGGGGGAACCTGAGAGGAATTAGGCCCTTACGGCCAAACATCGGGTCTATACAGACCCTCTGCTCCAAAAAAGCCTCCCTGGCTGCTCAGCATGCCAAACCCTAGAATTTGCACCAGAAGCATATGAGTGCCCCAACAGTAACATGGCGATGCTTGGACCTCTTTGAAAGCCTGGGTGCTTCTCAGGACATACATCACCTTGGTGCACAAGCGACCCATGGCCTCCCACTCCTGAGCAAGCAGAATCCCGCCCTGTTGCCAGAGAAAAGATAAAACCACCCCCTCAGCACCCCGCCAGCGCTGTGGAGGGGATGATTAAACACACACGACTTGCTGAGTCCAGAGAGGAGCTCCTAACTGGGGCACAGCAATCTGCACTGTGGACTTCACGAAGGCAAACCCAACCTCCCTAAATGCAGTACTCAGAGAGGGCAGCAGGGAGAGAGGGAGCAGGGTTTAATCAGACAGGTTTTCATTGCATCAATGGTACTTTTTTTGACAACCCTATATTCAAAATTTCTGTAACCACAAACACACCATAATGGAGGTGAGAGGGCAGAGATCTCTCTCAGAGAGGGCTAGTTCAGGGACTAAAGTGTGAGGATGCTCCTTTTAAAGAGGGGAAGCCAGAGGAGCGGCTCCCAGTGAAGGGCAAAAAAGCTAAAAGACTGCTGCTAAAGCTTGCACATCCACGGAGGAAACAAGATCTGGCTACAAGATAAACCAGAGGGCCAGCGCATTCAGCATCACAATCCTCCTGTTCAATAGCATCCTGTCCTTGTTAAATCCACACCTATAATGAAGTTGCTTTTCCCAAGCTCTCGAGAAGTAATTGAAATGCCCAGACATGCTCTAAAGGAAATGACATCAGTAACAGTGCTATGGTTGCCTCCATCTTCTGAAGACAACGTGCACGTAGATCTCTATCCACCAGCAGGTGGGTACCAGGCTACAACCTGTGCTACCAGCTCTTGAGAAAGGAAGCTGCATATAGCCCAGATCTCACTCCTTCCCAAACCAAGAGGCAGGAAAGGCATGAGCACCATTGCAGCTTTCTATTCTTCAACCAATATACCTCCAGACCAGATGGAATTTCAAAGGAACTCAGTATTCATGGTGGAGAACAGCCTTCTGAAGCACCCTGCATGGACCTTTCAGCAAGTCAATTCCTCTGCCCTTTGTCTTTTCTTTACAGCTAGGTGAAGCTTTAGAAGAGAGGAGCAGTATATATCTTGAAGACAGCGGAGCTGTGTTTTTCTCCAAACACTGTTCAAAGCAAAACTACAAGGTGTTCCTAGTATTGTCTAGAAACCTACTTATGTTACATCCTTAAACATACTTCCTTTTATTCCAGAGGGCCTCCTTGAGTTTGCATAGTGAAAATGGGGGAAAAAATGAAATTCTGTATTTCTTTAATATCGAGAACATGGGAAATAAATAACCTTGGGCTTTCTCTCCTCCAAGAAGAGAGGTGATGTAAGACTGAGTTAAGTGCAGCTGACTTACCTTGGTTCAGAAATATGGTCCAAACCAATAAAAGAGCCTCTTGCATAAAATAAAAAGGTCAAGAGTATAAAGATGTGATCTCGACGGGGAGGAGAGCCAAGAAAACAGTTCGCTATTTAAATAGCTGATTAAACAAAATATAATTAGGGCTAACTTGGCCCCTTTCCCAGAGTTCATAAACCCACACAAGGAGTCTCCTCTGGGGGCAGCACAGCCTGACGCGTGCCTCACTTAAATCAGACCATTTAAACAGCTGACCTTTTTTAGTGTCAGCTTCTGCTTGTTCGTACACCCACACCTCTTCCCGTGGCTAACCTTTGATATTGCTGCCTGCCTGCTTCTGTCGCGTCTTCCCCACCTTTAGACAGCAGAAGCCAAATAAAATAAACCTGAACTGCCACAGAATGAGAAGCTGCAGGAAACCCTTTGCTGCATCTTAAATTCCTAGGGCTAAGCACTGGCCTGCCTTGCCTAGCCCTGAAGGGGCTGGGGGAGCCCAGCTCCTTACAGATTGAAAAGCCCAAACAGTAAAAGAAAAAGCTACACGTAGAGCTCATCCAGGCAGGGTTTTGCCATGTTCTCATCAAGCCCTCAGGTACACCAAAGCCTCATTTTTCGTGTCTCCAGCAGCCTGCTGTGCTCTCTGCAGGGCTGCTACTAGTGTCCCGCTGCTCCCCTAAGCCTGAGGAACAGATTTTTAGCAGCCAATTAAATCACTGGGCAGAAGCCCACCCTAACCTGTTTCACAGCTTCCAGACAGGTGGCTTACATTAATATTAGCCCACTGCTCAGGTAGAGTTGGCTTTCCATGTTGGTACCGGCCATATGGACATGTGGTCCATGTGGTACAGAGTACAGGGTACCCCAGCTTGAAAAAGAAAAATTAACACCAGGGAAGAGCCTGCAGACTCATGAACGCCAAGAGAAAGAACGGGGGAGGAGCGGGATGGAGAGGCTGTAACTGCATTTCTCTCTGCTTAAAAAGCCCACTAAGGTCTGATTCAAAAACCTCAAAGTCAACAAGAGTCTTTGTACTGCTTGTGGGAGGCTTGGGATCACAATTTGATTTGGGAAGAAGGGGGAGAAGAGTGACTCAAGCACAAGAGCTAGATTTGATGAAAGGACACGTAAGGGAGACGGGCACGCTTATCCAGCACAGTGTGCTACACAGGAGGAACCTCCCCTCCAGGTTCTTTGGATGCTCTTGCTCTATTCTGATTCCTGTCAAAGTTTATTTGCAGGAGAATAATATACATTCAGAAAGTGATCTCCCAGCTATACACATTGCAAGATATATCCACCTGGTAAGTCCAAACGCTAGTCAGATATCACCTCCCAGTTATTTACAATGCTGCAAATATTGATTGAAATGTATGATACTGATTTTAGTCTGAATTGATACTCCACCTACTCGGCACACATGGCTGGTTTTACACTCTTCAGAGGAACATCGACATCAAACACTTTCAGAGGAACACAGTGAGCCCAGGCTGAAACAAACAGTCCAATTCCAACAGTGTCGAGTGAGGTTGATGGAGAGGAGTTGGTGGCTTTTGTATCAAAGACCCTGGGAAATGTCTCAGGAGTCTTTATTATCCCCATTACAGCAGGCAACACAGATGGATCTGTGAGATGGAAGGCCATGAACAACATCCACATAAATATCGTGGGGCTGCCCAAGGTCAAGGAATAACTCACAGCAGCCTGATCAGCCCTGCTGGATTTACCCTTTGCTTCTCCATCCCTCCTGTATGAAATTTCTTACAGTTGTATCTGTTCCATGTCAGAAGCAGAATGGCCCATGTGAAAACTGACCCTCCTGGCTGGTAGTTTTGCATTTGCTTAATCTTCCTTTCAGAGAATTACAGCCCAACCATGGAAAAAAGCAGGAGAAAGCTACTTGGAACTTCAGCCCGTTAATTCAAAGGTAAAGAGATATGGTAATTTCAGTGGCTAGCTGGGGAAACTTAGGGTTGCCTTAGGACCTGTAAGCAGGCAACTTCTTGCCAAAATCAGTTGCAAGTCTATCCTTCTGCAATGAAAAGGTGGACTTCATCCTTCAACACCAAGAGTGCAGAGAACACCACCACTGCCTCTCAGCTACAACCTTTTAGCTGCCTGCTCTGCTTCCCACCTTGCAAAGCTCCCTTCTCCTGAGGACCCAGCGAAGCCTGCCCTTGCACACCACATGGTCCTAGTGCTGAGTCTTAAGTGACAGCACTCAAGGCCACTGGATGGAGATTATGTGATACAGAATGAAACTGCGCTCAGAAAAACATGTGGACTCACCCTTGTGAGGTGGAAAGCACATCCTCATGACCGAGCAGCTCTACACACCGTGCTGTGATTTAACACCCAAGATCAGAGACTCTGGACACAGGCACCTGGGAGAAAAGAAATCAAATAGTGCAAAGCAGCCAACTGATCAACTATTGAGAAGGTTTAAACTCTTCTAAGGAATAAAAACATAGGTACTTCTATTAGCATCAAGATGCAGGTATTGTGTCATGTCTGCAGCACTCTGAGTCTGTATCTGCACAGGCCCAGAGACACATTTTAGCTGCAGTGATGTCTGGCACAATCAGGTTTGGCCAAGTCATGCCAAAGGCTTTGCAAAAGTTCTTCCATCCTGCTGAATTAGAGATTTCATGGGTTAAGAGGAGATCCTCCAGTTGTCCAAACACAAACAAGGCACAGATCAAAGCAGTGTAAAAAAACCAAACAACAAAGACCCACCCTGTCCTGTGCTTTAGACACCAGCCAGCCTGTTTTCTAACAGATGAAGTGATTCTTTTGAATTACCAGCTGTGCCAGATACGAATTAATGACCACAAGGCTATTTTTCTGCTAATTCCCATACTCATTTAGACTCTTTCCCCTTTCTCCCACTTGGTTATTCTAACATGTTTTTCAAATGCATCACAATTAATAACATTTCCTCAATGACTGACATCTCCTATGTTCTTACCAAATTATTTTTGCTATCTTCTCTCCCCTGTTATGTTAATGAGGGAAGGATTTTCTTGAAACCATTATCCAGAGTTAATAACCTAGAGATTCAAATGTTCTTAAGAACGCTTTCCTCCTCCAGGGTTGCGGGAGACAGTGATTTCACTGAGGGACAGGGGCTATCCTGAGCACTAACAGACCCACATAGTCCATTCAGAACCATCCCGATTTTCCTGGATTTCCATGGACCCCTTCTCTAACATGTTTCATGTGTCCTGGTACCCTGTGGGACTGGGAGGAGGGAAGCTGGTGTCATAACCATGAAAGAATAAACCGTTATTAACCCACCACCAGTTCAAGCCAAATCTTTGCCAGGCTTTTGCTCTCAATGGAGTGCAGTGACAGCTCTGCCATTCGCCCATCTCAGGGAGGACTGGGAGGTTACAAACACGCTCAAAATACCTGACAACAGCCTGAGAGAGTTTTTCATGTCCGACACAGAAAGAAATAAAGACACATTGCCTCAACCCTCCCTCCTTGAGATGAAGGTAACCTGTCTCCGTTGCTCTCCCCACCGAGGGACGGCCGCGTTCCCAACAGGCAATGACAGGCTGCAAAATGCAGATTCAGCACATTTTGCAAAATATCTCAGCTTCCACATCAGCATAATGGTATTCCTCCTCTTAGGAAAAGGTTCTGATAGCCCAGATCAATCTGTGCACAAAGGTGGAGAGAAATTTCCTTTTAGCCCCCTAACAAAACCATCTCAGTCACTGGGAGATGGGCAGCAATAGCTGGCTTGTGCGTAGTGAATTTGCAGCATCTGCCTTTTTTACTTTCTCCTTTTTTTTTTTGGCATGTGTGGTTTGCTTTAAACCTCACTTATATAACACTTATTTATCCCAGCCACACGAGCTAATTCATGTATATGTATTTAGTATAAAAGCATTTGAATTAATGTTCCCAGCTTGTTTACTTTGAAGGACTGAATGCCCCCTCAGGAAGACATATTGATCTTAAAGGAGGCTGTTCTCTGATGAACGCTGGTTCCTGCAATATTTATGGCATCTGAAGCCTTTTCTCTACTTCTTGATCTTTTGAAAAGAGATCCCGAAGGAGGGTGACAAAGCTGGAAGAGTGGAGGAGGGAGAAGAAGTACAAGAGGGGTCCCTCTGCTCCGAGTGCAACGTCAAAATGTAAACAGGAAGGTGATCAAGGACTGTGGTTGTTTCTAAATTAAGCCTTTAAAATGTATATTAATGAATATGAGAGGAAAAAACCCATTGAGCCAACTTTATAGAAAATGCTAGGATGGAGAAGGAAAAAAATAAAATAGAGCTTTTCTCAGTGTTGAAGCTCAATTCTGCCAATTGAGGCCATATCAACTGTGATTTTGAGGCCAGCCAAAAGAAATGATGTCAGTGGAAACATCAGAAAGTAACTCCTTTGCGGTCTAGCACTTGCCATCTTTCCAATTACTCCACATGGCCATATTTATTATTAAAAATAAAATATTAAATATTTTCCTGGCTTCTTCTTCAGCACTGAGTTTGCACTCCATATGGGCTGAGAGAATGAGGAGTGCAGGCTCACTATCCATGTGATGTTCTCCCTCCTCCTCCACCCTGAGGGGAAAGCACCGTTCCTTGGTTGGATTTTGTTTCCATGGCATAGTAAGGAATAGAAAAGGCAAACATGAGCAGAAGGATCTTAGGGTTAGACCCAGAACTCCGAAGTCTGAGTCCAAATATATCCCTGACCCACTATTTGGTCCACACTCATTTATTCTCTCTCGCTTTCTGCTCCCTCACCATAAACTGAGATAATTTCTCCTCCCTTCTATTCCACGGCTAGCAAATCACCAGGTACACGACCAATCTTTTGGTGCACGTTTAGAGCACACAAGTGGGATCCTTCTTCTCAGCTAAAGCCATTTTACTGCACTACAGGGGATGGACAACACACACAGAGATCCCGCCCAAAGTCCACCAAGTAGCTATTATTTCTATCCCTGCCAACCCCTCGGTGTCTTGTGGGTCAGGTTTCTATAGCAGGAGAAACTGCTGCTGTCAGTTGTGGCTATATCCCAAATTCATTTCCCGCTGTCTGTGGCTATAAACAAGCCACAGAACAGTGCTGGCTGGGAACAGCATGCAGGAGAGACCACCACTCTCAGCCCAAGGGGATGAAAAGCAAAGGCCAAAACACAGAGCAAAAAGTTTTGCTGCTGGCGTGGTCCCCACCACCTAGGGCACCTGCCCCCATGCTTTTAAATTGCTTTATCACATGTTGGATACAATCAGAGGGCTAACCCACCTCATATACACAAGTTATCTATGAATATACATACATAGTTATATACGCTGAGAAAGGACCGGTGGGCAAGGGGTGCCACACTGTTCCCAGCCATCCCCTTCACATTCTGTTCCCACACTGGAAGTGGGAGTACAGGTAATGAGGAGAAAAACATCTGTTTCTCCCATTTCTGGAGGATGTGCTATGATATTCTGCAAACAGGCAATAAGCAAAGTCATTTGCACCGCTCTGTTAAATGGACGAGGTCCGGGAAGCTGCCAGATTTGAGCTGTGCCTCTCCCCTTGTCCCCCCTCATCCCCTTCCCTTAATTGAGAATTTATTTTGTCAGGAAAATCCACGCTAAGATCAGAAGCATGGTTGGGAAAAGATGAGGCCAGGGGCCAGGGTTACATTGTACAAGATGCAGTTTCCAATCAGAGGGCTTTAATGCACCTGGCTAAAAAGAATTTGATGGAAGATTTGACCAAAAAAAATGCTATTCATAGGGGTAAGGGGATGGAAAAAGCAAAGATTCAAGGGAAAAACATTAAAAATTAAAAGCATTAGCTTCAAAATAGGTCTGGAAAGTTTGATTCCTCAAAAGTGACCTGCATCTGACTCTTCCTTGCTGGAACAGAGGATGCAGACAGGATGTCCAAAAGGGCAATAAAGGGGTGATAGAGGATTTGCAGATCAAGTGCAAGATAAATAAGTTGATGGCAGCTATGCTCTTGTTCGTACCTTTCCCACACAGCCCCATGGAGATATATCTGCCAGCTATTTTAAGATGAGCTACCAAAAGAACACGTCTCCCCACAGACTTACCCAGAGGAACCTATTGCCCCGAGGGTGTTCTGGTGGCCAGGGGCAAAACCTTTTACAGAAGGTGTTACAAAACCCGTTAGTCATTTCTCTGGGTGACTGGAACCTGTGTGCAGTCTGAGCCTGCGCGCAATAGCTGTCCTCAGCTACAAACCTGGTGAGTCTTATTAAGAAAATCCCTCTAATTAGGCAACCGGAGCTGTCAGTCGTCTCAGGCGCCCTGCACTGACCTGAACTCTGCATTTCCACAGTCGCCCCCCCCACCATCACCCCATCCCCCCGGGAGGGGGCTGTAATACACACATCTTACCCAAAAGGTCCTTTCTCCACCGGGCAAAACAACCTAGATCTCTGTGGCTCCAGATCAAAGGAAAACAGAAAAGACTAGAAGCTTCTGGGGCAAAGCCTGACGCCTGTCAAAGTCAGCACTGGCTCTCTCCCTGATTTCGGCAGAGCTGGGATTTCTGCATTCACTTTGTTTCGATGTCAAGATGAGGGGGAGGGTTGAGAAGTGCTGTCAAGATTTATCCCTGAAAAAAATTAAAATAACCAATTTCGGGTCAGCTTTTTGTTCAGTTACTTGTTGCAACTTGCCACCAAAGGGCCTCTTTTGGCTGTATCAAGCATCTTCCCCGGCTTAGTCACGTGGAAGGCAGAAGTCAGAGCACTTTTCTCTTCAAAATATTTGTTTTAAAGGGAGATCAGAAAACTGAACCAAGGCAGAGGTTCAACAGGAGAGGTGGGAAAAGTAGTGTTTACCGAGTAGTTCAGGGTTGGAGAGATAAACGCACATCTGAGCTCATTTTGCTACATAATGTTATTAGTGATATGAAATTAGACTGTCAAATACGGCTCTATAAAATGCAAGGGGAATGCAAGAGGGCAAGAAGGAGAATGAACACGCAGGGGACAAATCACTGTCACTCACAAAGGAGTGCCTGGCAGACTAAGAATTAAGTTCACTCCTCGGGGCAAGTCATCCCCAGCTGTTATAAATACATTTTAATGCCCCTGTCAGTGCGTGGAAGGAGCGAGGCAGCCTTCCCCAACACAGTGTGTCAGGTGTTTTCTGTCATTCAGAGAGCTTGAAAGAGCCACATTTAGACTGCAGTTTTGTCACTTCTCCCTCCAGCACCACTAAGACAGCTTCTCTACCGGTTGGAAGAGGCAGGCGGTGATTTTGGAGGAAAGCCAGGCCCGGCCTGGTGCCGGCTCCAGCGCTCGGAGCTGAGCTGGCCGTCGCGGTTGCTGTCTGCTACCAGCCATGCTCCACCTTGCATCGCTCATGCAAATACGGAGCGTGTTGGACTCCTTCAACCCCCCTCTGGGCTGTAGTGCAAAACTGTCATTTAACAGCCCGTTTGGCTTTCCCTCAGGGGACTGACATGGCAGGAGGGCTCCGGCCATGCTTGGGTGGTGGGGGAGAGCGAGCCCCTCTGGCTTACAGCCATCTCAAGCTCACACAAGGAGCTGTTCCTTCCCGGTAGAGATGTTTGCAGGGGGGTGAGGTGAGGTCAAACCTCAAGCCCTGAGCAAAACGCAATGATGTCCCCAGTCCCCAGAGTGTGGTGTCATCTCTCTTTTTCCCATTGGTCCAGGTTCTACCGCCTTCCCTAAGCTGCAGCTCGGCTACAAACAGCTTTGGGGGGACCATGAGCTGGTTTGGAGCCAGTGCTCTTTGCTACTGCTTTAGTTTTTTTTCATTTCCAAAGAGCCCTGCAGCACTTCCTTCTGAAACAAACAGCAGGAGGGGGCCTTTCCCCTTGCTGTCAGACAGCTTTGCAGTCTTACAGCTCCCAGCCCAGAACACTCCAGCAAAATCCGAGCCAGTGTTGGGGCTCCTGCCAGGCTCCAAACTGGACATTGGCTCCAGTTGAGATGAGCAGCTCTCAGATACGGTCCCATTGACACAAGAGGAGTAAAATCACATCCTTGTAAATGGACTTTTTGATTCCTGCTGCCTTTCACTTGCTGCCTCTGAAACATGAGCTTGGCCCCAGCTATACCTTGATCTGAGCAGGTAGGAAATCAGCAGTGTTTAGTAGGAACCAAGCCCAGGGACAAAACAGGACGTAGCTGTGAGTCGGCAACCCAAATGGGAGACCCTGGAAGAGGAGCTCATTTCAAAGAGCGAGCGATGCCATGAGATGAATGGGCTGTCACAAGGCAGCCTGCAGCCAGCTGCCCAACCAAGGAGCCAGGCTTACGGGGCGAGACCAGGCTCAGGCTTTCCCCCTGGTCTCAAGTCAGTATTTTGTTCTCTTCCTAGCATCAGGCCTGTGGATGACATGGCACGCCCCACCCTGTCATCCCCCCAGTTACACCAGTAAAACAGCTTGTTCCAGGACCCTGAAACAAAACAAACCCACAAAACCAACAAGCCTTTAAAAGCTTCCCAAACCCTTATTGCTGCATGGTTAAAGCTTGGGAGCCTGGCCCCACGATTATCTTGCTGACAACAAGTGGGAGGTAGCAAGCACCAGTTCTAATGCCAGAGGAAAGCAGCAAATCCAGAGCTGCAGCCTACTCCTTGGTAGGCAGATGTTGCTGAGGTCCCGCTAAGTCCCTGCCGAGGATGATAAAATGAGCTTGCTGCTCTCTCATTGCTACCTCTGCTGCTCTGCTGATGTAAATACCTGAGCATGGGTCTTGACTGGTATGAACTGGCATCACCTGCTTGAAGCCAACACAAAAGACAGACAACCGCACCAGGTACTGACCCAATCCACTGCAATGCCCAGGGCCGCAGGACAGAGGCATCCTTTTGAAATGGAAAGGCTTTGTTTCTATGATTTGTTTCATTCTCATTTTATTTCTAAATGGCTCCTGTTTGCCTGCAGTCACCTCAGCAATAGTTCACGTACAGTAACATGCCAACCTACCGCAAAACATCTCGGGAAGAGATATTTCACTCAGCTCAGCAGCCCTTAAAGGGGAGCGTCTGCTGTCAGGCGCGTGCACTCATCACCCACTGATGCATGGGCCTGTCTGAGAGCAGACTGGTTCGGCGCGTACCCCCTGCGAGAGGGAGATTTTATCAGCCTTACTGTGGCGGCAGTTCTTTAAAGAACAACGTGGGATCTCATATTTCTGGGAGCACATGCATGCGATTTACAACCTTACAGCCAGCAGCACTGCAACACAGATTACTTAATCCATCATTTCCTGGGAGGGGAAGGCAGTTGCTAAGGCACGGCAAGGTTTCAGTTGGGTGACACCTGGTCATTATCTACAGAGGCAACTGCTTCAGAAAACAGGCTCTGCTTTCTAAACTTCAGTGGGACCCCCAAAACTTGACCTCCCCTCCCCTCTTAGCAATGCAGAATCACAGAATCACAGAATCATAGGGGTTGGAAGGGACCTCGAGAGATCATCGGGTCCAACCCCCCTGCCAAAGCAGCTCCCCAGCTCATATTGCACAGATAGGTGTCCAGACTGGTCTTGAATATCTCCAGAGAAGGAGACTCCACCACCCCCCTGGGCAGCCTGTCCCAGGGCTCTGTCACCCTCACTGGGTAAAAGTTCTTCTGCATGTTGGTGTGAAACTTCCTGTGCTCCAATTTGCAGCCATTGCCCCTTGTCCTGTCCCCACAGACACTGAAAAGGGGCTGGCCAATTCCCCCTGCATCCCATACTTAAGATATTTATAAACATTAATTAGGTCCCCCCTCAGACTTCTTTTCTCCAGGCTGAACAGCCCCAGCTCACTCAGCCTTTCCTCATACATGCCCAAAGATTTCCAACAGAAACACCACACCAGTAATTCTACTTACAAATGTTCATGAGACACACAGAGATAAGTAGGCAGTCACAACATTTGGCCTTTACCCTCCCAACTGAGGGACACAGCACTGGGACCAAGCTACTGCGCTACGCAAGCGAGACTCTCCTGCCCTCCACCACGTGCCATTTTACTCTCTTCATAATCACGGGGGTTTTTTCCAGTAGATATAAAAAAGCCACCACTGATGACAGCATGACAGCCTAAATGATCTCAAATTGCTTTGCCATTTGCAATGATTATTAACTGGCAGCACAATGAGAAGAAGAAAAGTGTTTTCTAGGTATATTCTCTCTCTGAGAGACCTGGTCACAAAGTCTGATTAGGTCTTTCACAAGAACCCACTAATCCAGTCAGAGATGGTTGATAACTAGATTGAAAAGTGAATGCCTGCTCTTCAATAGCAAGGTTTTGGGATGCTTATATTTGATTTCACTGAGTCCAAGTCTTCTGTCTAAGCTAAACCTGGGGTGGTGCCATTTCTAGATAATCTACCCAGTACTAAGGTCCATGTGAAGAATACCACACACAAAATTAACATCAGGTTATGCAAAGTTATTGTTTTCCAGTCTCTGCATCCTTAATTGATCCGCAAACATCCCATTTTCTCCAGGAGTTTCTATGGGGGCCTGCATGCAGAGGGTGCCAGGAGCACAGACATGTGTCTCTGAACAACCATCACCACAAAATGTTATGTATGTTCTTGCTCACAACCTCAAAAATCCTGCCCTTTCTGAGCACTTGTTGCCCAGGGGTCCCACAGCCTCCTTCATCACATGCAAAGCAATATCATCTTCATGACATCCAACGCTTTGATTTTCTAATATATAACTTATCTCTTCCATATACAGCTGAAGAAAATGATCCCACACCTCTCCCAGGGCTTGTAACCACAAGGTTGCATTTGCAGTTCAGCAAATTCCATGAGAGAGATGTCGGGTTGCTTAGGTTACATGTCCTCAGAGATGTGTCATCCAGAGTGGTTCCCCAACTACCCCCAGAATATTTTCAAAATCTCAGTATTATCCAATCACCAAAGTAATTCAGTACCAGTGATGTAAATGGTATGCTCATTTATGTCAGATGCTCAGCAGTTCCCATTGGGGGGTGGAAGGTTATTTCTTTTCTCTTGGATCACTTGTTCTACCCTACTGCATTTTCTGCCTTAAAAAAGTTCTACTGGGCTGGTGGAGTCCAGGAACTCCAGGTTTCATTGCAGAAGTCTAGGAGCAAGGGAGGAAAAGGAGAGAGATTATAACTAGCCTGACTCTGTCCTTATCTTTCAGCATGTTAATGCAGAGTGTACTGGAGACATAACGAACACGTTCCTGGGGACATGTGCTTTTCCAGCAGGCTTCGCAGCTCTTGTGTAAGACAGACAGCTCCCTCTCCTGGGATATAACTCAGTCCCTGGGCCATTAACAGAGTCCTTGAAAGGGCTCATTCTTTTTATTCTGTTTTTTTTCTCAGTCTTGAAGAATCCCCTGTGGAAGTATTTGGTGACTGTGTGGGAGTTGGCGGGAGGAGAATGTCTTGTTTTGCCTGTTCCGAGATGTCAGCCCTATGGAGATGGCTAACACAAGTTTGTGAACAACCAGCTTGCAGGCTTGGGGCTTAGGAAGACCATAACCCACCAATTCATTTCAAAGGAGGCAAATGTGTGTCCCCAGATTCCCCACTCTTGAGGACACTGGGAGTCAAATCACTGTCCTTGCCCAGTGTTCTCTGGGAGGTGGCACTCCTGCTCCCAGGGAAGGGCCCCCTTTGGTCTCTGCTTAGACTGGGTCTCCTGGTGGGGTTTCCTGAAATCAGGAAAAAAAAGGAGACTGGGATTCCTAACTTGAAGTCTCTGGGGCTTTGGGTTTTATCACTTATGCTGCAACACCGAAAGCCACTTGGCCCCCAATCTGATGCACAAGACTGGCTGTAAAAACACAGGGTCTGGTAAGAACTGCTGACTGAAATCACAATAATAATTCAAAGGTGTAGGGCACATAACCATGTAAAGCAAAATAATTTAAGAAGATACACTACAAGAGTTAATACCCCAAATTAATAACAAACTCTTCAAAATAAAGCAGAGTATGGTCTGAAAATACTTGCTGCCAGTACTTGTAACGAAATAATGACATGATAAAACTGCAGCTATTTTTATTTGAAAATATTATTGAGTTGTTACAAGGATGGTGTCTGGCAGATTCAAGCTAGGTCTCAGTTACAAAGGAAAGGACAATATGTCTCAGGGTCTATAAACCCCCAGACCAGTCAATGTCTCCGAGGATTGGGCCTGAATGGCTTTGCTGAGGAGAGTGGTTTTGTGCAGGCCTGCAGAGACCCGCTGACCAAGGGTGGATGCTGTCTGTCACACAGTGTGACAGTTTACATGGGCTCTGAAACTAAGCTTGTGCCTCCCGAAGCATCGGCCGGTGCCGCCTTGCAGTATGAAGAGAGCCTGGCTGCAGGGTGTCAGAGCAGGCTGGCGGTTAATGGATGAGCAGAGGCGTAACGCTGGAGGACATTAAAAGGCAAATCATAAAAAAAAAATACATATAAAAATTACTTTATAGCTGTACAATAAAAATGGGCATATAAAAGAGGTTCAGAAGAGATTGCCGCTTCATTCTAAACCAAGTCTGGAAATTAGCTGGAATTTATCAGACAGCCTTTGGATCAGAGATGCAATAAATGCTCATGCAGGTCTCTCATCTATTTTTTTTCTCATTGCTTTTCTCTTTGCTTCGAACAGTTAAGTGATGCTATAGATAGATAGTGCCTGCTTGATACAGGCAACCCACAACCCCTGTGGTGTTACTCTGAGCTCTGCAAAAATAAGCCACCGCATTATGTGCCACAGAGGGCTCATCAGCTCATGCCAGCACAGGCAAGTACATACCTGGGTCACAGGAACTGCCCTTAAATGGTTTTAACTATCTGGGGATGGAGGGCAGGAGGTAAGAGGAGAGTATGCAAATGCACAAGAAAACAAATCTATCACTTTCTCCAGCAAGTAACTTCATATCTCTAACAACCTCTTTGCTGTTTTCCTGTGCTAAGTTCCTTCTTTTGTGGGATAGGAATTAGCCTCTACTGATTTACTAAGCAATATTTTTAAAATGTGAGCTCCTCTTCCTCATTTCAGAGCTCAAAGCAGATAGAAATAGAAGCTCCAGACTAAGGTCTTTCCACAAGTTCTCATCATCATCATTTCTCTGCTCCAACCGATTCCCTATTGATGTGTGCCAGTGCCTATATGCCTGTGCAGTCCAGCAAGTGCAGGCTGAGGAAAAGAAGGAGGATATCCAACTGCATAGCGAGGTGAAGAGCTATCTGGGAGCAACATTAATTTTGGCTGAGAAGACAGTTTAAGCTAATTGAGATTCCATAATTACTTTTAATGTTCCCATGGGAAGAGTCACCCTTTAATTTCAAGGGCCTGTCCAAGATGCTTCTTGGCAGTAAAGCACATGGGACTCGCTCCAGGTAGGAACATCCCCTTGCCAGGACTCAGGCTGAGATCCCAGTGAACTAAGATCTGCTGAAGCACTCAGACCTTCACTCATGAAGTCTGTCATACTGTGACAGCCCACGGGTATGTATTAGCCCCAGTTAACCCTAATCTTTCTCCTAAAGCACACTGCTCCAGAGAAAGGTGATGGCCCCAGGCATCTGTGCAAGGCCACATCAGCCAGGGAGAGCGGAGGTGGGAAGGGGATAAAGCCATCCTGAGTCTGGTGCCAATCATCATGTATCCTGGAGCCTGAGGTTTAATTACCTGCATCATTAGCTTAGCTTGCTTCACAAGTAGTGTTTAACAGGCACCATAAAAGACTATAACAAGCTCATTATCTACTGGCTAGATGGAAAAGGAAGAGGTTAATTTGGTAAAAAATTAATAAACAAAGCAGAAAACAAACCACAATACAACCATGACCTAGAAGCAAGCAGGTAAAGCCAAATGCAGTCCTGGGTTGAAAAAGGTGCTTTAGGAACAAATGTTTAAACGCAGAGAGTGAATTCCCTTTACCCCACTCTTAGGTAAGGGAAATCGCAGGAGTTTTGACAAGCAAGGAGCAACGAACATTCGTCATGCAGGTAAGCACGAACAAGAATCCTCTGTGGATGTGCTCATCCCAGGCCGTGTGTTTTGTGGTACTTTTAAATATGAAGAGGGGCTCCTTTACTCTCCTGGCTTGCACAATCCATCAGTGCCCGCGCAGGCCCCGGTCCCCGCGGGCCGCTACCACAGCTCATTTCCCGGGGAACCAGTTAGCGCTTCCAATGCTCCGCCAGGAATGAAAAATGAAAAAGTAAATTGGATTTGCCAGGGCTCCTCGTGCCAGACAAAAGGAACAGGAAAGAAGGGGGGAAAGGAAAACCATTACTGACCTTTGCTGATCCATTGCCAGGATGCTTGCTGGGGGACAAAGGAGCCACGATGTCTCTTCTGATTTCCTTGGGAAGGAGGGAGTTAAGGGGGAGACTAAGAGCTGGTGCCAGGCACTGTGGGACAGGGGCTCCCTGCTACTGCTGGGTGGGATTCCCTTCTGCACTGCCTTGCCAATGTCACCGATGTTTCCTTCCTGAAAAGACAGAGCCAAACCATGTGAGATGGAGTCAAATTAAATTACTGGGCAATTTCTGTGGCCTGCACAGGCAGTCTGGGTCACATGAATGAAGCAGCCCCACTGAGTCCCCCAGACCTTTATTGGGTTGGGAGCCCCATGACAGCGTGGACACAGCAGCTGTGATGTGGTGTCTGTGGTGACAGCCTGAGCCCGGGAGCCACAGGAAGGTTGAGGAGAAGAGGGGCAGACTCTCAGCAGGACAAATCTGCCTCATTCTGCTCTTTCTAAGGCCATTTGTGTCAGCTGACAACCTACCTTTTAGTCCACAGAATCACTTACAAATGTGTCAGAGAAACCCCTTTGCTTTCTAAAGCTGCTTCATCCCGCTCCATAAAGGCACACATCCATTCCCACTCCCTCTCCCCCCTCCAACCTCACCTCAAAGTGTTTTTAAATGCATCCCTCAGTGCCAAAAAAAAAAAAACCCAACCCATAAACCCCTGTGTCCCTCCTCTGCTCCAAAGAGCAATTAAATCCCATTACCCTTCAGCCGGCTCACTCAGGCACAACGGTCACTGACAGCCTGCAAAAGCGTCATCGAGCTATCGTCGGCACGGTGGCTGCAAGCTGCTGCTGCTGAGCCACCAGCACTGCTCAGGGAAGCCTCCATCATGTGTGTGCTTAATGCTCACTCCATACTCACACGGAGCGGTCTGTGGGGATGAGCACGGTTGTTTTCTTGCTGCAGATGGGAGCGAAGCGCACACATACAAGCACCCAACGCCCAGGGGGCTCGTGTCCCACCTCTGGAAGCTAAAAACCCACGACAGCAAACAGTGAAACACAAAGGCTGCGAGCTGTCAGCAGCAGGCTGCACGTGTGGCAACACCATCCAACGCCCTGCTTTCCTTCTGCTTGAGTCTGAGAGGCTGCTTCACCCCGCTTGTTTTGTAGCTAGGTTGCGGGAAACATGCTGAATTCTCTTGGACTCCTCTGGCTTTCTGAAGGATGTGCAGTGGGCCCTGCAGCCATGTCATCTTTATTAGCCCCTCAAATGCCAGCTGTTTCCATCTGCCAGTCCTGTGAATGCATCCCCAGATTTTAGCAGCACATCACCATGCCTCGGTCTTCCCAGTGCGAGCAAAGACAGCCTCACAATAAAGACAAAACCCACCAGCACCACACGTGTGACAGAAAACAAGGATAGCTGGTGCTTGATCAGCCAGAAAATTACCCAAAGGAAAAGGAGGGATCAAGGTTTGGAGAAGAGGCCCCAGCAGAACAGTCTCAGCTGATCTACTCCCACTGTGGGCTCAAAGGTGTTTTTGCTCTGAGCCACGAGCAAAAAGAACTCAAAACAATACCTCATCTAGGAGTATTTTAGAGGAAAGCAAAAGAAGCCACCTGGAACATCATGTCTGTCCCACCTTATTTCAAGCTACTCCAGACACGATATAGGGCTGTTGTAGAGGGTCAGGTCAGCCACCCATGGACACGTTAGTGGGTCGTACCTAGAACAGACTTCATCCCTTCCCAGCTCAGCCTTTTTAATAAGGAGCTTTGAAGTTCCCTCTG
Source organism: Porphyrio hochstetteri (assembly GCA_020800305.1). NCBI lineage: Eukaryota > Metazoa > Chordata > Aves > Gruiformes > Rallidae > Porphyrio > Porphyrio hochstetteri. The sequence goes on along the minus strand of CM036910.1, from coordinate 4,175,518 downwards.
CTCTGCTCATCGGTCCCTACACACGACTCAGTAAATAGCATGGTGAAGACAGACATCACTATGCTAAAACCTGCAGCACTTAAGATGTACCAAGTCATGTATCAAACAACAGTGACACCTTAAAATCACAAGTGACTTCTGAAAGCCTTAGCTTCTATTTTTGGAAGGCAATTCCTTCCCTTGAAGTATCTTGTTTAAAAAAATAACAGTTTTTCCTCCATTCTGTTGATCCTTGTGACAGAATGATGGCGAGGTCTCAATTACTCTGTGTTTGGTGTGCTAATCCCCTCAGAGATAACGCGTCGCAGTCACTGTGAAGCCACACACTTAATGAGATGATTGAAAATAGTAATCAGGCACTAGGTGCAATGCCTAACCGCTGGCTATTTGGGATTACTGACTCTAAAGGACAAGTTGAATGATTTTTCTATTGCATTTATTCACAAATCCCTGCAAGCTTTTTATCCTTACTTCCAAAGCAACGTGCCTCACTTCACAGAACTGAGACAACAGGTCACTGTGGCTGAAGCTGCAGATACCAAAACTCCAAAGAAGAGGGTGGATGGACTTGTGAATGCAAATATGGCCACCTCACCTGGTAGAGCTGTGCCCCCTGGTAAGGGACCTTTCCCTCCTTTAGTTCGCCCCTTCGCAGTGGGGGGGCTCACAAATGCCTGTTACTGAATGGGTGTGTATTTCCCCATGTTTTCTGCACTGATGTTTTCCCCAGTGGGAGCCACTGTGACCTCAGCTCCAGGGGAACAGCCAGTTTCTCCACAATCCCATAGGCAGAGGGCTCTTAGTGCCCATCAGCAGAAGAGCCATTGGCACTGGTGGAATTAGGTAGGAAATGAATCTAACAACAGGGTAACAGCCCCAGTCCTGCAGGAAGAGAACCCTCATCCAGAAACTTTCACAGCGTGTCACTGAGAAGGAAAGGGAAAACAGAATGAAAAGCCTAAAACTGGTTTGCATGGTAGATGGTGCTTCTCTTATCTCCTTACAATGAGATACGATCAGGAAGGAACCACAGAATGAACAGAAGAAACTACTTGGTCTCTTGGAGAAGTTTAGACGAGAAAAGACAAGCAAAGGAGTTTCCATCCATAGCTGAGGGGAAGTGAAGACTGAGAGGGCAAAGATCTGCCTTAATGTTCTCATCCCCCATCAGACAAGACCTTCTGGGGATGCCGTTTTCCTGGAGAGACTCCGCTTTTCAGGCTAAGAGCGTAACAGAAATCCCACACTGGAATTCCTCACACTGCTCCTCAGCAAAGCAGGGCATTACCCATTGATAGGTATGACATGTACCACGGCTTCTGCACAGGAAGGGCCTGCACCCTCCGCCAGAGCTTTCATTTTACAGAAGTGAGAATCACCACCACCACCAGGTATATAAGCACTGCGTTTCAAGACATAAATAAGAACCTAAAGCAACCGGACCAATTTCCCCATTAAATGCATATTGCCACCATGAGACTGAAATGAAGGCCTGGGTCTGAAGGTATTGTTGACAGGGATCCATTTCCAGAGGCATCAATTATTTACGACTGCAATAAATCATTTACAAAGTGCTGTAAATTCCAAACAGGGTTGAACAAACACAAGGCTTCATCATCACCCATTTCTCTTACAGCCAGAGCTGGGCTGGGAAGAGGTGCCTACCTTAAACAGGATTGATGGGAGGTATTGTACTCAGGGTACCACACTCTGAATAAGGGGTAACTTCATAAAGTAAAGGGTAAATCCAGGTTAAATAGCATTCAGGCAGCTCCAAGCCTGCAGTGTTAACTAGAAGCAACACTTGGAAGTTGGTGATTTACAGGTGGCTTGGGGATGCCTGAAGGAGGTCCAGACACACCTCTTCTGCCATGGGGACACATGCATACAGAGGAGGACCTGACACCTCTTGAGATGATCAGGAAATGCACCATGGCATCTTCTGCCTGACCCAGACCTTGGAGGGTCACTGCGCTGAGCTGCGGCTATGCTCAAAACACCTGGGCAGGGACAGCCTTGACCGGTGGAAGTTTGACCACCAATGTTAGGGCTCAGAATTTATTTCTCCCTGCATCTTTTTTATAAAAAAACCTTAGGACAGATCCACGTGAAGGTTTCACAAGGCATGTGTTAAGTAATCTGCTAAACAGAAGTGAGCTTCTACCCAGCCTAATGTGAACTGCATGGGGAAATGCTGCAGCCAGTCAAATGAGGTCAGGTGCTGCTTATACTATTCAAATGATCCCTATCTGAAGTCAGATCCAACTGGTGGGACCCACTGCTGTGAGCAACCTTTGCAGTAGAAAAATCAGTCTCCTGGACTTCGGGAGCTTCTACAGCTTGGCTGTTATCCTGCAAATCTCTCCCTTACAAATAAATAAATAAAGCAATAGATAGATGGGGCTGACATGAGGGAGCAGCAAAATCAGCGTGCCTGTTTAAATCATTTGCTGTTTGGGATATATTTTCTCTGCCAGACTGTTACTTTCAGCCCTGTGGTTCACTTTCCCTTTTTTTTTTCCTGGATGGAAAACCTGCTACTGTTTTCTCTGGGAGTCTGAGCGCAGCCGCCTCCTTTGTCTCAGCCAGCCACTATTAGTCATCTGGGGCTAATTTCTGCCAGGGTTTTACTCACTGCAAGACCCACGGAGGGATTTAAAGCTTTGCAGAGTCACAAAGGCCTCACTTATCATTTAGCCAAACCCAGGGCTCTCCTGTCACCTCCCCACATCAGCCCAGAGTGACTCAAGTGAGATGAAGGGTTACGTGACACCGTGGTGGATGCGGCCTAGTGTCAGCAAGATCACAGCCTGGCCTCCAGGTTTGAGAGGCCATCTGGCCCGACAAGGAGCCACAGGCTTGATTTCTCTTCACAGAGGCATTGCTGGCAACGTAACAAAGCAGAATCAGGCCGTTTGGAAGCAATGAAAGCTGTGATCCAATGTCACAGGACTTGGCACTGACACTCACACCACTGAGCCAGCAGTGATTTTTCCCATTCAGACTTACCTTGAAAACACCCCCAGTACACTGGCAGCGATGTGGAGAGACATGCTGATATATTCTGGACCACTGAGTATGCCATATATCATGTTTCTGGGCAATTTTAAGAACTGCAGTATCAGCCAAATCTCCACAGAGTATTAAAAATATAAAAGAATTTATAAATATTTCACATTAAATTTCACCGCTAACAGTTTCCAAACTTACTGCTGCAGTCTAATGCGGTCGATGGGTGACTCACTTTGCACAGTTCTGGGGTATATTTATCTAGTTGTGTTAATTTCTAAATTGCCCAAGTGTTGTGTACAGTACTGGTTGTCTTTGGGGTCCATGCATAGCACGTAGCACAATAGGTTCCTGGCCCACAGCCTACTCATTAGGTTCAGTCCTTGAGGTTATTACAGATAATGAACTGCTGGGAAAGAAACAAGAGGAAGAGCAACGGAAGGGCAGGCTCTTGTGATGAACAAAGGCTACTTAAGACATCAAGAACTGACTCCCTTTCTCTCTCTCATTGACTAATGGGAAACCTCTGCCATGTATTACATCCAGTCAAACTGTCAGTCCACATTGTACACATGGTCCCCTGGAAAAAGAGGGAGCCTTGGGCCATGCATCCAGTCTGAGCCAAGGAGCTCCACCTCATCAATGTGCTTCCAGCTAAAACAAGGAAGCCATGCTCTCCGACCACCGACAACGTGTATTGTCTGCCAGGGGTCTGGAGTTTTCCCCACAAAGGGTAACAAATTGTGTTATTAGTGTGCTAACTCAGAGTAGAGATGTAACTACTACTGGTAGGCTAGGTAACTTAAACAGCTGTCACTTGGGAAGCGAGGCTTCCCCAAGGAGCATAACAAGATCAATAGACCAGCTGAAGTTCCGCAGCATGGGGAACAAAAAAGAGGAATTACAAGTCCTTGTAACTACAGGAAATTATGATGTGATTGCCATCACAGAAACGTGGTGGGATAATTCACATAACTGGAGTGCTGCAATTGCTGGTTATAAACTATACAGGCGTGACAGGCTGGGTAGGAGAGGAGGTGGGGTAGCACTGTATGTCAGAGAATGCTTTGACAGCCTGGAGCTGGAGTATGATGAAGACAGGGTCGAGTGTCTCTGGGTGAAAATCAGAGGAGAACCAAATCAGGGAAATATAGTGATGGGAGTCTGCTATAGACCACCTGACCAGGAGGAGGAAGCTGATGAGTTGTTTTTTAAACAGCTGGGAGAAGTCTGGCGATCACCAGCCCTTGTCCTTATTGGGGACTTCAACTCACCGGATGTCTCCTGGAGGTACAATACAGCAGGGAGGAAACAGTGTTCAAAAAAAGGGTAGATGAGGTACTTAGGAATATGGTTTAGTTTAGGATGAGAATGGTTGGACTTGATGATCTTCAAAGGTCTTTTCCAACCTTGTGATTCTGTGATTCTGCAATTCCCACAAGAAAAGGACAGAAGGATAATTAACCTTTTGTCTGTCTGATTCAGATGAAGGCATATGAAAGACATGTCGGGTTTTCCCCCCTTTGTTTCTGTTCTGCTTGATCTGAGAGCATGGCTCTGTGTTCTGCTAGCAGTTTTTCCTTACTAGGATGTTTCTGATCTGTGATGCACAGATATTTTGGGAGGGGGGGAAGGGGGGGGTATGCACAATTTGTCTTGCTTCCCTAAATCCAAACTACACATCAGTCACAGCTCTGAGAGACACTTGGCTTTCTGAATGTCCATAATTGCACGTGTCTACAGGCGTAGATGTGCATATTCCTCTGTGTATTCTTAGAATGCAACTATATCACCTCTTGTAAGTGGACCCAAGACACCGTGCCTGTCCCAAAACCAGCCAAATGCCATTTACCTGTACAGGAATAACCCAAAACCTGCATTATCAGACCCATCAATGCCCGTGTGAAGGCACCACCCCTGCTCAGACAGTTCTGGCCCTCCTGCTTCAATTTTTCTAGCTGAGTCTAAAAGTTACAGAATTAAATAGCTGCACCTGCTTCGATACTTGGCTAATTATCGCTGTCTTCTGGGTGACCTGAGATCACTTGGATTGCAGCAGCAGCAGTCCTGGGAGTATTTCACCTCCCTTTTGAAGCAGCCAAATCTGCAGCCTAGTAATTCTGCCTCACGAAACATTTCAGACTCTCCACTTCAGGTGTTTTAAAGAAGCAATATTTTTTAGAAAACACTACGAAAGCGCAGACCTTGTATTGAGCCTTCCGGCAGATGCCTAAACAGGCAGGCACCTGAAAAGCTTGGTGATAGCCTTTCAAAATCTGTCTCTGTTTACCAAAACTGTTCAGTTTGTCATCTACTCACAAGAAGTCAAAGACCTACTCTTCACTGGCTCCACCTGGCACGGGAAGGGGAGGTGAAAGAGGTAACATTGGCCTTCTGGCTTGGAATACGGTCCTTTTGGCATCTGTGGTCTTGCTCCCCTTTTCCCTGAGATCTCCCCGTGTTGCAGAGCTTGGAGAAGCCTGTGAGAAAGCAGTAACAAGGACATTCTTGCCCCTTTCCCTGCCAGGTTCAAGGACAATGTGTCAGACACACACAGTCACCCAAATTACTCACACTGAGACCTTAAGAAAGGGAGGTGGGCTTTAGCATAGCAAGCACATTACCTTTGGGGGGGTCGATTCTTGCAGAAGGTAGCCGCTAGCGGCCCCACGCTCAGTACCACTCCTCACTCCAGCTGCCCTGGTGTCAGAGGTATGTTTTGGGAACTCAGCACTTTCAAATACCACAGGAAGTGGAATTTAGCAGAATTCTGGCTACGTGACCAATGAATGCAATCAACTGCCAGTACATCTGCCTACACAACTTGCTGTGCCCACCAGCTGGTGGCAAAGCTATTGGCTATTCCTTGGGACAACCTCTTGCTCCTCCTCCAGCGCTCACCTGCCACGGATCCCCAGGTTGCGTGCAACCCTAGCAGCTTAAACGGACCCCATCACCTTAAAATCCAACAATGCACAGTGAACCCACAGCCCATGCAAGTATTTGCAGACAACACTCCATCGGGCAAGACTTTGGGTACATTTCCTGTTTGCAATCCTATCTAAACACAAACCCTTCCACAAACATCTTCTTGTCACATGCCTCCACGCTTGTGAAACAATCTGAAAGTACAGAAGAGTTCTCTGTCCAACTCATTCAGTGGGAACCCCTACAGCAGAGAGAAGTAAACCAAAGCTCTTTCCCAGGGATTGGGAATTTTCCAGTTCAGGCTTTTGTGGTTCCCACCCATCTGTGCTAGTACAATAGCAGGGCCACGTTTGGCTCTGTGGCAAACTCAAATGCAATTGGCAGAAAGGGGGAAAGAGATATAATTGTGTTTCTCTGGGGAAAGTGGTCATTAGAAGGGTATTATCTGGATAGTGGTTATATAAACTGTGGCTGAATGGGCTCTATTTACAATAAGAAAAATTGCCAGAAAGTGATCAGAACATATGCGATCTGATGAAAAGGCTGCACTTGAGCAACATGAAAAGCCAATAATCTGTGAGGAAGTAGCTGTTTGATAGCTAGGAATTTTAAGCAGGGGGAGCGCTGGGGGAGGGATTTCAAACCTAATCAGACCACCAGTTTCAAAATTACTCAGTAGTCCCAAACCTCTTCTGAAACTTGGAGTAATATACAAAGAGAAGGTTGTTACAGCCCATGGGCCAGGTTCAGACCTGATTTATACCTTCTGCAGATCCACAATAGTGCACCCCCTGCCCTCTGGTATGTAACCTTTTCACAGAGGCAAAGAGCTGTCCTCACACATTCCCACACACCTGAAAGAAGGAATCTCTCCCATTACACCGGGTTGTCCCATGAAGCCGATGGCAGTTGTGATACCTCTGTAATAACTTCTAACAGCCCTGAGACTCAGTCTCTCAGTATCTCTTCTACACCTGCAGCCACAAAGTGATGGGTCAGCCCCAGTCAAATCCCTTCTTTGCACCTTGTGTGAATGACAAGAGGCAGACAGGTTTTACCTTTGATGCCTCCCTGCACTGTACATACCCTTGACGGATTCGAGAGCAGCATTTTTCCTGCAGACAACACTTTCTAGATAAAGGCATAATAATTTTTTAGCATTAGCTTGGTGAGTTTGGAAGCATAAACTGGAACATAAAAACCTTGGCCTACTAGAGTAGCTTAATTTAGCTTGACATAAGAGGGAGAACTCTGTAAGGAGCTTAAGCAGCTTACTGGAGTCAGGCACATACTTGGGTTTCTGCTAATGGACCCTTCATCAACTAAAAACCACCACAGACATGTGTGCCTCATACAAGAGCACAACCTTTTCTAGGCATAGAATAAGCTCCCTAGGAGCTTTTGCCATAGCTTGTATTAATGGAAGAACATAAAATGGCTGCACCTCCAATTGTTTTCAGCTCACCACCTTCCAGCTCTGCACATGACTGCTGTGTACTTATAATGCAGTGGATTTCTTTTATATGGACATGTTTCAAGTTCCTCTGAACACGTATAAATGAGTGGTGACCGTCTGCTTCCCATTCCTTCCCTCTCCCACAGAGAACCAGAGCTTTCCAACTTATTCTTCCTATCAAATCTACACTCTTGATCAGCCCCATTTCCTTTGCCTGGTCCTCTTTGCAGTCTACTATATCCTTTATGAGATGCAGAGACCAGAACTGCTCACAGGACTCAAGGTGTGGGCCAGACATGGATTTGTACAGCAGCACTGAAAGATGTCCCTACTGCTCTTCCAGTCCTGCCAGTATTTTGTGGTTCCTGCTAAGAACTGGGCTGAAATTTTCCTGACACTTAAATGTAGCCTGAATTTCTCTCTTCACTGGTAAGGGCCAAGTCAAAGCCTGTCATTTTATGTAAGACATGAGGTTTATTTTTAGTTAATGGCATTATGTTACATTATGTTTTAGCTCACTCATGAAGTGTCATGATGTTGTTCACAGGCTTCGTCCCCTACCCTGAATAACTCTACTGCCAGAACTGAGATGGGCCCTTCCAAAGAGAGCTTTCTATCCTCCCAAGGCAGACAATTCAGAGAAACAAGATGTGGAAGAGGTTTGGGGTCTTTTTTGTCTCCACAAGATGTGTAATTTTTAGACAGCAAAACCCAGGCAGGATGAATGCCCTGTGGAGCTGTAATCCCTGAGTTCATGCAGGAAGGCATAAGAAAGCTCCCGTGATTTCAAGCCCCTCTATACAACCAGATGGAAAAGTGGGTCTGCAATTCCTGGCAGAACTGGATTAGTCTTACAATTAGCACTGGAGTGGGATTCAAAAAGCACAATTTTCAGTCCTTTATCTCTACAGACTCCCTTGTTGTCAGCAGTGCTGAGCACCACAAGACACAGCACAGCATACTCTGCAGACACAGCTCTTACCTGACACCAGCTCAGTGACTGCAGGACTTCTACTTTCCCACCAAGTGTGTCTATCTTCTGGGGGTTCAGTCTCAATCTTTTCCTGCTCTTAAAGCCTGACAAACGTCTTCTCTGTAGATTACTGGCCATATGTCCTCTTCCCGTATCCTAACAGCCACCTGCAATTTTACACACGGCATATGGAGGGAGGTAGAGGTGTGTTTGTGTGAGTCCCATTCATTCGGCACGGCTGGTCCTAGATCTTCCAGTGCAGATGTTAACACATATGGCCACTATCCTCATCATGCTCATCAAACAAGCAAGACCAACCTGTTCATAACTTCAAGCTTTAGAGTACTTACAGACTGACAGACCTAACCCTAATTTCCCTGCTTGTTATTTTCCTTCTCTGTTCAGCTAGACAAATGAATGCTACACTCCCTGAACTGGAGAGGCACAAAGATTCTTCATGAGGAAATGAGTACTCATCTGATTTGTGAGAAAGGCAGAGTTCTGAAGGACTTATCTTTTTTAATGCATTGTTCTCTCTCAAAAAAAAAAAAAAACAACCCCCCCAAAAAACCCTTTCAGCTGCTCTACAACTACATATGGTTGTACTTACTCAATATTTAGATAGGCAACCTTTAAGGAAAACATAGGGTATCGATGATTCAGTAAAACATCTCCTTTCCGATTGGAGTTAATGGTGAGCAATATCCAGTTCTGCAGTTGGCTGGAGGTTGGTTTTGGTAAGGTGACAGTGAGATGGTCCAGCTGCTCCACCTGTTTGTATTGTTTGAAGATCTGGTGCTAAACCACCGGGCACAAAAGAAATAATTTTTATAAAGCTGTTTGAAATTTTCTTTGTCAGCTTTCAAAATACTCCCTGCTTTCACAAACACTCTTGCAGCCCTCATACTAAGAGGTCTTTTCTGCCGCATTTGTGAAACCAAAACCATTTTCCAGACCACTTTTTGAAGTTTAATGAGAACAGCAATTTCCTTTCAAAATAAAAGAGTAGTCACATGCCAGAACTAGACACAAAAAAAAAGCCCTCCCAGCATAGAACCTAACGATCAGCCATCTGAACGCTGCAGAAACGTCCTAGCAAAATTAGCTTAGCATAATTACACTCTATGCAAACTTCCCACCAGCTCAACCAGGAGTCGGATGATGTTTACCCTGTCTTAGCTAAGACATGTCTAGTAGCATGGCCTACATCTTTAACTGGATGACTACCTTGTTGGTGCTACTTGTTTCATAGCAAAATACGCAGCACACCTGCTATGACTTTCAGGAATCCATCACCTTCCCATGCTGGGAAGCTGGTAGCTGTTGGCTACATCCTAAAATGTTAGGATATACATATTCTTGCTTCTTTTCCCAGATGTGGACAATGAAAAACGAGTCAGCTCAGGAAGAGAAGAAAAGCTACAAAACTATTTGATCCCTTCACATCTGGGGAAATAACCCTCTGGGATCTCCACAAACCCAAATAAATTAAGGGAAAGTGTCCCAAGTAGATTCACCCAGCCTCAAGCCAGAAAATCCTCTCCTATCACAGATACTCACAAATACACACTTGCAGCAGTCCAACAGAACAGGGCATACCTGTTTTTTCCTCTTTATGTGGGAGAGACTGTGATAAAACGCTAGATTTGAATGGGATTAAGACTCCTAAAATGGCCCTTGGTACAAAGTATAACTTACAAAAGGCCACAGCTATGAAACTTCCCCTGATCTGCATCTTTAGATTCCTAATTTCCTGAAAAATTTGGTCCTGGGTGGCTACCTCTCTGAATATGATCTGCTACCCACAGCGCTCTTCCATTTTAGCTGTCAGAATGGCAGGACCACCTTGGCTGAGACAGCAGCACGGAGCTGCTCCTTCGCATGCCTCGCTCATGGCTTGTACCTAAGCACCACACAGATGCTCCAGAGCAAATCAGCAGCCCACATCAAGCTTACAGAGTTACCAATGAGGATGTGGCTTGCCCACAAGACATTTACTGCTGGAGACTAGGAATAAAAAGTAAAGAAATCAGCATGACCTTGGCAACTCAGACTGGATTGCCAGCAAAGGGAGAGGGCAAGAAAGAAAAAAACCCCAATAAAACCTCTGCTTGTAAGCAGCATGCATTTTCGGTTGTGTCACTGAAAGGCAATGAACAGAAAGGCAAAGACGATAAGCACCAAGGCATTTTCACAGAGCCTCTTCTCAGATTACACTTTATTTCCCACTAGTTTGTCATTACTTTGATTACAGGACTGTTGCTATCGACATAACGCTGCCAATGTGCAAGTACATCACAACTCCTACCTAACCAAGGAGTATTTCTAGGAAATGCACCACTATCACTGGCTGGAAGCACTCTAGAAAATGCCTGTGACCCACAAGATGCCAGTTTATTGACAGGCATTAGGAAAGGGAAGCTGTACAGTAACTGCACACAAGGAAAACCACAGTAGAGCTTGGTGGTGTTGGAATGGGACTCCAAAACCCCCGAGTTGAAGTCTCAGCTTTGCATGGGGCTTGTTGCGTGAGATGGGACGGGGAGGATGCCCTTACCCTCTGTTCACCGTGAACCCACCCTCAGTTCGCTGGTCTGCTATCGCACCCCAGGGCCTTAAGAAGCGCTAAGGAGACCTACAGAGATAAAGCACACACACCTTCCCACAATCACCAACACCCACAAATCAGCACCATCAATCTGCTTTGAACAAGGCACAAACGGCTTGACGAGGCCAGCACTGTAACCATTTCGAGTACTCGCTGCCAAGGGAGCTGCTCGCTATCTGGCCATAAATCTCGACCTGACATATGCATATGCTATGTTTTCCAGCTTTCTGGTTTTCTACCCTTTGTTTTGTAATCCCAGAATGATTGCAATTAAGGAATACTATCTCATCAAAATGCCTATCAGCACACCAGCTTGTAAACACTCGTAATAAGCAGAGCTAATAAAATACAGATTATTAGCCAACCTCGTACAGTATTTTTACAGCCTTTTCCACTCATCATTGAGAAAAATAAATCCTTCGCAGATGTGCTGGAGCTGGCATTGCTGCCAGCCTCCCTCAGTCTCACCTGTAACGAGGTGAGTAATTAAAGCCCTTATAGGAGCAGCAGGGTTTTTTATTGCCTGCCACTATCGCATCCTCCGCTCCCCTGACTGACTCAGAGAGGAACTGCTACAAATGTTGTTTCCAAAATAGAGCAGCAATGAAACTTGCTTCTGTTGTGTTAAATGATGGAAAAATTCAGAAACTCAGCTGCTCATCAGTCCTTGTTTCCTGCCCCAGGATGCCAAGGAACAATCTGGTGGCCCTTCACAAGTCTGGTGGATCAAAAATCCCTGGTCAGGAGCGTGGAAGAGCTGGCTGTGAATCACTGCAATGCTTTAACAGGCAAATAGCTGGAAGTAAGAGGGGCTGGGGGTATGCCTTCACTCCATAAAGTTCTCAGGAATCGATTAAGTCTGGAGTGATGTTAGGTTAGTTGTTGTTTGATTGTTCTGCTTGGGGTTTAAGGGAACCATAAAAATTTTGCTTTTATTTATGCCACGACCTTGCTTGTTCTCAGCCACCAACTGGGCACACGAACAACGAAATAGGAACATTGTAAAACCCTTAAACCATCGATTCAAAGGAAAGTGTTTTCCTTAGTGGAAAAAGCATGCATAGTCTTCTCTAGCACAAGGTTCTGTTTTGTAGCAAAGCCTTTTTTTTTTTTTTTTCAGAGGTACTTGGTGAAGTCAATTACCATGATATATCGAGTTACTTTCCATGAGATAAACATAAAACCAAATGCTTGGCAGTAAACATAAACCTCCCAAGTTTTCCTCCTTCTTCTGTCCTTTTATCTCTCTTTATTACCACATTCAGAAGTATAAATTGGTAATTTATTGAAAAATGAATGGCAACATTTACTGAAGCGGTGCTATTTGCTACCCATTTTACTGTGGAAAGAGGCTGGTTTTAGGAGCAGCTTTCTTTATGTTTTTTTAACACAAACATAAACAAAAATGATCCTGTGAAAAGATTATTAAATATTTCCCCTCTTTTCTTGGTGCTTTTGGGGTTTTTGTTTGGTTGTGGGTTTGTGATTTTTTTTTTTTTCAATTTCTTTTTTCAAACACTAGAATAAGCCCAGGGAAAGGAATAGGAAAGCAAATAGTTGCCTGGATGTGGCATGTCAGCACTGCAGTCTGGAGGAGGTACCACAGGTAAACGTGTGTCTGGGGTACCTAGGAACCAGCCAGCAAAAAAAAAAAACAACCTCAGCAGCTTCAGTCTGGGATCCTTATCCAGAGAAACAAAAGTCCCTGTGACCCCAGGTAGGAATTTAGACTACTGACCTGCTTAAGGCAACAAAGTCATCAAAGGGATTAGTTCTCATTAGCACCCAAGGTGCTAGGTTGCACCTCCTACCAGGTGTACATCCCCTGGAAGGACAGAACACTCCTTCAGATAATGCTGGCAGTCACTTGGTCCAGCAAGGTTTGCAGGGAAGGTGAATTGCTATTAGTGGCATGACTGACACGTCTATGGCAAAAAAACCCAACCATGTGTTCTAGGGCAACCCACGCGCTCAGGGGGCATGCGAGACCACCGCTGAGCAGCAGCTCTGATCAGCTGAGCTGGTTGTCTGGCTTGCCCCAAGCGTTTCCCTTCAGAGGAGGGGAACATAAATCACAGTGTCCTGAGGAGGAGCTCAAGGTTGCAATCCCTGTCTGGGATCAAAGTGATATGTGGTGCTGCTGATTATAAAATGCCATAAATACATGTTCGACCACACGACTTCTCAAGGCTCCCTATCGAGTATAACCTCCTGGTCTTCCCCAGGCTCCTCCTGATCCCAGCACCCAGAGGCAGGCTGGCTGCTGAACCGAGCGACCGAGGACATCCCTTGCTGCCATGTACACATTTTAATGAAGCCAATGTTATTAATATCTTCACATGTGTAAAGTAATTCAGCTGGACTGGAAAGTGCCCACATAAATTCTCTGTGACTACACTACTTGCACTCTAATTCTCCCATTTCTACAGAGCAAATCACTCCCACCTTCTGCTATATCCCGGAGCTGAACAGACAGTGATAACTTTCCACAGGACAGATAATTAAATTAAATCCATTCAATTCCAGAAGTTATCACAATTCAGAGGGAGCAAGCCTTTGTCTGTTAAACTCTCTGGGTTTGTAACAAAGAGCCTAATACTCTAAATTTGTATAATGACAAGCGTATGAAAATTGTATAGGATTTTTCCATAACAGCAGCATCCCACATTGAGAGAAAACAACTCCTTCTTATAAATGCATCCTCTGAAGCTCTCTAACCTCTAAAAATACAGCCTAAGAGTGAAGTCACACTGTATTAAGCACTGTAGCATTCTATTTTACACAGTTCTTATGCAACCCCATTCACCAGATGCCTTACATAGTGTCCCATAAGGATTCAGATATCCTTTAAGTCATCCTCTCACCAGTGGAGAGCCATTCACAAGTGGAATTTGGGGGAGATTTGGATTAGGTTCTCCCTGTAAGTGGATTTTATATAGTTGGCCGTTGCTATGGGTTAGTATCAGAGATGGAACACAGATATTAACACCTCCAGAGTGCACAGCAGGGCAAGGCTGCAATATTTGTGTTTCAGAGAGCGACCCACAAAAAATATCAGGAGGAGATGAGCCCTGCTCTTCAGTTGAGCCCTGGGAGCGGCGCTGCTGAGCACAGCCCTTAGCCTGCAGCTTCTGAAAGCTGTTATGATGGCTTAGAGACATTTAAACCTGAGGCTTGAGACCTCAGCCCAGGAAGTTAGAACCTGAGAGAACTAACGTAGGAAAAAAAGGAATTTCTTTCTGAACATCTGCTGATGTAAATAGTTACTACGTGGGAAGGGAAAAGAAAAACAACCCAAACCCTGAGCAGTCAAAGACCGGTCACGTAACAGATGAAGACCAGGAGTTACACCCTGATCCCTTCCTGCTAGCTAGAAAGTCCCTCAGAGAAGACTGTTGTTAAAGTGGGCATGATTCTGCCAGTCCAGCAGCCAGGGGCTTTTTCTTGGGCAAATCCCAATCATCAAGGGATATGTACAGCCAGAGAATGAGATGTGGTGGGTCTCCAACAAGGCCTACTCTGTCTCTTTAGGAGGTCTGTAGGATTTTAAAGTCCCACCCAGTGCCAAATGAAGCTTAACAAAAGTCACAGATCTAATGACTGGAAGGTCAGGCTTAAGCCCAGCAAATTGGTGAGAAAAGGGTCTCAAATAAGCGCAATGGCAACTAAAGACAACTGCTATTATCTATGGTAATATATGAGTGAATCTGTAATACATCCTGCCCTCTACCCAGGATTAAGTGTTGAGTCACCACCAGAAAGACATATGGAAAAGAATTCATACACGGCCCTCAGTCTTAATGCATGAGTTTGATTTTCAATGTGGAAGTGGCCTTCTCCATCCTCTTCTGACAAACACAACATCCCTCTTTGAACACTGGGAGAAGCCATTCTGCTCAGTTAATTCTCATCTGAAGAAGATGTGTTAAATAAACACCTGTCACTCTTTAGGAATTCTTTAGAGTGAACAGCCTGTGCAATGGATTTTCTCTGGCAAGGAACATGACAGAAAGGGATTGTGGTAAATGAAGGAATTCTGCAGAAAAGCCACTCCCAATTTAAAGCAGATAATGAGCACCAGAGCTAGTGTGGAAGCAATTAATTCTAATCACTTATGAGACAATAAAATTTAATTATGGGTTCTTTGAAAACTGAAAACCCAACAATTATTGTTAATAGGCTTTTCTTGATGGCAGATAGTGAACAGAATTTGTCGAGGCTGTTTTTCCTGCAGTTAATTTAAAAGAAAAAAAAAAATCAGCTTTTACTTAAGGATGCCTAGGCTTACACTGATATATGAACTGGTGCTTTTGTGCTAAGTCGAGATCCCACAGGACAGAAAGGCAATCTTTGAGGAAACTCTTGGATATGCTTTTATATAATTGGCATTCTCCCCTCTGCTGAGGTCTCAGATCTTTGTTATCTGTTCAGAGGGGCTTTCATCTCAGAACAGCTGGATGTCTCCAGCTTCATTTCAGGCACATTCACCCCAGTAAGAAGGGAAACGGTAAGCGGTTGTTTCGCCGTGTACTCATTTAGGTGCTGTACAAGAGCTCTCGCTGGGGACTAACAGTGGTGGTAACCCAGACCACAGGAAAACCAGCGACTCCTGCTCTGACAATGTGGCTGTGGCCCACATTCACTCTCTCCCTGTGTCAGATGCTGCTGCAATTTCAAACCAGAAATTTCCCCTTCAGTCTACTAGCATATGACCCAGTCTGAGCTGCGCAAGGAGAGTATGAGGATGGCGAAGGACCACCAGTTAAATTCTGGTATTTCTCACTTCGATGCTCCACTCCTCTGTTCCTCTCCCAGCTAGCTACAGATCACAACTTCTCTTGCACTTGGAATTGCTTCCAGCCTTTTCAAAGCACAATGACCTCTGAGGCTTTCACATCTACAAGAAATTACTTTAAAGCATTTACTAACAAATGTAAGCTAACAAATCTGGAATTTGCCCAGTGACTCAAATGTCAGTCTTTCTTCCCCTGTACTCTCTCTCTGTGCCCTCAGGGCCTGTGCTGAAGTGTGCTCAGGAGTCTGTATTTTCTGTCTGGTTTGCACGGTGATCAGATGGTGCATTGCTATACAGTATTCGCTCCTGATGTCATGGGCATACACCTCCTCCTCATCACCATCACAGGACTTCTTTGCTTACCTGTGCCAAGCTCTAACAGCCATGTTCTGTTGTCCGTATGAAAACTGCACTGGAGAGACTCCCCACGAGATACTACTGCCAAGGCATCATACCCTTGGGTATCCGCATAGCAGCTCCAAATGAGACAGAAACGATACAGCACTGCTGAGACCTTCATTTCGGGATCAGCAGCTCAGGCTAAGCTGCAAAATAGATAAGTACTGGTACCTTTAGTGCTGGAAGAGCACTACAAAATATTTCAGTGCTTATTTTAGGATATACTAAGAACTCAGACCCGCTGGCAGTAAGAACACGCTGTTTATTTGCTTTCAGCTGGCCACATCAATGCACTCAAAATTTGACTAAAGGCTCAGGTCTGACCCTCAGCAAAGGTCACATTTTGAACCACTTCACCTCCACCATTCTGTCTCTCATGAGCCTTGAAAGGCACCAAACACTTCATCCCGTGCCCCGTGATGCTTACTTTTGTAAGAGTTCCTCCAAGTGCTTCTGTCATAAGGGGATGGATTGTAGTGCCTCAAGGACAGTGAATAGCAGAGGGCTGTTTTAAGCTATAATGAGGTCTCATTACTACAAGAGATCTTGAAGGACAAGAGCTCGGCAGCATTTAGTAATGCTCAGGAAGTCAGAAAAAAGAACAAGATTGTCTAGAGCTGGAAGAGCAAATGTTTTTTTCCTGAAAAGGTGCCTGATTCCCTATGATGAGTATCTTGGGCAATCATTTACACCAGAGGCTAAAATCAGGCTAAAAATCAGCACAACAACATGACGCTCGGCTTTGCGCTCACGTAAGCAGCTCTGTAGAACTGATAAAAACCATATCCATGGAGTTAAAGAAGCTTCATACTATAGGGGTAAAAAATTGATCTTTAATAACACAAATCTTTCCCTGGGAGAATGAATTAACCAGACTCTTGGCACTCCCTGTAAAACAGCAGCACTCGCTAGTCCTGGATACTGTCTTAGATGATCTAGCGCATTCAACCAAGATTACAGTAATCCCAAAGCACTAGCCTTACTCCCTAGCAATTATTCATCTTTTCCCCAAAGTACCTTATCATAAAGCTCAAACATAATTTGCAACAAATGCTTTAGTCTCTCAGCTTCATCTTTACAAACTTCCCTGAATTAAAAGAGGCTGGTATTATCAGGCTGCGGGTTTCAATATATTTTAATTACGAAGCTGAGTGAGAGGTTAGCCTACCTAGTTAATGAAAAAATACCATGTTCTCCATTTAATTAGGATACATGAAAAGGTTTGCATTTAAGTTCTCTTCAATGTAAGGGGGAAACAAATGTTATGGCGTAACTAAATTACATTTTGCACTGTTAGACATTGAGATGTGGAAGGAAGAAAACCTGAGGCTTTGGGTACCATTTGGCAGCTCCTGTTGCACCATAGCAGATTTCACTGTCCTGCAGAAGGCTATAGCACTAGCGTTCATACGCTTCATACGGCATGGGAGCACCTCCTGTCCTTCCAGAGATGACAACACCACTAATTATGTCTGCTGAAAGCTTCCCAAGGTCCAGGGCTGCTCTGACTACGATTTGGCATTATAAACACTATAAACAGAAGGACTCAGAGGTGTTCTCTCCTTTTACCACCTCATCTTGGTTGTTGAACGAGCCGTCCCTCCTGCTAGCGGTTCTTTGTGTCTGACTGGGGTGCTGGCAGTAGCCATGCATCGTGTCACTGGTACTGCACACATGCTGTGGTTTGTGGGTTTGTAATATAGTGCTTATTTCCAGCCCTGTGTCTGCTTCTGTGGATCACTTTTATACTAAAGATCCAGAGGTGCCAGCCCCGCTCCTAGATAGCTACTTCCTAGGACTTTCAGAAACCTGATTTTCACCAATCCAAAGGGTCTCAGAGCAAGAAGGCTTCATAGAGCTTCTCACTTTAGTTTTTTTTACTTGCATAAAGTGTATTCTTTCATCTCACCATGTTTTAAGACCTCTACCAAAAAAGCAGAGTGGTAGCAAGGAGCTGTCTTCTTGCAGGTTAGTAGCAAAGCAGGGATAGTTTGGCATGGTGAAAACAGGGAGAATGTAAGCAAGGGAAGACAGCTCATTGCCACCACTCTGCAGCAGGGGCTGCCCAAGCAGTCTCCAAGCGATTTAAACCGTGCTAGCTTGAGAACAATAAATCTAGGAAGGTGATCAACTGCATGAAGTGCCTGACCTCAATATTCAGCAGTGCCTCCCAGGAAACTGAGCCTCTGGACCTTCCCAGCACTCGTAGAGCTATGGCTCCAGAGAGTGGCTCGGCAGCTCAACTACTGAGAAAAATCCCACATCTTTGTTACTGAAAATTAGGTCCCTTCATATTTCATCACAGCTCTTATTGCTTTTTATCATGCTTATCTCAAAAGTTAAGCTTTGTTCTGTCTCTTATACCTTCGTGTGTCTCTTTATCAAACTTCTTTTTAAGACAGTAAAAAAGAATAAAATCATTTGACTGCTCCTAGATTAGCAAATTTCTTGCTCTGAACAGCATCCTCTTTCATCAGTCACTGTCACCCTCACCAAGATTAATAAAAGACATTTATAAGGCAGAATCTGTTGAAAGCAGAGATGAGCTTTGTACAAAGGATACTAATTGTAACTTATTTTTTCTTTTTAAGATGTACATTGATCCCAACAGCTGTAAATACTTAAAAAATCTTTTCCCACAGTATCCACACCTTCATTCCACAAAAAAGAGAAAAAGCATATTGAGAACTAAATTCAGGCAGCATTCAGTGTTTGCAGAAGGTAAGCTGGAGGATGCCTTCCTGGCTCCTTCTGACCATCACAGGGGTTAAGAGCTCCATCTTACATCAGTCAGGGCAAAAAGCTCTTTGGTTGTTTTTTGTTTTCTTCAAGAGGGAAAGGGGAGGAGACAACTAAAGGAGACAGAGGACAAGACAGCTCAGGGGTTGGTGTAGAGGTAAATGGGTCTGCTTAGGTGCGGAAGGACATTAGTGTCACCTTCTTCAGCAGAGTGGGGAAGGGATGGGTGTTTAGCACTGGCAGCAAAACATTAACACTGCTGCATAATTGCAAAGTACTCAAGATATATTCAGCCCTGGTGTGTTTTTTCTACTAAATTCCACTCTAATTATACGGGAATCTGTGGACACCAAAGAACCTGTGGTTTAAGTACCTGCAGCTGCTGCAGTAAGGAACAACAGGGATGCATAGATACTTGGATACATCGCTACATGCACACCCCTACTGCTAGCTAATTGGCAGGAGAACTGTTTAGGAAAGTTGAATAAAAACAGTAAAGGTCTTTCCACCTTCCAAAAAATGGCAGTCCCCTCTTTAGAGCTCCCTTCTCTTGTTTCTTAGCCCGCTTCTCTATTGTCTAGCTCCTCACTTACATTTCACATGTCACTCCTGGGTGTCAGGGCTCCTTCTTTCTCATATGCACATTCAGCTGAAGAAAAAACATTTGCTCTGTCCTGCTGCTCTTTTCCCACCATCACCTCACCTCTGAGGCATACAGCAGCTCCACATTAAATGACGTGTTCACTGTCAAACCTAAGAACGATGGTTTCCTAACAGGCTAGGAATGTTAAAGCACCAGTGCTTTAATAAAAAGGAAAAAAGAAAGGCTTAACAAAACAAAGGGCAGGATCCAGGCCATGCAGAGTTTTAAGAATGAGTAGCTGTCACAATCCAGGGCATTTATTTAATGTTTAGCTCAAGAGAAATGAGAAAACAGAAGGCAAAGAACAAGAGAATACAGATGTTTTAAGATGTTCCTTTGTTCGCTACCAGAGGTAAAAGCAGGGTGGGAGGATGTGAGGTGACACCAGTTGTTAATGGGATTTTTGTCACTAAAAAAGAGATGTGAAGGATGCATTTAGAGAGTGCTGCTTCATTAACCACTATTAGTCATCCATTTCACAACTGAATGGGTGAATAGTTGATGGCTCTGGGCTCTTCTGGAGTTTGGTTTTTGGGCTTTGTTAGAGGGTTTCAGGGTGGTGGGTTTTTTTGGTTTGTTTTAATAATAACTCTTTAAGTGCAAAGCTCTCCGTATGTCCAGCAGGCAGGGTTGTGTTCATCACAAGTTAATATTGAAGAAATGCCCATGACAGGAGCACCTGGGATGTCAACCAGATCAGAAAGAAAGCCCACACCTGGTTGAAAATTCGATCTCGGCACTAGCACCAATCATTCATAGTCTCACAGTAGCCAAAGGCATCACAACCTCTGCCCATCCTTTTACACTTCTGAATAACAGCTCTCATCGCTCTCATCAGGTTTTATACCCTTCCTGAAATGTTTTAGCATCAATATTAAAACCCCAGACGATCTGCCCACCCTCATTCTCTCTCTACACAAAGCTCCTTGAGGTGCAAGGGAACTCGACAGCTCATGCAAGAAGCATCCTGGGTCTGCTTATCTCCAACACAGATCCGAGTGCTGCACTTTCAGTGCTGATAGCTTCAGAATCACAGAATCACAGAATAACAAGGTTGGAAAAGACCTTTAAGATCATCAAGTCCAACTATTCACATCCTAAACTAAACCATATCCCTAAGTACTTCATCTACCCTTTTTTTGAACACATCCAGGGAAGGTGACTCGACCCCCTCCCTGGGCAGCCTGTTCCAGGCCCTCACAACTCTTTCAGTAGAAAATTTTTTCCTAACATCCAATCTAACCCTGCCCTGGCACAGCTTCATGCCATTCCCCCTTGTCCTATCACCTGTCACCTGACTGAAGAGACTATCACCTACCTCTCTATAACCTCCCTTCAGGTAGTTGTAGGTGGTGATAAGGTCTCCCCTCAGACTCCTCTTCTCTAAGCTAAACAGCCCCAGCTCCCTCAGCCGCTCCTCATAGGATTTGCCCTCCAGCCCCTTCCCCAGCCTGGTTGCCCTTCTCTGGACTCGCTCCAGGACCTCAATGTCCTTCTTATGGTGAGGAGCCCAGAACTGGACACAGCACTCGAGGTGTGGCCTCACCAATGCCCAGTACAGGGGCACAATCACCTCCCCAGACCTACTGGCCACACTGTTTTTGATACAAGCCAAGATGCCATTGGCCTTCTTGGCCGCCTGAGCACACTGCTGGCTCATGTTCAGCCTGCAGTCAACCAACACCCCCAGGTCCTTCTCTGCCTGACAGCTCTCCAGCCAGTCTCCCCCAAGCCTGTAGTGCTGCATGGGGTTGTTATGTCCCATGTGCAGCACTCTACACTTGGCCTTGTTAAACTTGATCCCATTGGACTTAGCCCATCGGTCCAGTCTGTTCAGATCCCTCTGAAGAGCCTCCCCACCCTCAGGCAGATCAACACTTCCTCCTAGTTTAGTGTCATCTGCAAACTTAGTGAGGGAGCATTCAATCCATTCGTCGAGATCATTGATAAAGATGTTGAACAAGACTGGACCCAGGACTGAGCCCTGGGGGACGCCACTCGTGACCGGCCTGCAGCTGGATTTCATTCCATTCACCACCACCCTTTGGGCTTGGCCATCCAGCCAGTTTTTAACCCAAAAAGAAGCACTGCTGGGCCATACCCAGCTCCAAGGCCATGTATCTAGCATGAGCCGGCAACAGCATTTCTCAGCTGTGCCTGCAGGTATTGGGGGAGACAGAAGAGATCAGTGACTACAAGCAGTGCCTGGCTATGGCATCTCAGGTAGGCAGAGCGTGGCTGGAGGAAAACACTCCAGCTTATTCTGGGAAGTACCAGAAAAGTCATTCAACTTCGCATCTTCCCAGCTCCTGGGTGTGCTGTGTACATACTGAAAGAAGACAGGCACATACAGTCCTTAGCTGGCAAACGTTTAGAAGCAGATACAGCTCTGCCATTGCCCATCAAGCTGCTGAACTCTTCTGCCATGCAGACAGCAAGTGATAACACGTGACATGCGGCACAGGGGGTGTCTGCTCCCTGGAGAGCAGCAGAGGAGGCTGGAGTGAAAACAAAGGGGTCACTTAATTGGGAGGGGTAAAGCACCGCAACACTTTAATCTCATTTTGAAAGGATTCCATTTTAATCCCCACAATCATGGCACAAAACGCTGGACAGCAACACACAGAAGTCTTCAGGGAGTTCTCCACCTTTGAAGCCAGACACAAAGCCGAGAGAGTGCCTTGAGGATACAGGGATAGCTGCCTGAGTTCACACTGGTGAACCAGAATGTAATAACAGCAGCCTGAAGGACAGAGAACTTGGAAACAATTCCAGTACACACCCATGCAGCCTTCTTCTTCCATCAGTCTACAGGCCAAAGATGATGATTCTCAGCCAGAGTTAAACACCAAGCAAAATGTAACTGCATCATGCCTGTCAGCTGTTACATGAAATTATGGAGAATTCATCTGTCTCTAAAGAGCCCCTGCCACACTCATCCCCAATGGCAGCTGTCCATAGTATCATCAGGAGGATCAAGCAGAAGGATGGCTAGTTGTTACATAGTCACAAAATCCTCAAGGGAAAAAGAAAGCTATGTGTTTTTCTCTAAGAGTTTGGGGCCAGTCTGTAGTAGTCCATCATGAGAATAACTGGGAGTGTGGACCCAAGGAAGGCATTCCTAAGGAGGAACAGGCTTGGTTATCAAGAGAAGGAACCCCCACATAGGATCACTTGTATCTCCTTCCAGCTCCTCTGCTATGGTGGTGTCTGAATCTACCCACCTAGTAAATAACTAATATTTGATCTTGTGTGGAAATGGGGAGAAGATCGTGCAGAGACTGGGGTCGGGGGAGAACAGATTTCCAATGAGCAATCAAAAGTGTTAGCTAGGAATTGGTTTATCTGAGTTGGAAAAACAATCGTGCAGATGCTATGAAATACATGGAAAGATGGTTAGGTGAGATCCCCTCTGGTTTGTGGTGCCAGAAGCAGCAAGATTGCAGGTTGGAGACAGCTCTTCTACGCAGCGGTTCCATTGTCAAACTGTCTGTAGTGGAAGAGACTCCTGGAGTCCAATTTCCCAGAGTATCTGACAGCTTCAGCAAAAAGCTTTGTCACCTGTCAATACAAAGCAGAGGAGGACTGAGCATTGCAAAGCCTTCTGCACAAGGCTGAGTACAGAGCAGGCTCCACACTTCTACGCTGTGACCCTGAAACTCCCCTGTGTAGGTCCAGTCCTTGACTCCATCCAAATTAACACCAGATACAGGTAGACTGTGCATGGGTGTTGGCTCCAGCTCTCAGGAATCAGCCTGCCCAGCTGGAGAGACGTCGAGGTGCTGGGTTTCTTTGGTAAGACAGCTCTGTCCCATGAGAGCTGTTGTTTCTCCCTACAGCCAAGCCTTTAAGAGAACACAGGCTTGTTTTCCTCTCTTGAACTCAAGAGATTAAAACTCTGCAATCAGAAGGGTTCGGTGAAACGCATCAAGCAGGTGTGGTAATAAGTTTTGGATGGGAACCCCCGTCCTGGTTGTCAGTGTGCATTTTGCTAGGAGGCAGAGGATGGGTCTTCAATTTCCTGTTCCTGCTAATCATGTTTGGCATTATCCTGTCTATGAACTTGCAGCTTGGCACTCTCCACTCTCCACTCACTCCAATCACAGCAGAAGATTTTGCACAGCTGGACACCAGTTCTAGTCACTGGGTTCCATGTCAGCACCCACTGAAATCAAGGGGAATTTGGCTGCTGTGCTTAATGAGAGCCAGATGAGGCGCTTTCATGACAGTTGAAGCCACTTGCAAAGGAAGTCAAGGTACTGCTGGCAGCAGGAGTCCCACTTTGCATTATCAAATGTCTCTTCCCCTATCAGTATGTGAAAGGGGTTTGTCAGGAGCTACAAAGACATAATGACTGGCAACTGGGGACTACAACAGGACAGGCAGCAATTCCATTTGGATGGCACTTTGGAATTGGATTGCCCCAAGGATCACTCAAGGAAGCCAGGCTACCTCCTGCTGTAAGGTTTAAGGACCATACTGGAAAAACATCCCACTAAAAACCTGTTACTGTACATCATTTAAACATATTACAGGTAATCCAGTGCAAGAAGTTTGCTCCAAAACAAAACTGATACATCACCAACTTCATCTGCGGGACAGGGCTCAAGATTTTCTTCCTTTTTTGGTTTTGGGTTTGGGGTTTTTTTGTTGTTTTACTTTGAGCAATGTTGTTTTGTGTAGTAGCAAAAAGAAAACACATTCAAACAATTGTGTTGCTATAACTTTCAGACACATTATTATTTGTCAGAGATAATGAGGGTCCAAACACACTAGAATCTAAGGTCAGAAGTGCTTGAAAGCTCTGAAGGCTCTTATCACTAAGATGAGGAAAAACTACATGGGAAGTACCTGGAAATTAGTGAGCAGAGCAATCCCGCTGTCAATAGCCATCCTCCGGATCACGTAATTATCATGGACAAACTCAGTGTTGCTGGTAGGCAGGTTAATCACCAAATCTATTTTCCCATCCCTGACCAGCCTGAAGAGATAATGCACAAGACAGTATCACAGTGTGCCTTGCTTAATGAACACCTCTGATGAGCGGCGCAGGTAAGCGACATGGAAGATTTTCATTTCGGTTTAGGCTTACATCCCAAGAAAGGAGGCTTGAGGGGTTATAAGGCACAAAGCTGGGGCTTGGAAATTTGGAAGTTATTTCTGTTCTATCCATGCAAAGCAATATGCAGCCTTCATGCAGTTCAGCACAGCTCTGTTAAAGGCATGGCTGACTGTCATTAAGGGCTAAGCACTCAGATCCCGCATAACCTTGTGTGCAAATGTAACATGGAGCAATAAATCCGAGCCATATTAAACAGGACTGCTCAATCAGATGTTCATTAATTAAGCTGAAACATCCCTGCTGTGGCAATTCCAGACAGAATCAGACAAAACAAAAACTTTTTGATTAAATCTGAAGTCTCATTACATCACTATCATTGATCTCAGTGGGGCCAGCAATTTCCCCTTGCCGTCCTGGATGTTAAGGCAAATTTTGTAAGGTGAGATTTGCTCTTACCTCCTGACTGAAGGGAGGGTCGGACTCTGGCTTTCCTGCGACGGCCACGCCACAGGATTTGCTGGGATACCGTTAGCATTGAGCCAGTCTGAGGTTGTTCCTGTAGCATAAAGCTGTTAAGGGAAAAAAAAAACAAAAACCCAAAGGCTTCATAATACTGAAACTTTCCATTTAACTCATGTGGGTCTGACCCAACACACAGCCTGGTTGTCAGAGCTGGCTATTGTGGGTCTTTTTCATCATAAGGATGCTTCCCCATATAGAGACACACACAGAGAACAGTGTGACTTCCCCAACTTCCTGCTACCTGTGATTTCCTGATGGATGATAGCCAATGAACGGTAGTACCTCATCCCAAAACAGTTAAGTGGCTTAGGAAGACTTCAATCCCTCTGACTTTCAACAGGACTTAAGTTCAATCACCCCTTTTTTTCCTTTTTTCCCTCTTTTCTTCTGCCTAGCACTAAGTTTTGAAATGCAGAACTGTAACTCCAGCAGTTACACTAACGCCACTGAGGAAAACACTACTTAACATTAAAAAGCATCTCACCAGTCTTCTGTGGCTGTGGTGTTAGTTACCTTTCAGCAGACATATGGATGCAAAATGACACAGAAGAGTTACAAGAGCGATGTCAACACCATGAATTCCTATGTCTGCAGCTCGCAAACATCACTGAAGATGAAACGCTGTAAAGACCCTCTCCACACGGCCCCTCCCTGTCATACATGGCATCCTGCTGGCATTTTTGTTTCTTGGAGAACTTAAAGGAATTTATAACATGACAACCTGGCTACAGGCTGACAGCAGAGCCAGGGTTGTTCTTACCCTCACAACAGTCTTGTATATTCAATTAAACGTCACAGATCGCTCAGCTAAAAACCAAACCCCTGCTGTACTTCAAAAACGTGCTCCTTTCTCCCCCACTACCTCTAAACTCACTCCAGCGTCCTCCATTCCTGCAGCAGGCTGAGTACATTTCAGAGTCTGAACGCTCTCTAGCTTTAAATAACTGAAACCACTCACCTTAAAGCCTTCCTCATGCAGTAGTTCTGCTACGCTGAGGAACCCGGGGCGGAAGGACTTCTGAAAAAGGAAATTTGTTAGAATCAGCATCAAATCCAGGATTTAGAAACAAGTGCTCTGTTGGGCAACACGAAGCTCCTCTGGACCGTACTAAGAGGCAACTACACCCTTCTGGCCTGAGAGGGTGCATGTGTGTGCACGGGCAGAAGTGTCTGAATGTGCATAGAACACTGCTCTCCCTGCAAAACCATCTGGATCCCGAAGCCCAAGTCCATCCCAGCTAGGACATATTTTGCTACAACACTGGGGTAAGTGTCCCCATGCTAAGTTCAACTGCAACTACAGAAGATTTACTGCTGCATATTAAACATCTGGACAATTGCCTTCTCAAGTACAACAATTAAAGTCCCCTCTGCTCTTAATTAAATATCTTTTCAATCATCACTCAAAGATGTGGCTTTTTCTTCTGGCAGATAATATATATGGACAGGCTTTGGGGTGCCTTTGCATACTCTGCTTGCAAATTCAGTTGACAAGAGCCTGCTCATGCTTGAGTTCATTTCTAACTCCCGTGGGCATGTGGAAATGGAAAACACAAAACCACCCAATAGCCTGGGACACCCTATTCCCATGAGGATCGGAATGCCCAGGTATGTAGAGCACCTTTGAAATACTCTCTCATAACACATACCCAGGTCCAATGGAATTTAGAAGAAGTAAAGATAAGATGACCTCCCATAGGCATCTGCACTTGAACAAGCCCTTTTAGAGCAACAGATGTGTGACAGTTTGATGCCAGGATAACTTCCTCTGAGTTGCTGAAGGTATAGCAACACAAAGGTGAGATGTAACATGCCCTTCTCACTGCCAAGGCAGGCCAAACCTCACTTTTAACCTGGGCCTGGTCTGGCCATTTGCAAGTAAGATTATGGAAAGCTCCCTTGTCCCTGCTGGAGTTACTGACAGCTTAACCTGTACAGGTGAGAGACCAATATTCTGAAGGGAGAACAGCTTCCTGTGAAGAAAAGATTCTACAGATTTTTTTGAGCACTCTGGAAAGAACCTCATTCCAAAAGCCATCTCGTTCCGTACACTAACTGGAAAATATAAATATACAATGTGACAGGGTTGGCAGCTTCCCAGTCAGAGAGAACGGTTCTGCCTTCTGGTCAGGGGGGTTGGCTTTCACAACAGTATTATAAGCTTCTATCAAACATGTACTGAACACTTGTGACACATAAAACAGCCTCTCCATGAAAAGAAATTACAGCTGTCAGCTTGCATCGGAGCCGCCTCAGATTTACAAGCTGGCTGAAGGAACCTGTGTAAGAAACCATTAGTTACTAAAGGTGAAAAGTACAAGCAGATTTATTTAGTGGAAGATATTTATTGTAGGAGAATTGTACTCTTTTTTTCCCCCCTTTATCAGAAAAGTTCTGTTTCTTATAACCTCTCTCTCGTGTTTGCTAGCACACCTTGGTGTCTGTAAAGGGCTATGACCTCAGTTAATTCAATGCAGCTACACCAGTTCTCACTGAGATCCAGATCAAAACGAAGCCAGCTCATCTCCTGTGATAATCTTGAATTCTATATGCAAATCCACTGTGGAGCATGCAAAAATTCTGGCACGTAAGGAACCAAGGCAGAAGGTTACCTTGAAACAACAGACTTGGAGTGCTGGGATTTAAAAATAAAGTACTCCATCAATGCTTTCCGCATCTCGTGGTCACCAGCACAGATGTAAGACAGATGCACGCCATCCCAGAGATATCACTGAATAGCCCAATCAGGAAAGAAAATAAAACGAGCTTTTCAACTCCTCTTGCAAAAAATATAAATTATTTAATGGCAGACTCAGGGTTTCAGCATCATAGATTTCTCCAAATTGCAAAAAGAAAAGAGGTCAGATTATCAGCTTGCATAAACTGGCAGCGATTCATTTGTCTAAGAAGAAAGCCATACTCCACTCATCCTGGGAGACAACTGGGCCTCTAAAATCCTGGGGAAACTTGACCGCTGCAATGTCAGAGGGAGCTCACAACTGAAGCACAATCCAGCAGGCTTGCAGTCCCGGATGGCTGCCCAACCCGCCTTGCGCTGTCCCACAGAGCTCAGGAAGTCCTTGCCTGCTTGACCCTGAGGATGATTGCTTGGTTAGCCCCATTTCTGCCTGGCCCTAGTAGGATTACCTCTGGAACTGTGAGTACCTGTAAGTACACCAACAAGGAAGCCTCTCAGCGAGGCTGGGGTCGGGACCTGTTTGGATGGCAGGTCATAGAATCATAGAATGGTATGAGTTGGAAGGGACCCCAAGGATCACAGAGCTCCAACCCCCCTGCCACCGGCAGGGCCACCAACCTCAGGCCTGGATCTACGCTAGGTTGCCCAGGGCCCCATCCAACCTGGCCTTGAACACTTCCAGGGACGGGGCATCCACTATCTCTCTGGGCAGCCTGTTCCAGCACCTCATCACTCTTTCTGTAAAAAACTTCCCCCTAATATCTAATCTAAACCTTCCTTCCTTTAGTTTTAATCCATTCCCCCTTGTCCTGTCATTGTCTATCCTTTGAAAAAGTTGAATCCCCTCCTGCTTATAAGCTCCCTTCAGGTACTGGAAGGCTGCAATGAGGTCCCCCCACAGCCTTCTCTTCTCCAGACTGAACAAGCCCAGCTCCCTCAGCCTCTCTTCGTAGGGCAGGTGCTCCAGCCCTCTAATCATCTTTGTGGCCGCCTCTGAACCCTCTCCAACAGTTCCACATCCTTCTTGTATTGGGGGCCCCAGATCTGGACACAGGACTCCAGATGGGGCCTCACGAGGGCAGAGTAGAGAGGGACAATCCCCTCCCTGTCCCTGCTGGCCACCCCTCTTCTAATGGAGCCCAGGATCCCATTGGCCTTGCGAGCTGCAAGAGCACACTGCTGGCTCATGTTAAGTTTCTCATCCACCAGAATCCCCAAGTCCTTCTCAGCAGGGCTGCTCTCAAGAAGCTCTTCTCCCAGTCTGTATCTATGTCTGGGATTCTTCTGGCCCAAGTGCAACACCTGACACTTGGCAGTGTTGAACCTCATTAGGTTCACCCGGGCCCATCTCTCCAGCCTGTCAAGATCCCTCTGGATGGCTTCCTTTCCTTCTAGGGTGTCGACCACACCACTCAGCTTGGTGTCATCCACAAACCTGCTGCGGGTGCACTCAATTCCATCATCCATGTCATTGATAAAGATGTTAAAGAGAACTGGTCCCAAGACAGACCCCTGGGGGACACCGCTTGTCACCGGCCTCCACCTGGACATAGACCCATTGACCACCACCCTTTGGCTACGGTCTGTTAACCAGTTTCTTATCCACTGGATGGTCCACCCATCAAATCCACATCTTTCCAATTTAGAGATAAGGATGTGATGGGGGACTGTGTCAAAGGCCTTGCACAAGTCCAGGTCGCAGCACAGCCGCTTGATTCTTGGCTTGCAAAATACCTCAGAGCGGAACATTTGCTAGGAAATGACCTCCCTCCCCACTACTGTGAACCTCATCTATCTGACTTTCACCTTCAAGAAGGCAACCTCCTCTCACCTCATCTTAACTCCCAGCAATGCCATAAAGGTGCAGTATACCAAATAACCAAAGTATGTTGAGCCTGTGTACTTTTGATGGAAGCAGAGTTCATGACCATTTGGCTTCTTATTTATCTCCCTCTGCAAAAGCTAAAAGTCCAGTCTAAAAATCAGAGAGAGCAGCTAGTCATGAAGCAACAAAGGCTCCAAAAGCAGCGTAAGTTTTGAGTTCACCATTCACTGGAGAGAGATCAGAGCGCCTTCCTTGGAGACAGCCACGTGCCTGGTGCACATGCTTGTGACAAGAATCAGCCCTGAGCCTGCAGAAACCATCCTGCCATTCAAAAGCCTCTTCCTAGGAGGGACCTCCACCCCGTTACCCCCTCACAGCAATGGCATTTACACATGGGTCATGGAGAGGGGAGACCTGATACCTGTCCTTCTGAGCCTGTACTTCCTCTCTGAGGATACACCAACAACTTCGCCAGTTTGAGGGAGATGACCTCATGTTTCTGATTAAAAAAACAACAAAGCTGCTGGTGTTCACAGCCCACCTTATGCCTCATTCCTTGTGCCTTCTGCTTCTGAGGTGAGGGGCTCCCCTTCTCCTCCAGCCCGGAATACTCAGGGAAGACCACTCATAACCTACACATCAGGTCTAGGTCAGCATTTCCACCTTCCCTTCTCTGAGGTTTTGTTTCCCCTCCATTTCAGAACAGACCATTGAAAAGTAGGTAGGTGACAAACTCCAGAGCGGTGAGGGAGCACCATGAGGTTCTCAGCATTAACTTTCCAGTTCTTGCTTTTGGAGTTTAATTATATAAGAAATATGCTGAGATGAAGAGAGATCTTTAAGTGACTGATCTGTTGTTTTCAAGTTTCTTTTGCAGGAAAATGAACTGGAAGCTACTCATTAAAAGGACAGGATCTTGTTACTTTTAAAAGGTTTTGGGGGGTTGAGCTTTTGGGGTTGTTTTATCTTTTTCTTTTTTCCTTAAGACCTTTGTACAAAGCACATTTGGCTCAGTTTAACAGGTACTGACACAGAACCTACATAAATGCTTTCCTACAGCTAAAATTACTCTTTGCTGCCTGTTCCCTTTTAGCTGCTACCAGGGAAATAGGCTTAAATTTTAAACACCGGGCTCTCTCCTTTTTTATTCTCCTGACTTTTCTTCTCCTCTTTTTAAAATGCTGTTTTAAAGCCTGCAGTGCTGAGGTACACACTAGACATAAAGTACCAGCTGCCAAGAGTTTCATGTTGAACTTTTAAAATTTATCTAGGTAGAAAGCCAAGTTATTTCTTTTTTTCTGCTAATTTGGGGTAACTTAGAGCAACAGCTTCAAACGACAGGTGTGTGTATATATGTATATATTTAAGAACGAAGCAGTAATCTGCATCAGTAGAAGTCATGCTCCTTTCTGGCCACTTTTCACACACTTCATTTGCTGGCAGAGAGAGCCCAACATATTTTTCACACCCCAGATGCCTGACAGGAAAATTCATCTATTCCATTTTTTTGTTTTATTGGCTTTATGCAATCATGTAGGGCACGAGCTTATTGCAAGCACCACAGGGAAGTGGCATGAGGCAATCGGTTGTCTTTATGGGACCCAAGAACGTTGCAGCCGCGGTGGAAAGGTCTGAGATGTTTTGAGGAACATACACAAATCTCAGAGTTCACTTCAGCACCTCCTGCAGTTGGTAACTAATGTGTAATGGAGAACCAACACTGTTTGCTTTTCTGCCTAGCTGCCTTTTTTGCCCTGAAATGCACATCCTCCTTACTGATACAGAAGTGTGAATGGTGCAGGGCTGTTCCTAAGGCAAACCCATCTGAAATTCTCTCACATAAAGGGAGAAGCCTTGCAGAAGCCATTGCACTGGAGGACATTCCCATAATGACACCATTTAAACTTCCTGCCACACACAGCAACTTTGAGGGATGCTAACAGTGAGAGATGTAACCCTAAATCCAGTCTCTAGTCTGGCATGGAATGACTGGAGCCACAGACTATGTGCCTGAGAGGCAGTCCCTAAGAGGAGTGAGCTCTGGCAAGATACAGAAACCACAAACACCACAACACAAATGTAGCATTGGTTATTCCTTTCTGAGCTACTTACTCCTGGCTGATAGGAGCTGCGTGGAAGGGAACAATACTGGCCACACGCCAGAATCAAAAAGGGAAAGGAATACAGTGTAACATCAATAACTAGCCCTACAGCATCCCAGTGATGTCATGCTTTCTACATTGTCAGATGACACCACAGCTCTGCCTGGAATTAAATACATGCATCTATGGGGAAAGCTTAGCAGATCCAGCTTTGCAGTATGTAAACTGTGTCACAGTTTTGGGGAGAGTAGAGTGGAACTGGTTTGAAAAGGACAAGAGCCAATGTACTGATGTCAGGACTGGAAGGAGTTTCTATGTCAGGATTGGAAGGAGGCATCCCCAGGGCAAGCAAGGAGCAGGCTCTGAGTTCTAGCTTGGGACGTTTCTCTGAACTAACCATCTACGGGCTTTATTCCCCACAGGAAGGTGGCTTCTAGCTCTAATCCAAGGCCTCTACTTGCAGCAATCCCAGGGGTTTGCCCCCAGAAAACTTCTCCAGCTCCCAGTAGAAACTCTCAGGAGCCAGAGGGAAAAGAAAAAAACCAACACAGAAAACCCAAGCCAGCCCCAGGGAATCCAGTAAAAATCTCACTGTGGTGTTTGTTTCTCCGTGTCTTACTGCACTTCAAGATGGAATGCAGAGAAACACATTTAAGCCATAAAGACACATGAATGAAAACAAAGCAACAGTGTCTGAGTTCCTCTGGGTCAGTCCTTTCTCAGCTTTGATTTTTAGGGCTCACCTGGATTCCAATCAGAATTCCTTGCTTAGGAAATGTAAAGCCTGTGGCAAGCATAGCTTTCTGGAAGGCAGAGTACACATCCTCCCCAAAGCACGCAACCTGGAAAAAAGGCACAAAAGGTGGCAGCATGAGGGGAAAAAACCCAAAACCAACACAAAAACACTGCTTTAAAAAGAAAGAGGAACGGCATTTTAAAATAGATTCTTTTGACTTCTCACAGAATCAACCTGTTTTTGTGTGGAGCCTGCAGGCAGGGGCGGGGGGGAATAAATCAGAAAATCATCGCAGACAAATCCCATCATTTTAATGAAGCAATAACGAAAGCATAAGCAACACTTTAGTTTCAAACAGCACACCAAGGAGTAACAACAATTGAGTCTGCTGAGTTATGGGAATGCTGTAACACAGCCTCTGCTCCAGTGTTTGTGCTGCAAATTGTTTAGCATTATATAATGCTTAAATACCAGCGAGCGTTCTCCACGCAGGCAGCAAACCAGCGTAAGACAGTGCTTGTGTTGTCACCTACTTCGGGCATTTCTATCCTTGTGATAGATAAATGATGATATATAAAATGCTTAATCATTAGTTGACATAAACAAAAACTTGATAAAGAAATCACTAAAAATCCTTCAGCGGTTCTCTGTCACTCAGAGCTGCCCGCGGAGCTCAGCTGCTTACAGACCGTCACACAGTAATGATCTGAAAGAACCAAACTGTGCTCCTCACCAAAACCTGTAATTCTGATGGCAAAAAAAAGAGAAACACATGAGGTTTTGGGAAAGAAAACGAAAATCAAACACCCCTTGCTTTTTCTGGCCAACACCACACTTGTTGAAAACCAGGCAGAAGCCATCACCGATTTTTTTCTTCTTTGAAATAACAAAACCCGCACACAGGTACAGCTGGGCTCGAGGGGCTGACTGAGAATTGCTCTCCCATTTTCCCTCGTGGTCCTTCCCATTACAGTGAGCCCTCACACTCATGGTCTCACTGTTACCATGGTGAGCAGAAAACAGTATTGCACGTAAGAAGAACAAAGGATGATTCTCCGGATCTTCCAGGGTAAAGATAAAAAAAGACCAACTGACCAACCAAAAATCCCACAAGGGAAGGGATTAAGGAAAATCATGGCAACCAGTATCTCAGCTTTGCTCTGAAAACTCATCCGTGAGCATTCAGTCTGTTCTACAGCTGAGGGGTTATGTATGTCCCAGACTTCCTACAGTGGTGGACAGCCCCCAGCCTTCTGGGCTTGGACCAGGTGTTTCCAGCCTGCCAGGAGAGGCTTGTCATTATGGCATGGACAAAACAGCCACACTACTCAAAGAGACACCCAGCACGGTGTCTTCTGTGCTGTGGGAACCCCGACTTCCAGCAGAACGTGTACCTGCCAGTGAGATGTGACAAATCCAAGCCCAAATCAAGTCGTGTGTGTGAAAAATGTCTTTGAGGAATAATCGAGCATTTTACCCAAAGCAAGTTATTATCCTTACTTCACTCGTAAGAAAGACTTTCATAACTGTCACATTTTATGGCATTTGTGAATATGGATCTTTCCAACTCGTAAAAGTTAATAATCCCTCCTTTATGACCAAAGTAATCTCTAACTCCATATAAAGCTCAGAAAAATAATTCTTGCCCTTAGTTACATTTTTATTCCTTTTTTTTTTCCTTTTTATTTGGGGGGGTGGTGTGGTGGTGGCGTGGTGGTGTCTGTGTAGTCAAATTTTTTTGGTGAAAATAAGGAAGTCACAGATGTCATTTGGCTTTTTTCTGCCCATTAACTACACTGAAAGGAAATCTTCTGCAATACTGATTTCCCACACATTATGAAGAGCAACATAAAGTCATTCTGGAGAGATGCAGGAGACCTAAGGCTGTTCTTACCTTTTATCTGAGTATAGTGCTTTTTTCATACTAAAATGGTAAGTCTACTCAAAACAGCTCATGTAGATAAACCCAAGTTCATATCAAACGGAGCTGGCCAGGCTCTGCCCCCTGCCTAGCCATGGTAGAGTTAAACCTCATCTGATTGCCTCAGTATTTAATCACTTCCCAAGTGGGCTGTCTAGCCCAGAATAAATTTCCTGCTACCACAACCCTTTCTAGAAGTAACAGGGCAAGCAAGTTTAAAGATAGCTTGGGTCTATCTATGGAAGCTATTGACAGTTCAGCAATAACTCAGAAACAAACTTCTTTGTTCTAGATGAGTTAGTGTCTCCTCAAATGATGCAGATGGAAACCTGTACCCCTGAGGAGTGAAGGCTCCCAGCTTTGTGCTTTTACACTGCACCACGCATACACCAGAGACACGTTTCAGAGGCCCCCCGCAGCCCCACCGCAGACAGAGTGGGTAAAGTAGCCCAGTCCCCTCCTCATCCTACCTACAGTCAATACTGCAGCCATCACATTTTATTCACTCCTCGCCTTTTTGCACCTTGGGACATGCCTTGATGGTTACCAGGCAACACGAAAAATATCACCACACATATTTGTTGCCTTTAGGTAACTAGCACGTTCCAAGACCAAACGCTCGTGACCTGGAGTCTCAATATTGCTATTCTGGCATGTGTCGATGGGGGGTTATGAAAGCTGTAAGCACTTGTCTGTCTAGAAGCAGGTGATTCATAAAACAGACCGACGCGCTGAGAACCTCCCAGATAAACTCATTTCAGGCTGTCACACCAAACAGGGCCAACTCAGGGAGCTGACATGCAGGTAAAGAGGGACATCCAGTGGCTGAATAAACTGGGTTTCCCAGGACAATCTCTTTTTACAGCTAAGAAAGATGTTTTCAATTTTCTGAAGAAGCTACAGATGCCATCATGATTCAGGCAGTAATAAGATCACTTTCAAAGATTCATGAGGTTTAAAGGCAACTTGGTTTAAAAGAAAGGTAGCAAATCTAAAAGGTACCTCCCCAGTAGAGGCCATTTCACATCGGAGAACAGGGTCAGCATCTCTCAGCCGGGTCCAAGAAAACATTGGGGCCTGGTGAAAGAAAGAGGGAGGAGGGAGACAGAGAATGGAAGTTTAATGGATCATTTAAAAAAAACCCCATCCAACTACACTTGGGAGGGACAGAAGGAGACAGGCATGAAAAAAAAGCACCGGTCAAGGCCGATAAGCAAAGGAATAGTGCTTGGCAAATGAGTTCCCCCAGCATCTCGATGACAGACTAGAACAAATAGACATGCATTCCGCCAGTAAATCCTCCTTCTAACTCCTGCAGTCCTGTTCACGTTCTGATGGCAGATTTCTAATCTGTGGGAGCCCATTATCACTATCATTTTCAGGACACATTTTAAATCACAAAGGCTGGGAAGCATCTAATTCATGAAACAAGGAGAGATAGTATCTAAAGCCAGTCAGTTTTTCTGAGGAAAGCGTTCTCCAACAGACATTTTTCATGCACAGGAATTAAACCATTCCACACGAATGAACACACTCTTCTGGTGTAAACTAGATGAAACTTTGCAAATGATCGTTATAGTTTCCCCTCTCTCTCCCCAAATAAACACCTATAATTTTTTAATCCCCAAATACCCATAATTTTTTTTTATTTTTCAATCTTTTGTATGAAAACATTAAAGCTCCTGATCATTATGGTTATCTGAGGACTTGGGCCACTGTGGTCTCAGATTTTTTTGTCTAATTTGACCTTTAAGAAAAAAAAAAAAGAAAAAGGGAGAAAAAGAAACTCTCTGTTAAAGAGCCAATGACCACATGTGGAAAACATGGAACAAATTTCCTGCTAAGG
Source organism: Porphyrio hochstetteri (assembly GCA_020800305.1). NCBI lineage: Eukaryota > Metazoa > Chordata > Aves > Gruiformes > Rallidae > Porphyrio > Porphyrio hochstetteri. Next base: position 4,139,256 of record CM036910.1, on the reverse strand, counting down.
AATAATCTTCCATAGGGCTTCTCTACATCTTAAACTACTAATGGTATTAAGCATAAAGGCAGCATCATTGCTGCTTAAAAGACAATCTATTTTTAAAGCCAAAGACATAATGCTGTACTTGGAAGTCTCTGAGGGTAACGCTGCAGACAAGACAGCTGCTGTTTCATAACACCTACCAATGACCAACTAGAATGTGACAGCACAAATTCACTGTGAACAGCTTCTCAAAAATTGTCACGTGTCTTCATCATTTTTACATCAGTTTTGCTTCTTCTAGAAGTAAGGAGAAACATTTTACAGCAGCCAACTCTAGAGTCTCAAGCTGAGATCCAGCAGTCACGGTGGACTACTTTTAATGCACATATTGTCCTGAAAGGTAACAAGCAGCAAAGCCTTCCACCAGCTCCCTAACTTTTCTCTGCCATGAACACAAAAACACATCAGCAGGAGCAGAGTCTGGTACTGTGAATAAATCCTATTTCAAACTTAGTCAGTCATGCTCTATCCAGGACTTAATCTTGGTCAGGCCATGATATCTGCGTCACTCCGCAAGCGAAGATGGCAAGACAATCTTTCAGTCACTACAGCTAAAACGGTGGGACTCCAAATCCACAAAGGAGCAGCTACGTTGAGAAAGAAGAAAATAGTTTCATATTGTCTTTTCAAGGCACTTAAGAACTGCTGGAGAAACAAGATCCCATTTCCATGCAAATATTCCTAGTGATAAAACCTAAGAGGACAGAAAACATGATGCATGAATAACGAGAACCAGGTTTAACTGGAATAGTTTTCAAAGCTTAACATTTCCAAAGGTATTAGCAGGTTTTTATATTTGACAAATCCACACAGAACACAAGCAGTATAAAAGGCTTTGTGGCCAGGTTTTCAAGAATGTAGTTGCATTTTCCACTCTGTACCCAGCATTCCCAGGAGAAACAAAAACTCTCAACAGTTTAGCTAACAACAGTGCAGAGGCCCCAGGTCTAAATAATAGAAATTTATTAAAATAAATAAGACTCGCAGAGATAAAAAAGTCTCAGATTAGAATTTCAGATAATGCCCATTCGTGGCATCAAAATAGAAGGTAGAGATACTCCAGACTGACTGGCTTGCCAATAACCCAAGCGGGCTTGGGCCATGGATTTGGCTCATCTTTTCATATGTCTAAACATCTTATTAGTTGGTAGATGTTAGGTGTTTTCCATTTCCTTGATTTCCACTTGATACAGAAGCTATTAAAGCTTAAAATTCACTGTATAAACAATTCTCATCATCCATGGTTATTCTATACTCTGCTGTTCAAGATTTTTATGACTAGGAGCCTAATTTTAAGATTTTTTTTTTCTTCTTCCACTAAGCATTCAAAAATATCTACAGCAAATTTTGGTGTGCTGGGTGCTATGTAAAGCTTAGCTATCATGAAAAGAAAAATCTTGGCCTTCCTGAAATCAAAAGATCTAAGGCTTTCACTCCCATTTTAACTGGTGGTGCACACAAAGGGGATTCCATGCATTCAAGAGCCCATGTCCAAAGTCCTAAAGATAAAATCCTGGGGGCACTCAAACCAAGAATTTGTACATGTCCACAAATGTATCAGTAATTTGAATGAGCCTGAACTGCAGTGTTCAGTTCTGCAAGTACATATTTAGAATGAAGTTCATAAATGTGATTCAGAGAAAGTCAGAAGTAAGAAATAAAGATTGATTTTGTTAATAATCGCTGGTTAATTTTCCTTTGATTTTTCTCTAAAATTCCCAGCATACATTATCTTGACAGAAACTACAAAAGGTCAATCTGTGCTTTGGCCAGAGAGTAAATTATTCTCTCTGGGCATTAAAGTACCAGTTGCCTATTCATGCGCTAGGTGCTGGCTCCGTTGTGGGGGGTTTGGTGTTCTTCAAAAAACCATACCTTAATCCCAACGTATTTGGATGGAATAATGGGATGTTCCAGCGTGGGGAGGGATGACTCATTAACCTCTTTTCCAACCATCACTTTTGTGGCCACATCAATGAAGTCCACACCCAGAGTCTTCGATACAAAAGGGAAGGAGCGCGAAGCCCTCAAATTGCACTCTATTACCTGATGGGATTAGAAAGGAGAAACACCGGGGTCAGACACTGTGCAGTGAAGAAATAGATTGATTTGTATTTCTGGAAGCCAGTCCTCACTCTTATTGGCAGAGATGCTGTTTAGATTGCAAAATAAGAGACACAGGAGTTGCATTCAATATTCCAAACAGCGATGAGGGATGGGTAGTGGCCAGCTTGAGATACAAGGAGCCTCATGTTCTGCAACTGAGTTTCATCTCTATTGTCTGATAATTAGAACTGAGAATAATCTGGAGTTCACTTTGAAAAACATGTTTTACTGTAGCCTAAGTTAATGTGTAAGAGGCATGAAGACTTATGTGCAGGCATTAGGTATGACCTTTAAAAGCCCACCTTGTTCTTTTACCCTGGTAATGGCACCTCACAAATGACTGGGCCATCCTTACCAACTTCCATCTACATGTGAAAGTCATTCAGTGGCCCAAGCAAGAAACAGAGAAGTTCTGTATCCTGCTGAGAGGTGCACCATGGAGTTTGTTAGTTTAAGAGGAATTGCTGAAAGTGAGAATGAAGGGAGAGTGAAGCAGGGAAAGAACAGGTAAGTTAAGAGAGAATGGAAAAGGGGGAGTTATCCAGAGAAAAGAATAAGCACAGCTGAGGGGAAGCAAGGAGGGAAAACTCCATTCTTCCCCTCTGTGGAGTTTCTGAATAACTGTGTGTGAAACAGGAGAAAGGTGAAGAACAGTCAGTACATTTTTCTCAACTAATAACCCAAAAAGGATCTTTCACTGATACTACATCTTTCTGTACCATAAGGTTTTCTTTCCTGTCAGCACTTCCTCAGTCATACTCTGCTCATATCCCTCTGACCTTCTTCCATTAGCAACAGAGAGTCAAGTGCTCCCCATAAAGGGTCAGATATCTGCTGTACTTCTGTTACTGATAGCTCTGAGGACCACGCTATTTAGATAACCATCTTCATGGCTTACATTAAAGGCTTAAACACTTAAAATTGTCTTGCTTTCTTTCCTGTGCCTTAGAAGACTTATCTTAATGACTAAAATAGCTAAAGAAGAGAGAGAATACCAGAGATCTAAAAGCAATGACATTCAGTTCATGAGGCGCAGGTTCTGATATTGTCTGTCATATTCAAAACTGAGAGCTTTGGGTGGAACAGCAGCCACAGTAACACAAAGTTAGTGCTGATAAATAACCCAACTGGATGTACTTCACCCTCAGCCTGAAGGCAGGGGAGGATGCTCTCTCCCACAGAGAGCTGTGTGACTAGGGGTGGCACAGGAGAGCCACACTACTGCCACAGAGTTTCAGTGGTACAGACCAGAGGAACCAGGCACCTGACAATGCAAAGCAGAGCCTGACTTCCTCCAGCAGTCACAAGAGCTCTTACCAGCACATCGTTGCCTTGCACCAAGAACTGAATGTTGAATGGACCAGAGATGGCAAAGGCATTTGCAATCTTCTTTGTAGCAGCTTTCACCTGCAAAAATAAATTAATTTTAAAAAGGTTAAAATGTGTATGCATATATAAAAGATACATAAATCCCACTAAATATACAGCATCATATAAATAAATCACCTCACATGTGAATTCCTCTAAATATCCTATCTCTCTGCCTGAGCACATGGCCTAGCATATTTTTTTGGCAACAATATTATCTTTCATTATCTTATGTTTGATTTCCTTTGTAACCTGGAGCCTGAAGCAACATTTGAGGGCAGAAATAAAAATCAGCAGTGTGTGTGCATGAGAGAGAGAGAGAAAACAGGAGAAAGCCAGGGAAAGGAGAAAGAGAAGGAGTACAGCGTGCCCAGCCTGTAGCAATCCCAACACCGCACACCGGAGCCTGTTTACCTTTCTTGGTGAAATAATGAATAACGATGCTTTGCCATTTGACATTAACTGCTGAGTTTTACATGTGTCCCTAAAGCCTTTGCCCAACACGCTTATCCCATCACAGATCAGTGGGACGTGTCTCAGCAGATCTACTCTGGAACAAACTGGGAGAAAACACTATGGTCTTATTTTCTAGGTTTGCCAAGAAGTCACGTGCCACTTCAGTACAAGCATTTGAACTGCTTTGCTCCAGGACATGACTATTTTCAGAAACAAGGCCCTGGACATTCTTGTAAACAAAACTGGACTGTTGTTACAGCTTTTATGAGCTTCCAGACAAACCCTTAACAGGATGACATCACAGGGGATGGCACAGTTCATTTAGAAAATGCATGGTGACAACTCGCTCTCTATCATGAGATCTATTCTGGAAAGGGGGAAAAGTCAAGATTAGGTGAGGTGTGTTCATCCTGACTGCCTTTCTGGAAAAGCAGGCAGCTGGAATATCATACACCTCATCTAAGCATTGAAGGACTGCGGTAGAAAAGGAAGTGGAAGGTGACCCATGGCACATATATGAATTAGACTGCTAGGGAAGCTGGTTCCAAATGAATGAAATAAGTAAATCCAATAGGTCTGAAAGTGTGTATATGTACTGCTTAAGTGGATGGGATACAGTTCAGATGATCCTACGTGGGGTATAGCAAATCACAGGGCACACTGACATCCTACACTTGCACATATCACACTGGTCTTTAAAAAAAACACATCAGCAATTTGATTTCTCCATTGGTGACTAAGTTCTCCCAAGCAAGGGGTGAAAGTGAATTCAAACTCTTCTCTTTTCAGTGCTAAAGCAACACCAACCTTCTCCAAGGCTCCCTGGCTGATAGTCTGTGTGGGTAACACAAGGGTGGCATCTCCAGAGTGAACGCCTGCGTCTTCCACATGCTCTGAAATAGCATGTGAAATAACCTGCATGCAGTGACAAGAGATCAGTTAGTCACCTCGCCCTCTCTCCTGAACTGTGCCCCCATCTCCAGCCCAGCAGTCTCCTGAACAGAGCTGTATGCAAAAAGAGGATACAGCCGGGCAAGGAAACAAAAGGGAATTCCCCAAGATCTGGGGGAGAAGAGGCCTGAATCAGACTCAAGGCATATGAACAAGGGGATCACATTAGAGTCTTTCATACTGTAGTTAAACAAACTGTGAACGAACCTAAAAATGTTGCCATTCCCCAACAGAAACAAGCGTGGACTGACATAATTTGTATTCCCCCCCACCGCTTTTGTGGTGTTTTTATCATGACAAAAGCAGGCAGGGGAAACTCAGGCCTAAGGATTTAAACTGAATGAACTGCATCAAGGCACGCTGCCCCGATACTGAAAATGTGGTCTTGTCTGCTGGTTAAAAATGAAGGTTGAAAACAGTATTTATGTTAAATGAGAAGTTTGTGGGTTTTTGTCAGAACTCTTTGATTAGTAATGAAATGTAAAATGAAGCTGAATAATAGAACAACTGTGGTAATATCATAACACGTGCTGATACAATTCTGATCAAAGTAATTTGTGAAGCCAGTGATTTGTGAACCCAGTAAAAATTGTATTTTAAAGAATTCATTCACATGGTTAAGCAATGCTTAAAAAATAACTACTTAGATGTATACAATAAGGTAGGTTGAGCTTTTCAAGCACAATGTTTTAGGACCCAAGATGCATTAGTGTCTTCTTGTTTCTCTACTCTTCTCAGCAGGAACCCATGGCTGCATAGTAAATCGTTCAAACCATACATTTTTGCACATCTCATCTTGAAAAGCAAGTTTAATATTAAAGAAAAGCAAAGTTCTTACTCGTCCTGCCTTGGCTACAGCATCCATTTCCACCTCACGGGCACCTTCAATAAATTTAGTGAGTACCACAGGGTGATCCTGTCATCAAGAAAAGATAGAAGGAGGAAGTTTTTATTTGAGAATATTTGGGGACCATCCAAGTGCTCCACCATTCATCACTGGAAAACTTTTGGAAGCAGAATCCTACAATGCCAATCTATTAATATCCTTATTTCCACAGATAAGTGAACTTTACAAAGAAATAAGGGGTGGGGCGGGGGGGGAAACTTGGCATAGTTTCCCTAAAGCCACTGATGTGTTAGTTTGAGTCCTCTGTAATGTCACCATGACATTTAGGGCAAAACCACCATGAGTTTTTAAGTGAGATCATGACAAAAATAAGATAGTGGGATACATGCATGGATCCAGTGACTTTTGATCCTGTCTCTTCAAGTCCTTGATGCCTCCCAGCCACCTCACTGGACATACTGCTTCACAAAGTAATGGAATCTTGGCATACTTAATGACTTTGTATAGCAGCTGTTTGCTATTTTTAAGAGTTGTGTATTTTGGGCAACTGAACCGTCCCTTTCTCATTTCTCTGCCTGGTTTCCTAAGTCTCGGAGGGAGAAGCTGCCACTAATTATAGCTGGCCAGGAATGGCCTGTCCTTGACTCTCAATACCCTCCCTGGTACACATTGCTTTTCTTCCTCCTCTTCCTGCTTATCTCTGGGATGCTAGCACACACTTCCCACTCTCCTCTAAATGCTTTCTCCTCCCAGCCACCTGCTCCAACAGACAGTTAAAGATCTAATCCGTATTCTTCCTGGACGGCTTCATGTCTCAACATTTTACCTGCCCCATCCACTATTAACTGCCTGTTATTTATTAGGGAATAAAATAGAATAAATGTCAGTCTGTGCATGCTCAAAAGGCTCCTCTTGAAAAAACACAAAGAGACTCCAAAAGTTACAAGACACAATTCCTCACATTTATCAGCACAAGGGTAAATTCCCAGGCAAGGACAATGCCGCAGCCTATGCTCTTTTAGAAATTTAGTGGCTTGTGTCCTGTAGCTTTCTGTATTGCTGCAGTTCTTCACCAGAAGGTTTTATATGTGCACACGGCCTTGTTTAATCTGTCTCCACTCACACAAGAAGTTCTGAACATTATTGACAACATAAATGCCATAATGACAGAGAACCATAGCAGCAAAGGAGCTAAAACAACAGAACAGTGCTGGTCTGACACTTTATCTGGAGCTGCTCTGTTGGATGGAGAACTAGGTAAGGCTTTGTAACCACAAAAATGAAGCCTCTGCCCCACAAAGATGCTCATGTTCAGTTGTATGCTCACTGCTAACTTCTGTGGAACCCCTCACAGGCTACAAAGCCTTGACCAGACTAAAGAAACCTCCCCGATTTAAAAGCTGAGCACAGCACTTTTGTTCTGGTTTGGTTTTCACTAGCTTAGCTTCAACTATACTATAGCTTTTGTCAGTATAAATAAAATTTAAAAGTCTTCTCTTAGCAGTCTGAGTACACTGGCAAAAAGTTCAGAATTAAAATCTCAGGTAAGTCTGCAGGATCAGGGCCAGGGCACCCAGTGTGCAACTGGTCATGTCTGCAGCAAACGCCAGCGCCTTGTTTGTGCAGAAGAACTGGACATCAAAAGGATCCTATAAGAATATCCACTCCTTCCCCTAGGAATACAGCACATGTTGCCAAGACTCTACAACTTCAGCTCCCAGCAGGGCCTCCTGTACAAGGGATGAGACCTCCCAGCAATGAAGACAACACTGCCCAACTCATGCCAATCAAGCTGTGACAAGTTAAGCTGTCTGAGGATCTTTTTCTTGGGCTTCAGCCTCCTATAGGGTATCCTTTGCTATCATAAAGCCATCCAGTAGCATGAGAAAACAGTCTATCCCACAGAACGTGGTTTAAGGCTGCTACCTGGTCTGCTTCTGGGGAGGAGGAAGGGGAAACACAAAGCAGATTACTTAAGACAAAGTACAGAGAAGCTATGATTTTTAGGAGGCTGAGTACTAAGTATCCAGTTTCTACCACAGGTTGACCCTGTAAGTCTTTTGACAATTAGATATGCAATTCCTTCCAATGGAAGTAACGGTGGTACTCTCCTACTTTCAAAAATCCCTTTCAAGATGTTCAAAGATGATAATAAGTGGTCTGCTTGCATCCATACTAACCTATCCTTCAGGATATTACTACTTCCATTCCATCTTTTCTTGCTAAAATGCTAAACTTCCATCATTTGCCTCATACACCTAAAACCCACAATTTTATTCTTGTTCAAGCTTTAACCACCTAAGAAATCCCCTGAGCAATCAGCAACATGTCTGGTTTCGATAGCCAGTTGTGTCTCCAGATAGTTCCTCTTTGACTTCATGATTTGTAATGCCCAGACTCCAGTGACAGTCGAGTTTACAGTGCAACAGTACTGTTCTGAACAGTGACCATTTAAAAGAAAAAAACCCATGAAAAACCTGCAGAAGCAAACAAACCAAAAAGTGAGGCCAAACTCAGAGGCTGTTAAAAGGTCAGACTTTGAATTCTGAATGTTCTTTGTTCAACCTCAATTGTTTCAAATTCTCCTCCTCCCATATTCTCTTCTCTTCAAACATCTCTTGCACAATAACATTAATAGAAGGTACAGATGAAATTCAGGCTTTGAGTTGTTTACTATGTTCTGGGAAAACTTCTCAGAGTTTTCTTTTCTAAATTTCAACGTACCAGACCAAACCCTTCCCTTTTCTAAAAAAAGGCACTTTAAAAGGCCCAGATTAGCTTTTGAAAAACATTTAAAATGGAAACCAGAGCTTTTATCTTCCTCATTGCATACTCTGCAGATCAATAATCCCACTGGATTAACAGTAAGCAGGCAGCAATCCTGCTTTTGTATCAGAGGAAAATGGAACTCAGTACATGATTTGGAGTTAAATGTCATAGTAAAACCTTGCAAATGTTCCCGTGTTTAAAAGGGTAAAAAAAAAAGTCTTTAGTGAGAGAGAAGACACCAGTGTGAAGTTTTATAACTGTTCAAAACAGCCAGGCAAAGCAGCTCAGAAATTGAGTGAAAGATGCTGTTGGTTCTTTGCCGGTTGGCATAACGTGCTACTGGGAAGCTTGAATGGCATAGGAAGAGTCCCAGCCCATCAGTCTACACCTATTTATATAATTAACTGGTCAGCACTGGATTCCTGGGTACAAAAACTAACTGCTGTCCCCACTCCATGCTGGCATCCTAGTAGTATCGGTAAGGATGCCTGCACAGGCTCCCCCACCTTCCTGTTAGGGAACAAACTGAGGAGTCAAACTCTAGCTTCACTGCCTTCTCCCAAAACTAGGAAGGAAAAGGGTGAGGAAGGCACAATACTGAAACAAAGAGATGGAATACATGGTAGAGGTGAAACAAATACAGCAAGACAAGAAGAAAAAGCAGTAGCAGCACAAAAACTAGTACCTGAGAGACTCTGGTGGCTTCAGCTAAGAACTTCTTCATTTCCTCTTCGGTGAATACTACATTCATTGCAGACCCACTGTGAGAAAGGCAAGAAAAGAGAAGAAAAACCAGGTTAGCTTCCCTCAGGGCTTCATGCGAGATATCAGTGTTGCCAACCACCTCTGCAGGACAGAGGGGCCAAGCAAGCTCCTGACTCAAGCTGTTGACCAGAGCTGGTGCCTAATGAACCACCATTATACTTCCCGGAGGAGACGGATGACTTCCAGAACCACAACAAAGAATCAAATAAAGAACTGTGCTTGTGCAGCCTTAGCACTGCTGCCAAATCCCCCTTCTGACCCACAGCTTTAAAGCCACCCCTAAGGCGAAGGAAATAGCTACTCACCCCGTGAGCCCCGCTAAGGACCCCGACTTTCACCATATGTGCAGGTTAGCAGTGAGCTCAGGACAAAACAGATGCTTTGCTCATTTTAACCCAGCTGCTCATCAGTGACAGAGGAAGTGAGGAATGTACCAGCAACCGGTGGCAGTGTGTAAAGCAGATGGAACCGGCTGTTCTTTGCTGGCCGTCTCACTGTTGCCCCTCCCCTAATGTCCCAGTCCTTAACAGAGAGGTACCACAGGTACAGACCCTGTATCTGAAAGCTACTTTGAAGTGCAGCTGTCAGTAGTATCAGAGGGGCGATTCGTGAGACCATGGGTGAACAGTCAGTGCTTCAGGCCCCTTTTACAGACAGGAATCTCTTAAAAGAGACATCACATTGGTTGTTTCTACCATTGATGCTCACCTTCCCCTTTGTTTTGGCTGGTAAGCCCACAGAGGCTGTGGGGAAAAGCAGAGGCAGGATCTACCCATGAAATCAATCACTTTAGCCTAAGATAAATAGACACAAGTACCTGGGTGATTATACTTACCAGGCTACCTCTTCAGCTGATGTAAATCAATAGAGTTCAATTAAATCCATGGACCTATGTCAGCAGCAGCACCACTGAGGATGCAAGCTGGTACCCACAGTACGTAACTAGTGGGGAAATGCATTTAGTTTTCCAAGGCAACTGGCAAATATTAAAGGCCATATCTGTCCAGAGGATGAAGAAGTCTAGCTGTGGATCTGCTGCTGCTCTGCAAATCGGGGCCAGGCAGCGTGCTATGCTAGGGCTTTTCACTTTCTATTTCCTCAAGTCTGACATTCTGCAGTTTCACCTCGCTCCCTGAGGTCTCCCTAACCTGTCCAAAGGCCCTTAAACAAATACTTACATTATACTGAATTTAATACAGATAGAAATAGCAGGCTAAAAGAAGTATTCCCTAAAAATCTGGAGGAGAATTACATCAGGAGAAGTTTCCAATGCCCTACTGATCTGAATGCTAGTTTTAAACTTTGGTTTGCGACCCTCCTGCAAGCTTCAGAAACCAGACAAAAACCTCACATTCAGCAGTGTGCTTTAAAGGACATTTCCTTGAAGGCTGAACACAGAAGAGATCCTTCTCCTTCTTTGCAAATAAAAAGACTATGTTTTTCTCCCATGAAAATGAATATTGCACCCCTTCATTTTGATATGTGTCCGTCTCAAATTTATCTTCCCTTGCAATTTGTGCCCAGAAAACCGCATCTCTGTGCCTACTCATCCAGCTGTGAAGAAACTCCTCACAGAAGAGGGATCATTTAGAACACGTGAGTTTGCTGCACATATGTGCTGGTGTAACTTCTCCAAAAAGTTCTAGCTGTTGGAAGCGTGTGGCTCTGTACAAAATCTATTTAAAGAGAAGCAGGTGCCACAGGGTAGGGACATAAAACATGCCTGAAAGCAGAGAAGCTTATTAAATAAGCTAAATTCAAAAGATGTGCTGTCATTTTCTGAAAACAAATGTCAAGCCCAATAAATGGCCTCAGCATGTTCCCTTCTACTTTTCCGGGCTTAATTGTACAGGTAGCAGTCACAGGAATATCACAGATGGTTCATGTCATTGGCCTTGAGATATGAAAAAGGTAATGCAGCTAAAAAGACATTCTTATGATTATGTTCTACGTTTGGTCCCTGCCTGATGGACATAAGGGATCCCTTGGCTTCTTTTATGGGTTTGAGCAGCTGTCCCGCCTGTTAAGACAGGCGGCTTCATGCCACATGCATAGTGTTTTCCCCACATCCCCTGAAATTAGTCTCCCCTGTCTCAGGAGGCTTTTGTGGTTCTTGTCCTCAGGTTCATGGGCTCTGCTGGTTGAGCCTTACCTCAGAACATAGGAAGGCCTCAGCAAACACGGGTAACTCACAGAACTTGCAAATTCAACTGCATCTCTCTAAAGGAAGAGAAAAACATGCTGTGAACAAGAAAATATGTTGAAGTCACATCAAAATTCCAACTCCAACTATATTTTCTAGTAAACTCTAGAAAACTCTAGTAAACTCTTAAATATATTTTCTAGTAAACTAGCCATTAAGATTGGAGGGGGTACATGTAGGGGACCACAGCCTAAGCTGAACATAATACACAGCTTCTCGGTTCCAAGGCTGTTATCTTCAAACACCTTCCTATTCATACAGCTTCTCCAGGACAGCAGAGCAGTGCTAACATCTCTCTATTCCTTTGCAATCTCCACCTGCTAGAACAGTTTTCAAGGCCAGCAGGATAAAATAGAGTAGTTTGAGAGTGGTCCTACGAGTGGTTTGGGTGTACATATGTCACGTTGTGTAAAGATGACTTGAAGACACTTCCCTTCCAGTTTCCATCCCACTCCCAACAACGCTATAGCATTGCTTTACAGGGATCAAAACCTTCTTCAACATCAGCAGTAAAAAAACCCCAGTGAAACATCTTCAGAATCTTGACAGGTATCAGTAAGCAGATGCTTATAGCAGCCCCCAGCCACTTCATCACTCCCCATATGTACATCCCAACTTACCAGTGTGCTGACTGTCTTCCAGGGAGCCTGGGCCACATGCAGCTCATCCAGAATAGCTGAGAATACGGAGCGATCTTCTGCCTGGTCTATCTGTGAAGGATTTGTGCCAAGGATCTTCACTCCGCTTTGGTGCAGTGGCACTGCCAAGTTATTGGGAATCTGCCCACCTACAGAAATAATGCAACCACTGCATCCCTGTTGGCAGAGCGAAAGGGGAACAGTCATGTCCAGATTAGCTTAACACTAGGAGCTGTTTTATCAAGGAGTCCAATATTTAAGATGACATCACTTTTCTGGTTGTTGTGAGCCAAGGCAGATCATAATCGTGCTGATACAGAGGCGACCAAGCTGATTCAGAGTGTGCAGCCCCTCTAAAACAGCAATATCCTCCTTGATGTCAGTCAACAAGACCACAGTTACTTGAGGTCAAACTCCCCAGGAAACTATAGAAATCTGCAGTGTTTGCATGCCTTCTGACATCAAGCCAAGATTTTAACTTCTGCTAGAACCACAGACTGTTACCTTGTTTTGGTATCATGTTTGGGTGCTTTTGCTTTCCCAGGAAGGATAAGCACTGAGCTAACACTCACTCTCTTGCTTTGCTGTGCTATGAAAACCTCACACCCCACAAGGAAACTCAAAACTCCAATCAGTGGGGTAGGGTCTCACTCCCACGTCCTCCTACGCAGGTAGACACAGGCACCATCACTTCAATCAAGGCCACTCCCAGCCCCCCACTGCAACCTTTGGGCACAGCAGCATGAACAAACAAGATGGTTTAGGTCCCCTTTCTTTCTCAGCCCAGCTCTTCCAAGAAAACAGCCTCTCCCATGCTCACAGCCAGACAATTCCAGAGTAGGAGCTGTTTCGCGCAAACTGCTTTGTACTACAGAGTCACAAGGCAGAAACCCCCAGCAGAGACACAATGGGAAACAACTGAAATTCTGTTTTTCCTAGCCCCAGATGTCAGCCTTTAAGGAGCACTCACTGCTGACCCCTTGCTGGCCTGCACAAAGCAAAGCAAGAGTCTAGTTCCAAACCATCAGCCCAAACCATCAGCCAAGCCCACGGTGGTGGATTACTCTGACTACACTTCTTATTCCCAACCAGCTCCTCATTTCTGGTAGCACATCTGATAGTAACAAATCTTTCAGCCAAACCATCACACGTGCTCATTTCTACCCAGGCAATTTGCAAAAACTTTGATTCCAGAAGCGATGAGGCAGCGCAGGTGTCACAGCATCCTCTGGCCACAACGGCACATTCCATGTTCAGCACTGGGAGACCACAACATTTTAAGTGAGGGAATAATAAGCAACAAATAACAAGAGACAGGCGAGTTTGCTTGCAAACACAAATCCTTCTTCAGGTACAAATATAGGGGTTTTTTTTACATAGAACCCCTAAGGCTTTCAAGTGCAATCTAGTCCAGTGTGAAAATTTTCACTAGTAAAAGAAAGCCTTAGATTCCCTGCAACAATCACTAGGACATAGATTACGTTTAGACTGCTTAATAGTTGAGGGTAATTTAATAATGGGTACTTTAATTCCAAATCAGAGCTGGTGAAACTTTGCCCAAAGGAGAATCACCACAGTTCAGCAGTGGTGAAGGGCTCTCTTGGACCAAATGTGCTTTACACAGTTCTACGCACTTCTAACAAACAAGAAACATTTATCAAGTGATCCACGGTTTAGCTCTATCTTTTACGTTATCAGTGTTCTTTTAATTAACAAGTGTGCTTTTCCTGAAAAGAGGTTAGACCCACTGGCCTTCCTGGAAGAGGACCTTCTTAATGAGGGATTTAAAGGGATTTGGGAGTGGCAGATCTGTAAGCTGAGAGCAGGATGGGCTAGAAGTGACTAAGAAAAAGCAGGTGATAAATGCCAGCACAAACCCTGCTCAACTTTAATGTAGTTGATTTCCTATCATAAAAGCCACTAAAAAAGTCTGGCATTTAACCAGCACTTATTATCCTGAGGTCTACAAGATTATTATTTGCTGCTAATATACAGTGCTGGAGATACTTTTTTCCCCTTTTCACTTTGCCGTCACTTATGGGATGATGCGCTGCTGCTGGCCAACAGCAACCATCTGAAAGAACATAGGACATGGAGCAAAACATGCCTCATTAATTGAGAGTGGAGCAAGGACAGAGGCTGTTTTGTGCCCACCTGGGGTTGTCTCATGACATCCAAGGTTGCCGTCTCCAACTCAGAAGAAAAATCTGTTCCTTACTGCTTCCAGACCCATCCAAAACACAGTACTTATCTCTAGTCCCCAGCCCCCTTATCATCCTACAGCGACAAGAACCAGACAGTGAATAAAGCAAACCCCTTCTTGCAGCTTGGAATGGTTCCTGCTTGATAAGAAGTCAACCTAGTTTTTCTGCCAACGTCAACCAACATCTTAATCTATCCTCAACATACTTGAAATGCAAGTGTCCTGGCTTCTCTTTGGCTGCCACTTATTCCTTCCTTTAAAACTACTCTAGTCACCGAGCTTCTAAAATCCAAATAGTGTCTGCATCAAAGTTGGGGAGGCAGTAGGGACTCCATCCCCAAAGAGACAAAGGAGATAGCTTATTCAAGCAGAGAGCAAATAATCACCCACTCATTTTTACACAAAAAGAACCACAAACAGAGACCCAGCTGCCACTTCTTCCTTTAAAATTCTGCTGTGAATTCCCAAAGCTTGCTCTTGCCCAAAGAGCAGCCCACTGTCCTGCTAGGGAACAGGACTGCTCCACTGAGAAAGCTGGGAACACAGAAATGGACTCCACTGCGTGTCACTTCATCATCAGACATATTTTAATTATAAAGAAAATTAATAACAGCCTTTCCATGAGATATCTTTAAAATACACTCTATACATAATCAAGTGAAAGAAGCCTAAAGAGAATTATTTTTCCCTTTATAAGAAAAAAAAAATTACTCTTTTTCTTATTGCCTTGCTTTTATGTCATTAGTAATAGAGTTGGGTTTTCTTTTTCCCTGAGTTTGAAAACAAATTAGACTATTAAAATTGTACCTAAAAGCCTCCTTTAGTTTTATGAATTGTTTCAGAATGATCCTAGAAACTAGAAAAGGATCAGAAGAGACCCTCAAGCAGATAGATATTAAAATAAAAAGGGAACATCTTCTCTGGAAACAAAAAGGCAATAAATCTGAAGGAACGAATTTTTTTCTTTATTTTAAATTATTGTCCTCCTAGACTACCACCTGACTTGGCACATTCACAGTAAATTAAACTTCCCTCCAAAGCATGTCTCTGTTGTGCAAAGCTCAGCCTCTGGTGAGTCAGAGCAGCTGCAAACATCCAAGGCTGGCTGGAGAGGGAGAGGTAAAAGGCGACGTGAGGGAGAGAAAGAGGAGGGACAGTGGAGTACCAAGATGGGGCTGTGAGAAGTTGTGAGTGGTTCTTGGGAGGTGGGTTCCAGCCCCCACCAGTTTCACTGGTAACCTTAATGCAGCCTAATCTGTCTAATCAGAAAAACCAGGACAAGTCACCACACCTGTTTATTTGAACTTAATAGTTGCCTGAGGTTTGCTAATCCCAACACATTAAGGGAGTACTGAGGACAAAGGGTCGTGTCCAATGTTTGTGGATGGATTTACATGTGGTTTGCCAAAGAGACAGGACTTCTCAGAGTGTTTGCCCCTGTTCATTGGAACACCAGAGGAGGCTAACAAGCAGCAGAACAGTTTAAAGGTCTGAAATCATGGGACTATTCACGCTTTGTACATGAAGCTGGGAGAGATGGTTATGTGCAGGTGGGAGAGGGATCTCAGATACAGATCTTGAATTTTTAACTTGATCATTTTCTTAGGGACTGACTTCCAGCTGCATTTGCCCAAGGAATAGTCTGTTAGCAGGATATTAGCATTAACAGGATATTGGCTCACTCATTTTTTTAAAAACAATGACATACAGCAAATAATATATTTTAGGCTACACTCTGCTGGAGGTCTGGAGCCTGTCCCCAGGTCTGCCTGTGTCCTTTTGCAGGAGTCTGTGCAGTCTCTACTCCTCAGAGACTCAGTTTCTCTACTTGCAAATCAGACATAATGATACCGTTCCCATTTGTCACTACTAACAAAAGTGTTCTAAAACAGCTGAGTATTTATTATTCATCTTGGGATTTATTAGACAGCACAACCCTAACTTCAGATGTTTAGGCTCAGATGGCTTTAACACCTCCAGAGCAAACATCAAATTGGTTGTTTTCACACCGAATCAAAGTAGCAGAACCCTATGCAAGCTCCCAGCACCTTTCTGCTCCCCCTTTTTATTCCCACCACCTCAGCTCCTGCTGCCTCATTCCCTGTCTTCTCTCCCCTCACAATCACTTTCTGGTTTACTTCACAAGCAGGACAGACTAAGGACATGCCCAGAAGCATGAGGACAGTCCAGCTGATGAGCACGACTGGCTGAGCAAGGGCAATTGCGAGCAGTGTCCCTCCTCTTCAGCTCTGGGTACCAGAGGATGCTGCTATTAGACCTTGAGATCTGCAATTCATCAAGCCCTGCTGTGACAAGCAGGATAATACACATTTCAATATGTATGTGTTCTTCTTTTCACATATTTTTCTTACCCAACTCGCTAATTACTAGCACGATGTGTTTAAATGAGTAGTTGCTCCCTCATCACCTATCTCTACCTTCTTTTTGATCCTGCAGTAATTAGATGCTGTGTTTCATCAGTGTTATTTGTCTGACAAACTGTCTCACCGGTTTCCTCCATACCCCAAGTTCAGGAGTTCAGTTTTGCTTAAGTAAACAAGAGTTCAATGCTCTTAGAGCCAAGCCTCCCAGATAATCCTAAAGCATTCAAAAATCCGCCCTTGAGACACCAGAGAGCCAACGGAGTCTTTTGGCCTGTCCTAAATCAATGCTTTCCAGTAACAGTCTCTCTTTTCATGAAAATTTAAAGATGATGCAAAACAACATGCACAAATAGGAAAGCATGAACATGCAATCTAAAAATGGTCCTAGACGGTATTTTGCAAATGGTTTAGGAATAGGGCCTATGGATTGAGACGAGTTCTGATGTGCTCTTCCTTGGTGCCAAATTTGGGAATGATCAGTGTTGTCAGGTTATAAAACCCTTTGAGAAACTTGCACCCATTCACAAAAGAAGATGATCTCAAATCATCACATACTGGGAAAAACTGCTGAGAAAAACCATAACTTTAACAATGCCCTGGGTTGTGCAGAGCTGCTTCAGCAAGTTACACAGCCAACTTCAACTGAATTTCAAAGCAGACGAAGTTCCTGTAAGAACCTTTAAAAACCTCAGCAACAAATCCAAGATGAGTGTGTGACCAGTTAGAAATCAACATTTTACTGGGACCAACTGTTTACATTACCCTATCCTCCCATTACCAAATCTGTCTGGGACTCTTCTCCGCCTCTTAGTATCAGCACTTCCAAACACTTGAAAACTCCTACACGGACAAGTGCAATGTCTGGATCGGGAGCTGGAGCGTGTTTCGGTTTGATGGCAATTCCAATGCCCCTTCCTGACCCGCCTGCCCGCATGCTGGACCACATCCATGACATTGCTACTGTATTCCAAGGCCAAGGCGGGAAGTTCTGGAGCACAGGTAAGCGTTATGCGAATAACTTGTTCTACTGCTTCAAGGGGAGTACTTGTGCTTGAAGTCAAGGATATGCTTAAGTGCTAAAGCTCAGAACCACAAGGGCAGAACAATTTGTGCAATAAATGACTGTGCAGCAAATTAAATCTGCTTGTAAATATTGCACAATATGGCATCTTGCAAAATAATTTAATATTTATTTGGCATTCATTATTGAGCAGTCTGCTAGGAACATCAACGATGTGTAAAATGCAACATCGGGATCCAAACCAAACAGCTTTTGCTAGCACGTTCTCCCCCTCTCGCCCCCAGCTGCTCTTCCAAAGCGAGCTAGTGACATGAATTTTGAAAACTTTGGTTTGCTTCATGGCTTTTTATTGTGCTTCTGCTTTTCTTTACCTCATATTGGTAGATGTCCAGGATCCTTTCCAATGACAGCTCCTCAAAGTACAGTCTGTCACACTCATCAAAATCTGTGCTCACCGTCTCCGGGTTGCAATTCACTACGACGGTCTTGTTGCCAAGTTGACGCAGCGTGCGGATACTGGAGACAGCACACCAATCGAACTCCACGCTGCTGCCTTCCAGGAGACAGAAAAGTGGGCAAGGAAAGGAAGGATGCAGAGAAGAAAACATAAACAGACATTCTCAGCACTCAAGCTTAAAACAGAAAGAATAAAACCCCAACAAACAGTGTTGCCTCCTGTCAGCTCAGAGCAAGAAATCTAATTCTCCTCCCATGGAAACTAATCATCCACAAACACGAGTCTCCAAGTACAACAGGAAAGTTGGCTCAGCTGCTCAGGAGTGACAGGCTTCCAACACGTCTGTCATCCTGTGCTCATAAACACTCCTGTTTGCTCTTGCTGCCCATCCAGCAACGTGCTTCCCAACCAACATCCCAACCAACACGCTTTCAGACAACCTGAAGAAGCTGAGAGATGACCAAAGCGAGCATCTGTTACTGTAAGACAGCTCTGTTTACTCCAGGAAACATGAAATGTTTGTACAGATGTGGTTTAAAAGCCACAAAACTGAAGAGTTTTTTACCTTCCAGAAAAGCAGAGGATAGCTAACCTAAAAACAGAGAAGTTACAACTCAGTGGCTTTGACCTTCCTGCACGCTGACTCTAGATAGAACGACACTTTTAGAGCCATTCTCTGATCTTTTTATCTTGGTTTAAAGGCCACAGTGACTGGGGCAAGCACGCTCTACTGTCCTGATCCCCAAGTAAGCACCG
This sequence comes from Porphyrio hochstetteri, assembly GCA_020800305.1. Lineage (NCBI taxonomy): Eukaryota > Metazoa > Chordata > Aves > Gruiformes > Rallidae > Porphyrio > Porphyrio hochstetteri. Next base: position 4,120,296 of record CM036910.1, on the reverse strand, counting down.
TGGCCACCTCTAAAGGAAAGAGGCACAGAGCGTGTCACCTGGTGCTTGGTTTTGGGCAAACAGCGAGACTTGGGCAGAACTGCAGGCTGCAGGCCAACACTGCAGTCCAGGCCTGCCCTAACAGCTACTAACAGCCCAGAAATTTCTACACTCAAACATCGAAGAGGGGTACCATAAACAGAGAATGATGCATATTAAAAACCCATCATTAAATGGATATGCTTACAGTCTACTGGAAAACCTTGGCCTCATCATGACGTGTTCACAGTCATTACATGATCATTAACCACTGATATCATTATTTTTATATGTAATTGTGTTACGAGATATATTGGAGATTCAGGTGGTGCTTAATTGCTGCCTCTACCACCTAGTCACAAACAGATGGCTGTCACAGGTCACTCACTGACAGGCATGCTACTTATTTCCCTACTTCTGTCAAACAGGATCCTCAAAACATGCCTCGGTCTCAACCAAAACCCCACAGGAGAAAGACAGAAATCAAATCGGAAATGTTGCCTTTCCCCGAAGGGTCACCAGATGCTCATTCACTTTTTGCATCCCACTTCCATTATTCAGGGATTCTTGTGCACATAAGAAACCTCAACCTTGGGACACAATGGTCATCTGGAGCTCCCATCTGCTTTCTTTAGATACAACCTGGTGAAACAGCTGAAAGCCTGTAAGTATATCCCCGACACATCCAGTAACAGTCATGTTCAAACAGCGGGAAAAGGGAAGACAGCAAGTGATTAGTAATACTAGTAACGACTGTTGTGACATAACCAGACACCCAGAAGGTAATTACTACATTGATCCAGGCATGTCTTTGAATGCACTTTCAGGTTTCCACCATGTTAAATCTATGCACACACCTTAAATTTACGGGGTGTTCTGCTGGTCCATGCAGTTAGTGGAAGAACTCATTTACTGCTCTCGGGGCTGACTCGTAGAATCACAGGCCATGAATCAAGCCAACCCCTCTCCCAGGACAGGAGACAGGTGAAGATCAAATGTTGCCTTGAATATGTAGGCAATACCTCCACTGAGCAAAGATCACCCACTGCAGCTCAGGCCCTCAGTGAGCCATGAGGTATTTACATGTGCATGACAGCTACGCCAAAGCAAGCTCTGAAGTTCAAGAGTACAACTGCACCAATTCACAGCACATTTCTGTTTGGTGTATTAGCTAACAAGAAAACTTGGGGAAAAAAAAACCCTAAACTTCATTTTGGACAATTTTCTTTGTAAATACAATATATAGCATGACTTTTGAAATTACCTCATACTTCACCTTTGCAAAACTGTCAACAATTCAGGATTTTCCTGTAATATATTTCAAAATATTTTCAAATAAAATTCATAAGGTTGGGATTTTTTAATCTATGACTCTGATTTCACAAAGAAAATAAATCTTTAAAAAAGCAACATCCCGTGTTCAACTTCCACCCAAACAATTTAGCCCTTTCTGACCTGTTACTGTTTTGTAAATGTAGATGCACAGGCAACACTAAGTTGACACCACTAAATGACGCTTACATCCGGAAAGCACAGAGGGAAAGCACAATGCTTGTCTTTGAAGGCTAACAAAGGGAAACAAAAATCAACTTGGCTAGTAAAAAACAATCTTTGAGAGGTGCAAGTAATGGCTTCCATTAGCCACCTTCATTTAGCTTCAAGCTCTTCCAAAGACTGGCTTCATCTAACCAAAGCTACACAAGACCAAGATCAGACCCCTGTGACTAATCTAAGCAATTAGGAGTTGCAGGTGAATAGCTCAAAACATATTCACATGCATCTGATCTAATTATTAAACACCACTGCCATCCCTTTCATGTTTGTTTTTTGTGACTATGCTATGCAGTGTGTTGACTGGCAGAAGTGTTCACAAAAAATAAGCATCGTCAGGGAGTGTTCCTCCTGATTTCACTCATCTCAACGTTCTTACTGGAAACTTGAATTCAAAAAGACACATCCTACAAAGAGCAACAGGAGTATAGCACGGGACCTGTCCATCCAAGCAAAACAAATGGATGCAGCTTTAAATGTCAGCCTTCAGAAGCCATCACTGCTACTTGAGAGATGCAGAGCAAAAATACTTCTGAATAACAAGCATTTTTTTTTTCTTCTTGTCAATAATTGCAAGCTATTCTCAGGGATCCATGAAAAGAAAAAGTGAAAGTCATCACATACAGAATTCAGCAGTCTGCCTACCTGACACTCATGGCCATGAGGAAACTCTCATGCTGCATAATCATCTGAGTGGGTTGAAAAAACAGCACACAGAGCTGCTTATAGAAAAGCAGCCAAAGATATCAAAATATTTCCATAGTCACCTATACTTACAGTAGTAAAATGCATAGTAAGTAACAACACAGTCATGAGCTGGCAGTAAACATATAAGATAGGTGTGGGAGCAACAAACTTTTATACAAGATACGAGGTTCTCAAGACCTTAACACGTGCAAAAAATCTTAATCTTAAAAGAAATTCCCTAAAACTTTGTGGAAATCACAACTAAGTGGCAAAGTGAAAAGTAATAAAATTCTCCTGTTTTTTCCAGTGCGTGAAATGAAGTCTCCAAGCAAGTGTAAAAGGCGAAGCTTGTGTTAGGAATTGATGTCCTGTGCACGGTGCTCTGGAGGGCTTTGTCACCATATGAGAAGAGGAACAAATGAACCACAAGAATATCCAAAGAAGGCTCGAGGGTACAAGGAGAACAGAGGAGTTGTAAGAAAGATTTACCTATGTGATATGGTCCACAGCCCAACACCATCACTCCACAGTCATCAAATTTTACATCATGTTCCTGAGAAGGGAGGGAGAAAAGTCATTAGGTTCTGTACTCCACAGCACCTAACTGTGCTTTTCAGATTAAGCAGTTTCTGGTGCTCAGCCCATATCCAGAGCCTGATCCTTCAGGGCTCAAGTCTGATCTTGTTTACTGCAGTGTAAATCAAGTGCAGCTCTACTGGAATTAGTGGTGCTGCTCCCAAACCAAAGGAGATGCAGCATCTCTGGTTTGGCTATTGAGGCAGCCCAAGGAGCTCTCAAGTTTCACATAAAAAATGGATGTTAGGATGAGCTGGGTGAAACGTGAGTTCTGCATTCCCAGCACCTGACCTGTGGACAGAGGAGGCAAGTACAGGTGAGACAGGACAGGATTCTAACAACATTGGAGCATTAACACTAAATGCCCTGGATCAGTATTTGAGCAAGAGCAAGTTCCAGGCCTGCTGTGAGGTGATTATATGTAACACTATCCAAAATAATTGCTACAGAGACCGAGACATCCGCCAGACCTCCAGAAATAACACAGCGCAGGGGAAAGAGATCAGACTCGACAGCAGTGAGACTGTTGTTTCTGAACGCGCCTACCTGCCCGTTATACGTGATGTAGAGGTAATTAGTTACCGCTGGGTATTCTGCCGCCAGCGTGTCGATCTGTGTGAGGAAGAAGAGGAGGGATTGTGACTTGGCCAGTGCAAGATCTTTCTTACATGCAACTGTTTGGGGGTTTTTCTTTTCCCTCTTTCCTTTTCCACTCCTATTTCTGTCCTATTATTTTCCCATTGTGTCTTTCCTCCCAAGGAGGTGATCTGATGCTGGTGACATAGCATATGTCTGGCCTTCCCCTCTGACCTTACAGTTAATTCAACAAGAGAGTCTTCCTTCTCTTTCCAAGCTGCGTTTTTAACTCTGCCCTTCTTTGGTACAACACCTTAACACTCCAGGAACTTTCTCCATCCATCCCTTCTTGCCGAGGCCCTCATTCACTAGTTAGCTTGGTAGCATTAATTACAGAGATCTCCATTCCCCCAGATCACCTGTCCCCTTTAGCTGTGCCATCTGGGATCTTCACAATGTACATCTGACCCCATCCTACAAACATACACACAGTACCACTTTGAGATCACACCGGGTAGCAGCCAGCAGCCCAAGTACTACATATTTATGTTAAAATATAACTCGTGCTTTGATAATTAAATGAAACACAAAGACAGAGTAATTTTTCAACCACCCCTTATATGTAGTTTTCAACACTTTCTTACGTAATTAGCCACAAGAGAGCCCAGAAGAATAATTTGCCTACTAAGCTGTTCACAAACTATTTGTGTCAACTACTTATTGCATGTTATACATGGTAACTCATCCATCTAGGTCACCAGCGATTGCTGAGGTTCCTTGAGTGAACAGCTGAAACATTTCTACACAGAATACTGAAGAGGGAACAATATTAAAGCAGTCCTGACATGAATTTTTACATGTTATACCACTTAAAAATCTGTCCAATCTTCAAGTATTTGCAGGAATCCCCACTGGCTGTCCAAATCCTTGTGAATAATGAAGAATGTGACCTTACATCATTAGCACTATGTAAGTGTCTGCTGCTCATTACTGTTGCTAATACTGCAACTTGTACTTCATGGCTCAAGAAGAAACATATGCTTAGAAGCCACAAAGGCAGGCATAAGTAGAACGACCTTATTAAGGGGACCTTGGCACACAAATCAATCCAGCACTGCAGTGCCATATGCAGCTGAAAGTACGCCGTGCAAGACCAGGCACGTTTCTGCGGGCCAGGTGAGGACACAGAAGGAAAAGAACAGCTGGGGAACAGAAGGGGATTTTTGGCACCTGGAATTGGACCTGAGGATACAGATGGGCTCTTTCAGAAACATTCAGTAGTTTGGGATGGGTTTGGTTTTGGATTTTTTTTTTTGACAAGAAAACAGCTGGTGGCAGTTTAATACCAACATACCTTAAAAGCAGCAGCAGAACACCTAGCAAAGCACTCGTGACACCGCCATGAATACTAGATGAGCTCATTACACTTGTGCTATCACAATGAATAGCAAATGAACCCGTAACAATAGCACACTTCAAATAAAGTATTACCCTGTAAAAAGTTACTACCAAGAGAAAAGACATATTGTAGTCTTCATGGTCACACCATGGTGGGCCAGCATTCTCAGCCTGCTCCTGAAACCAGCTAGCTGCATTTCCCATCCCCAGCCACGCAGAGTATAAACAAGAATATTCTGAGTCTCTGAGGACATTCAGGTCATTACATTGACGCCTGCGGTGCAGAAGTAACAGCTACGTGGGTGAAATTTGTTCTCCTCTAATGTCAATGTCAACCTCCCAGGGATGTTAACAGAGCCAGGGGTTCTACTTTATTTACTTCAGCTCTTTCTAAGGTCATGGAGGTCTCTTGCTCCTTGTGCTCTTGGAAGCCCCCTCTACAAACAACGACGTCTCTCACGTACCTGTTTCACCCAGGGCACTATATTCTTCCTCTGTCTCAGCTGTCGGCACTGGACCTCAGTCAGCCTCAGGCATTTCCCAATCTGTTTGTCTGAGAACCCGATCTCTTTGGCTCTCCTCAGGGTTTCTTCTGGAACAGTTTCACTGGGATTAAACAAAAAAACAAAAAAACAAAACCACAACCCACCTCTGCATGAGGCTTTACAGGAACACATTAGCTATATGAGCTCTTCTGTCTTCCATACTGCCCAGAGCTGCTATAGGATCACACACATAAAAGCAAGAAGAGGAAGAAGGTCCAGCAGAGCTGTGCAATTCTCACACATATAAGATCTTTTTGCACTGGCTGACTCCAACAGACTCCTAGAAGGTAGAGTCTACAGGCAGACTGCTGATGCTTGGCAGTGAAACTCTTCCCTTGCATTCCCAAGACAAAAATGACCCATTGACTATGAGGTCCAACATCTCCTAGGCAGCTTTCTCCTCCAGCCTAGTACACCAGGCATCCACAACCATCTGGCCAGTTACCATCACAGCCTCCAGGAGGACCTGCAGTGACTCCATTCGTGGATTCAGTATTCCCACATCTCCACATCCAAACTTTAACTCAACTTCTCTCTTACATTCCCCTTCCCAGTCTAAATTTTAAAACATGGGCCTCACCAAACTGGGCAGGATCAATAAATATACCCACATCTCCCACCTCTCCTTGCAGCTGCCCATTCCACACAAAGGCACGAAATTCCTGAAGCTCTAAGACAAGGCATTCAGAGGTACAACCATCCCCAACCCTGCTGATTTGGGGGACAGCTTGCCTCAAAACACAATTTGTCCCAAACAAGGCCTCCTTTCTGGTTTTATAGATGCTTCAGAAATGGCCAGCCATGTGAAAAAGCACCTGACTTCAGAGGTACAGAGTAGAAGTGACCTTCAGAGGCTCACACACAAGGCGGGTTTTCCCTCCTGACAGTCTCCAGCATGCTTTGTTCCGCATCATTTGTGCTGCTGCTTCTATTATGAAAACTGGGAGAGGGGGATCGACAGGGTAAAGCAGGGCCATCTTTTTTTATTTCAAGTTTGCAATCAGGGCCTCTCAGTACTTCCATACGGTCTCGTTCTCCCTGTTTTGCTTTTCAGGAGTCCTAGTTTTTGCTGTTTATTTCAAATGCATTGCTTTCCCCGGCCATCTCTGCAGTTCAACAGTTTCTTGCCCATTTTTGCTTTTGATTTTTTCACCTTCTCCATTTGTCCTTTATTTCCCCTGCTTTTTTTCTCTCCCAGACTATCTTTGTTCCACTCTGTTTTGACTCCACCTATAGCCCTTAGAGTTTCTGCCTGTCTCTGTTTCTAAGCTACCTTTTCTAAGCTTAGCTTTTGCAAAGACATAAAAAAAGCTCATGTATTTTTATCAGCACTTCTGCTTTTCATCTTCATTGCCAGGAGCATCCCTGCCTGCCCAATAAATCAATATTTTATGAGCAAGCAACCTCTGAATCAGGAAAAAGGAAATGATTAACAAACAAGCAATTTTCCTAAATCAGAGCTTTTGAATCGCATCCTTTGCTTGATGGTATTTTAAAATAAATAGCATTATGTTATTTGAGTGGGAGGAGAGGGGTAAGGCCACTTTATTGGAATGTGTCAGGAAGCTGAAGCATGAAAGAGAGTCATCGGATTGGATTTTCCACTCTGGCTTAGGCACAGAGCAGCTTTGCTGCCCTGGGTGAAGTCAGGCTAGCGTAAAACAGGTGAGAGTCACAGAAGCATCAAACCAGCTGTTCTGAGAGCAGAACTGGGGGCCAGAAAGTTTTGGCTTCAGATCCCTGGGCAGATGAGTTTTCCTCTATGAATTCCCCAAAGCCACCTCTCCTCCTCCTGCAAGCTGAGAACAATGCTCTCTACCTGCCTACAACAGCACAGCAGACAGCTAGTGAGGATTTGCAGAAAGGAAACCTTCGGCCTAACTACTATCCTCCATGACACGGCCCAGCCTGGCACTAACAACCAGCCTTGCTCTGCCCTCAGGGGACTCTGGGCAGGAGCATCACCTATATACCCTTGATCTCCTCCACAACACTCTACCACACCGCTCTTCTTACTCCAGCAGATCCTGCTCTTTGCTAGTGTCAGAAGGAAACAGACCTGCCTGATCCAGCAGGTTGAGCCTCCCGGGCTTTGGCTTTAGTTCTGTGTGCAGACAGACGTCCCAAAACAAGACCCGCTTTGCAGCACCGCAGTACGTTAAAGCCTGTGGTTCCCATGTGCTCACACCTCTGCCACCGAACTCCTCTGCTTCTCCTCCCTCAGCCCTTTCCACTTTCCCATCTCAGCTCAGAGGCAGGACTCCTTGGGTAAAACGTGAACACTGGAACCGAAGGCATGGATGGGTGTTTTACAGGAGGAAGCAGCAAGCAAAACCTGCCAAGTCTTTGGCAAAACAGATGCTAGCCATTGCCAGCTATTAAGAAGAACACAGCCACATTAGATTCTCTCCTAGATTCAGCATTCCTTAAGTATGAGTGAGCAGACCTGATGACCCCAAGAAAATGAGCCTGTTTCAGTACAGTTTACTCCCTTACGCTCCCTCCCTGCTGCCTCAGAAACACACGTAGCTGGCTGTCATTTGATTACTGACAGAGAAAGAAAATTGCCTTCATTTGCACCTTGTTTCAGCACGGGTTTTTGTATCTCATTATAACAATATCATTCATCGTCATCCCCCCCTCTCCCAGCAGGGCGGGTAGAAAAGAAGCAGCGATTATTTGGCGACATGATTCATTTGCCTTGGGCTAGCAGCTTAAATTAGGTTAGGACATTACTAATCCATGCAAGAAAGGTAACCGGTTTCGTACAGGACAACTGCTGTGCAAGAGAAATGCTGGGTACCTAAAGGGGGAAATGAAACCATGCATTTTTTCCTCTGATACTCCCAGTGCATGATAAAGAAACAATAAGAGATGGAGCTTCCAATGTGGCTAATAAGAAAGATGGGGTGATAAACCTCTATTTGAGCAGCATCTGGAAGGAAGGGTTTTCTCCCTTCTCAGTGCCACGGAGGCAGCTTCACATGGAAGAAACACACCCAGCTCACCAGGAGGCAGGGAAGGGTTGGAACTGGCAGCCCAGCCATGGGGATGCAACAGTTTTGCCATTTAATACTGTCACAGAGAGCTGGCAAGAGTCAGACACCCAGCAGTCCTGCTTTCCAAGCACTTGAAACGAGAATCTGCCACGAGATGAGAAATTGCCAGAAGCCTCTGAGGAAGGTCCAAGGGATTTGGAGGCACAACCAGAAGAAGAGACAGAGTAAGACAGCTGAATGGCTCTACCACGCTTAAAGGGAAGTGGATCAGAGAGCAGCAAGCCCTCAGCACTGGCATGGAAATCAGGCTGCCTCTCTGCATGTACTAGACACGCATCTTCACGCTTGGAAAAATTCTATTTATTAATAAGGGTAATTTTTAGCATTTATAGCTCAACTTTCATGGAAAGAATATAAAGATACATGCAAACAGTATGGTAAGGCAATGCTTCTCTTACAGATAGCAAAATTGAGACACACAAAGGTTAAGGGGTGATGATTTTTAAGATCCAGCACTCCCACCACCTTTGCTCAAAGACAGTCCTTCAGACTTGCTGGAGACACTAAAGCCAGCAAGACAAGAATCAGGCTGATCTCTTTGAACGCTTGAGTGCAAATAACCCTTCCAAGAGCTCACCAGAAATCCAGCAATAAAGAAAGAAGAAAAAAACTTCTCAGTTCTGGCTGTTCCCAAACATACGAGCCAGTCCTACATCACCGCCTCCTACTTCGCCCTGTAGCATCACTTACTTTTCAAACATAGAGACAAAAGTCTTCCAAAGATTAAATTCCCTCACTGGTTTATTGGTCTATAATCAATTCTGAAACAAGGAAAGATAAGTGGCCGTAATTCCAGACTCCTATAATGCTCCTTTTTCCTAACATTCACCTTTGCAAAATGACAATCAGAAGTTTTAGTGCTTCAAAACCAGACAATTAGAATTTTGCACACTGCCATAACCATTTAGTGGCTGCTCAATTCCTCGGAAAGCTAAAGTCCCCTACATATTTTGCAGTTTATAAACAATTCAAGCCTTTCCTGAACCTTGCTTGTGCCTCTGTTCCAGCTTCCAGTGCTGATCTGTTGTTGCTTTTTGTTTAAAATTCCACCCTGTCATCTTTGGAACTCCATCCACTCACTCCTTCAGTAACAAACGATAAAAGGAAATGGAATAAATTCCCCTTAATGAGGAAATTTTCACCCAGCACAGAGGACCTGGGGAAATCTATTAACTGACTGGAGGAACGCTGGCAGCATTGCAATTACCAGGAAAGCCTGCTTGCTTCAGCACGGCCCTCTCTTCCACTTGACTGGCTTTCATCTGATCCACCAGTCCAGGAGTAATGCTAAATAAACATGCCAGCAAGAAAGCCCCAGCTTCATATGGGAAGATGTACTTTTCCTTGTCTCCCAAATCAGGAATCAGCTTCAATTTTTTCTGTTGCCTAGTTTATACCCTTTATACCCATTCATGTATTAGTTAGGTGCATGTTAATGGGTCTTGATCAAAATGATCGTGACTGTTTTGTGAGCTGAGGGCCAAAGCCTGGACTGGGAGCATTTGGGACACGGCTACCGTGCCACTTAACATCTGGTCTGTGAGCCCACAAGCTTATCCCTGCAGGTCACCTCTGGTTTATCTCACCAGCCATTCCTGTGGCTTGGACACACATATTGAAGCTGAAAAGATGAGCACACTCTGGCTCAGCCCACCAGACTTGAACTCAGTTCCTCCTAAATCTGGAAGGGGTGGATTTAAGCCCAGGTTACAGTTTTGCTATGGCAAAATGGATTGGAAAGCACGAAGCGCAGGAACCAAAATGCCTAATGCCCACTCCTGAAAGCACTCTCCCTTTCTTAGTAGTCACAAACCGGGAGGGTTTCAAAAGCCTCCTTGATTTCAGGCTGGGCTATGTACAAAGACATATTCTTCCACTCTTCCTCATTGTCCCGCTCTGCTTCAAGGCTCCTGGTGGCTTCCTTGATTGCTTCTGATGTTTTACAAGATTTTGAGCATGCTACAATTAAAATAACGAGATCGGGGTATAAATTCTCTCCCTGCTTTTCTTCTCAAGGAGACAGATTGTTACCATCTTTCCCCTCCTGAGAAACTCATGAGCTGACTGACAAAAAGCTGTCAAAGGAGTGTTTAGGGAGGCAGGAGCTGTAAACCAACAAACCTCGCTCACTGAACAACTATCACTCCAGCGCTCTGCATCTTTACCATTCAGGTCCCCGGGCTAATAAATCTCATTGTGGGCATCCTGATTTAAGTAACGTGAACCTCACACTGTGCCTTAAGACCTAAATGAATCATACCTAGGATTAAGTGATGTGCTGAAGCAGCAGCTCACACCAAAACTTAGCCAAGAAATGGGTCATAGATGAGCCCTCAAAGCCTGTTTTCCACCCCTGGTAAAAGAGAGCTTTGAGGTCTTTGCCGGGATGCCATGGTACAGATTTCCCTGTTACTGGTATCGTGCATGCCAGTTATAGAGATTCCCCAATGGCTCTTAAAGGGGGACCCTTGTATACCCTCTGCACCAAGAACAAAATGCATACTGAGTTTTTACAAACATACAGGTGCTTTGAAAGAAAACACAGCTGTGACATTACCACCACTGTCTCTATAAGACAAACAGAATGTATCTTACGTCAGATCCACGCAAAGCACAGCAGCGCTGAATAGCTGCTTACCACAGAATCACAGAATGACCAGGGTTGGAAGGGACCTCTGGAGAACATCTAGGTCAAGCCCTTATATTACATTTCTCTTGTGTACCGAACTACATCCCTCATTTGTTCCTGAGTCTTCCCTGCCCCACAGCTCACAAAGAAGACAAAAGTAATCTTCCTGGGTAGTTAAAGGTGAGTACCACAAATATGTCAGGGACAGCTCCTCAAACAGTACAGCCTCATTATTTAGCATCACTGGGCCTGCTCTGCTTTATATTCACACAAGATGCGACTTCTGCTCGCTGACCTGTCCTCAAAGCACAAATACTGCTTTTGAGAAGAGCGGGTGTGCAACCAGCACTGTGGAAGAGCGCAGGGTATTGATGGCCTGTCCGAGCTTTCCTTGCTGCATTGTTTCCCAGGTGACCTGCTGGACTCAGGTTTTCATTCCAACACCTGCATTTCTGTGGCTACTCCACCACAGCCATGTTTTGAAATCAAGTCATGCTTCCCACAAGCAGTTTTCAAAGCACACCTTTTGCAGACCCACAAACATGAGCTCCAAAAAAGAATTCACAATAAACAACTTCTTCCATGGGCGACTGAGCAGAGCAGCTGGCTACAAATGCTGGGCTAAAGTGGGTCTGCACCCTCCTACTTCCTTCTGCTTTCCCCTCTATTAACCTGTGTCTCTTGAGGAACAACTCAGGACTGCTCCTACCCCTTTCAAGTAAAACCACAGGCCATGAGATGTTTTCACTCAATGCCACAGAGCAAGGACACATTCTCCCTCCAAAACAAAACTCCAGTGTATAGTTATCAAAACATGACTGTTTTGATATCAAAACATTTCCCACTGCTAGTAGGCTGGCTAGTTTGGTATCCACCAAAAGGAAGATGTGGTATTTTCACAATGGTTAATTTAAGGAGTTGAGATTTAAGGTGGCAGAGTTCAGCTCCCTGCTCTGCCAGCCTGTCTTTGAGACATTGGGCAAGCTTACCATCTCTGTGCTTTGCTTCTCAACTGCAAAATGGGGGGGGTGGGGGTGGGGTATCACGCTCCCCTTTTCTCACTTGAATTCTACTTTACAGCCTTTTATCAATATTGAAATGTTCCTCTTTAGACCATATACTCACACTTCTGCATGTTGCAAGATGGCCAGTCTTCCCTGGGTCTGACTCAGCTTTTCCCCTGCAGTGAACTTGACCCCATTAGTTCTATTCTTCCCCCATCTCTGTGAGCTCCCAAGTCATGCAAATACAATGAAATGCAGGTTCGATTGTGACAGAGATGCTTAAGTGACTTAGGAGCACAAGTCCTGCTGATTTTCAACAAGACTTGTGTCCTCACATCAATCGGGCCTAAGTGATGATTCCACCATAGCTGCCTATCTCTTTACCTATATTTAATGATACCTGTCACGCAACCTCCCTGTGTATAGCCACAGTTCTCAGGAATCTCAAAGTGAGGAACAGATAAAAATAACCATGCAAACAAAACCTCACTGCAGATGGTCAAAGAACAGATGCAAATTCCAAAAGAGGCTTTCCTTTGCACCCAGGCTGCCAGTGTGTTGAGTCGAACATGCCCCAGATGTTACTGCCAAGTCTAGGCCTCAGCTCTGCTCTTGGGGATGATGGCATTACTGGATCCTACTGCAAATCTGACTTGCTCTGGACTGGGTCCATAACCCTGGCCTTAAAGTCACATCTCGCTCCTCACTGCCTCAGAGAGCTAGACACGGCCTGTTCCTGTCTCGTTCATGAGGCATCAAAGTGCTGAACTGCCAGTGAGGACACTCCAGGGCCCTCTCCCGCCATTTTCTCTCACAGGACAGGCAAGGCCAAATCTAGGGAAAGAATTTCCTGGTAAAAGCAAATCCTATTGCACTGCCACTGCTCCACACACTACCACCTATTCTTGGACTGACTGAGCATTTGTTCTTTCTGTGTGTATATGTATATGGGGTCATGTTTGTGTGTGTGTGTGTGCAGTGGGGAAGGTTACAGGTAAAATTACATTACTGACAGTAGGAAGGTAATCAGTCAAAAAAAAAACCCAACAAAAAAACCCCACAATGTAAGTTTCCACTTAAAATGAAAAATATGTAGGTCACAGGAGAAACAGCAGAGGCACATGTTTGATGTGTGGGTGATATTACTGGATATTCTTGCAAGTACACTCCAAATGGCTTTCTTTTCCCAATTCAACTCAGGCCATTTGCTTTCCTGCAGCCAAATCACACAACCTGAAACAACTCTTTCTCCATCTTAGAGGGCCCAGAGGCAGACTCAAATGGAAACATTGCTGCAGCATGACAATAGCTACACAGTCTCACCATGTCTAATTTTTGGAAAGAAGTTTGCTGTGACAAACATAAATGGACCAGAGGGTGTCCTTCCCAGTCACTACTGTCTCCACGCATGGCTGGCCTTGTCTGAACACCACTGAGAATGGACAAGCATTTATTGGTCAGAAAGGTTTTTCCTCTCCATAACATTATCCCACACCTTTCACACGTGGAAACAGATTCCCTGCATAAATTAGCGAGGCCTTCTGCTCATGTCTGAACTGCTGCACGTGGCGAGGATGCAAGGCAGCACTCAGTGCGTGAACGCCGCTTGCTGAACTGCTCACAAAGGCCTCCACCCGCTTTGATCCCCCTTCCCCATCTGTCCATCATATCCACTTGTTTCAGCTCTAAATTTCCTCTTGCCAGAGACCATCTCCTTGTTAACCAGTCTCTACAACAGCTCTGCAAAGCTCAAACTGAGACTCCTGGCAGAGATGCTACTCCAACTGCATCCAAAAACTTGCTGCAAAGAATACCCCCACCAGTCCAGAGACAAAAAGGAAGCGATGCATTCGACCAAACAGCAAATAAGCTTGTAACCAGCAGCAGTGCCTGGGAACAGGGTGACCTGCATCTGGTTCTGGTAAGTGTACTTCAACAACAGAGATTTAAAGCAATGACAGTGCCACAGCTCATTCTTTTCAATGGGAAATAATCCTGTAGCACAGGTAAAATTCATGCCAAGTATGCCAGGGACTGGAAACAGCTGGCTGCAGGAAAAGCACATGTGTGCCAACTCTCATTTGCATCACTCAATTAGCTTTTTTCCCTTGGCTACTGCAGAGATGTGTTTCCTGATGTGGCTCACTGGACTTGTCTGAGTTCAGGTCAGAAGTTGTTTTTCCCTGGCTCTTTGCCTCTGTGCTAATGTGCCTTCACCATAACGCAGCCGGACAGTCCATCCCCTCCCTCCAATGCAGGCTGTGAGGTAAGACAGTAACCTTAGGAAGGTCTGAGTAAGGATTGTGGAGTGAAAGTCTGCCCTGGCAAGTTAATGAGGCTAAGTTAATTTATACCACTTGTAATCCAAGTTGAATTGCATGAGCCTTCTTACAAGGGACACAACTTTGGTTGTCTATGATACAAATGCAAGGTTGGGTACTGCAGAAGAGCTTTCTGTGGCTGTCAGCTGCCTGGTCACCGGGACGATGAAAGAACTGTGGGATGGTACCAGCTACTGATCACGTTACTAGCAGTATTATCACCTGCCACCCACTGCAGAGAGAAATGGGAAAGCAACCTCAGTGATGTAGGACAGTTTGGCATGATTAGCCTCAGAGGAGTGATGCTGGATTTGTAACAGCGGAGGATAAGGCCCAACCTCTGTGGTCCCAAGTGCATCATTCCAGAGCATGCCGCTCCAACAGCGAGAAAATCAAACTGATTCTGGATATACTGTTTTTCTTCCTCAGGAACTGCACATATGTATTTAAGGCACTTGAGACAAATGCACCATGACACAGATGTTAAGAGGGCAAAAGCTTGTGCAGCCAAACAATAGATTTCTGTAAATAATCAAGCTGCTCCTTCCCTTCGACATCTCCCTCCACATTTATTTTTGTTTAGCTCCAGCTTCAGCTTGTTCCGGGGGGCAAGGGAGAGCAAGAGCTGCTCAATTAAAACCGTGCAGCTGGTCAAAGAAGCAGAAATTACAGCAGCGAGTGATGTTCTGGCTACGGCGCGCTCCCATTGCCATCATGTGGTGAAATGTGGTCAGCACAACGGGTACCCGAAGCAGAAAAGCCGGCCAACACGCAACAAGTAACTCAGCAAGGAGAGTCTCCAAACCTCGTAAACCATGAAGGGAAAGCTCAAGTCAGCAAGAGGCTGGAACTGAAATACAGCCCGGCACTCTAATTTACTGCTATCTTTCCTGCTTAGTTTTATATGGTCATTTTTCTTGAAGAAAGAAGAAGATTTATATTTAAATATGTCTGGAATTATGGATGTTTGAAACTGCAGTACAAAAGCAACACATACTGCATGATCACAACAAGGCAGAAAAGTTTAAAAATCAATTGGTCAGGCTGAAGAAAAGGAGCAATGTATTTGGCCCTCAGGTGTAGTAAGTCAGGACAAGTCCTGTGTTTGAAGGCTAACTGTCCTAGGCACACGAGTGCAGCCTGCAGTTACTCATTTCAAGGCATCCACGTTCCCAGCCTTATCCTCAGAGACAGAGAGCCTTTTCCAACATAAACCAGAACTTTCATAACCCCTAAGAAACAGCCAAGATGCCCAAGCACTCAAGGAAGTTCTTTTACCAAAAAAAGTGTTCTCTGAAATTTCTTCTGTCCAGGTTAGGCAGCACACTGGGTTTAAAGACAATACTGTTTACTCCAAGTAGTAAAATAAACTGCACCTCTACTCAGGGCTTACCACAGGTGTCCCAGCAAAAGGTATCCCCAGAAAAACAGTAGGCATCCTAGGACAAGGCAGTTGTTTTTTCTTACCTGTTCACATCCTTCAGGATCCTCTCCATGTTCACAATGCTGCGCATCTTATATAGGAACCATTTGTCAATGGCTGTGAGTTCATGAATGACATCCACAGGGACCTCGTTATCTAAGGCCTGCCAAAAACAGGACAGCACCAAACAGCTTTGCAAATACAGATCTACTCTGCAAATAGGTAGCAGCAGCTTGACAACATCAAGACATAAAAGTACTGTAGTCTAAGCTGGACAAATCAAATGTCCATCTACCCCGGGATCCTGCCTCCCCAGGCAACAGAAAACATGCCCCCAAGCAGAGTAGGGAAGGCACCACCCACACCTGCACATTTTGGTAACAGAAGTTGGCTTCCATTTGAGCAAGAGTGATGATCTGCTTTGCAGAGAGCCAGCAACCAAACTTAAACTGATAGTAACAGGGCTTGGTGGCCACCTAGTATGTGCCTTAACAAAGTACCGTGAGGCCTATTCAGCCTGCAGTGCCGACCCCTCCACCTGCACCCCTTACCACTCAAGCTGCCAACATCTCAGGCCTGCTGCTAATTTCCTAGCTGCTAATGTGAAACAGCAAGGCTTAGCTTCTCAGCTGTGGAGGGACGTTGTGCTTTGGAGCATAAATCTTGATTTACCTTTCAAATACAATGCTGAATCAAAACACAGACCCTTGAAATACCCCTGAAGCAAGGGAAAGTCCAGTCCTGGGTGACACATTGCAGCTACAGCATCACTCAGGCTTCTCTCTTTGTATCTCATGCTATTCTTTTTAATTTTAGTTTTATCAAACTACTTGCAACCTTGGAGTATAAAGGAACCCTACAGAATTATTCAAACAACAATGTTTTACATGCCAGTGCGGTATTAAGAAAAATTCTGAGAGGCATACACTAGAGAGCCCTCTGATACAAGTGTAACAGGGGGCAGCTGTATGAAACACTGCAGTTGGACCTTCCATCACTGATATTTCCTGGGTCTTACCAGTGGTGTACAGCTACAACTCTCCCGATAAAACAACCATAATGATAATACCAGCACGGTATCTTTGCTGAGCTGAGGTAATCAGGCCCATTAATTCGTTACCACGCTTAATTGTTTTCTTGCAGGGCAGCATCCCTGGAACAAAGCCAGAGCAATGCCACTGAAGAAGACTCCAGCACTAAAGCAGGAATGAATTTGACTGGCTGCAGCGGTGTTATTCTTCCGAGCTGTGGACACACCGTTGTACTGTCACCGTGTGCTTCAGCGCTGTGACGTGGAGACTGTGTCAGCTGAGAGAAATGCCAAGGTCACTTCAGTGCTGCGCTCCAAGAAGGCACCACCCGCACAGACAAAGGATGAGGAACAGCTCTCACTGGGCTCTGCAAAATCCTCACACCACCTTCTACCTTTTCTAAAGGATTTCCAGGCAGTGTGCCCGGGTCTCCCTCACACAATTACTTTCTTGTCCTGAGAGGTAATAAACTGCTGACTTAAATAGCCTGCTTGCTCACAAGCAGCAGTGGAAATCTCTAATACCCGTTTTGCTCCTTTGAAGTAACCACTCACTTACTCAGAAAACCTTCAGCTAGCACTTGGCACCCAGCAGCCATTGCTCTTCCAAACACCTGGGGCCATCATGGTGGTTCCTGAGAACTGTAAATAACAATTCTGGGCTTCTCACACATTTCTGAGTGTAATACTGGTATGAGACAACTGGTAAAGCAACCTTCCCACCCCAATTCCTCAGTGCTTGGAGGGCAAGGTCACACTGCCACATTAGTGGGACATGAACAGGTCCTTCTGTCCATCTGTTTTCACAAAACTCACCCAGACTTGCATATGCCTCGAGGATCTCCAGCCTTCAGTCAGTGGTCCCTGAGCCACGCACGCACACGCAGGGAGCATGACCACATTCATTCAATCTGCTTAGGACAATTTATTTAAAAGTCCTAGGGATCTTCAAGGAAAACTGAAAAAAAAATCCAAATGCCTTGCCCTCCTTGATCAGAGAAGGGGCAAGGAAAATAAACCATTTTCCCCCCACCCTGTGACATAAATCTGGAAACTGTGAGAGAAGAATGAGTTTGCAGACAGTTCTTGCTCCCAAATCACCACACTTACAGGGGCAAATCAGGTTTTCAGGTAGAAGATCCCTGCAGGATTTGATCAGGGGCCCTGGACAGCACTCCCATGGCTTTACTGTATTCAAACCTACATCAAGGAGTACAGCCTGAACATATGGCAGTAGAAAGGGGAGGGAGCCACAGCAAGACAGCATGACATTAGAGCCCTGCTCACTTTCAAGTAGATCTGGCCCCACATTGGGAAGCCAAGGGGTGTACAGGACTGCCTTCACACCGTGAGTCACAGCCTGGTCTCCAGGCCAAGCAATGGAAGGCAGCTCAGCTGCCCATGCTGTCTGTAGGGCTGGCATCCTTGTTCTTTGTTCCCCTCCCTGCTCCTCACCAAAGGAAGTATTTAGCTGCTTGTGGACAGTAGCACAAGTGCAAACTAACACATCTGCATTGTTGACGATTAGAAGAGCAGGGCCGTGGTGTGAAACAAAGCATGGATCGAATCCACGGCATAAGTATTATGAGGCCATTTGTACACAAACCCTAAGAGGGCCCGGAAAAGATCTGATAAAACCTGAGCCACGCTGCTCATCAGGCAGTTACATCCTTGCAGGACTCAGCCACTCTGGCCAAGAACAAATCTCATCTATTTCAGTCTCTCTTCTACTGCCTTCTTTTACATTACAACAGGGAGTCCCATTACAACAGCAAAAGCTCTGAATGGCAGCTGAACTCCCTTCCCTTTCACCTGAACAGTTACTGTTTTCATCATCCAACAGACAAAGGAGTGAGAAAAAGTAAAAAGCCTCAGAGAGTTGACTAGTGGGGCTTGGCAGGGAGGAGAAGACATGCAAGAAGCTCCGTCCTGTTTCAAACAAAGCTGACAGCTAACGGGGACTAGCTGCTGGCTTTTAAATGTCAGCAAGCTGGGAAGGGATTTCCAGGCAGGCAGCCCCAGCTGCCAGGAGTTCCTCTTACTGACACTGTTTGCCTCGGTTATTAACGGGGACGAATTAGTGCACTGTGTCAGACAGAGGCAGCTCTTTATAGGGAGGGATTAAGATTTTGATCTTGCTTTTTCCAACCGCTCCCAGTGAAAATGCCACCAGCTGGGAACACCCACAGTGTTTAGCGGGGGCCCAAACTCACCTTCATCTCCCTAGATCCCCTGTGTTAACACGGGGCTAAGATTAACCTTTCATAAAGGCTGAGCCACTCAGAGATACGAGAAGCAAGGTTTTTCTCTGGGTCACAAGAGAAAGCTGTAATAAAGACCAAGCGCAGCTGCTGAAGGATGTCCTACACTTATGAAGACATGTGTATCCCCAGCCTGCAAAGCCAGTCAACAGCTGGACAAGCCACACAGCTACAGAACATCTTGTGCTTTTCGTTCAGGCCATTTATAAGAGGAACAGCAATGTGAAAACCTTTGTACAAACAGCACAACTTCGGCTCCCCACACTCATGCAGGGAATGTAACGAGACGTGTCTACCCATGAGCACAAATACCTTAGAGACTCCACCCCACAAAGTCAGAGGCACAAAAAAATACTAACCCAGAGTTCCCACTAGGAAGGTTTGCAATCTTAAGGAAAAAAGCCCACAACAACAGGTAATTATGAGCTATGAAAGACAGCTGCCTCCTCTTCGTAGTGGGTATGGACAGATAGCCAAGTTAGCGGCAGCAAAACCAAAGCATGAAACTGCATCTACCTCATAAAGTAACTAACCCCACATTTACCAGGTGATATACACTGGCAAACACCATGGAGCTGAAGGAAGAAATAATTTCACACCCCAGGTCCCCTCTCAATAACACCCCCCGTTACCCAGACACCTTGAAAGATGAATTGATTTGACCAGTGTGACAGGTGAGGGCTGAAAAGAATGCTAGGGGAACTTGAGTCCACTTCAAAAAACAAGGGACTTTCCCTACCATAAATTTAACAGAGTTTTGGGCTGATGTTTTTCATTTGTTTCAAGCCCATGCCAACATAGCAATTAGAAGATGGCAGTGGTCTCTCAGACCACAGCTTGCCATTCTTTATCATCCTTTGCTTCAGTTCTCAAAAGAATCTTTATCTTTTCCTTCATCCCTTCCTATAAATTAATGGTTATCTGCAAAACCAACCGACTTTTGAGTGACACGCTAGTGTAAATTAGGGCTAAACATTAGCCAATATTTAGCAAACAGCTATATCATAGGAACAAGGGAAGGAAAGCAATCCATCTCTACCAATACTCAGCTACAAACTGAAGTGCCAGGACACAGGGATGCATTGGCTTAACATTGTACCAAAAGGAAAACATGTTACCTGAATACAGGAAAATACAGATGTCAGCAGGAATTAAAGTCATTTACCCACCCAACTATCACATTCTGCAGAGGAAATTACACACAATGGAGAGTAACTGTGGGTCAGCAGCAAGGATCATACACAAGGTGTCCCAGTGTGCTTGACACGGGGAAGCAAGGGGGAGAAGAATCTGTCACTTCAGTTGACCCAATCTGGTAGCTGTAATTCAAGGGTCACAGGTCAAGGGCTTTTTATCTTTTGTTACCTTGGCTATTGCATATATCCGAGTGCTGGATGGCTCAGAGAGTTCCTTCTGGAGATCTACAATGGCTGGCCAGGCTTTATTCATGGGCAGACGTGAAGTGAAGCCATCTACAGATGGGTGGCACATTCTCAGGGCCTTTTGGAAGCTCTCCTCAAAAGTGCGCCCGATAGCCATGACCTGTCACAGAGAGCACCTTCCACATTAGCGATGGTGAGCTTCTATCTCCTGAATAACAGAGGACTACAAATTTAAACCACAAAGACAGACATTCAGAAGGATCACAGCCTTTGGACTTCCTCCCTAAGACAGCCAGGCACAGCTGACCGAGCCTCGGATGTCCTGCTTCTAGACCTGGCTCCACCAATACTCTCAACAGGGAGCTTCAGACAGGTGACTGCTTGCTGCTTCCCTCTCCCTGTCTGCACAATACAGGGAGCTGCCACTCTCCTAACTGCTTTGAAGCACTTTGGTAGAAGGAAGCATTATGCAGCAGCAGCATGGGTGTACTAATACAGAAGGATATTTCTGTTTAACAACCTGTTAGAGGTAGAAACTCACAGTGGGAATTCTAAGGTTCAAAAGAAATCTGCTCCACTTCCTTTAAATTACATTTAATAGCGACTCTCCCCTGCGAGGGCTCTCTTAAAGGATTACTCCTCCTCAGCATAGGGGCACTGGGGTTTCCCTTCTTCAATCTTGACATCACATCTAACAGGAAAACATACCTTCCTCTGTGAGGTAACAGAGCCCGTTCTCAAATTTATACGTTTTTATTTCCCAGTGCAGTGTGAAGCCCTAACAGTGTAAATATCTTCTCAAACACAAAGTTGAAAAACGTCAAAGAAAAAAAATAACCTTGTTTTCTCTTTTCTCCCAGCTCCAGGCCCACTGCCCAGCACCACAGAGCTCAGGAAGAATAACCAGGCCAGGCCGGACCGTTCGATTAATAAAAATGCAGTAGGTGCTGCGATCCGGCCGCAAGTTCAGGCCTTGGGAGACGACTGTGCCATACTAATAGAGACACAGCAGCAAGAAGGTCTTTGCTTTAAAGACACCCTGTCCTACTCACAGGTCACCTTTTTGCTGAGTACCTCCATCAGCTGCAAACTGTGTCTCTTAAGATCCTCAATCCCTTTTTCAGTTCACCACCCCACAGGCACAGCTCTGTACAGTTGGAGCACTGGCTCTTCTTTTATTTCCCCCCCTTCCTTTATCCAGCACCCTGCCTTGAGAAGGACAGAGGGTTCGATTTTCCCCCTCCCTTTATCCAGCACCCTGCCTTGAGAAGGACAGAGGGTTCATGCAGTTCTGGTTTTGTGATCTACGACCCCTGGAAAGGCTTGATACCTCCTCGCACAAATATGTATTGGCCAGGAAGTGTCTGCAGCTGATGCAACAGTGTTTAGGAACCGCAGTTCTAACAGTCCAAAAACCCCTAAGGAGAGAGGGTAAGCATCAACTCACTGAAAGAAAACCTCCTCATTGCTATGAAAACCCAAAACTGCCACTAGAAAACCAAATTCTACTCAATCCTCCCAGTTCTGATGAAGGCTTGTTTTCTAAGCAAGGTAGAATTGATGTTAGGAAGGTCTCATGTGTCAAAATAATTTATTAAAATAGGTACTTGAAAAGCATCAGGGAAAAAAAGCAGCTGAAAAAAATACACAATTAATTATTTTGCTTTGGTAGCTGATATGTAATTAACTAATTAAGTGGGTAATTTACCCATTTTGCTTCGTTTCTCTCCTCTTAAAACATGGTCTGAAAATGCTGTTATTGTCCTAGACACCTTAAAATCAGTGTTTAAAAGTGACACTGTCACATTCCAGAGACGAGAGACTTAATCACTAACAGAAGTCAAAACTTCATAGCTTTGGATTTTGAGAGCAGAGGTAGGCTGAGATTTGGCACATGGTTTAACAGAGAGGAAAAATAACTACAGAAACAACCAAGAGCTGTGGCACATTGGCATCACTGAAAATCTTAGCAGACTCTTGAAGTTATACTCTAATTAACCACCACTACAGAAACCTAAACAAAAATAACTGAGAGTCCTGTAGTAAGTGTTAAGAATGAAGTAAAGCTCAGGTGATCCAAAGCGGTCTCCTCCCTTAGGAGTCAAACCCTTCTATGAATCCGTACTGTGATATCCAAGATTACCCAGTCCTAACTCATCTCAATTAATTATGGGGCTGGATAAAATTCACTTGAGCTGAATAAATATCTTCAAAAAGCCATTAGGGCCCTGAAGATAGACATTATGAGGGTTTCCAAGAAAGAGAAATGCCTTTCCCACGTGGTGGAATGGAAGGGGAGTCTTGCACTCACCTCTCCCACACTCTTCATGGAGCTTCCAATCCTGTTGGATGTATGCTGAAAACGGTCCAAATCCCAGCGGGGTATCTTGGTAACAACGTAATCCAGGCTGGGCTCAAAGCAGGCAGAGGTTTTTCCTGTCACCACATTCTTGATTTCTGGCAAGGGAATCCCCAAGGCAATTTTGGCAGCAATGAATGCCAATGGATACCTGCCATGGAGGAGAAGTAGAGAACAGTAGAGTGGGAAGTACTTTGCTTTTGCAAATCCCAGAAGTGGATCAAATTAAACAGATGTGAGGTGATTTTCCCTCCTCAACAGAAGGGATGGTTACTGTGCTCCAGCACAGCAGGCCCTATCCAGCTTCCTACCTTAACACATTGTAAAGCTATCTACCTAGACCTTGGACTTGCTTTATTACCTGCAAAGCCACTATTTTAAACAGTGAGATCACATAGACAGATACGTTTTCCTGCAAAAGTCTGTCACCCAGAAAGAAAATAATCAAACGCCCACTGTCCAACATCATGGCTTATCTCCAGTCTGCTATGGCACTTCAACAACCACAGGAGTTGTTGAGAACTGCAAATTAGAGATTAATTTGTGCCTCTCAACAGCATCTGCAAAGTGCAATTAAGAAGCCAATTTTTAAACAGCCTGCTCTGACCATCCTTATCTTGATTAGTTTATGATTAGCCAACAAAACAAAGGCAGCTAGCAATACCATTTGCATCAATCTGACAGACAGCTCATTAATAACTGTGTGTCCTCTGGGTCCCAGAGATGATTTGCAGCCAGCATATGGATACACTGGATATGCTTTGTAAGGACAGCTATTAGGCTCCCCCCCACACCCCTCCTGGGAGTTTGTTTCTGTGTGAAGTAATGGCATCGGCAGGCTGCAAAGGACCTGGGGGGCTCGCTAACCCCTTCTTCCATCCCCCAGCAGGAACGACCCTCCAAGGGTCGATCCTAGCAGATGCTGACAAGAACTGTTCTTAGAAGTTCCCCATGCAGAAATCTGCACCTTCCTGACACGACCACTCCAAAGTTCCCCTTAACAGCCAACTTCAGTCTTCCTTGCTGCAAATTAAGACTGTGCATCCTTGTCTTTACAGCCTGAAGAGCAGAGGCAGGAACTCTTCTTCCTTGCAGCTGTCATGTCTTTAAAGAATACTCTGATCTGAGTCCCTTACCATAATTCTCTCTCTCTGTTCTTCTCCCCTCAGTTTTTGTTTATTTATTTGTGTTTTCTGTAGTAGTCTGGGGTTTTTAAATAATCTTACCCTGTTGCCTTAGAGGCCAAAGCTGAACTTCTCGAGAGCCTGGCATTGACTTCAATGACGTAGTACTCCAGGGAAGTTGGATGCAGAGCAAACTGAATATTACACTCTCCCACAATGCCCAAATGTCGGACAACTCTGATGGCACGATCCCTCAGCATCTGAAACTCCTCATTACTGAGTGTCTGGCTTGGAGCCACTACAACAGAGTCTCCTGTTTGTCACAAGGTAGCAGAGAAGGAAAATGAGAAGCAGCTCAGCAACAGTAAATCCCAGCAACACAGGTCACTTTCTTTGCTACCCCATTGCTAAGAATGAAGTTACTACAGACATCCAAACCTGTGGATGCACAGCTGATGAGAAGCACACATAGTTAGGAGCCCAGAGTTGGAGAGGCCAGGCAGTCCTACAGAAAATGGGACCATAGGGGTAGGTTTAACCTGACAGTATCTGTTTCATGCCCCAGCAGCCTGTATCCAAAACCAAAAAGTATTTCTAGAGCCCACTTGACCAATCACAAACCTGTGTCAACAACAGCAGGTAGAAAGGCACTTGATAAAAAAAGTTAACAAGCCATTTCCAGCAGGCCACCCTGTGCCCAAGCCTACCTGTGTGGACTCCCATAGCATCAATGTTTTCCATATTGCAGACAGCAATACAGTTATCAGCAGCATCTCTCACAACTTCGTACTCTATCTCCTTCCAGCCAACAACTGACTTTTCCACCAGAATTTGGTTAGTCATTGCAAATGCCTGGGAATATGTTAGGGAAAATGAACAGTAAAAAAAAAAGAAGAAAACCTTATTAGAACATGTTCCATATTTAAGACTTCTGTGGCTTATCTCCAGACATCCCAGACCAACATGAAAATTGAAAGATAAGCAAAGTTCATAACATCGATGAAAAACACTTTATATTTCTCTCTCTCCCTCTTTTTTTTTTAATTGCATTAGTGTCATTTGAAAGGCAGAGAAAATATTGATGTGTTCTGATGAGGGAAAAAAGGCAAGGCATGTGAGCCTACAATGGCATATAAATAACAAACAGGAATAGAAAAACATCTAAGGCTTCAATCATGCACCAGACACATGTTTCTGTTTGTGTATGTGGGCAGCCCCACGGACTTCAATAGCAGGACTCTGCAGAAAGCTAAATGACTAAGCGATGGGGAGTGTGGGTGCCAGGAAACACTAGGTAATTAATAGCACTAATAATGCTGCTTATCATTGGCATACTAACCAGAAGCAAGATTCGTGATTTATTCTTAAGCTAATCTTGAAAGCGCTCCTCAGTGCAAAATGAAAAATACAGTTTGTTGGTAAATGAGCATAATCTAAGTGAATAAATGGCCTTAATATTAGCAGATAAAACCCATTAATCAATTCTCCCTTAAAATCCTAGAAAGTAATGGGAACATTATCAATCCGTCCTTTAGCAAAGCTTCTTGTTTTAATGCTGCCCATGAATCAGTCTTCAGTCTGGTCCCCTCTGTAGTTCGCTCGAGCTGTTATTCAAACATTGCCCTTAGCTCAGCTGCCAAACTCACAAACGCAAAGGAAAACAAAACAAAAAATAAAAAAGAAGAAAAAGTAGTTTGAGGAGTGGCACTTCACACCTAGCCTAAGCTGGCACCAAGCTTGTGGTGCTGCAGTGGGAACACCTCACCACTCCTCTAAGACAACCTGCCTTGCCCCTGTGTTACTGTCTGTTGCCTCCTGTCACTCAAAAGAAGCAGACTCTGGAGACAAGAGCTCAAGGCCATGCTTACTTGAACTAGCTCTACCAAACACCCATTGCTGTTTAGATATCTCAGTTATACCCAATTCAGAGTCCAGCATCTGAAAATCCAGCTCACAGAATTACTACAGATCGTCTCTGTAACGGGAAAGAACAGGATTTCTGCTGGGCTGTGGCAGTGAGGGTCTGAAGTTCAGTTAATTCAACAAGACCCGTGTTGGTTTTCATCATATATTTTGAAATATTGATACCAAACTGGGACGTGCTGCTGACTCTCGAGAGACAGGAGGCCTTGCAGAGGGACCTAGATCATTGGGAGCATTGGGCTGTGATTAAGGGGGTGAAATTTAACAAGTCAAAATGCTGGATGCTGTACCTAGGGCTGAATAACGCTGGACACGAGCATGAATTGGGAGAGGAATGGCTGGAGAGCAGCCCTGCAGAAAGGAATCTGGGGGTGCTGGTGGATGGCAGCTCAGTATGAGTCAGCATTGTGCCCTGGGAGCCCAGCAGGCAAACCGCCTCCTGGGGACATCAAACACTGCACGAGCAGCTGGTCAAAAGGGGCAACTGTCCTGCTGTGTTCAGCGCTGGTACAGCCTCACCTGGAGTGCTGTGTGAGGTGCTGGGCCCCACAGTTTAAGAAGGGCATAAAGGTCCCTGATGCACCCAGAGGAGAGCTAGAAAGCTGGTGCAAGGGCTGGAAGGTATGTCCCATGATGAGAGGCTAAGGACTTTGGGCCTATCTTGTTTGGAGGCTGAGTGGCAACCTCATGACTCTACAGCTTCCTGAGAAGGGCAAGTGGGACGTGCTTATCCCTCCTCCCTGGAGTCCAGTGATAGGATGCATGGGAATGGTTCAAAGCTGCACCAGGGGAGGTTTTTAACATTCAAAAGCATTTCTTTACCAAGAGGTAGATCAAACAGCAGAACAGGCTTCCTAGCAAGGTGGTCAACACCCCAAGCCTGTCCGTGTTTAAAAGGCATTTGGATAACATGCTTTTGGTCAGCCCTGAATTGGTCAGGACTGGAAAGAACCTACAACGAACTTCTAAAGTAAACAATCCATATATTCTCCTCCATTCAAAATGTTGAAGCTTTTTTAGTATATTTGTTGAAAAAATTAAAACATTTACTTAAAGTAAAACAGGATCAGACTTTCGGTAGAAAAGAAAAAGATTCAGAAACATGAAAAAAATTGCTAAAAATATGAACTGTCCCCCTCCTAAAATTTTACAGATAACAAGATGCTTATAAAGAGCAGCTGCTTTACAGATTTTAGAGAAAAACTGAGATGCTCAAACAGCTTTTAAAAAAATCCCAACAAAACACCAAGCAATGCTGATCAAACTCAGGTTTTCCTACTGAAAAATGTTTTGATATAAACTTTTCAGACAGCTTCACTCCCAGGGCTTCTGGGGGAATTTCTGCTTCCTCTACGCACAGCCCATGTTGTGTTTGGGCAAGCAAAGTGTTTCCAACCTCAGCCATCAATCCATAAGATGAGGGCACTGCAGCCACTGCTGCATCCGTCAGTCCTGTCCACTGAGCCTCCCTGCCAGGAGCTGCCTGAGCAGATGTTTGTTCAGCACTAAGCACACAGGACCCAAGGTCTGTTTGCATGGCAGCAGTGTGGAGGAATACAAAAATGTCCTTTTTACATACTGGCATCAGCAGCATTCCTTTCCAGAGATACTTGAAAGATTAAGAGGCTCAGCAAATCAGGAAAAGAAAATAGCAAGAATTTTAGAGACCTACTGATAGAGATTTATTTCCTAAAATTCTGCATTTTTGCCAAGGAAAAAGCTTTTCGTTTTGTTTTACCCAACTATCTGTTTAAATTTCACAGCTAATTTATAAACATAATCCCAGATTTCCTACAGAAAAAGAGCTGTCTATTCATAGCCAGAGACAGCTGGTGGATGTCAAATTATGAAGTGCCACCCTGTTAAATTTCTACATGAGTTTCTGACCTAGCAAAAATACCATCTTTAGACAGGAATGCAGCAGAGGCCCCAAGCCTGCCAGCATTTCTGACCCTGATATTACACTATCACTCAGCTTTTCAAATGTTTCAACTTCCTTGACATCTCTCATGTGCCATTTACTCCTGAAAGTAGGTGAGTAGAGCCCACCATGTTTCTTTTCAGATCAAAATTGCTGAAACACTTGCTCAGATTATGACTTGTTTCTCATGAATTTAACAGATCTCTGCCACTTAACCATCTTCATTTCCCAATTCAGAAAAGAGGGCATTAGAAAAATCAGGATAAGGTTTTACAGATAAAATGAAAGGTAGGGTATGCACAATGCCAATGTCTGTGACTATCAGAATACCTAAGAAAACCAGGTGTCCAGCTCAATTCCCAGAGCTTGCAATTGCAGACGTACCTTCGTACCGAGGTCCAGCAAACTCTCCTTATCAGGACATATGCCTGACCCCAGGCCACCAAGGGCATAAGCAGAACGTATCATAACTGGGTAGCTAATCTTTTCAGCTGCCTTCAGAGCATCTTCAATCTTAAAGGAGAGGGGAATACATTTCAGACACACAATAACAATTATGATTAATAAAGTCTTCAACCCTGGTTACACAGTTATCTGGAAAGCCCATCAGTAAGACACCAAAGCTGCCTGAAGGTAAAATGAAAAGAATAAAAGTTGGCTTTGTAATGTTGCTTTCTTCTGCCAAACAGCAGAAAACTGGAACATAGACAAGGAGGTGACTTCTGCCCTTAGTTATGTGTTAACGTCCTTGCTGCCTTTCCACAAACGATGTCCTTACCTGGTCTGTCTTCACAGATTTAGGCAATGAAATAACCCCTCCAACAGACATCCTGGTTTAAGACCTGTTTGGTTTCCTCTGAACAAAACCAGGCCTTCCCACTGAATGAATTGTTTTGTTTTCACACTCCCATCCTCAAGAATGATTTCAGGACTGCTGAATTTGAGGACCTGAAATCCTAAGTCTAAATGGCTTTTGCAAGATATTCAATTAAAAAAAAAAAAGCTACTGAAATGTTAAGATATTTTTGTGCTGCAGCACAGAAGTCACCCCAACCTAATTTACTTCTCTTGTCAATGGGTAAATTAGCTTAGGCTTTCCAAGTGCTTAATTGCATTTTCACTCATTTTAAATCATGGTGAGCCAGCATCAATCACTGTGGAGTGCTGATGAAAGCCTACAAATTACGGTACCCAGAGTTGCATTCAGCCTTCACTCAAAACTAGAATTTTATTCTTTTTTAATAACTCAAATGGGCAAGGGTAATAGTAATCACATCTTCAAAATGGTCTGATTTACCGATTCCACTGCAAAGCTAGGAGCAATCTTTTCATTTAGCTCAGTCAGCTTATTGGAAAAAAGCTTTCTATCCTCTGTAGCCATGATGGATTCAACAGATGTACCTAGGACCTTCACACCATACTCCTGCAGGACTCCTTGCTTGAAGAGTTCCACTCCTGCAGAGTAAAGAAAGCCACAGTTTTGAGGACAGATGGTAGATGAAGAAGAAAGTACTCAGAAGATACCTGACTAGCCGACAACTTGTCTGGGATCATCAACAGCTCATTTTATTAATCAGTACTAGACCCATAACATGAAAGTCTCTGTCCTTAAATCTATGAAACCTGGAACTATTAGTAATGTTACTGCTTGGCCATCATCTGCAAAACGGTTGGGTACCATTGCAAGAAGCTAAACATATCTAAGTAGTCCAAATACCCTCAATTCAACTATGATAACTAAGACTTGAGCTGCAAAGGAGGATATATGAATTACTTCTAAGCATCAACCCCAGCAATTAGATGTTATGCTCACATCTTAGCAATTACTCCCCCACAGCGAGTATCTCTACCTCTATCACTTAGTAATCTGGGCACTGGACAAGGCACATAGGTCTTGCACATCTCTACAAACAGAGTCTGCTGAACCCCTGGTGAGAAACATGAGTTTGCCTTCCAAGGCACCTCTTACCATACTCACCACAGTTGAGAGCAGTCTGGCCACCCATGCCCAGAATTAATCCATCGGGGCGCTCTGCCTTGATGACCTCCGTGACAAACGGTGGAGTGATGGGGAGGAAGTAAACAGCATCAGCCTGCTTTAAGCCACACTCATTGGTCTGCACTGAAGCAATGTTAGGATTCATGAGGACAGTTTTCACGTTTTCTTCCTGAAAATTTAACATCTGCATTAAAACCAGGAATATGTGGAAAAAGAGCTAACAGAGTGGCAGCAAGGGAGATGGGCTTCCACAAGCAATTTGCCAACAGCAGAGGTCAGAAAGCCTGTTTCCTTATGGACTCTCCCCATAATGGACTTCTGGTATCTTGTACCAGGCTGAGCTAACTTTAAATACTGCCTTAAAGACTGGCTCTACGCTTCTGCTGACGTTTTTCCCCATTAAAAGTTGGATTATTTTTTTGCACTGAAGCACACTGTCCTTAGAAACGTGTGGAACAGGGAAGGGAAAGAAGAGATGAAATTCACAGACTGGGGAAGTCCCTGACTGGGTTTTTACTCTTTAAAAGATGTGCCCATTATCTGCAGAACCAAATATTCAACAGCACCCTCTTACAATGAACTAGTACCTTCTTACAATGAATTGGCATCCCACAAACTAGGAAGCACACAGCACACATCCAGCAATGAGACTCAACGTTGATTATTTATAACCAAAAGAAGAAAGAAAAAAAAAAGTCCAAGAGGAAAGAAATCTTTCTTGGCTCCTGTTAATTGTCCCTGTTCTGTCCCACCCATGCTCTGCAGCTTTCTCCTGGCAGCCACTGCCCAACTGCCTTCTCCCGCACGCAGCTGTAAATCACTCTGCCAGAGGCAAGGTCAGGGAGTGCAAGACTGCGGCTGGAATCGCTGATTAGCCTGCAGATCACAGCAGCTGCCTGGTGGCCACGGGAAGGAAAAGGGCACTGTTGGAGGTCAAGCTAGGGAGATTTTTCATTAAAAAAACCCAACTTTCTTCCACAAACCAGAGCTGAGTTTGAAGGACAAATGGAAAAAAAAAAAAAAGAAGGGAGAGATGCCTGCTTTCCAACTCAGGTGATTATCTGCACTCACCACCTCTGGGATCACCCACTCCTAACCTGTTCTTGTTTTCTTGATGACGTGGCCAATTTGAACTCATAGCCAGCAGTACCAATACAGGACACAAACAAAGCATATACAAGATGTGCTGTAACACTGGGACCAATGGAGAGCAACTCCAGATCATATTTAAGATTACTGTAATTGATTTTTTTCCCTTCCTTGACTCCAGGGTCAGCACAGGAATAGAAATCCCTGATGTCAGAACAGTCTCTGAGCAACTCGCAATCAGCACCCCATTTGAAGGCAGCTGCTCCATCTGCTTTGAGTCTGTCAGGCAGACCTCCACAAGCTCTCCTTCTTCACATCAGGTTAGACATGAGCTACAGGGCCCAGGTAACTGTTCCATTACCAGTAATAACCCCATCACTGGGAAACTGATATGCTTTACATCTTCTCCTAGCACAAGCTTTTCCTCTAACACCCTTTCTAGGTGCTTTGCACTTCTGTAGCATGAACCAGCCAGAGCAAATGAGACTCCCAAACCCACCGTGTGAGTGCAGTACGCAGGATGCTTCAGTGCAAGCACAGTTTGAGATGCCTGCATTTCTCAGGCACAAACAGAAGTACACATCCAATTTTGTTCTCTTTGGAATAATACCGCTCTCCAGTCTTCAGAAAGGGAACATCACAAAGTGGGTAATAAGTTTATTGTACAAAATTAAACTAAATGAATGACTTTTCATTCATTCCTTTCAAGATTATGAATGTATTCTGGAAACAATATCTGGCATATATGAATTTTAAAAAGTTAATCTCATTCAAAATAAATACCACTCTGAAAAACTGCTTTGATAAGGGGTTCAAATTCTTTTGTGTACCAGTCCTGGCAGCTGCCAACCATTCAGCTGCTGCTACTTGTTTGCCTTGCAGTGTGTTGGCATATCACAGAAGTTTCAGTAATTTCAGCTCAGGCAGAGCTGACCATCTTCCTCCTCTTCATTTCCATTCAATATGACAAGCCTGGAGCGACCAGTCACACATCACAAATAAACTGCTTGAAGACTGCAATGGAAACCTTGGGAATGTCTCTCTTTGGAAGGTAACTCTGAGTGGTTAACTTCCACCACTCAGCAACAAATTCAAAGCAAAAACACACCTACATTTCCCTACTGTCATTTATTCTCACCAGCTTCCTTGCCCCAGCGATATCATAGCTGGATGATCACACTTAGCTGTCAGAAGGGAAAGTAAATTACATTAGGTTAGTATTTGCAGAGTATCTTCTCACCTTCATGGCTTTCACAGCCTGGGATCCAGAGTAATCAAATTCCCCTGCCTGACCGATTGACAGGCCCCCAGATCCTAGAATGAGAACTTTGGAGACCTAGAAGTGTCAAACACCATGAAAAAAAGTCAGTCCCATGGTAATGGATGTTGAAATAACAGAGCCCACTCAGCACTGAACAGCCTTAAATTACAAAACCTAAGTTCTAACAAGAGAAGAAAAGGTCACCTCCAGAACCACTGCAGTTTTACTTCTAAGAATATTTCCACTGGACTTCCCCCATATATCTCTGGTTAGAGAAACACAGGGCAATCAATGAAGTTGCTGATTGTATCCTGTGCTTATAGATAACCATGCCTCACTTTGGCAGCCCACAAAGTCCAGCTACCTTCTAAGACATCAAACCTGTGAAATTCAGCTCACACTAGGAATTTCAGGCTTATTTGCTAAGCAACAGAGGATCAACATTATGCTGCCAGCACAGAACCTCATGGTCAGGTTATCCCAGGGCACCTCATATACTGCGATGAGAGTACCCTTCTTGGGAGAACTACAAAGGAAAAAAATACATGAAACACCAGATCTTAAAACTTTTCTCAAAGAAAAGGGAGTTAATAACACAAGAGAAGCCTGATGACTGTGAGACAGGCAGCTGACAGGCCTTTTGTAAGGGAAGCTTCCTTTCACTTCCATGGTGAGTGAGCCCTCCGTGCCATTTCACACCGCGGGGTCAGAAGGAACTGACCCAGCCTGACTGACAGGTGTGGGTAAGGAGTACCTGTACTGACCTCCACTCTGGAAGCCGTTGCTCCAGCCTTGGGCAGGACTGAGGAAACAGTAGTGCCTTTGCCTCTCTTAACCAGTGAAATGAATGAATCAAACAGAAACTAGGAAAAAGAAACATCGTGTATTAATCCCCAAAGTGGAATTAAATAAGTACCGAGCAAAGAAGGAAAAATTAGGCCATTTGTGAGCTCAAGCAATCACCTCTGCCTGCTGCAGTCAGAAGGCAGAATTACACCATCAGAACCAGAAGAGGGGATCATTATTTGAATTTACTTAACGACTTTGACATATCTGACAAAGCTGCATTCAAGAAAGTGAGGTCATATCAGGAAGAAAATGCCTATCAGTCACATCTGTGCACTCTGCTTGAATATGGCTGGCAGTGGAATGAATGAGTGTGCATTAAAAGCAAAGCTACAGAAGACCATACACTTAACTACCTTGAAGGAACCATCTGGAATGGAGCCTGCTACAGAGCTGGGGTCTGAACAGGTGGATCTTGGCACAGCAGCTGTGCCAAGTCGGTACTGTCCTTCTAGAGGAGATCCCAGGTCAGCCATGAGAAAAGCGTTCTGCAGCCAGGCCAGGCAGGGGAGGCAGCATGACCCCAGCTGCAGGCAGCTGCAGATAGTGAGACAGCCTCCCCACCTGCCTTGCTCTTGCAGAGCTGCTGTCCACACCACCCCTGACGCTGGCTCCTGGGAAACGCCTCTGGAAGGAGCAGGGTCGTGTCCTGCAAGCCTCACAGGATAGGCACTCTGTTTGCAAACCCATCCCAGCTCTGGGAGCGTGCAGACTTGGCAAAGCCCCAGCTGAGTGTTGTTTCCACTTCTCTGAGATTCAGTAGTCAATCAGATTGCTAGGAAACTTCTTGATATCAAGAGATTTACTTGCAGGTTCAATCAACATCATCAAATTAAGATTAAAATAAGCACTTCTATGTATTCTGCCATCTTCCTCTCTCAAGAAATGCTAAACAGTTTATTTATGTTCACACATGCCTCCTCTGCCTTCCACATCCCCTGTTGCTGCTTAGTCATACTCTGTGACTACGCAACCAGTTGTTAGAGAATTTGTGCGAAGTCACAGATGGGGGATTAAAATTTCATTTCACTTAGGAGAACCAGAGTGGGGAAGTGTGAATCCATTTACATAACTCTACAGTAATTATAAAATTGGAAACTGGAACTAAAATGTATTAGAAAGTTAATGATTTTATTACAACGCATCTGGCTAGTATTTCTTCTGTTAAGATAAAATCCTTTTCCTTCTGCAATCACCCCAGGTACAAGAGATTTGAGCCTGATTCTGCAAAGGCTTAAGCACTTCAGTAACTTCCAACACACAAATAATCCCACCAGGACTCCAAGCATACACATCATATGAATGGAATCACTGATCCAAAAGCCCACAGAAGTCAATAGATGCCTTGCTGCTGATTGTAATTAGGTGTGGATTGAGCTTAGCAGACACAAGCCTATGCATGTCTGGGCCTTCTGTTAGGATCCCAGCATTTCCAAAACCCAGATTTAGGACCGTCACTAACATAAAGGCTTGTCACTGTAGCTGATACATATCTGCATGCTCTAGGCCACCTGAAAGCAAGCTCAGACCAGCCCTCACACAATACCTCTGTGTCCCTTGGCCCAGGATTTGCATCTGGGTAGAACTGTGCTGTGAAAATCGGTCTGGTCTCATGCATAATTCCCTGCAGGAATAAAAAAGATTGTCTTAGACACCTCCTTGTAAGCAAGAGAACAGAAAGCCACATCTCACCCCCGGAAGCACCGAAGGCCAAAGGACTGGTGTGTCTCCAGGAGGGGCTGCCAAATTGACACCCATTTCATTCCCAGTCTTCAAGCAATGTCTTATTTGAGGAATCATTGAGCCTCTTGCTTTTCTGCTAACACTCCAGTGCCTGTAGAACCCACTGAGGTATGTGCAGATCATAGTGGAGATATCACTTTCACTACAACAGGAAACACAATTAAGTTGTGAGTACTTAACAGAGCAGATACTCTTGTCTCCCTCCAGCCATAAACCTGGACCAGGTAGAGAAGAAAAATGTACCTGGCAAGAGAAGATCACCTTGGACAAGGTTGTTATGGAATGAATGGTTTTACCATCCTGATCTGGTTGGTTCTGACACAGGAGAAATGGATTTGGGTCATGCTCTTGATTTCCATAACTCACTTGAAATACAGACACAGGGCCTTGCACATGATCTCTGCCCTGGGCTGTCTTCAGGGCTGTGATGAAGTGGGACCACTGCTCTGGACAAACAATACTTAAGGAGGACTTAAACTGAGTTTGGAGACAGCACTTGTAGTTTCAGTTGGAACCAGGAAAATAAAACTTCTCATTTGTGGGGCCTGGTAGCACCCCACAAAGTGGTCCCCTGGAAGGTGAGCCTAGAGCTTTTACTGCTCATGGTCCCAAGTTCAAGATGGAGGTAGAGAAGTCCCTCAAAAGATCCAGGGGAAAAAAAATATAGTTCTGATACTACCCATTTCCCTTAGGAACGGGCAGAGTCACAACAGCTTGTATAGAGCAACAATGCCCTCCAGAGCTGAGGGGTGGAATGCTGGGATAGCAAAGGGATGAGAGATGTGCTGCTGACCTCAGCTGATCCACTGTGGTATGACTTTCTGCCCTCAGAGTAAAGCATGTCATCAGTCTGTCACATTTTCCCTGAATGCTTGTGTTACTTCTAGTTACATACAAATACCTTTTAAGAATATTCATTCCAGGGCTTGTCAGTATTTGGGAACCTGTGTTGGCCCTGTCCAGCTGTGATGGGTCAGGTCAGCCACCAGAAATGGCTTTTCTTTTTCAAACAGAGGAACGCAACAAACTGCACATGAGGGCCCATCCAACCCTGTTCCTGCTTGTGCATCCCATGCTAAAACAATGCTCCTTGTTCCTCTCCGTCCGTGAAGGTTTAGGAGACTGATACTGCTTTTGGGCCCACAGAAATGGTCCTTTAGCTCTCATAAAAGTATGTCAGGGTTCTAGATCCAGAAGACTCCTGCCCAACCTTATCACCTGCTTTACATAAAAGCATCATCACGCTTGTCTCCAACCTTCAGCTAAAGCAAAGATGAAAGGCCTGGGGATGAAAGGGTTCAGTTTGTTGATACAGCTAAAACAAACTAATTTCAAAAACTGAGCCAAACAGCTGCACTTTTTCTTTTCTTTTTTTTTTTTTTTGTATTAATATCTTGTTTGGTAACATTTGTCTCTGTTTAGAGACGTCTGTAAGGATAAAGAAAACAGCAACTGACAAACGAAATTTATTCTAAACCCGTCAGCTGGAAATTACTGCTCCTTCATCCTGCAGAGTACAGCCAGGATCTGCCAGGACAGCACCATTCCACCTGCCAGGCGTGATGCGGGGCGTTTATACAAGGCAACGGAGAGGCATATTCCCAAGGGGGAAACTGCTTCTGAAAATACCTTCTTCCCAATGGTTTTCTGATAAATAACATGACTTCACTGACTTGCACAACACTGGGCCTAATGGACAAGATTTTAAACGGGCAATTACAAAGCTTGAGATCTGTCTCAATGTCTGTCTGACCTTGTCAGAACCGAGCTCTGGGATGTGGTTTACCTTCCTATGCTTTCTCCTGTTCAGCTGTGAACCTCCAGAGGCCAGCCATGTTTTAATTTGTTTTCCATACATGGACATCGTTTGACATTGCACCTCTGCTTTGGATCCTTTAAGTTGTTCTCTAGAGGAAACTGCCTCTCTCCCTCATTGCTTCAGTTCTTGGAATTCTATTTACAGTAACAGACCAAATTAGGCTGCAGTAATATTCCTTGTTTGTGCTGGGCAACACAGCAGGAGCACAACAAAACAGTGCCACAGGCCAGCACGCCTGCAGCACGAGCCCTAAGACAATGTGGTAACAGAGTGAGCACCTTGACAGGGAAATCACACAGATTGAGAAGTCAGCTGTTTAAGGGAAATCCCAAGGTCACTGTTGCAATCCTACCCTTTGGGCTAGTATGGAGATCAGCGGTAACGGCTCAACCCCTCTGGACTGTATGGCAGGGCACCAAGTAAAGTAGCCAGTCAAGTTCAGACATGGTAGCTAACTGTAATCTGACAGCAAGCTTCCAGGAGGTGAAATAAAGCAAGAGCTGCAGGTATCTTGGAAAGTGTGAGCTTACTTCGTTCGTTTGATCGTTGGCATTCACAAAGAGAGGCTTCCAGCCAGGTGGGAGGGTAGAGCTGTCAATGGCATAACCATGGTTCTGAGCAGTGATGACAGCCTGTCCATTCACTGCATTGAGGACGGGCTGGTTCTGTCCTCTGAAAGGGAAAGGATCAGAGAACAGAGGATGGAAGTGCCAGACGTGTCTAAATGCCACGATTAGGAAGAGCTGGTAACTGTGGGGCTATACACAGTTGCCCAACAGCACCTGTTCAACATTGGCAGCCAATCTCAAAATTGGAAATCCTAGAAGAAACTTTGCTACCCTTCAGTTTCATGGGGATCAATTGCATCAAATACTTTCAAAACACCCTCAAAAAAAGTAATGTATGACATGGCAGTTTAATTTAAAGACAAGGAGAATGGCTGGTATGAGGAAGTACTGTTACTGACAAGCTAGCTCCCATTAGGGCAGTCAGAAGCAAAGCACTGCTGCTCTGTGGCCTTCTGCAATCACAGAATCGTAGGGGTCAGAAGGGACCTCAAGAGTTTGAGTCCAACCCCCTGCCAAAGCAGGTTCCCTAGGACAGGTCACACAGGGAGGCATCCAGACAAGTCTTGAATATCTCCAGAGGAGGAGACTCCACACCTCCCTGGGCAGCCTGTCCCAGGGCTCTGTCACCCTCACTGGGAAGAAGTTCTTCTGCATATTGGTGTGGAACTTCCTGTGCTGCAACTTGAGGCCATCACCCCTTGTTCTGGCTATTTCCCCCTGTGTCCCACACTTGAGATATTGATAACCATTGATCAGATCCCCTCTCAGTCTTCTTTTCTCAAGGCTGAACAGCCCCAGTTCATTCAGCCTTTCCTCGTAGGGGAGATGCTCCAGGCAATGCTGAGCTCTCTGGGCCCTGGGAAGCAGCAGAGCTGCCATACCTGTTGGCCATCTGCATCTTGTAGCAAGTAGCTCCAGCTGCTATTCCAGTGATTAGATTCCCCATGCTAATTCCAAACAAGGGCTCTGGGCGATTGCTCTCCAGCACCTAAAATGGAAAGGTTTTCAAGAGATACTGGAGCGACTGTTCACCAGTTCCACACCAGCCACACAGACTTGGGAAAATGCTGAAATCAAGGGTGGCTACAGCCTATAAGGAACGTTTCCTCCTCTCCTCTGCTGCAGAGGGAAGCCTCAGAGCACAGCTCGATGTCTCGGTCTACTCAAGGGGAATAAGCAATGACACTCTGCATTAGAGCCACTTAGTGTGGGGCATGATTTCAGATGTGTAATGGGGCTGCTCTTTCACAAGGTCATGGAGGTCCTGACAGGGCACGGGGCACTTCGAGGTACTGGTAAGGTATTAGTGGTAATTGTCTTGTTCACCACAGTCTCTCTGTATAGCTTTATTGTAACTACTAATCTGGAGACACCTCTCAGCTGACCAAGATGAGGGGTATCCCAGGCAGCCGAAATAACTGACCAACATTTGGTCCATAACATGTTAGTACAACAAACTGTTTAGACTCCTCACACTTGGACAAAAAAAAAAAAAAGGGAAATAAACAAGAATAATCCACCTATGGGCATTACACTGTACCTTTCTGATATTCTGAATCACCTCCTGGGCCTTCATGGGATCCCCTGGGCCTCCAGAAATTACGAGCCCATCATATTCCATGCTGGTGAAATCATGGTCCCACGGAACCAAATGCACTTCTGCACCTCGCTAGGAAACACCAGACAAATAATGGGAGAAGAAATGAGTGGAAGAGGGGAAAAAAAAATCAGTGTCCAGAGGTTGTTGCCATGCTCTTATGCCACAGAGGCTGAGTGTGGATTTCAGTCATCCCTTTGCCAGGCACAATAATGAGACTTCTCTCCACTTTCTGATCAGATTATTTCCACAAACCCAGCAGACTTTGTACTTTTGAGCCACATCAGCGTTTGACAAGTATTTCTGAAATTCACTAATGAGGTCAAAACTTCCTCATGGAATGCAAAGTAAGTGTGTGTGCACACATGCAAAGGATGTTCACTTTTCACACACTACATTCACCCTAACTGCTAAATTAGGGCTTCACAGCCTCATTGTGTGGCATGCCAGAAATAATTCTGCACATCAGAAAAGGGACAAACAGCCACATAAACTGAAAAACAGAAACAGGGAAACCCCATGCATCTTGAAAACAAGAGGACAGCACCTTTATTTCTCATGTGTACCTAGAGAAGCAAGGACAGTTACAACAGTAACAGTCTTTTCCTGCTGACAACAGGAAAAGATTTTCATAAAATCATAGTAACAAAGAACAACTCGGGATGGAGGAACCCCAGGATGTCACCTGGTCCAACCCCTGCTCAAAGCAGGGGTAATTTTAACTTTAGGGCAGGTTGCTGAGGGCATTGGCCAGTTGAACTTTTAATATTTTCAGGGACAGATATTAATTACATAATTTCTCTGGGCCTGTTTCAGCCATTCACCTCTATCAGTGCAAAATTTTTCCCCCCATTTATTTGTTTTTCACAATGTTGAGTTGACCTTCCTTGGTTTTTCTTTACAGAAGCTGTGCCTTGTCTTTTCAAAGCTCACCTTCTAGGAGTTCTTCTCATAGCTGAGAGGTTGCTGCATAAGTCCTCTTCCTTATCCCCTCAATACAGCGTACCAAGCTCAAAATACACCTCTCAGTCCATAAAAAATCATCTTTAAAATTGTATCATGTTTTAGCAGGGCAAGTGCTACTAGAATGGATGTGTCCAGGTGGAAGGAAAGCTAGTGAGTACAGGCAAGGCTCTGAGCAAAGCAAGAGGTGAAGGACAAAGCACTGACTTACCTTTACTAGCAGACGGATAATGTTGTGCTTCAACCCACAGTCGACAGCTACGACTTTAATTGGGTTCCCTCTGCCATAAACCTTGACTTCCTATAAAAAGACAGGCCATGCTGTAAACCACAGATCACCTCTTGCCCCCAAAACACAGAGAAGATGGGGAGCAGAATAACTTTTCACCAACATGAGGCAACTGGTACTTAACGATCAATTTACATGGAAATCTCCATAAGCACTGCAGACATTAGTGCTCCCTTCATTCTTCTGTGAAAGTAGAAGTTGTAATGCTCCTTTATATACTGTTGATTACAGCAGTAGCAGCAATTCCTACAAAATCACTTGTTTCCACAGCTAACGACAAGCTTTTTGCATGTGTTTCACCTCATTAGCAGTGAAGCAGCAAGCCAGTTCTCCCAGATTATTGCAGCCCCAGTGAAACGCCACATACAGGGTGAGAGATTTTTAGCTGAAGGGAAATCATCCTGCTGCTGATGCCAGTGGAGCAAGGCTACTCCACACCAGCCACAGATCACAGAATCACAAGGTTGGAAAAGACCTTTAAGATCATTGAGCCCTACAGTTCCTGTCCTGTGCTAAACCATATCCCTGAGCACCTCATCTACCCGACTGTTAAACACATCCAGGGTCAGTGACTCAAATCCCCTCCCTGGGCAGCCTGTTCCAGGCCCTGACAACTCTTTCAGTGAAGATTTTTTTCCTAACATCTAATCTGACCCTGCCCTGGCACAGCTTGGTGCCATATTCCCTTGTCCCATCTCCTGTGCCCTGGCTGAAGAGACCATCACCCACCTCTGCACCCTCCCTTCAGGTAATTGTAGGTGGTGATCAGGTCTCCCCTCAGCCTCCTCTTCTCCAGGCTGAAAACCCCCAGCTCCCTCAGCCGCTCCTCAGAGGATTTGCCCTCCAGCCCCTTCCCCAGCCTGGTTGCCCTTCTCTGGACTCGCTCCAGGACCTCCATGTCCTTCTTATGGTGAGGAGCCCAGAACTGGACACAGCACTCAAGGTGCAGCCTCACCAGTGCTGAGTACAGGGGTACAATCACCTCCCCAGACCTACTGGCCACACAATTTCTGATCCATCACATTAATCACCATCCTGACCCTCCCATCACAGTAAGACCAAAGCATAGCACAGCTGGCAATAACTGGAGTGACCTCCACTGCATCACAGCTCTACAGACCAGGCCAACTACATCACTGAGCACAATCCATCTTCTTATGGCCCTGATAAATTTACAGATCCTCTTCCAGCTGCTGCTCCATAACCCAGTCCACAAAATAAATTGTCACCAGTCCCAAATCTGGGCCATTATGCTTTATATTTATCAGTCACAACAAGCACGGAAGAGTGAAGTCAAACCTCCATAGGTCTTGATACTGCAACAGGCAGACAGACTGACAGACACAGCTATCACCCTGATGCAAGGTTATTTACCACTTCTTTCCAAAGCTTGTGGCATGATTTTACCTGTTACTTGACCGCAGGCTGGGGTGTTATTCATTAATAAGCACAGAAGGCAAACTTCTTCTATCGAAAAACAAACTCTGTGCTTGTCCTCAGATACACTCGGCTTCTGAAAGCTGATATTTATAAGCATACCTTATCCAAGCAATATTTCTCTTGTGCAATATACCAATTTTATCTAAGTAACTCTCTTTTAATCAGCTTTCCTGGCATTCATATTTCACAGCTGGGCCCCTTCATGAAAAGATGCTGAAATCCATGCCCAGTATGCCTGGTGCAGGGTGAGAAACTGAAACCTTTCATAGGAGGATTACAGCTGGCCAGAAGGAAAGCTAACTCCTCTATGGGGAACTCAGGATGAAGTTTTAATAGGCAAATATTACAGCTCTTCCTTCTGTGTTACCCTAACTCAGCTGTTGTTTGAATTTTTATCTTCTCAAAGACTGAAGAGATTTTTAGGATGCAAGAGCATGTGCTACATGAAGACAGCTCTGACCATCATCATGAGTGACTTACTGCCATGCCCAGAGCAAAATGGAAGACATGGGGTGCAAGGAGACACCTCCCTTCACCACAAGGTGTGACACAGAAACCACCAAGAGTCCCTGATCCATCTTTGAGGACATGACTCAGGACAGACAGTGGTGTTACCACTGCTGTTGTGACTCCTGCTGTGTAACACTGAAAGGAGATGTTTTTGTATTGGAACATACCTCGCAGCTCATGCTACATAATCAGACAGCAAAGTGGCCCACAATCCCTTTTTGAGAAGGAGTAGAATGGAAA
Organism: Porphyrio hochstetteri; assembly: GCA_020800305.1. Lineage (NCBI taxonomy): Eukaryota > Metazoa > Chordata > Aves > Gruiformes > Rallidae > Porphyrio > Porphyrio hochstetteri. The sequence continues at coordinate 4,078,144 of CM036910.1, read as the reverse complement.
TCTTACTGAAACAGGGCCTTGTTAGATCAGCCAAGGCTTCTGATAGGAAGCTGTGCCTGACATCGAATGCTACAGTATCTTCACAGTGTCCAACACACAAGTGAATTCTACTTCCATGGTCCATGGTAGAAATGTATCACTGCACAGGAATTTTATGGGTCTTCTACCTGCTGCCCTTCAGGAGGATTCAAAAATCTCAAGATTAATGTGCTCAGGTCTCACAGAACCTAACTCGGTGTCATGGGCCAGAGTCCCTTAAGAAAAACTCTGTTTTCTTTTTAAAGAGTCTTTTGGAGACCCCCTCATTTCCTCACAACATCCATGCTTAAAAACCTGCCAAACATTATGAAGCCAAGATCCCCCTCAAAGGTACTCCTTGGCTGTTCTAATGGCCAGAAGGGGTTGCAGTGCAAAACTGCTTTGCGGTACTTTAATTACCTCAGTCTTAAAACTCTTCCCTGTCCAAGTAATTAGGTTATGATCTGTTACACTTCCTTCAGCAGCAAGACTAACTTTAGGTGTTGCTGTCTCTGCAAGCCTCCCCCCACTTCTCACACTGACTATTCTTCTGTACCGCAGAGCACTGACCCCAGCATCTGGCCGACAGTGTGTCTAGACAGAAACCAGGCTGGGAACTGGATCAGGGAACTGTTAAAATATACTCCCCCTAAAGCCAGAGGATTTCCCTCCTCTGTTCACTGCACAGTCTATAAAAAACTGCCCCAGCCTGAAAGGATGTTGTACAGGCAATGTTAGTAAACAGAGTCTATGCCACTAGCATCTAAAGAAGGTGGGGAAATACTAATAAAACGTTCATGCCTAAAGCACAATTGATAAGCAGATTCCTGATATCACTGTATCCTGATCTACATGAAAACAGATGTTTGGCAACAGATAGATTATCATGTCCTGTAACTGCCAACATTGAACAGCTTCTCTCATTTTCAGTTTTATTTCTGATGTTGCTTAGGCCTATAAAACGAAGTTATGAACATAATGAGACCACCAAAGCTCCATTAATCTTATTATATCTCCTTTTTAGAAGCTATTTGCAGCATCTTTACAGTAATTCTGTCATAGTAATCGTGCAGTTTAGAATCAGCAACCTTACCTATTTCTGAGTTACTGCTCAAAATGGCTCCACCTGCATTTTGCAATCACAGATCACAACCTCAACAAGGTTGTGACGGCAGCTGCCATCCTTCAGTGTAGCAACTTTCGAGTCCTTTTCAACTCAAAAGCCAGAGAAGGCATTGGCATGAGTTGGTGAGACTCCTGCAGGTGAGATCTGCACGGCAGCCTCCGTATTCCAATGGCATCCCAGAACCAGTTACTACTGTGAAGCCAAGCCTGGATGAAGAATCCACTTCAAATTCCCACTTGCTCAGCAACCAGTCTGTTCAGGGCTGCTTCACAGGCATGCCACTAACACACCAGCTTGTGTACAGAACAGTATATAAGTAACTATGTGTAGAGCTCTTCCAGAGCCTCACTGATCTTGAGGGAGCTGCAAACACCATAGTGAGCCTGGAATTTGTAAAAGGGACTCATCCCCTCAGTTCTCACTTCAGTCAATGGGATTAAGCACCCAAGGCACTCTTTATTCCACAGTTAAATCCCCAAAGAGTCCACAATTAAAACCCCAAAGAGTCCACAATTTAAGACACTAGCTCTTGCACTGGAACAAGAATAGTTACAATTTTTACTATGGGCCCAGTTTGGTAGATCCTTGTGATTTGTCATGTTCTTCTCAGCTTGTAGTCGAGCACAGTTGGCATGCCCAGCTAGCAGAGAACACACTGCCATTCTGGGCATATCTACAGACAAAGCAGCCAATGCCAGTAATATTAGATTCAGGGATTCCTAGCTTGGCCTATTTTTGAAATCTAGAAATATCTTCTGGAATCAAAGTTATGCCTGAACACAGAAGATCAGAGATTATTGTGAGCTTTCCTGAGATGTATTTAAGGAAAGCAACCATTCTTTTTATTCTTGTTTGAAAATGACCACCATACATTAGGTCTAACTGTATCCCAATGCTTCTCAATCCTGTCTTTGGGACACACACAACCCTCTGATTACGGTTCAGGCTACACCCAGCTCAACACAGCTCATTTTACATCTTCAACACTGCACCTAAAGAGGCATGAGAATCCTGAGGATGATGTTAAGATGACAGTGGCTCAAGGGTCTAGAAAAGGTCTGCAGTTTAGGAAATGACCCTGAGTCATTTATTTAGAAAGACTGGATGATCCCCAGAGCAAACGAGGAGCAGTTACTATGTGGAGCACACAGCCCTGGGACTACAGAAGAACTTCTCACCTTTGTTGAAACTTCTGCAATTAAGTTTTGCTTATTTGGGTCTGCAAACTCCATGGGTTGACCTTCAAATTCAATCTTCCCAAGTACCGTGCCCTGTGGAAACACACCAGGAAACAACAAAGCATGAGCAAAGAAGCTGTGAATACTGGGACAAGGTGCTGACAGGCACAGCAACTGGAACAGCTGTTTAGAGTTGGTGTCTTGAGGGCTTATAACCATTTGTAGCATCTTCAGAAGTATCCAATCCTACCTCTGTACCAAAAATCTTTAAAATCCTTCATTCAGGGGAAAGGCACTGTCAGCAGTAGAATTTGTTAAAAGGCAGTTTGACAAGCTGCCAAGTGATGGTAACATGAGTAACGTTCCAGGAGGATCAGAATTCAGATCCCCAAATAACTGTTGTGTAGATCTGGGAGTAACCCACAAAGGAGTTTGAAGCTTTTTGGGTTTGAAACCCACTGTGAGGTCTTGATGGTGACAAGGCAGCAGAGCTGGAGTAAGGCAAAGCTATGCAGGAGGCAGGTCAGCACAGCTGGTGTCTGAACAAGCTGTTTAAAAAAAAATAAATCACCTCCAGCAAGCTTCACTCTTTACTGTTGTTGCCACCTCACAGAAGCTAGGACACACCTGCTCTGCAGCAGCAGTATACTATTCTCCACCTTCTACTCCTTCAAGTTCTCAGTTTAAAAGTCCCTGGTTTGGCTTTGCCCTGCTGCTGGAATAAGTAGGATTAAGCTAGTGTTAACCTTTTCTCAGCCTGGGGACAGGGTGTGCAAGACAGAACTTGTCAAGGATGGAAGTGGAACGTAAAACAGTGGAAGTCAATGTTCTGTTGTAATGTATCTGTGGATATCAGACCAGCATGCACATCAGGCTTGCTGATTGGGTTTATCAAAACTTCCATAAAATAGTTCCATGGTTGGCTGTAGCTGAAGTATCCTTCCCATATCCCTAGAGCAAGAAAGAGCCAGCATCTTCCACAGCCATGTGCTACCAACTTGTAAAGATGGAGTTTTGCTATTAACAGTGGCTGACATCCTAGCTTACCCTGAGTAGCACCTTACACCAAAGGCTACTCCAGGATGCATTGTGTAGAGTCAGCATCATCTTAAACAAGCCAGGTTTTTGGGAATGACAGGAACTGCCATGTGCCACCACACAGTCAGTCCCACCAACGCTGCTGACAAACAGGAACCCTGCGTGCTACCTCGCTCCCAGATTATTCAGCCAAATGGTACCCTGCACTTACTTTTACAGTCCAATTTAACAAGTCACTGCTTATTTCTGTGTTTGTTATAATGAAGCCCTGCTCTCACCCCCAATTTATAAACAGACAGGGAGTGAAATACCGAGCTGCTTTCTTCAACCAAAGGCTGGGAGAAGAGGCTACGTTGCACACTATTCTAAAAGCCATAAACTAACACCACTCAGAGCCCTGGTATAATGGGCATTATGACCATGCACCGTTAAGTTACAGCCTAAACACTGAAAGTGTATTTACTTTGGATGAAAGGAACACTGATCCAGTAAACAGCATGTCTCAAGAAAGTAGAAGATGTATTACCATTTTCTGATGTATTAAACTGCACTTGCCTGCTGCCTATACAAGCAGGACAACACCCTATCTTCCCATAAGAATTTATTCCTAAAAATATTCCTCTGTTCAGGATGCATTGTTCATATTTTGCTCTATGGAATGAAAGGGGTTAAGGGCTTGGATTGTAGACTGCAAATTGATCACCTAAAGAAAAGAGCAGCTCCAAATAATCTATTACAAAAGAAGAGCCTCCAAGGTGCATTTACATTCAGACTGGCTTTGATCACTGCTTTAGCCAGTGTGAAACATATCTTAACATTAACCTCCATTCGGTAACATAATCCTGCCTGTGTCCTTCAACTGTCAGCTCTCAGAAACCAGAGAAAAGTAACAACTATTAAAAATAATAACAGGCTTCAGCCAAAGAAAACCAGCCTGAGCTTAGGTTACTGCCGGCATTCCTTTGTCTCTGAAGAGCAGGAGAATTTCCACTGGCCAAAGGTGAAGCCATCTGTGAACCATCATCCATGGTATCTCTCAGAGCTGTTGCTCTCTCTGACTGTGTCATTGACACTACTACATGTTGTGTGTGACACAGCTTCCTGAGGCCTCTCATTCACATCAGCTTGTTTCTCTTGTACAGAACAGGAATCCCAGAGCAGCACCAAGGAGAGGGGGCTCCCCGGGGCCAGAGCAATGCCTCAGCTGTACAGAAGGCACAGCACCTTTGGAAGAGCACAGGGACCTGAGCAGCTACCCCAGATTTGCTGCGCTGTGACAGAAATTGCCCAGCAATAGCAAGGTTACTGCAACTGGACCAAGGGAAGCAGACCATACCTTGTCACGAATTAATTTGGACAGCATTCTGGTATCAATCCCATGCAGTGCAGGCACCTGCAGAAAACACGAGAGAACGATAAGAGAACACGTAGTGAAGAGAGAGCAAGACAGCAGCCAGATCACTTTGCTGAGAAGAACACATCCTTCTTTAAGGAGCTCTGGCTCTTAGCAGCATTACTACCAAGGCTGCCTCACTTCCAGTGACTCACTTCTCCTCGCTATTCCCACTCATTAATAGCTTAGTTCTTCAAATCTATCTTCTGCACTAAAGGAACAAAAAAAAGTTCACTTCTGAGCCCTGTTTTGCCTTACCTATGAGCACCTAACCCTCCCAGCCATCACACATCAGCAGCAGTCTACTGAAACACCCCTGACTGCCACAGCTTCATGTCAGTGGGACCCTGGCAGCTAACATCTCTTGGTACAACCATGGTAACTGCTAGGAGTGGCACTACAGAAGCATTTGAGGAGAGAAAATACTATAATCTAGTGCATATTGTATTTATGGAGAGCCAAACATTCCCATTTAATTAATGTTTCTTCAGGACAGACCTTGGAAATACCACTGCACCCTGAAAAAGAGAAACAGATGAAGAATCAGAGAATTAAGGAACACAGAATGAGCCCAGCACAGACTGGTGAAGACATCTGAGTGGCTACCAGTAAAAAGACAGCAGTTCTTTCCCCCGTTCCCATACACACAGGTCCCTTCTCAGAACATAGCTCCTTCTAGGCTGCTCACCTGTTCCTCCTGCAGCCACTCTCCCAGGCTCCGAGCAGCCTGCCAGTGGCTGTACTCATTGCTGTACCCCAGCACCAGCAGACCCGAAACCTGCAGAGAGAACCAACAGCATTTTGCACCAAACAATCACTTGCCCTGAACCTTCTGAGTTTTCCATCCACTCCGAACTGCATCACGGACGGGACGCGAGGCGAGGCAGATGTGGTATGGCTGCTCTGCTGCAACACAGAGATATCAAATCCCAGTCTTCAACAGGCAGCTGGCAAAGGGGGAAAGACTTTGCATCCTGTCATGGCTGTACCAAGGCCCTTTTACTTTGGAAATTCATACAATAACGTGGCTTTCAGGTAACCACAGCTGCAAATTGCACTGATCTGAGAAAATACTTCACAGTAGAAAGAAAATGGGAAGTTAAGAAGAAATGTTTTATTTTGGTTTGGGGTTTTTTTGGCTTTTTGTTTTGTTTAAGAAAGCTTTTCACTTTTAAGGTACATTTCATTTCAAAAGTTAGCTGAGTTTTCCAGCAGAGTCAGATAGCTTATAAAAGGAGTCGATTCACCTCAGGACACAGCTAAAGCATTTCCCTAGTTCTGCAATTACATGGGTCTGTTCCATTTCTCAGCGCTGCCACCACTGGATGGACACAGCCCTGGTCCTAGCCAACATCCCCTGTCACCGCAGCGTAAACACCAGGTCCAGCACTAGCATGTATGGCCTTCCCTGTTCAAGTGTCACCTGTGGTAGTACAGAGACTTGTCATTCTCACTAGCATTTGATCTCTGTGGCAACCAGTCCTGAGCACACAGAGAGCAGAGGCAGAGGGAACATGTTAAAAAAGCCATCCAGGACATCACAAGAACTGCAGCGTGTTTGTCACTGATAGGAAATACACTGCTTTCAGACAGCACACAGCAGAGGACAAGATAGATCATCTTTTGCCACCATTCCTCCAAAGGGCAGTATCCAGAAGGAGCAAAAGAAAGGCTGAGTGTCAGCAATTCCTTCCAACTTCTGTGAGGGTGCCAGTAAACTCTTGCATGCACACACACACTTAGGGTGCTGGCTAGCACCCTTTGATCAAATCTGCATCCCCCACTCTTACCTTGATCCCATCTGACTCCAGAAACCTCCTGAGGCCCATTTCATCCAAAGCAGCCGTGTCAGGCACCCCTCCATTCCCAACTATGGGGTTGGCCAGTGTAAGAATCTGTCCTTTGTAGCTGGGATCTGTCAAGGCTTCAGTGTACCTAAATGAAGAAGCAGTAGAAGGAAAGTACGTTGGTCTGGAGTTGAAAGCAAAACAAAAGAGCTAGTGAAAAGGAGACAGGTCTGAATTCCCCTATGACAAAAAGACAGAAATGGTGTTCATGTGAAAGCATTCTTAGGATAAAAGCAAACACATCTGTGAATCTGCCCTGACTTTGCCATCTATGATTAAACATTTGACACTGAGAACTAGGAAAGGCTTTGGCTTCTCATGTTTCATTTAAGAAAAGCACAGGAGCTATTAACAAACTCAGATTCCTTGTCATTTAACATAAGGTAAACACCTAGACAAAGTGCAGAGTGATCACAGAGCTGCAGTAAGTGCATGGCATATCACTTGACCCACAGGTAACAGCTTGGGCTCAGTCATTCTCTGGGTACACTATGTGGGCAGTGCTTTGTCATCATTCTGTCCGCCCCTCCGTGCGGTGAAAGAACTTACCTCTCTCAGTGGCAGTGCACTTTCCATTATGAATAGAATCACAGGCTGGTTTGAGTCAGAAGGGACCTCAAAGCCTACCTAGTTCCATCCCCCTGCCATGGGCAGGGATACCCTCCATTTGGCCCAGGGTGGCCAAAGCCTCATCCAACCTGGCCTTGAACCCTGTGGGAGATCCAGGGCCAGCCACAGCTTCTCTGAGCACCCTGTGCCAGGGCCTCACCACCCTCAAAGGGAAGGATTTCTTCCTAGAAAGAAAATTAACTCTATCCTAGCCAAACCCAGAACAGACAGTTTCCAAGAGGATCTGCTCCATGATCTTGCCAGGCACAGAGGTGAGACTGACTGGTCTGTAGTTCCATGGGTCCTCCTTTGTTTCCCCTTTTCCAGTCAGTGGGAACTTCACTGGACTGCCACGGCTTCTCACATATGCATGGATAGAGATAGTGGCTCAGCAACTTCACCCGCCAGCTCCTTCAGGACCCAAAGACACACCTCACCAGGACCCATGGACTTCTGCACCTTCAGGTTCCTTAGATTGTCCCGAACCTAATCTTCTCCTACCATGGGCAGCTCTTCATTCTCTCGGTCCGTGCCTTTGCCTCGTGGGACTTGGGCAGCTAAAGCACTTGCTAGTGAAGACCGAGGCAAAGAAGTAATTGAGTACCCCAGCCTTCTCCATCACCTGGGTAACCAGGTTTCCCATTTCCTTCTGAAGAGGACATTTTCCCTACTCTTCTTTTTACTACTGACATATCATAGGAGTTTTTCTTGTCGCCCTTGAAGTCCCTGGCCAGATTAAATTCTGTCAGGGTTTTCACTTTCCTAACCTGATTCCTGGCTGCTCAGACAGTATTTCTCCCAGGTGACCTGGCCTTGCTTCCATCCTCTGTAGGCTGCCTTGTGTGCTTGATTTTGTTCAGGAGCATCTTGTTCATCCACGCAGACCTCTAGGTGTTTTTGCCTGCCCTACTCTTCATTGGAATGCATCGCTCCTGAGCTTGGACTATGTGATCCTTGAATACTAACCAGCTTTCTTGGGTCCCTCTTCCTTCCAGGGCCTTATCTCATGCTACCCTACCAAGCAGAACCCTGAAGAGGCCAAAATGTGGTCTTCTGAAGTCGAGGGCAGTGAGCTTGCTGCGCGTTGTCCTTGCTGCCATGAGGATTTGAACTCCACTGTTTCACAGTCACTGCAGCCAAGGCTTCCCTTGAGCTTCACATTCCCTATCAGTCCCTCCCTGTTGGTGAGAACAAGGTCCACCATGGCACCTCTCCTCGTTGGCTCCTCTGTCACTTGGAGGAGGACGTTATCATCAACAGATTCCAGGAACCTCCTGGATTCCTTATGCTCTGCTGTGTTGTCTTTCCAAGAGAAACCAGGGTGGCTGAAGTCTCCCTCCCATGAGGGCCAGGGCTTGTGAACATGAGGGCCTCATCTGCTCAGTCTTTGTGGTCAGGTGCCCTGTAGCAGACCTCCACCATATAACATCACCTATCACTGGCCTCCCTTTAATCAACAGAAGGCTCAAAGTATGTCCTGATATCTTTAGGCCAGACAGAAGCCCTGGGAACAGCAACTTTGTTCAAGCACCTGCCCAAAGACCCTTCACAGCAAAGACAGATCTAAAAGCATGGTGGAACATTCATCTGCAGTGGAGGATCAAACCTAGAACTTTGCAAAATATCAGCTCTGGATCCAGTAGATCCAGCCTTACTTTCAACCCCAAAGAGAGGGACAGGACAAACATGGACTAAATGTCCGTGCTCCTACTCCTCAGCTTCAAATGAATACACAGTCCTTCACTTTCTCCCTTATACTGTAGATACTGCTGCAGCAACCCATTAAGCAATCGCTATCTTTCCACCCAAAAGCAGCTGTAATTTAGCAACAGATGAAGTTATCTATGCAAATATTTAGCCAAATGCTTAAAGACACTTCAGGATGAATCTGGCCTATACAAAATATAATTTATTATTGTCATTATTGTTTAAACAATACATAATTGGCAACTCCAGCTATCTACCAGATATCAGCAAGTCACAAGAGACGTTTTTATGGAACGTTGGACTTACTGCCAGAAGATTAATTGTCAAACACTGGGAAACTCTTCACAACCCCCAGAATGTGGCTGCAGGTTGATACAGACAGCGCAGCACACCAGCCAGCTCTGAGAAATGACATGTCGAACGAACAATGGCCATGAAATATTTCCAGGTAAGCCTCTCCTGCTGTTCAGATCCACGCTTCCTGCCGCAGGTAAACAACCACACAGAGCGCAGAGCGATGGCGGGACTGCGGTAAGGGCATCGCGCTCTCCTTCCGAGCCAATTGCTTATCTTTCCAAAAGACTCTGTTAATGACAAAGCTGATGTAATTAACCTTTGCATGTTATTTGTACTCAGCAAACAAGGACAGAGAGCCATTGGGTTTGGCTGGGGGTTGAAGGCACAGCTCTGCACTAAGACGCAGTGCCCTTTACGCAGGCACAACGCCTTGTGGAGCAGAGAGGAGCAGATGGGAGCACGAGCTCCAAAGATGCTCCAAGGTTTAATCCTTGCTGTGCCTGCTCAAAGGCCTGCCTGATGTCAGTAAACTCCCCTCAATCGGTTCTCTCCCTAGAATGTCACAGGAAACAGACACAGGCAAATGCATTTAACTGAGCTGTTTCAAACACGTGAACGTTTTATGGGTTGTAATTCTTCCTCTGTATTCATTGGAAGTCTCCTCTCTTCCTTTTTGTTCCTATACCAAACAGATGGCTGCAACACTAGGATGGTTCATCCTCATGCTTTTGTAATGAAAATTCAACAGTCCACTCCCAAAATAGTGCTCTCTGCCCTCTGTTCTAGAGAAATAAGACAACATTTCAGCCAGCTTTAGCTACTTCAAGCCTGAAAGCAGTATGCACACAAAGTGCTTTGCCTCCCCGTTCTATGACACGAATCAGAATGCGTGAGTCCAGATGAGGAGACAGGGTGCAGAGCAGCATATTAATCATCCCAGTATGGAGTCCGTGCTGACCTCACTCAGCCTCTAGAAACCCCCACTTCACAGGAGGCAGTGGTCTGAGGCTTAACAGCAGCCACAGCAAAATCACCCCTGCAACCAGCCTCTCGCGCCCTACGCTGACAAACTGGGATGTGCCCAGAGAGTGTAAAAGGCCCCGGCACTGGGCACCTCCCTCACGCCTGCATTTAGCCTCTTACTGTGAGGGTGAGAAGAGGTAGCTGGGTTCCTCTGGATACATAAGGTCTTGATCTCTGCGCTCAGGAGCCCCAGGCAGAGCTGCAGGGTTCTTTGGATTTTTCCCACTGGACAGCAATCCCTGGACTAGTAGGAAATCTGTCACTTTTACGATCTGCAACGATGCTGCAAACTCTTATTTTCCCCTCTCTGAGTCAATCAATCAAGGTCATGCTCCTGAAGATCCAACCTTACAGTCTGAATGTTCCCTCAATGCCCATATGCTCTCTTCTTTCACGGGCACCCTCTCCAAATCACTACAAAATGAGCAAACACAGCTTCTGCCGCCACAGTAGCACGTGGAAAGGAAATTAATCCATCAGCTCCTCCTTGACTTTTGTGATGTGACAAGATTTATTGCCCATAATCTATCACTGTGAAGAGAACTCTGGTGCCCTCCATCATTCTGATCTATATTAAACAGTTGCTTGTTGGCAGGTATATTAACACAGCCAGTAATTAGTGCTGTCAAAATACTTAAATAATTGCCTCCTAATGCAAAACTTTGCAAACAGATTCCCCTCCACAGCCATTTAACATTCTCACCAATGAGATCATTTAAAAACTCATCCTGTGATTACTGGTTTCTCCAAAGGAGAGCAGAACCTGGAGAGTGCAAGGCAGCTGGACAGACACAGCTGTGAATGACAGCAGAAAATGCTGAAGCACCAACAGCCTCAGAGCTGTCTCACCTCCCCAGGTATACGTCTATCTCCGAACCAAAAGCCTCATTCTTCTGGGCAGATTTCTTCTTCTCAAGCAGCTCAACAAAAGCACTGGCAGCATTTGGCTGCCATTCTAAGCAAGTCACTGGCTTCTTCTGCTCAAGAAGACTTGAGTGTTAACATGCTAAGTTAGGCATGAGTCTGACCCTGCCCTTTAGCTGGAAAGGCCACAGAATTTCAATGCATCCTCGACTGTGGCATGAGCCAACAAATGCCATAAAGGATGGGTCATATAGGTGACCAATCTGGAAACCTTGGGATTTAAAAATGTTGCTCTTGCAAGTTCCATTACCCAGAAGGCTGCAGATGCTTCAAGCCTCTGTATTTGACCAGGGCACTGGAGAACAAAGACAGGTCCTCTGCTCTGACTCAGCAAAGGCTGCATTTCAATAGAAAGTGATCAGATCCCTACACACCTTGCTATCATGGTTAGTAATAGCAGTCTTTAAAGTTGCTCTTCACCACAAATGCTGTGACACAAAACAGACAGCTGTGACACAAAACAGACTGCCTGAAGTCTTCTCTGTCTCCCAGGACTACAGTGTTTTCTTATACAGAATACTACATGTTTGGATCAGGACCTTATGCGCTCAGAGATAGCAGCTTTCACAGTTTAACAAACTCCCAGAGAAGGTTTGGTGCTTATATCCCCTTTGCTTTTGCCTTACCCAGAAAGGCCAGTGTTGAATACGAGTTCCCCTGCTGTGGAGGATGGATAGCCAAAAGAATAGCCCTTCATCTTCGTCCCATCTTCCAGCACCAAGTTCGCTGTCTGCGCCTAGAGAAAGGCACACAAGAGACTCAAATACAGGAGGAAAAGGCTTGATGTTTATACAGGTAACACCTAGGACACCTGCTCTGCATGCCTCACATTCTAAGTACTCCTGCCCCTCTCCCACTCCCCACTGCCAAGATACTGCCTCTTTTCCTAGTCTCCTGATGATCTTTTTCTTTCTCTTATGAAACGCTGTGCTCCTAATGATGGCATGGCCACCAGCAAACCTCACCACAAGCACAGCATGTGCCGCGACTATGGTGGTGTCACCCTTCCACAGCGCTCTGCTCATTTCTTCCACCGATTATGTCTTGCAATTAGCCAACAGCATAACTGCAGGACTGCCCCTCTCCCCAGTGTTTGCTCGAGGCTCGCTGGCTCTCATCCAGCTCTGGCCTTTGACAGGTGCAGAACTCCTGCTACAGCTGTACAGCACAGCCACTAAGTGTCAGCTTTGCTGGACCGGTGTCAGGCGGCAAAATTCAAAACACCAGTCCACTGTGCTGTAGGACACAGGAAGAGAGGAACGGACAGGACAGACAGACACTCATGGTGTCAGTTACTTCAGGGATAGGGATTGTCCTGGAACAGGTAGATACAGAACAAGCATCCTAGAAGAAAACTTCCCATAAAACCACACCTCTTTCAGAGTGCTTAGCAGAACAGAGTCCCACACTAACTGGAATCCCATCCAGGCTTAGTAACTGCTTCATGGCTGAGGAACTGGGACACAGAGAGTGACTTTTATGAGAGTCATTAAGAGATTCAGCGGCACAGCTGAGGCTTTGCACACACCACACTAAACATAGCCTCCTTTTCCTCCCTTGGATTCAAAATATTCTTAGCATGGCCAGGAATTGGATGAGAAACTGCCTGGGAACTCCAGCTTCTACCAAAACCAAAAAGGGGCATGAGCACAACAGAAATGACAGAACAAGTTGGGAAACTCCTTCAGACAGCAGAATCATTGATGACATGCAGGGGAAGAGAGAGAGCAAGCAGGACTGGAAATAGATATGCCAATGCATTTCTGGGCTTAAAAGAATTTGGACGATGAACCTTTTGGGCCCTGAGAAACTCCTGGGCACAGAGCTGCAGTCACAGTGACTACCCGTGCAAAAACCCCAGTGGTCTGCACCACAGGAGATGTGCCAAGCAAGTCCACCAGGCAGCAGCTCTCACCATGATTTAACTTCAAATTGGGTTTTTTTTACAGAACAATTCCTCTTACTGGGATTTTTTTAAAAGAAAAATCAAGATCAATTTGCTGTAGAAAGGAGAAGGAAAGCTACTTTCCATTAGCCGTAAATCAGATGAACAATCACAGCAAGGAGAAATTTCATTCCCAGCATTGAACATTTTGTTACAGCCATGGCAAACATTCATCTAGAGCTCCTCTGCAGTTACAAATACTGCACAGATCAATTACTAATGTACTGCAAAATACACTAAAAATCAAACTGCACTGCCAAGTAATTGAATTCTGTGCATCTGGGATGCTTTTAGCCTTGCATTTTGTCCTCATTAATGTCAAGCATCCAGTCATTCGCAAAAGGTTTAGCCAGCGTTTTCTGAACCTTCTTCCCACAGCACTGGATGGGATAGTCAGCAACCCCAAAATTCCCTCTCTCTCCAGTTATAAATATAGGTTCTGTGGCTAAATCCCCTAGATTTAGCCCAAATAATAATTTAAAAAAACACAAAACCAAAACAAACCATGGTTTGGCCAACTCCCTAAACTCACTAAGCCTCTCGTAACAGAAACCTGCCACACACTCTAAGGGTTACAAAGCAGAGAGGTTGCCTGGGAGCCTCAGGCTTTGCACAACACCTCTGCTCTTTCTGAAGTCTGCTGAAAACCCAGCCCACACTGCTGACATGGGAGACTGACTGTAGGAACCGGCTTCTCTCAGCCTTGGTTTCAAGAGATAGAACCCTTCTTTCCCCAGCAGGCCACGTATTTGAGTCTGATAAAATATCAACTCCAGTTCAAGCAACTCCTACCACTCGTTGGTACAAGTTGGGGTAACTGGAATCCCAACTGCAAACATAGCCTGGGAGAATCCTTCAGGAAGCAAAGTCCACAAGGCTGGAATGACCAGCAAAGTTAAGATCCAACTCCTGAGAGCTAAAATTCGGAGCAACCACTGTGACATTTATAGCCTCACCCTCACTACAGTACTTGACAGGAGTCTGCAGGTCCTTCTGCCCACCACAGGCTACCTGCCCCTTCCACATACTAGCCTGGCACAGAAATCATTTCTGTTGAGCACAAGCCTCTGTTGTACTATTAGAGCCCCTACGCAGTGTTCAAGTAATGCAGAAGAATGTCCCTTAGCAACCATAACCTGCCTGCAAGTTCAGCTATAGCAGGGGATAGATGTTCAAATGTTTCCCTCCCTTACTTGATTTATTATTCTTAATTAAGTGGTTAGTTTGTTTGTTGAGCATTCTAGAAGCAATTATTCTTGCTTACATTTCCAGCGGAGGTGTTACCATATCCCTAAGCTGCCAGCCTACCCCGTCTCTTCAGTTTTGTTTTTAATGTGCAAAGTGATTTACAAATTATAGAGAAGGCCAGTTGGCTCAATCAGGGATTAGCTGGGAAAGATTTTCACTTCCAAAAAAATCAAGAAGCAAGAAATAAACAAAACCCCCAGGGCTTTCTTGAGGTCCTTTTGTCTCCACCCTTCTCAGAAACATCCCCACGTAATCTCGGATAAAGCTCTGTTGTAGTCTCAACTAAAATGACTCTCACATCCCCCCCACCCAATGTGAGACACACCATTTGCAATCTGATTTCTCCTTCATAGCTTTTACTTTAGCAGAGCTCCCTGTGCTCCAGAGAGGCTGCAAGACCCTTGAGGAGCTTTGAGGATGGAGATGGCTGACAGAAAAGGTCGTGCTGTGGCTGCAGCATTGCTAGATTTTGTGTGCCTTGTCAAAGCAACTCGAAGAGTTAACTAGTTCAGGTCCTGTTTCACTAAGCACTTCACACAGGAACTAAATAAAGCACTGTAGCAGCTTAAAAAAAACCCCCCACAAACCAGTAAGAAAGTAAAAAAACCCAAACCCAACACCCAAAACATCAGATTAATTTAGTTCCAGTCAGATCCCTGCTCTAGCAGCCCTTCCCATCTACTGGATGGATGATAAAGATCTGCAAACTCTCAAAAGATCAGCAGTACAGTTTGCTTTTTAAAGTGTGCCTGCTATAAACCCCCGTACTGGAAAGTAAACAGGTAATTTTTCCTCTTTTCCACTTGCCTCAGAGAGTAACCAGTTTTTCCCCTCCAAAGAAATCCCTTAGTTTGTCTTGGCAAGGCCAAGCTGAACCCTGAACACTGGGCTGCTGGTGGGCTAGGAATATGCTGAGTACCGAAGCCAGGATGGGCATCGAAGTATGGCAGAGACACAGCTGGGACTCAATTTCAACGCAGGCCAGTTTATTTCCCTCCAGTAAGAAGAAGATAAACCACCTCCTTTCTAAGGAAGACCACGATCCCACACAGCACAACGGCCCCTGCCACGTTTCTTGGCACACAAGTCTGGCTGGCTGTGTAATTGTCAACATATCAGAAGCGTGGAAGGAGCCAAACCCCACCAGATTTCTTCTACAGTAGAAGGCTGGTGCCAGGACTTTGTTACATCTACTCAGAAGGCCAAATAACCAGCAACAAAGGAGGAGGTTTCTCTTTGGTAGAAAAATCTATCTTCTCGCAAATACTATTACATCACAGGCTGGAAATCTATCTGGACATTACTAACAGCCAAGCCTTCCTTTGCCAAACCTTTATATACATACCTTCTATATAACTTTATTTCAACGTATTTGCTTCTGGCTATAATTAAGACAAGAAGGAAGGGCAAGAATTAAGAATTAATGAAAAGCCAGGTCTGTGTCTTGGGATGTGCAAAACAAGATTCATGTTTAGGTTAACTTTAGGGCAAAGCTTTGGATCAGTTCCTTTGCTACCCAAGCCAAAGAGAAAGCAAAGCCAGAAGCACAGCACAGATACCAGGGTAGAGACATCACAGCTCCTACAAGCTGAACTCTTCTTTAAGTTGTTCACAACAATGTCACAAATACTTGTTTGTGACCAAAATTAGAGGAGGGGGAACCTAGACTAATGAGGCACCTAGCAGAAGCCACTGAGCCCCCACGGAAACGAGCACCCCTTCTTTCCTGCACAGCAGCAACTCCCTAAGTTGCACCCACCTGTAAGGGAACAGGCCCAGTTACCTCCTCTACACTTTCCTCCAAAGGGAGAGGAGTGGATGGAGTAGCCTGGGACTGCTCTTTCAGCTCCTCACCCACCTCTGCCTCCCATGCAGTCATTTGCTCAGTTACTTTCTGCCTACCTCGAAATGTATCTGAAGAGCCTTTTTGCAGTAATCTGAAAGAGTTTCTAAAGCCAGTACTCAGAAATTTTCCTCTTCTCCCTCTCGTTTCTATCTATATTTTTAGCTTGCTCCTGGTGGTTTTTATAGCTCTCCCAATCCTCCCCTTACTGAGCCAGCTAGACTGTTACAAGCCACCTATTTATTGCTCGTACTACTCTTTACATCCCCATTTAACTACATTGGCCTCAGATGAGCACTAAATGAGACGAGCTTCGAGCTGCAGTCTCTCTGCCCGTTCCTGAATTGTAGAGAAGCTTGATTACCCCAAACCCAGTGATGCTAAGCACCCCTGCAGAAAGCCCACGGGGGTCTCTGGGCTCTCTGCGCCCCTCTTTCACTGACGGATGCTCCATCTCTCCTTTAGAATTGAAAGATGGGATGCAACAGGGAAACAAGGACCTAGGAGTCCCCAAATCTCAGACCGCTCCCCTACAATGGTCTTTCCTCACATAGCCTAAGTTTAACTGGACAGAAAACAGGCTTGGAAGAAGAATTATTAGGCACTCTACTAAAACTACCACCTCTCCCTCATGCTCTCTAATACTTTACTTAGCTTATACATAGGTTAGAAACATGTTTTCATTGTCTTTTGTTATGCTCCCTAAAATAGCCCACTGAGAAAAGCAATAAAAGGCAACTAAATGCTCATTTAAGCCTGCAATAATGGGAGAATGGGATCATTACCTATACTACCATTAGCCCACACACCTTAATTACCTTGTGTTTCACTCTTTTGCCAAACGTCTTACAAATATCCATTACCCCTAATGATGTCTAGAACACCAAACCCAGCCATAAGTCACTACTTGGTCACTTGTCTCACAACTACACGTAATTTCCACACTCTGATGCAAAGCTATACAATAGGTTGGCTTTTTAGGACCACTCATCCTTACATTGTCCCCCAGGCCTGATGCTTTACTGTTTGCATATGTATATGAGACAGTCTCTTCTGCTTCTGTATGTCTCCAGAAAAAGGTGTTTAAGCCTGTCACTGTCTTAAACCAAAAGCCTCAGACCAGAAAAGTTCAAGTTTTTGTACTCCAGAGTCCAAATTCAAACAGAACCACATGGCCCCCAGCAAAGGTGGCATTAAAAATCCCAGCCAAGATCTCAGGAGCCATGAGCTCCTAAACTACACTAGGTAAGAGCCGCCTTATTCTCCCTGAGTTCAGGCATTCACTCTGACAGCACAAACTCCTGTAGGTATTGAACTCAAATAATCAAGTCTAATAAGGAGCCGCCTTTCCCCAGTGCCAAGGCAGGAAGTGTCAGAGTATCTGTCACACAGAGGCTGCAGGGCCTGGCTAGCACTGCGCCTTGCGGGGAGTCCCCGGTCACGGCACAGGTACAAATACTCCCCTGGACTCAGCACTTCAGATGCACAGTAGGACTCGGCTCCCCTGCAACACTTTGAAAGGGAAAGATGGCCCTTTTTACTCTGACCCACCTCATGTGCATTTGCAATTGCTGAGGCTGAGGCTAAAATAGATCCCAAGGGTTTCACTTGGCATTGCTTTCTTAATCCACATTCATTCTCCTTGCCTTCAGCATTGGTGGTGCTGGCTTGAGCAACCACTCTCTAGCTCTGCAAGCACAGAATTAGGTAGATACCAGAAGAGCCAGTACTGTATCTCCATCAAGAGCAGGGCTGCAGTCTGCCACGAGCATGAACCTTCTTAACTGGATGCCTCAGCATTACGAGGTATGACCTTCTATGTCTGTCACTGTGCAGCCCTTGAATGAGTGACAAAACATGTACTTAACACCATCAATCTGTCATTTAAGATACCAAATCCAAATTTCAGATGCTAATCCATCAGTATAACAATGCCTCAGGTCCCACCTACTGCGGGTACGTACCAGACTTATCCTGGAATGTGTAAAGAAAGACGGTGTCTCATCAAAAGCTGAACCAGCAATCCTAACCATAGCCTACAAAGCTTTATCAGTGGAAGACACCTTTTACTGCAGCAGATTTAAAATCACAGACTAACATATATTTGAACTCACTTCTCTGTGCATCACAAGACTTCAACAGCTGTAATCCACAGATCATGGCAGAAATAACTGAACCGGCTCCAAAAATCCAGAGATGTATCAGAGGCATCAGAGACAAGCAGAGATAGCCTTCCAGCAGGACTCTTCAGTGCTGCTTACTTGGCTTGACAGTCTCTAAAACCCTAGTGAACTCGAGGGTACCTGCACAGACTCCTGTTCTAGAATGGTGATCACCAGCCATAAGCCAAGCAGCCAAGTGCAAATCCTGTGCTCCTATCCCTTAGGTACCTGGGGTATTTGTCAACAGCACCTCCTGGTGCATTCACAGGTTCCAGAAATACTGGTGGTAAAATTGTCACCATTTTCTCCTACCCCATTTGAATTTGAAGCACGAAGCCCAAAAAGATTGTTCAAACTGTGTCACACCAAGAGACACTTTCTAGCCCAGTGCTGAGACTGCAAAATGGAACCATGGAAGCTGGCACCTACCCTGGAAGATATGAGAGGCAACACTGCCCTCAGGTAGGGCTATGACATAGTTTTAATGCATAGTCAGTGTCAAACCAACACAGCTTCATCAGCCTAAGAAACAACCAAGGAACTTGCTCCTCATGTCAGAGCCCTACTTCCCCTTCAAATGGCACAGCTGCAGAAACTAGTAACCATTGAAGTCACAAGTGGGGTTCGTGTTGTCATCACAAGGAGGAGTAACTTCCTCCTAAGCCTGATCTGACTGCAGAGTCAGGATCAGTCTGCTGGGAGGAAGATTACTAGGCTGTGTTTTCCAGCTGTGAACAAGGTAAGAGTTAGTGCCTGCTGTGCACTACTCTTTGCAAGGGGAAGACAGGTGCTTTAGCAAGAATGCTAGTCCCAACACAGGCTCTGTTTTTAAGTGCAGGTGAGACAAAGCTAAAACAACAGCTCACATGCTGAAAGAAGGGATTGAAAATAGGGACACCTCTTTCCTAATCCAGTTTTCCTTCGCAGCCAATTTTTGTTTTAAAAGTAATGGGTCTGTTGCCAGGAGCTCAGAGAACTCCTGAAAAAAATAAAATATCAGTGGCTGTGGGACAGGCAAGAGAAATTCTGGGGACAGAAGCAATACTGATCAGCCAGGTAAGGCAACATCCACTGGGTACCCATAGCTCAAGTCATTAAGAGCTCTTCCCCACCACCCAGTGGAACATCACTCTTCAGCTGCTAATTCTATTGAACCGTTGATACAACAGGATACACATGCAAGAACCCCTTTTCAATGCAAAGTGCATGATAATGAAACACTGCCAGAGCTACAGGATTCACTCAGAATTTAGCACTGTGTTCTGCCACATCTGCCAGGGTTACACTAGCAAAGCTGGTCTGATGTAGATCTTGTAACAAAGAGCAGAAGAAAGTTAGGGAAGTGAACAAAGTGGATCCAGCCCCAGTAAATCAAGAGATGATACACTAATGCATTCACAAACTGCCTACCTCTCCAATTAACCTCAGAGTCATCGTGGTCTCTAATACATTGACAATGGATCCTTTGTGAATCTAACAGGATTACTCACATGCTTTGAGCAATGCAGGCTTTTTTAATACCTACCTGATTCATGCTCATACAGACTAAAAGATCAGCTCTGTTATCAATCAATCAGTCCTATAGGAGGGTGTGGTGTTTCTAAAGAAAATACCATATAACAATTAACTGAAACCCTGAACTTCCACCTTTTGGTGCAATTTACCCTATAATTTCCATTCCAGACTACACAAAAAGTGTGTTTGCTTAGCTAATAAAACCATTTAGACAAGCAACCCCCTTGCTAAGAGTTCAGACAAATCTCCTCTGGTTCAATTTCACGTGTCTAGGTAAGCCCTGTTATCTGCAGAGAGCTATCTCTCAGCACGCCAAACACATCTAGTAAGCAACAGTAGCTCAGTTACCTTGATGCTCAACAACCTGGTACCAGTCCTTGAGAAACTCCAGCCATCAGCAGACACATTGCAAAACTCCAATCTGCCTTTCAAAGTCTTCACCACTTTGCAAGCTGTCAGAATTCTTGTCATCTTGCAAGCTGCTGAGCGGTAACTGAAGGGTTGTTTTTCAAATAAACCCAGGCCAAACCAAGGCAAACCAAAGATCTGCTCGTAGGTTTGTCTTCAGGATCTGGCACAGACAATATACTCTTGCAGACTGCAGGGAAGAGAACAGAGACGCGGCGGGTGCGCTGGACGGACTGCACAGTGCTGCCCTTCACCTTCTCATTCTGCCATTAAAAGATCCTGGTGCAGCCCCACCTCCTCCCGCCCCTCCTTGGAGGGATGCTTGCTTAGACACCCTTGCAACACTTCTCTTCAGCTTGGTCTCTGAGAACTGTCTTAAAGGGTTGCATCACAGGCCAGATAAGAGCTCTGCCTGCTGGGAGGCAGCAAAACCTGCTACAGAAACGACACCCAGAGCAAAGAAGCCAGCTCTCATGCCCTGAAACAAACACTCTGCACTTCAGTCAGACACAAGGAACAGCACCGCTTGCTGTACTAACAACAGGCAAATGAAGGGAACCTCTTCACAGTGTGCTTGACTCTCTCCAGCTTGCGGCCTCAGGTCTGCACGTTAGCTAGTGGGACAGCCTGTCACTGCTACAGGCTCACTAGGACTAAAAGAAGTGGGAAGACCCAAGTTCTTTGGAAAGCTGTAATCTTTTCATTCTGTGTCTGGAGGCTACACAGTCACTGGAAGCCACAGCACAGGTCCCAAAGTGTTGCCCCTCCTCACATAAATCAAAAAGGAACATCACCAGGAAAAAATAAACGGCTGCAAGAGAAATACATTTTTGGGTAGAACTTCAATGGATAACAGCTGAAATATCATTAAATGTTCCATGTGCAATTTAACCAACTGACTACAGACCTTTCTAACTATCACATATTCCCTGTAACCCTACATTGTAGTTTTCAAAAAGATTCATATTCCTCATTACCCAGACATGACAATGCCAAATGAAGATGAAAGCTGTGGGAGAAGCATGTATGTTACTATTCTTCAAGAACTAAAATGGTGAGGCATCTTTTGAAACTTGGGTAATCAAAGCTTCAATTAATTCTGAGCAAGGGAAAAGGAAAAAAAGAGACACAGACTTTTTTTTTGTAGCTGGACATACACTGCCATGAAGAATTTAGGTGACCTTTTCTGATCACTGACAGGAATAAACAAGATTTCTTTGTATACAGTGGCTTGAGATTTGTCTAAATTGATGCCAGTATCACATGAAAATATTTCCCACAGAGCTCATTATCCCACCAGGTTGATCCATCATGCACATAATAAAAGACAGAGAAGAGAGGACAATGGGTTTGGGTACCCTCTGTGATGTGGAGAACTTACTGGAGCCTCGGATGGAAAAGGCCCAAATCCAGACGTCTGAAAGAGACAGACAGCAATAAGGTGGAAGACAGACTGGGCACAGGGGAGCTCACCACTTTAACACAACCTATACAAGTGTGCAGAGCTGGAAGAAGCAAGCCAACAGTGCTCCCTGGTAGTCTGAGTGTGGTTTAGGAAAGACCTAAGCAGCTTTCCTACAAGAAGATACTCCACAATCATTCTGATTCATAGGAAGAGCTTGATAGACATGGATTTCACTTTTTGCAAACAAACAAACAAAAAAAACAATCCAGGGAACTAGGAAATGTTTTTGCTAGCTATTTCTCTACTAGCTTGTCTCCAGCCTGTGGTGATCCAGGTTGGAGATGCACACGAGAGAGGAGATGTAGAGAAAGCAAAGGCATGCTTGTAAGAGAACGCCCTGCAAAGACTAGACCTTATCCTAGAAAGGTCACCTCACCATCCAAACACACGTGTGCTCACAGCTGCAGTTCAGAAGCCAGCTTTCTTCCAAAGTCCCGTTCACAGCAGGTTAGCTTCACCCTGCCGCCAATGCCACACAGGCATTCGGAGGGTCACAGGCGCTGCTCTCCGTTACAGCAGTTTCAGCACTTCATTCTACCCTCTACCAACACAGGGAGGCTCCTTTGGGCCCTGGGTGTACACGTGCTTGGCCCAGAAGCAGTTCACGCTGCCAGTTTCTACCCCCTAAGCTCTAATTCCTAACTGCCCCCTCTTCCACCATATGAGTTTCAATGTGGCTGCACAATGAGGCATCAGCTAAATGGGGATGCAGCTAAAAACTAACCCTTTCACCGTGAACACAGGAGGACAGGAGTGAGAAGAACCAGGACCATGCCTTTTGGCAGAGTGGCATCTTTTGCCAAGTGAAAACAGCTGTGTAACCACATCATGAACTGCATCCTGTCTGTCAGAGATCGGCAGTACATACCCAGATCTCACCTGGTATCTGTATACTGAGAATGAAATGTTGTATGTGGGAACAACAGGCAAAAACCTACTTTCCTGCATCACCTCCACAGCAACAATGCCCCACTGACTACTGCTACAGATTTGACCCTGCCCTCTTCTCTTATTTATCATCAATGTTTCATTGTCAAAATGGATTAAGCCCACCTCAGACCTTCTGAGGTGAAGAAGGTTATCCCACCAAGTGTAAGAAGCACCTTCCTTTTCAAAGCCTCCACCATCATGCAGGAACTTGCCTCTGCCAGAAACTGGAAAAAACATCCAAGCTATTTGTCTCACTGACAAGTGTGCTAAAAAGAGGTGATGAACTGTTGACTCTTTAAGGCCAGAAAATTTATCAGGTATTCCTGACGGACACCTCAGTTCAGAAAAACCTATTCACATACAAACCAGCCTTCTGTGGTCTGAATAGATCTTAAGTGTGTGCTCCACTTAACATAAAGACCTTCAGAAGAGGGAGAATCACTACGAAACAAGGAATCTATAAGGAAAAAGAAACCAACCATAGAAGAGTGGAAAAAGGAGAACAGAGACCAATGGTTTTATGGAGATGCAACCACAGTGCCTGAGCCAGGACATGACATGCCTGCCAGGACATGAATTGCAATGGTATCATCCCTTTGGGAAAGAAAGTTTGGGCTGGGGCTCTGGAGGAAGGACACGTATCAGAGAAATCAGAAATGCAAAGCCACAAAGGCAAAAGATTCACTCAGTTCAAATACTGGGGGGGGGAGGGGGAAAGAAGTTCTCACAACTTGAGGTTCCCTACCACGGCCCCGGACTTGGCATAGAAATTCAGAGAAAGGCAGACTGCCTTTGGTTCCATAGTCATTCACGCTACACCCTGCACAGATAGGGAGTAGGACAAGGAGAGCAGGCTGCTCATTAACATGAGGAGCTTTTTCTTACTCTTTACAACTGAAAAACACCAGAAATGGAATTCATCACACAGTCCCACTGTACCATAAAATTCAAACAAAATCAGTGGTCTGTGGCTTTGTAAATCCCCAGGGCCAAGATATTCAAAGCAAGCTAAGTGCCTACGTTTTCAGAGGCTTAAAACAAAGAGTTTGATTTTCAGAAGTGCTCAGAGCACTTGAGGCCCTGCTTAGGTGCCCCAGGCCTGGCACCCCAAAACAGAGGCTCCCAAAGCTGCTCATCACAGCTGGGAAGCTTTGCAATAAGCAACCAAGCTATGCAGGACTTTGTACTTTCAAGTCCCCCGTAAAAAGCACAATATAGTTCTGTTCTTACTTGAAAGACAAGAGGTCAGGGCCAATTTGTGGGCACACTGGCCCAGATTCACATCAGTGCAAGGCCCTAGTAACTGCTGCCAACTCAGCGCTCCAGTGACATAAGTCTCCCCAGGATTGGGATCAGCATAACAAGCAGCCCACGTGAATTGCCTGGACTCTCCTTCTTGTAGCCAAGATCAGAGAGGAGGGGGTTTTTTTGTCCCCTCAAGTGTCCTTCAGATGCTTTTGGAAATCTCTCCTGCCATCTGTCAGGCTGTGTCTGATTTCTGACCACCCTGACCTGCCCCAACTAAAACACATTTCAAAAATATAGAGTGGAAAAGCAGAATAGCTGAGGTGCCAGTAAAAATAAAATTCTCTCCTGCCACGGGGAACAAGACAAATACTCTCCTCCTCCATCCCTACAGCCAGCAGTAAAGCCCTCAAAGTGATCTGGAAACCCTGTCTTCATTTCAAGGCAAGCTCCACTTGTTTCCCAAGGAACTTAGAGGGAGAGTTCCAAAAGAGCCTGAATAATATTAGGGTTTGCCATATATTTTCTAAGCAGATGTTACTTTACCAAGCAAGATCATTGCAGTGGATACAACGCTACATTTGAGCAAAATAACCATTTTTGTTCACAGAGTAGTTCTAATGCCTCTATCAAACCCCATTACCTCAGAGATGACAACTTACTTTTTTTGCAGTACGTGGGGGGGATAAACTGAAGTTATCTTGTTCGCAGACAAATGTGCTAACAGCATCCAGGCATCCCCTATCACCTGATCCTCTTGGATTGACGCAGGAGAGAAAGCAAGCTCAGTTACACTTCAAGATCTGCTGCTCTGAGCCAATCTCAGACCAAATGAAGCATTTCAAGCAAACCCCACAATGTTTAGAAAACACTGTAATTGCAATGCAAAGTGCAACAAGCCAAGAATTTCAAAACTGAGGCCGAGCTTCACCTGAGTATATGGAAAGAAAAGGAGTAAGAACCACGTGCAAGCCTTACCCCTCAGCTCTCCTGACTTCTGATATTTAAGCCACAGCCAGAACATGGAGGGTTTTTCCACCTAGTTTGCTCTGGTTTAGAGGTCTGGAGAAAAGGGTATTTTAAATGTTAATAGGAGACACTCACAGCAGATCAAAATAGAGTCTTCAGATTCAGGTGCTGCATTTTGATCCATCCTTACCAACTCACACGACTGCACATCCTAATGTTTTTCTTTCTTCCCCATGTCCAGCCAAACAGTAGCAGTTCATTGTAGGAGAACCCTCAGCAAGTCTGCCAACATCACCACGCTTCGTGGTGCAGTCGCCATGCGGGAGGGGAGAGATGCCATCCAGACAGACCTTGCCAGGACTGTGCAAACCACATGAAGCTCAGCAAGGCCAAGTGCAGGGTCCTGCACATGGGGCAGGGCAACCCCAAGCACAACTACAGAACGGATTCAAAGCAGCCCTGAGGAGAAGGACTTGGGGGTACTCAGGATGAGCTACCAACGCATGCTTGCGGCCCAGAAACCTGGGGGGGGGGGGATGAGGCCCAGAGAAGATGTGGACACCCTCTCCCCAGCAGTGTTCAAAGCCAGGTTGGATGGGGCAAGAAAATGAATTAAGACATGGCTCTGACTTCAGAAGATAAATTTTTAGACATCATTAATTGAATTACAGCAAAATCAAGTCTTGCCAGATCTTTTTCAAGACAGGAATTCTGCAGTAGCAGTCATTCAGAATTTCTGGACAGCAAGAGCTACTGGTTGTGTCCACTCTTCCTGCACAGATCGACTCTTTAGAACTCACAAAGTAGAGACTCATGAGTTTCAAAAAGTTTCATGGAAGCATCAGGTCTCCTGTGTACGTGCAGCTCAACAGCACCCCTGCTTGGAAGGCACATCTGGCACTGCCCCGCAGCTTAGGAACCCACATCACATGCACCATCCTGCACATCCACAGAGATATGACTGGGAAGGTTCCTGAAACCTGGCAGAACACACGTGCAGGTTAGTATGAAGCACAATTTGGGGGAATGGCTAATCCACTCTGCAACACCTGGGATCTGTCAGCTCCTGCCAACCTGTATTCTGACAGAAGCATACTGCAGATACACACACTGATGGAAAAAAGATCCAAGTTTGGCCATAGCGATCCCTCTTCCCTTTCAGTCTCTGACAAATTTTGAGTAAACAGCAGACTCTTGAGCCTGTGTGCTCTCTTATTGTTTGAGAGTGCCTTCATGTGGCATAAACATTGATAACCACTTTCTTTGCTTGCCTAACTTACTGACAAGTCAAATAAACCTTATTAAAAATCCACCTGCTTCATTCCTCAGAGATGGAAAGACTGGTTCTTATCCAGAAAGCCAAGCACTGCTGATTGTTGACTTTTCTTTTACTTATTATTCTACCTGAATACATTTGGGTAAAACTCTGAGCTTTCATCCTTTTGTACAAGCTTCAGTAAAGCAGAGACTGGATGTCACAATACCACAAGTAAACTAGGATTCACCCTAATCTTTTCTCTACTTTGAACTTCCCAAAGAATACCAAGTTGCTTTTAAACTGACGAAAAACAGGAATGTTTGAATATAAACTCAGAAGTGTTGTGGGGTGGTTTTTTTTCTAGATGAAAACAATTCCAAGTGACAAGAACAGGAACTGAAGTGGACTGCTGTGACCTTACAGGCATGCTCCTGCCTGCAGCTTGTTCTCCAACCAACTCAGTGCCTTCCTGAAATGCAAACTGCCCAGTCCTCTCCAGTCCCTAGTCCCTTCTACCCCCTGAGGCCTGGCTTTTTGCTCTCTGCTTCCTTCCACAGTCTCTCTGTGTGAGTAACATTCTCCTGGCTCCTTGATGTGACTCTTCCACCCACCACATTCCACACATCCCAAAAGCTGCTTTCCCTCAAGCATGCTTCAGAGGAAAGAAGTCACCCTTCCTGTTTAAAGAACTTCAGTTTCCCCCATTACTACTCAGGAACACAACAAAAACTAAAAATTAACATATTAGTTGGGGTTTTTTTTAATTTGCCTGTGTGGCAGTGGCAGGCACTTCTGTAATTCCCCCAAAATCTCTGTGATGCCCCTGATGTGTCAGCCAGTATCACATCAGCCTGACTGGGCAGCTGGTGTCTTCCTTCACCACCAGGCCTGCTGCCTGCACTGTGACCATTCTCTAAAGTCAGGCACAGATTTAAGCATGGGAACATTCAACTATAAGACTTTACATGCCCAGCTGTACCCCCAGGCTGAAACGTATCAGGGCAGCATACTCTGCACTCACCCATAACTCCACTCCATCGTGTCCTTGGTGTCACTGAGCAGGCCTTCCTGCTGAGAAAAGCAGCTATTCAAGGCCACAGCTGAGTATAAACTTTCAGGGAGAACATCTGGGAAAATTTAACTCACAGCCATCATAGCGATGGCAAGTTTCCATCAGATCAGTTACATGATCATATGTGTAATTTTATTTTGCCTTTTTAAATCTTCACACTCATTTTTTTATCCTCTGTATCTACTAGCCAAAGACTCAGCTAAATACAGAGAGGATACAAGGGCAGTTTTATCTGCTTCTAAAGCTGAAGCTGTAAATACTTTCTTGATAGCTATATTTGGATTGTAGATGTCAGTCTGAACAGCAGAATTAATTCCTCTCTTGACACCTCTTCCCTTTGCTTTCATATAATTTCTGCCTGATCCTTTTTCCTGCAAGGACAGATTCTGACTGCCATCTCTGCTAACTACTACTAGAAATGACAAGAATCCTATCAAAGCTTACCTATTCCCCTGCAGAAGGGAATAATCAATATGAAAAACATTCCACAATCTGGTTTTACCAGCACATTGAAATCTTATTCCTAAATCCCAACCCTGCAGTCCTCACTCACAGGAAACCTGAACGTCTGGGTGAAGTAGAACTTACAGACCTGAGCCAACTTAAATTAATGGAAAACACAATGTGCAAGTGCTCTTTGAATACGATGTACAAAGCTCAGGGTGGTGAAGGCTTCAGATACTCAGCCTGTCCTCCTCCTGATCGTTTGGCCGACAGGAGCCTGCTCTGCAGAGAATATGGACACGTTATACTTCTGAATGGAAAACACAGGTACTGTAACTTGAAACTTATTCCTAATTGTGATCCAGTATCACTTTTTGTCCAAGAGTCCAAACAAACAATAAAGGTACAAAGAAGCGTTTTGAACTGAGTTACTCAGAAGCTGATTTTATAAAATAATGCAAGTAATTTGAACTACTGCAGAGTTGTTTGGGTTTTTTAAAGAAACATCATTTTAATCTTTTAAATTAACATTTTCCTTCTGGTTTTTTTTTATTTTATTTTTAAAACACAAACCAAAAAGCAAATCGTGGTTAAGAAAATAAATGAAGAGTTCAGTTTTGGTATTTTAATTGACATGTCCAGAAGGGTCAGAATCAGACTGAGATGCAATTTCACTTTTCTCCAAAACTATGAGTTCAGGCTAGCTAACAGCTAATGGTAATTTAGTTCTGCAAGGTAACTACTTTGCTGTGGAAGCGGGCCCTCATGCCCACTGCACGGTGTCTGAAAATGAAGGAAACATGCCTTGAGACAAACAAAGTGCCCAGAAGTGGTAACAAGTACCAAAGGGCTTCAGGACAAAAGAGCATTAGTGATAAATCAGCAGGCCCTGTGACAGTTCCAGTTAACATCTTATAGCTTTAAAAGATAATAAAGACTTTCCATTTGGTAAAAGGAAAAGATCCTGTAATGAAAATAACTGAAAATCTCAAACCAAGGCCACATGAAAGGCAGCTTTAAACAAAAATCCTCAATTGTCTTGTTAACTCTGAATTCTCCACATTAGCACCTCCCTCCTTCTCCAAATTTTGTCCATAAGCAGTAATCAAGACCAGTAAACTTTATATAAGGCTTGACAACAAGACTGGTGTATCTATTCCCAGGTTAGAGAAAATCCATTTTCAAGGAGATTAAAACTTTTCTTTAAGGCTTGAGCAGCCCAGAGTATGCTCTGGGCTGCCTGGAATACTGAGCCCATGTTTCACCCAAACCTGATGAAGATAAGGCTCTTATCTTCAGCAAGAGAAAGAAAAAAACTAAAAATCAATGTCTTGAAAATGGGTCAAATTCCATTGCCACTGGGATTAGCAGCTCCTCTCAGATCAGCTGACTTGGAAGAAATAGAGAAAACCTTTGCAGTATCTGAAAGAGACAGCCACTATTCCAACAGGCCAATTTCAGAAAGCCCTTAGTTAGCTAAAACTGAGTGCAGCCAGAAGAGCGCTGCCCGGGGGTAATAATGACTATACAAAGTGCAGTTTGCTCCCAGTGCCACGACGGAGCCCCGCACCTCAGACACAACTCTTATTTCATGTTGATGCAACCAGCTGGCCCCAGGAGTCTCAGGGCTACCAGACAGGAGTCTGCAGCATCTGACTGCAGCCCAGAGCTGAACTCTGCTTACTGGAAGATGTTTGGAGGCAGCAAGATTTCTCATGCCCTGAAATTTTCTAAAGACACTTCTTACAAATGAGGACCAGAATTAGGAGTCATCCCTTTCCCCTTGTGAGTCCAGCTCTGGGCTCCCTGGTATAAAAAAGACAGGGACCTCCTTGAGAGAGTCCAGAGGAGGCTATGAAGATGATTAAGGGCCTGGAACATCTCCCGTATGAGGAAAGGCTGAGTGAGCTGGGACTGTTCAGTCCCAGAGGGGATCTGATCAATGTTTATCAATATCTTAAGTATGGGATGCAGGGGGAATTGGCCAGCCCCTTTTCAGTAGTCTGTGGAGATGGGACAAGGGGCAATGGCTGCAAATTGGAGCACAGGAAGTTCCGCACCAACATGCGGAAGAACTTTTCCCCAGTGAGGGTGAGGGAGCCCTGGGACAGGCTGCCCAGGGAGGTGGTGGAGTCCCCTTCTCTGGAGATATTCAAGACTCGTCTGGACGCCTCCCTGTGCAATATGAGCTGGGGAGCTGCTTTGGCAGGGGGGTTGGACCCGATGATCTCTTGAGGTCCCTTCCAACCCCTACGATTCTGTGATTCCAGAGGCTCATACACTCCACTGCCTTGCTCCCGTGGATCATTAAAAAGGCCAAACTGGCTTTATGAAATCAAAACAAATCAACAGGGCCACACAAACATTGTCTCACCTGTGCTGCAGTTTCTTTGCACGTTTTAAAAATAAGATGACCTCACAGTGCAAGATTAGCTACATTTGCTCAAGATTCATGTTACGTTTCCTTCCTGCTGTGGCAGTTCTATCACGGGTGAGTATTTGATATGCTATCATACCCTAGTGTTTTTGTTGTAGCAAAGGAAAACAAAATTGATTTGCCCTTGATTAGACTATCAATAAATTGGCTTTTATCTAGAATGAAGGCTACAGCATAAGCTGTCCCTGAGCTGCTAATTTATGCATATAGAACTGTGCATGTGCATTCACACAGGCACACGCTGTCTTCACTGGGCAGTTTTGTCATTTGTCTTTGACTTAACAGTCCTTTTTTCTCAAATAATATAACCTGACTGAAACCAAACCTTGTATGACCGAACAGCTTTCATGGACATTTTGACCTGGGACAAATCATTTGGTCCAACCTGCCTGGTGGACATCCACAGAGGATCTGTGGTCTGTCACTAGGGACCCAGAAGGGAAGTGAGGAACAGAGTAGAGACAAAAGGCATCCATCAGAAGAGCTAAGCACCAGGTCAGAAGAGCAGGTGATAGACATATGTATTTCCCAGAACACAGGTACTTGCAGCTCAGCATTCAGAAATATGATTCACAGCAACTGCCCCCAGTAGGACAGCTAATTGTTCCTTGGACTACAAAAAAAAACCCCAAATGAAACAGGCTTACTGTTCCCAGCACATTACTGGGTCAGGCTTAAAGCTAGGCTCATTCTAAGGAAAAAAGCAGCTCCACTGAAATGGTGGAACACATGATGTGTTCCAGTGATTAGCTTACAGGTAGTATCTTGCTTATTTAGGTAAAGTATAATCTCCCAGCCTTATTCTACCAGGCTTGATCCAGCAGGCAATACTCTACTAATAATATGCTCTAACGCTGCTTTAATACAACAGGTGTCATGTCCAGTGACAGGCCATGTGGGAATGGCTCAAACCTGCACCAAGGCAGGTTCAGACTTGACATTAGGAAGACTTTCTTAACAGAGAGGGTGGTCAAACACCAGAACAGGCTTCTGAGAGGTGGTCAATGCCCCAAGACTGTCAGTGCTTGAAAGGTATTTGGACAATGCCCTTAATAAAATGCTTTAACTTTCGGTCAGCCCTGAATTGGTGAGGCAGTTGGACTAGGTGATCGGTGTGTGTCCCAACTGAAGTATTCTATACGAGGAGATACAGAAAGTTTTCTACAGAAAGCTTCTTCCCTAAATTCAAGAGCATAAAAGTTAATTAATCTTCTCTTCTCTATAGATATATTTATTCTTTTGGAAGGAAAATACAGCATTTCTCTCCAGCCTAGTTTCTTACCCTTTAGCAGCAGTCCATGAAGTGCTGGATGTCCCTGGTTTTGGTGGGAGAGGGAGTTAACATTTTGTAGGAATTACATCATGGCCTTGGCCTCTCACCATATATAAAGCATCCCTGATCAATCAGCATTTTCCTTGTTGCTTCATGCCTGCTGCTCCAGATTGGAAGGATTTGCAAGATCTGTTTGTCTTTTTTCTTCTCCTCACTACTTTTTTTTTTTTTTTTGGTTTGTTTCTCTTCCTGTGGTTACCCTGGGGAAGAAAAAAAAAGAGATAAAAAAAGCTTTGGCTGTTGTGCACTGGGCTGTGCACCAAAGCATTTTCTTTAGCTTGTAGATAGATGGACATTAGGCAGATACATGCCTGAGAATGGAGATCTCTCTTTAAATAACACAGCAAATTCTTGTTCGATGGATCTGTAATGGAAGTTAGCTGGGAAGAGGGAGAAGGGAGGCAATTTTTGACTGACTGAAAAACATTTTTAGGGCAGGAGAACACAGAGATTTGAAGTAGTAACTGATGCTACACAGGTAAGTGCTCAGGACTTGAACCCAAGAACTCCAGCACTGTCTATTTAGCTAGTACTTTTATAATAGTGAGGAAACTTTATGAGTGCATTAATTATAAGACTATACCATGCTCCGTGGGGATGAGAGACACTTGATAAAGTTTTATACCCAGCAATGCACACTGCTGGGCTTTAACAAGTACAGCCCTTCGCATCAACATCTTCCTTAGCAAAGCCCCCAGAAACAGGCTTCTCCTCACAAAGACCAATTGACTTAAAGACAGCCCGTGCTTTTGAGCAGGGGTTTTTATTGCACACCTTAAAAGAGGGCACACATCCCCAGCAAATGTGTGAGTAGGACCAGTGCTTTGGCTCTGGGTGTAGTTCAGGTGCCCTTTCCCTGAGGATGTTCTGTATCATAATGTCCCTGCCACTCATTTCATTCTGACACCAACTAACGTTCAGCAGAGTTCAAATCAACCCCCCCACGGGAAGAAATCACTCTATCCCCAAAGGCAGCAGGGCTCCAGCTCTTTGTTCATTTGAGGAAGGCAGGAGCTCAAATACTGAACTGTTTTGTCTCGTTCAGCTTCAGGACAGACAAGAGCAGATCATTACCGAGGGAAACCAGGGAGCCCAGTTCACACTGGTAAGGCCAAGGGGACACAAGCTGCCTTTCCTCCTTCCTCTAAGCATGCAGAGCTCCCCTCCACAGAGCGCAGTAACTAACCGCAGAGCGGGGGACACCAAAGCGGCCTACCTGGGTAATGCTCCTCCCACAGCCCTCTGAAGTAACTGGTATCGAGCTCCTTGCACAGCCATGGTCAGGTCAGTGCCAGCATGATGCAGTGCTAGCAGGAAAAGCAACACACCCACCTCTGTGCACTTCTTGGCCCAGCTCCACAAGAGCTACAGCTGGGGCTGGAATATATCAAATATAGGGGTTTGGGTATTAGCTATCCATGCCTACTTCAACTAAGAGCTCCAAACGCAGGCTTTAGCATTCAGATACTTAACTTCATGAACAGATAAGGTTACAACATTAACAGATTTTAGTAAAATGAGCAATCAAATTGTAAAGGAGATTAGGAAGCTTATTTGGTTTTCTGTGCTAATTAAAGTAACTTAAACACTCAGTTTTCCATCTTTATCCACTGCCATAAATAAAACAAAATCAATTCCGTTCATTTATTTCAACTTCCTGCAGATTCCATCACACTGCAATCCATTATAACCAAAGCAATGATAAACTACATCCAGTGCAATGAAATTGCACTAACCTGACAAAAAAACCACAAGAACTAAGTACCACTGGGAAGTTTTCACTTCATCATCCTGATCACAGAAGTGTCAGCAACAGCATGTGCTCTGGAGCTCACAGAGAAAATGAGGAGTGGGCTTACATACACAGAAAAAAATGAGGAGTGGCCACAAGCTTCAGACTGACTTGAGGGAAGAAATAAAGCTTGGAAAATGCCAAGCTGTCTAAATAATACCTTAAATAGCAGGTATCCATAGGGTGAGGCACCCCAGATCACGGGTTGTTGTCATCCATGGTAAGCTGACATGTCTGTGAAACTCTAGTTCAAACCTAGCCCAGGGTTGTTCAAATATGAAACAAAAATACATTGAAGTGCTGCCTTGTATGAACAACTGCATATTACTGCATCCATTCCCTGTTACACAGGCTTCTTACAAGCATAATCTCCACCTCAGACAGCTGTCCGGAAATCAGATGCATCCCTTACTGCACAGGAGTCTCTCACCTTACAGAACAGGACAACCAAAGCCAACACACGAAAGCTGAAGAAAGGGAGGAGGGGTGACTGTTTGAAGCATTGGCATCTGAAACATCTTTGCATGTCTAGTGCAGAAAAAAAGAAAATGAGCTCTCTGAACCAGACTCCTCAGGGTGAAAAAGCTTATCAAGAGACAACTGTGTAAAGAAAGCACTGCTGAAGGCCTCCAAGCAATGCAGAAGGGCCACGGATAGCCAGGATACAACCTGGGGCTGCCTGAGCCTCACACAGTCTGCATGTGAGCAAGTCACAGGAACAGAAAGCTGCACACGATTTTAGAAGTGATAGAGTGGAAAGAGCCTATCAGCTGGTGCACAGGGTGGATGGACGTGTTGCTACGCACATCACCCGCAAGAGAGCCCTTTACACAAGTCTTGCCTCTTTCCTGTTCCAGCCAGGGAGTCAGCCAGTCGTGCACTCCTGCCATCACTTTTAACCTTTCCAGACAACCTAATTCTCTCTCTCCTCCCCTTTCGCCCCTAGCAATTCCCCTGCAGCTGCAGAACACTCAGGAGTGTGCTCTGAAGGCTTTGCAAGCTCAGTTTGGGCAGCACGCGTCTGATTTCCAGCCTCAACAGCAACAGAAATTGGGCTCAAGCCATGACTTTGGAAAAGACTCAAACTTTTTATTCTGCTGATTCACACGAAGCTTTAAACCTTCCCCCATACAAATCACAGAATCACAAGGCTGGAAAAGACCTTAATGATCATCAAGCCCAACCATTCCTGTCCTGTGCTAAACCATATCCCTGTGTACCTCATCTACCCTTATTTTAAACACATTCAGGGTCAGTGACTCAGCCCCCTCCCTGGGCAGCCTGTTCCAGGCCCTGGCAACTCTTTCAGTGAAGATTTTTTGCCTAACATCCAATCTGACCCTGCCCTGGCACAGCTTGGTGCCATATTCCCTTGTCCCATCTCCTGTGCCCTGGCTGGAGAGACCATCACCCACCTCTGCACCCTCCTGTCAGGTAACTGTAGGTGGTGATAAGGTCTCACCTCAGCCTCCTCTTCTGTAAGCTAAACAGCCCCAGCTCTCTCAGCTGCTCCTCAGAGGATTTGCCCTCCAGCCCCTTCCCCAGCCTGGTTGCCCTTCTCTGGACTCGCTCCAGGACCTCAATGTCCTTCTTATGGTGAGGAGCCCAGAACTGGACCCAGCACTTGAGGTGCGGCTTCACCAATGCCCAGTACAGGGGCACAATCACCTCCCCAGTTTTGATACTGGGGTAATCAAAACATCCTGGCTGTTTCTGATACAAGCCAGGATGCTGTTGGCCTTCCTGGCCACCTGTGCACACTGCTGGCTCATGTTCATCTGGCAGTCACCCAACACCCCCAGGTCCTTCTCTGTCTAACAGCCCATTTCTGGCTTTGCCCAAGTCCTCTTCCTCTCCTGACCCTTACCACAACACCTCATCCTGGCAAAATACTCTCTTTTCATCAGAACTCTGACTCTAATACCTGTGCAATCCAGCAGGTAGAACAGCAGTGCCAGTACGCTGTGAATGCTTTCAGTGTTCTGGTCACCACCATTCTCTCATTATCAGCTTCCTACAACAGTGGGACTGTCATTTCATAGGCACAAGAAGGTTCAATAACTGGGTGGGAGAGGCAGGAAGGGCTGCTGCTCCAGTAGTAGGATCCTGGAAGGAAAAAAAAATAAATCTTGGAAGAAATATGGAGACCTGCATTTAAGCACCAGCCCAGGATCAGCTATGGAGAGAGCTGCAGCCAGGGCAATTCAGGTGCAGCTAAAGCAGTGAGAAGTCTCTGTTTCAAGCTCCTATGTTCCTTCTTGTTGGGACAGTGGTACCCATTTTGGTAACATTAGCCACAGTACTCTCTAGTAAAGGTCTCTAATAGTATTTCCATCCATCCTGCCAGTCAAATAACACTTACTCTCTTCAACTTTGCAAATGGCAACAAGGCAGACTGAGATGAATTTCACCCTTTCACTGCTTGCATTCCTCTGGAAGAGTCATGATGCAACCCTTCTTAGGCTTCTCCAAAGGGCAAAGAAATAACAACTAAAAATTATCCAGGAAAAATAAGGAAGGAGAAATTCTTTAGGTTTTTGACAGTCATCAGCTTTCAAACTCACCACACTGGAAACGCTGTGGTGTTACACACACCTTTTCCCATCCTCCACGTGCCTAAAACAATACACATGGGAAACCTCCATCACTTGCTCCACAGCTAGAGATTATGTAGGTACTAAAGCCACATCTGTGTTGTTTAGCATAAATCTACACAGTCCCCCACAGGCAAACCTGCATTCCTAATCCTTTCAGCACTAGACAAGCCCAAAATAGAAGCTCATGAACTCTACAGCTTGAGTACAGGGTTGCTCCTGACCAAATGAAGGAACTTCTGGTTCCACACTTGGATTTTCTCCTGCCTTTTGGACAGGCCTGTCTGCAAAAGACTGTATCAGTGTATCTTTAGCTGGTCAAAATGGAAGCAACATCACCTAATCTAGCCAAGTGAGCGCATCATAATCTGCAGAGTGGCAGAGGTTTGAAGTGCCAAACACCTGCACCCCCTAAATCCAAGAGCCTTCTTTGGGAAGGCTCCCTCCTAGTGTACCAGGTTTCTTCTTGTTTGCGCTGTGCACTGTTTCCAAAACTCCTTGAAAGGGAAAATTAGAAGATGAGAAGTTAGAAATAAGTGAACTGCAGAACAGAATTGTAGAGGAGGGCTACCTTCAGTACAACATGTACAACTATACTCTGAGCAATTCATTGCTTTTCCTTTCATCTGCATCCTAAGACAAGAAAGGCAACTGAGATGAAACATTATTCTTGCAAGGTGGGAAGCCACACGGTTGAGAATGTGGCGAGGAAACTGCCCCTTTGCTTTGAGCAAGGTTAGAAGTTGGCAAAATATTTTCAGTAACAGCTGAGCTTTAAAAAGCCCTTCTGAAAACAAAAACATAGCAGAATACATAAAACACAAGAAGAGCAAGGACCTCTCCAGTACACAGCAAGCTCTGTTCCTATGTTCCAGGCAGCGACCCATCCAGAGATGTCACTCTCTGCAGAAGAAAGCGTGGCACTGTCTCCTGGCACTGCTAGCAGGGCTTGTGGCTGAGTGACAGGCAGCTGTGCTGGCCCCAAGCCAGCCAGGGTGAGTCCTCACCCCAAAAGCCTCAGCACAAAAGATTGCTTTTTTAAAGAAGAAAAAAAACCCAACCCAACCAACAAAGCATGCAGAGGTATGGACACACGTGAGGTACAAAACAGCATTCCCTAGGGTCAGGTGTGCATCCAAGCCTGCACTGCTGCAGTGTCTTAGTCAGTGGCAACTCTTTCCCTGGGGACAGCAAGGTCTGGCCTGGGCAGAGCAGTGTGAGGGTCACCTGGGAAAAGCTCTGCTGACCCGTTCTCTGTTTGCACTCTGTGTAACCCTCAGGGGTGCGCACAGCAGCACCAAGCCCCGCACCAGAGCTGAGGAAGAGGAGCTTCACTGCACTTGCCTGTTGAGATACCCACCAGGTTCATTACCACCGTTTCTACAAGGCTTGTGCTAATGACTGATTAACACTCCAGTCCCTGTTAACGCTGTCAACACAATTAAACATGTGTCAGAAAGGACGATCTGACTGCCCCCCATCCTCTATACTCGAGGTAACTTCGAGCCCAGTGTCACTCAGCTCTATTTGGGGCATACCACACACTCTGCAAAGAGCCACTCTGAACATCTGAACCACTAGGAGAAACAAAAAAAAGAGTTCAACAGCAGTTCACAGCTTATATTAATCTCTGGAGTATTCAACGGGAGACAGAAATCTATAGGAAATTAGGCTGATTGGGTGGCATTACACAGTTATAGGGGGCAGGATTTAAGGGAGTGTGTTTAGAAGCTGTCTCGAGGTTCCTGCATGGTGACACTGTAATTACAGCTACTACTAGCACAGGGACCGTGCTAGGGGATGCGAATGAATACCTGCTGCTTGTGGGGGTGTGACTCAGCACCTGCAGGAGGGAAGAGGCTCTGTAAGCTACAGGAGGACTTCTAGGATACCAGTTGCAAGGAAGCGCTTTGGGCTGAATCAGAGCCAGAGATTTTACCACAGCCAGTCTCTGAGCAGTAAGAGACTGTGCACTACCTGCTCCAACTTGCTTTGCATCAGAACAGGAATCTCTCCTTCCTCACCAGCTGGCTTCCCTTTTGGATCTGAAGTCTGGAAATGCTGGCCACAGCATTCATGAAACGGACCAATCTCGCCCCAGTTTTCCTGGAGGAGATGAGAAGCTCTGAAGAAGTCCCTCCTCAGAGCCAACCACCACCTCCCTACCCAGTGACAGGAAGAGCTGCAAAAACACAACAGTCAGCAGCAAGCTTAGCAGGGGCAGGAACATAGATAATCCCAATAGGGAATCCAGGTGGAGTGATCTTCAGAGAGCTGCCATGATGGGTGCTCTGAGAAACCCGAAACCTATCAGAGGGGCAAACCTGGGACCTGATGCCACACATCTACTGACCAGAACACCAGACAAATCTATTCCTCTGAAGGTGGGTGCGGAGTGACCATCAAGCTACTGGCATAGGTGCCAAAGGGTTGCTGGATCCAAACAGCCCCTGCAAAGCTGCCTGAGCATACTGGTGGTGTAGACCCTCAAGACTGAAGGTTCTTTAAAACATGACACCTGACTGTTTCAAAAAATACCCCAAACATTTGCACACCTTGAGCAGAGCAGATTCAATTATAAGGAAGGAGTAAAAGGTACCTTAAAGGGTACCAAATGAAAAAACAAGGGCATTTCAGTGCCCTCAGAGTCCTTAGGTCACCTGTAAAGTCTAATTTTATTGCTTGGTGTCATCAAGACCCTGGTCACTGCCACCCCAAGCTGTTCACATAGCTAAGCAAACAAGCCAACAGTCATGCTTGTGCACTGCTCATCCTGTAGACGTGCAAAGGTGAACGCAGAGGTAGACAGATGTCAAATAGAGAGTCAGGCTGAGCAATCAGCCATGCCCACATCATGTTTTTACTGGCCATCACATCCAATCCTCACACTGAGCTTTGAAGACAGCATTAAGGATGCAGGTGTCCTGTGCAGAACTGCTTTAGTCATTACAGCAAAGCAAAAGACAGCTGACTCGATGTCAGTCCTGTCCAGGGAACAAAGTGTATCAAAGTCTCAGCAAACCCTCCTGTTTTCCAGATACCTCATCACCAAAACAGACGGTTTCATCCAGCTCTCAGCAGTTTCCTGTCTGGTTTTCTTTGCTCCTGCCCACAGGTAGCCCTTGCTGCTCTCTTCTCAATCAGGTCT
Organism: Porphyrio hochstetteri; assembly: GCA_020800305.1. Classification (NCBI taxonomy): domain Eukaryota; kingdom Metazoa; phylum Chordata; class Aves; order Gruiformes; family Rallidae; genus Porphyrio; species Porphyrio hochstetteri. Next base: position 4,039,176 of record CM036910.1, on the reverse strand, counting down.
GGTCTCTAACCTTTCCTCTGCTAAGAAAGGAAGAATTCCCACTGCACTGGGGGTCGATATCCTAAGATCCGCATGCCTGACGCACAGAACCCCTGCTCTGGCTCGCTCTTCGGGACAGAAAACAGCCACACAGCCCGGAGCTGAGCGGTACGCAGCCGCTTCCCCCCGAGCTAGGCAGAGCAAATCTCCTACGGCTTCTGGCTTGTGGCGCAGGGGCATCTAGTGGCCGAACCCCAAAGAGCAGGGCAAAGCGACAGCCCTGGGTTGTGGCTGCACACTAGCGAGGGGTCGGCATAGCGTTAAGTTTTCCCTCAGTAAGTTTGCAGATGACACCAAGCTGGGAGGAAGTGTTCATCTGCTTGAGGGTAGGGAGACTCTTCAAAGAGACCTGAACAGACTGCCGATGGGCTGAGACCCATGGGATAAGGTTTAACAAGGCCAAGTGTTGCACATGGGACATAACAACCCCATGCAGCGCTACAGGCTTGGGGGAGACTGGCTGGAGACCTGTCAGGCAGAGAAGGACCTGGGGGTGTTGGTTGACTGCAGGCTGAATATGAGCCAGCAGTGTGCCCAGGCGGCCAAGAAGGCCAATGGCATCTTGGCTTGTATCAAAAACAGTGTGGCCAGTAGGTCTGGGGAGGGGATTGTGCCCCTGTACTCGGCCTTGGTGAGGCTGCACCTCGAATGCTGTGTCCAGTGCTGGGCTCCTCACCATAAGAAGGACATCGAGGTCCTGGAGCGAATCCAGAGAAGGGCAACCAGGCTGGGGAAGAGGAGGCTGAGGGGAGACCTTAATCACCACCTACAATTACCTGAAAGGAGGGTGCAGAGAGGTGGGTGATGGTCTCTTCAGACAGGAGATAGTACAAGGGGAAATGGCACCAAGCTGTGCCAGGGCAGGGTCAGGTTGGATGTTAGGAAAAAGTTCTTCACTGAAAGAGTTGTCAGGGCCTGGCACAGGCTGCCCAGGGAGGGGGTTGAGTCACCTTCCCTGGGTGTGTTTAAAAGAAGGGTAAATGGGGTGCTTAGGGATATGGTTTAGTGTAGGACAGGAATGGTTGGACTTGATGATCTTAAAGGTCTTTTCCAACCTGGTGATTCTGTGATAAATGGGACACAGCTGCTGCCCACACGGAGACAGAGCCTGTTAGGCTGTTCCCTGCTCTATCAAGGCTGACACAAAGTATGGGGCACACCAGCTCAGAACCAGGTCCTCCAGCACTGGCGTTGGCATCAGGCACCCAGGGAGCAGTAACAGTAGCCAACACCCATCAGCACTCCCTAACACAGTAACTAAGCCCCAGGAGCCGGGGGCTCAGGCGCATCCCATGCACAAGCACAGCCGTATCCTTTCAGTTGACAGCCCTGTCACAGCTTAACCCGCTGAATAATCCGCACCTTTGAACGTTGCTCCAGTCCTTCCAGATGATGTCTGCAAGCTTTGAAAGCCAGCGTGTCACCTTCCCCTCTTCCCACCTGTGCTGCTGTTGAAGACTTTACAGACATCTACGGCAGCCTCTTTGGATGTCTCTTTTCCAGCCCAAACAGCCCCAGCCTGGCTACTCAGCTGTTCCACACGGTTGCTGAGCTTTTCTTTTTAAGCCTGATTAGGTCTGTAGCTCATACCCCTTCTAGTTCTGCTATTTTGAGATGAGATCAGAACTAAACACGGTATTTGAGATCCAAGTGAGCCACGGACACACAAACCAGCATTCTCAGTTTTGCACTCTTACCCCTTCCTAGTGACAACTGACTTTTGTTTGCCTGCCAGCAAACAGTGAGGTGGTTCTCACAGAACCACCTACCACATCTCTGGGTTCTCTTTTCTGAATGGGAATTGCGAGCTCAAAGCCCACCGCTGTGTGTGGAGGCAGTCCTGACAGAGTCAGGACTGGTTTTCACTGACTGCTTCCCTTAACACCCAGCCACAATAATGCAGGCAGGCCACAGGCAGGCTGCACACCACATCGCTAGCAATGGAATCGACTAGTTTAGCTCAGCTCCTGTGACCAATACTTGGGTTTTGATCTCTTCATAGAAGCTGCCACAAGAAAAATAATCAAAGCCACCTGCAATCTCGCTTAGTGCAGCTTGGAAAAAAAAATCTAATAAAATAAGACACTTTCCCCCTTCTGGATATCCTTCTAAAATGAAAAATTTTACCGTCATGATGCCAAGATAGAACACTCGCATTACCTTGCAAAAACAAGGCTACTTAGCTCCAGAGTGGCACTAAGATCTTCAATCTCTTAATACACCTTTGAGTTTTTATTGAGATCAAATGCAGCAAGACATGGCTTTAATATTAAAGAATAGCCAAGTTTCTGGAATTATCACTGGTTTATACATAGCGTTACAGCTGGAACAACATCTGATATTCAACACTGTTACTTTATAAGATGACAGGTATATCTTTGACTTTGATCTTTCATATGTCTTAGGACACTTTGGACAACGATCCTAACTGTGTAGTATCTTTAGCCATGCCGCTGCTGAATAAATAATACCTAAGAGAGGCTCAAAAACACAGCTGGGAAGCCTCTCTCTTGCTTTTACTCTGCACTGTCTGAAGCCTGAGCACCAAAGAAGCCAACACAAACATGAATCAAAACAGAAATGGGGAGTTCAACGCCACAGCTTGCATCACACTTCTTAACCACCCACAAAATTTTGTATTGTTGTATTGCAGCAGTTGTGTCAACACGCAGAGACATCCCCAGGGTGACCTTTTAGCAGGTGAAATCTTTCCCACTCCCCAAGCGCTTTCCAGGACATTCCCGCACCGTAGGGATGACCATGCTCTGTGGAGCACTTCCACACAGAGCCTCCCAAATCCCCTTTTCTGTGTGACCAGGCCATGAAGGACACCTCATCCTTGCCTGCTGCACTCCCTCACATACAGCACAAAGTCGCAAAGGCAGGACAAGCAACCCTCACATTTATTATTATGGGATTACCATGCCAAGCCCATCTGGCCCACAGCACGGAGGCCGCTACCTGAGGTCAAACCGACCCTGAGAGGAGGCTATGCAGAGGGGTAGATGCCAAACCACCGTTTTGGAAAGGCCACTTGCAAGTCCATATCTACACTGCCCAATTTGGCATCTACCAACCAGAGATGCAGACTACAGAACTGATGGATGGCTACAGCCAGTGAAGGGCAGTGGCCCCAGCAGGCAGCATCTCCTCTCAGGTAGGAGGTGTAAGTTCTCAGGCAAGATGCCAGGTAGCCTGTAGGCAGCTGTAACATCTGGCAGAGATCTGAGATTCACATCCTCACTGGAATGAGGAAGAAACAGGCACCCAGGCATCCTAAGGCTTTCTTCAGGGAAGTCTGTGAAACATCCATTTTATCCATGTAACTACAGGACACACAGACATGCCACCAGCCTGGCAGAGACCACCAACAGCCAGGATCCTTATGCTGCTAAAGTTCAGTAAGGATTTGTATTTTAGACAACGTTGTGGAGCAGAAAATACTGCACACTGTTATTTTCTCACCAATAGAAAGATTTTGGGACATCTTTTCAACAACAGAATTCGAGTCACTTCAGAAACAGATTTTTCTAGGGCTAACTTTGTGATGGAACAGCCAGGAATGCTACTGGAAGCCTATTTTCTCACCATTTTCTCCATCTACTGTGACAGTTGCTTCCACACAAAATTAGTCTCTAGATGTGTTCTGAATAGACTTCCTGTCACAGATTTTATCAGCACAACCCTTTTCAGACAAAGTAAACAAACAAGGCCCACCCACCCCTCCCCTTGCCCCCAAACACCTCAGAGTCACTGGGATTGCAACGAGAACATGGAAGCAGTTTCCCTCTCAGGCTCATTTCCTTCTTACATTCCCAACTCTGCACAAGACAAATGATAAGACACTTACCTTGGCTCCATATGACAGCCACAGATACTCTGGATTTATCCTGGGCAGCAACAGGTCCATCAAAGCCTAAGTGATTGCAACCATCTTGAAAGTAACATACTGAAACATAACTCCTTAGTAGAGTGGGTGAGGAGAACAGGCAGGATAATTTGGGAGAAGCATCTTTGCCTTGAAGTGATCTGGGGGAAAAAAAAATAAAAAGAAAAAAGAATATGAGAGGACTAAAAGACAAAGCAAAGACACTGAAGCTGAAATGGTGTGTCTTAGGCTGGAAGTTAATACTGAACTGTGCCAGAGGGAAGTGCATATTGTTTTGACCTGTAGACAGAAGGGAAGATCGTAATACAGGGCTACAAATTTGGCCACAAGCAGAAGACCCCATGTTATTTCTGCTGATGCTATGGCTGCCTCTCTGAATACTAAAGCAGAGCAGGCCATCACCCTGCCTTGAATGCAAGGTAATGTTGACATGGTTGAAATTCACTACACAAGGAACAGCTGAGTGAAAAGGAACTGAAAGTGAACACAATTGGGATTCCCTCTTTCCTGCTTGTTTCTCACCATCTCCTACAATATTTTTTTTCTTTTCACTGAGCTCTGACTTTACAGATTGTAGTAAAGAACGGACACATGGACAGAAAACTAGAATCCCAGATGTAATACAATTGTCCCAAACTCGAATGCAGCAGCCTAATATATTCCCATGTGTGTTCTCAATTACCACCAAAAGGTAAATTCTGAGAGCAGCTGTTTCTCCTAAACACACCCAGATGGATTCAGCTCCTACAAGGGGCAGTGTCCCTGTGCTTAGGCCTCTAACAAGCCACCAAGAGCCTCAAGCTCAGCCACATTTATTTGTGCTTCCCCAAGAGAAGCACAGGCAGGCCTACAGAGCTAAACGTGCTGGAGAGCCCCAAAGCTGTGCCTGTCACGCTCTTCAGTGAGCCAGACCTCGGGCAGGGATGTCATAACCTGTCTCAAGGCCTACAAGGTCAGGAAAATGAGAGCTGTGCAGTGTGACATCAGGCATTAAGGCCTGGATCCAGGAATAGAGCACATAGGGACTGCTTAGCCCTAGCCACAGGTACACTGTATGTGGCTCGCTGCACAGAACTGCCATGGGACAGCAGGGACACCCAGGGCTGAAGGGCAAGTTACACTGCTTGGCCCTAGGAGCCAGAAGGACCTACCCTGCAGTCACAAGGAAGAGGTAGCTCAGCAGGAGGCAGCAAGGGAAAGCCACTGTTGCTTGTCCAGGACTGGCTCCAGCACCAGCCAGACACTGCAGCCCTGAGGCGACCAGCCCTGCAGAGCTAACCGCATGGTGTCCTGCCTCACAAAACCCCCAAATTCCCAGGGCCAGCTGCAAGGAGCCCCACAACTCCACAGGGCTCCCAAACACCCACAGGACCACTCAGGAGTGGCCTCTAAATCCTACAGGAGTCCCAGCCCCCCAGGGTCAGCTGCAGTGGGCCCTAAACCCCACAGCGTGGGGGAGGAAAAAAAGACAGGAGGTGCCTAATCCTCACAGAGAAAACTGCAAAGGGCCCCTAAATCCTGAGGCGCTTCAAAACCGTACGGAGCCAGCCGAAAAGAACCTCGGAACCCCATGGGGCCTGCAAGCCCCCGAAAGCCAGCTGCAAGGAGCCTTTACTCCCCGCAGGGCTCCCCGAGCCGCCCGAAGCCGCACGGCGCGGCCTGCACCGGCGCCTCAGCGCGGCTGCTGAGGGACGCTGACGCCCACCCCGCTCCCTTCCGGGGCGGAGCGGGGGCGGATCGCGGCGGAGCGAAGAAGCGGGGACGGCGGCACCATGATGGCGCAGCGGGCGCTTCCGAATCCTTACGCGGACTACGACAAGTCCTTGGCCACCGGCTACTTCGATGCCGCCGGGAGGGTGAGTGGGGTCGGGGTGAGGCGGCAGGACCGCCTCCGGGAAGGGCCCGCTCCGGCCCCGGCCGCCAAAGCCAAGCTAGGCAGCCAGGAGCCCAGCCCGCTCCTCAGGTACCCAAGGGTTTCCAGCAGAGACCTGTCAGGTTAAAAAACACCCGGTTCCCTGGTTGTGCCCCCTCCAGGTATCTCCAGCTTACCTAGACACACACACACCCCACCCCACCCCCCCCCAATCCCACCTGCTAGTGTTTCCTTCACGGTTTTATATGGGTGGTTTTGTGGGTTTGGGTATTTTTTTTCCTCCACAGCTGAGCCCCGAATTCACACAGCGGTTGAATAACAAAATCAGGGAGCTGCTCCAGCAGATGGAGAGGGGCCTCAAGTCTGCCGACCCGCAGGACTGCACCACGTACACTGGCTGGGCAGGTAGGGTCGCTGGGCGGATCGGACGGAGCAGGAGCTCTCTGGAGCAGGCTTCTAGGTCAGGCCAAGGCAGACCGTGGGGTTTGGTTTTGGCTGTTTGGCTGATCACAGTCGATCTGTGCCAAGAAAGGTGCTTCTGCAAGTTTTAATCCATTGAAACGTGGGGGTGCCTTCCTTGGGACACCCCATTTGCAGAGCAGGTTTGAAGCTGCACATGGGAGACTGGAGCGTTACAGGGCAAGTTTGGGCCTTCTCTCGGTTAATGATGCTGAATTTATGCCACAGAGAAAGCTAGCACCTGCTTGAGACCAAACATGGGAGCCCATAAAGGGACTGGCTCCAAATCTGGCTAGGTGGGGATGATGACAACTAAACCAGCGCTCTGTGAAGTAGGCAGATGCATGTGGTGGGTCATTTCCCTGCAAGGAGTCCTCGCGTATGGCAGCGGTGAGCTTATGGCCTGGAGTAACACCCATCTTTTCTGTTTGGGCTCAATTTTATCTTACGACATTGTCCAGTTGGCAGGTTGCTCCGCTCCTGTTTCCCAGGCAATGGTCCCTTTGCTTAGCCAGGGCTAGTTCTGCTCCAGTACCTGCTGGAACGAGCAGAAACGCAAATATGCATATAATGAAGGATGGAAGCCTTCCTCACGCTAACTCCGGTGTGCAAGGCTTCCAGGACCTTGTCCTTTTCCTGTTCTGCATTTTCAACCCGGTTTTTCTTCCATTGGGATCATACCCTGTTGTCCTGGTTCTGGCCAGGCCAGAATTAGCCTCTCCCAAGGTGGTTAACTTCCCCTCCCTATTCCTACCCACTGGAGCTGGGAAGGACACACCTTTCTCCGCCACCTCATCCTTGGCTGCTGCTGCGTGCTTTGTCAGCTCCCCTGCCTTCTGCACCGTGCCAGGCTCCAGGGAGGGACCCTGGGGTAGCTGCAATTAATCTCATGCTTGCTGCAAGATTTTTTTTGGCTTGTTCTTTTTTTTTTTTGGCAATACACTGTGATCCTGAATGGCTTTCTATATTGTAATCTGGGTGTGGCTGTGGCACTTGATGCTAACAGTTTGCTTGGGAGAATGATGTTCATCATGTTTGCACTAAACTAACGTTGCACCTTGACGATAACATAGCCAGAAACGCCTGCTTAAAATTTTTAGTAAGGTAGACAGGCACTGAGAACACTCTAGAGCAGTTCATAAGAAATGCTAGGATGCCAGTATTAAATTCCAGCGTGGGAGAACATTAATTTCATCAGTTGCTGCCTGGCAGCACTCTGCTGCCACTGCTGCTGCCTGTGAATTTATGCATTTTTGTTCAGTGCTGGCTGATTTCACCCTGGGAGACAGGCTCAGTCTTCCAGTCTGCATGACCCTGCTCTGAGGTCCCCTTGGATAAAAAGCACTCCATAAGTAAAGATGGTATTAGTCATGAGGGTGCTACTTGGCACGATGGTAGCGTCTGCCTCGGGCCAGAATAATTCAGGAGATAAAGCAGGAGGAAAATTAGTTGATGTTTGGAATAGCCTGGAAGTCTGCAGGGAGAAGGTAAGCACCTTTCCCCAGAGACCACGTTCCCTTTCTCCTGTTGGAAAGTGACTGCAGTTGTGAAAGTGTTTGAGAGCTCTGGCATGATTTCAGCTCGGGGTTTTTTTGAAATGGAGTTTCTCAAGAGGGTGTCCTCTCTTTTCTCCCAGGGATCACTCCTCCTTGGGCATGCAACCTTCTCGCCTTGGCTAATAGGATTAGGAAAAAAACATGGGCAGATTTCCTGCAGGTCACAGCCAGCAAAGCAAATTTGCAGACAGTACACTGTATTTTTGTCACCCTCCCTTCTTTTCTGATCCTAGCTATATTAATTTATTCAGTGCTGGTTTCCAGAGACAAAATTAATTGGGCCAAGACAGCAGCTTTTTCCTGTAATTGCTTATGTAGAAAAGGCTTGTTGAGTATCTTCTCATGTAAATCATTGCCCAGCAGTCTGAAATCAACCCGTGCCCTTGTGGCTGCTAATAGGAGCGGTTTGAAACGGGGCTGTCAGTGCAAACCCTGCATGAAACGGAACATACTTGAGCGTACTACATTACACCCAGTAATACACAACATATGCTGGCGTTTTACCTTGCTGCCTGTTTCTTTCCCAGCACACTTGACAGAGGCCTGATCCCCCAGCCTGCATTTGTGCCAGGGAAGCCACGGCTTCCTTGGCACACGAAGCTGAAGCGGAGGGAGGGAAGGACAGAGTTGTACTTTCGGCTCAGATCAGTAAAAAGCAGCGCTTTGGATCAAGATCATCCAGCATACGGCTGAATGCCCTCAGAGCACATTTGAATCAGCTTGTTAGAGTTTCACACAGCTCCCCGTGGAGATGAGGGACCTGCAGGCAACACCTAGTACATGCCTGGGTATAGAGCAGACTCCACTGTTCCACTCAGTCTTTTAATCAATTTGGCTAGGCCGTTGCAAGAGCTTCTGTGGTCTTAATTTGTTTCATTGGTATCAAAGTGTTGACTGAGGGAAGGTAAACTGCTGTAAGCTAATTCTGAATCGGAAGCAGTTCAAATCCTGGCAGGGCTACAACTGCCTCATCTATTTTCAAATAGATGAGCGTGAGGATGCCAAAGAGCGTGTAGATGCGTAGTGGTATTCCTCATACTGCAAGAGACCTTGCCCCAAAGGCTACCTCCACTGGGAGCAGAGGCAATGGAAAGGGAAGGAGACTGACTTTGCTCCTGTCATTTCTTTGCTGACTGGAGAAGCTGTGAAGCTCCCAAGCCCGATGCCTGCTGGACTGTTGCGTCCTTCCGAGATGATGAGGTGATCTGCCACCTGAAAGAACATATAGGGGAGAGATTCCCCTTCCCCCACTTTATGGCAGTGCCTTGGGAATTTGTTTCCCATGCAAGCATTTTCTTCTCTAGCAATGTCATAGTCGTGGTTTTTGGAGCTGGAAGGCCTCTGAAACAGACTGGTGAGTCCTGCTGGCCTCCTCCACCCATAGCCTCTTGGCGAGTGGAGACAAGGAGCACAGCTGAGTTGTCGTCTGAAAGGTCTCTTCAAAGGACACACCAGATGAAAGAAAAGCCATTTAAGAATGCATGGAAACTCTGACTATACCAGTTCAGGCAAGCTGCTGGAAAAAAACCCCACCTTTTATTCACTTCAGTGCACTACCTTAGTTTTAACCTCAGAACCTGGAGAACTTACATCTCCTTAAGAGAGATCTGTTCAGAAAAACGGAAATCCTCAACTAATCCCTACAGAGCAAGAGGCAGTGTGGCTACATTTGATGAGAGAACAGAATGCCTTGTGTCACCCACACAAACCACATTCCTGCCAAGTGCTTGGTGGGTAGTTTTTGCGAAACCTCTGTTCTTGGAGGTGGTAAATACTTGACTGGACAAGGCTCAGAGCACCAGGATGTAAATTTGAAGTAGGGCTTACTTTTGGAGAGGGATCAGATCCCCTCCATGGATCCCTACTAACCTAACCTGTTGTAGGATCCTCTGATAGGGCAATAGTAGTTTTGGTTTGGGCTCGGCAGGGTTTTGTGTTTGTGGGTTGTTTTTTTCCAGGGAAAAGCTGCTTTTGTAAAGTTTTACAGAAGAAGCTTTATTACCTGGCCAGAGAAGCTGAGGCATCTTGAGAAATGTCCTGTGGCATGCTAGGAAGGTGAGCTGCTGTGGAATGCATCTGTGGCTGCCCAGACAGTTCTGAACACAGGATGATAACAGCCCTCGGGAGGAGATGTCTCACTGTCCCCCTCAGCACGACTTTGGCACACGTTTATGAGCACAAGGCTGCACCTGCACCAGAAAAGATGCTTTTCATCCTTTGAGCTGGGCAGTAAAGCTATGCCACCCCCTCTGTAACTTGTACCCCATGCCCGACTCACTAAAATGACAGGTTTCTCACTAGAAACCATCAGGCTTCATCACTCTGTGCAGCGATAGGTTTCCAGTTGTACTTTCTGTGTTTGCCATCCTGGTTTGAGGGTGCTGGCTGACTTACTCCCCTGGGTCAGTGCAAGCCCTCCGAACTCTTTATGACTGTACATGGTAGGTTTGGAACTGGTCCAGTTAGGTCAAGAAGTCTCCTCTAAATGGCACCCTGATGTCCTTCGTGAAGGGACTGCACCACTGCAGCTCTGGTGGACAAGGAGGCATGGTCAGAAGAGTCTGATGGGCATTCCTGCTGGTGCTGACAGCAGCGACTTTATTCCATGTGAAGGGGAGAAGCTTTGCCTCACTACTGCTGTTCTCCCACCAGCAGAACCGCTTGCAATGGTAGTGCAATCCGACATAAAGAACAAGTCAAAACTTGCAGGGAAGTTGAGGGAGAGCTTTGTTCTGTTGAAAGAGATGTAGTCATATGGCCAAGAGATTCTTTCAGCCTGCTGCTGTGCTTCAGCTCTCAAGCAAAAACAGTTGTGGTCTCTCCAGCGATACCTGCTCTGTCGGAAGCAGTGGGTGCTGAAGTTGGGGCCATCAGCTCTAGCAAACTGGTGCAAATGATTCCATTCCTACTACGTACATTTTAAATCTCCCCCTCTGCCCCACCTAAAAGAAGTCCAGTGCAACACACTCCTCTGCATCTACAGTACTGCACACACAGGGTAGCAAGAGGAGGGAGATGTTGCTTACTGTCCTACGACGATGTTAAATAAAGGGGCTTTGTGAGAGACACGCAGAGTTGATTTTTGCCTCCAGATTCCCTGCAGTGAGCAATCCTCTTGGGCATTAGCACTCCAGTGTATTGGCTTCCTGCACACTAGGGGTGGCAGTTTCAGTCACCGGAGCCCTGCTAAAAGAGACGTTGTCACATGTGTGTTCACTGCAGTCCTGCAGCATCGAGTGACACGCGGTGCATCCCCCGTCACATGTGGCTACGCAGCAGGTCTCACGCTTTTGCACGGAGCAAAAGACTTTGAAGTCTGGAGACACTACAGAGAAGGTCCAACAGTCGCTAATAACCAGGACAAAACCCACACATCTCTGGCAGGAGCAGGCCATGGGCAGCCACTGCACTGTAGTTCTGCTGGAAACAATCAGGAGTCCCAGAGGTCACAAAAATAGGTCACATTTCCAACTGGGACACTGAACACACACCTCCAGGGCACACAGAAACGGAGCAGATCCACTGCTTATGTAGCCCCATTTCAGTGATGATGCCACGTTTGTATAGCACTTGAAGCATGCTAAACAAATAACCCAGTCAGTCAGCAAACCCTACCTTGTCAGTGGGCATGGGGAAGGTGTTATCAGAGGGGGAGCGATGCAGAGCTGTGGAATAGCTTCTGCAAGAACAATGCTGCCTAGCTGAGCTGAGTTCATCAGGTGGAAACTCTTGTCTCCAAACCTTGCTGTCTCTGAAATACGCTGCCTGCCTGTCATCACACAGGTCAATACAGGATATTCCCCACCCAGGTGGCTACATTTTATACCCTCTGCATACAGCTGTAAACATTGCCCCTTTCTGCACGTGCCTGCCCTGCTCTGCTGGTCTTTCCTACTTTTGGGCTCACAGACAGGCACAGAGCAAGCAGCAGGCTGAAGGCAGCGCTCCTCATCAGCCTGGGAATATGAATTCCATGAGGAACAGGTTGAAAAAAAATTGCTTTAGATTCAGTTTGTAATGGCTTTGTGTTTTTTTAAAAAAAAAGGAGAAATTAACAATTTGGGGAAGCAAATGATCCCTTCCACCCTTTAATACAGGTTAGTAGCTTTTCAGAGTGTTTTCTAAAGATGCTTGGGCCTGAGATGTTGTAAAAGAGGGGAGGCAAAGAAGTCAGAGGAAAACAATGCTGAGACATTAATTTCTAAGAATTCCATCCTAGCAGTAGTGTTGGCATGGTAGTTAACGGAAATAGAAGCTACTTACAAGGAAAAAGTTGTGTATTAAAGCATATAAGCCAAGAGAGCAAGCTGTGCTCAGATAGCTATCAGGCCTTTTAAAGTCTAGAAGCTGCACAAGGTGCTAAATAAATGAAGGAGAGTCACTTGACATTTGCTAGCTGGAAGAGGAGGGTTCCCCTTTGAAGAAGGGCTTCATATCCACATCCCTATAGACTCGAGTGATGGCACTGTACACCTGAGCTCTCTCTGGAAATACACCAAACTGCTTAGGGAGAGGGCAAGGTTATTAGCTTCAGCAGGAAATGGGAATTTGCCCTTAATACACACGTGGAATCGAATTATCTCTAGCATGAAGCTTTGGAGATTACCCATGCAAAATCAGAAAAGATCTAAATTTTAAAATTGTCCTCAGTACCATGGAAAGTAATTTTGCAGTATGCTTGCCCCCCTACCACTCCCTGCCTCACCACATCAAAGCCTGCAGTGCTTTGCTCTATTAATTTAGTCTTCTACACAGAACCTGGGTTGTCTTAGCTATGGTTACTGGTAAGGGAAGAAGTAAGCTTTTCTCAAAGCCAGGCAGGCCAGTAGCTTTCTCAGTGCACATTTGAGGATGCCCTCCAGAACGGAAGGATGGTTCAAATGTGAGAGACCTTTCAGGACTCCTCAGTTACCTGCTAAAAGCTTTGAGAGCTGGTTGAAGATAGGGCAGACAGAGGCAAAGAACAGCGATTGATTTAACTTCTCAGGAAGGGAGTTGTTTCTATAGCTGGCCGGCCCATTGCAAACCTTCAGGGAGGACCACGTAGCCTTTTGGACAGCCCCTTTGTAAGATGTATGAAGGGTGCTGCTTCTCAGTGCTGATGACGTGTCACTCTTTCTAAAATCCAGTCCAAGGAGAGCAACCCAGCCCAGTTTCCCACGTTCTGGAGTGGGAAAAAAAAATTGAGAGAGGGTGACAGCTCAGCACTGCTCTCCCACAAGCACCATCTTGCCCTGTGATGATTTTTCCCCCCCTCCATTCTTTTGCAGCAGTCCCAGGAACTATTGATAGATTGAGGTGGGATTTTCTAGGTCTCATCTTTTGCTCCTTGTTACTAAAATTGCATGTAACCCGTGTATCAGAAGCTCTGCTGTCCTCCAGGACAGACACTGACAGTGGGTCAGACACTGCTCTTTGTCTTGACCTGTGGTCTGCTCTTGAGCAGCATCAGGTGCAGGGCGGCCACAAAGCAGGAAAAGAACTGTGGGTGGATGCTGCAACCTTTGCATTCTTTTTTGCAGGCATTGCTTTGCTGTATTTGCACCTGTATGACGTGTATGGAGATCCAGCCTACCTTCAGGTGGCGCATGAGTACGTGAAGAAGAGCCTGAGCTGTCTGACAAGGCGATCCATCACGTTCTTGTGTGGCGACGCGGGGCCCCTGGCAGTGGCTGCTGTTGTCTACCACAAGCTGCAGAACCACAAGCAGTCAGAAGACTGCATCACTCGGTAAAACACCCGGTTCTGTCTCTGACCTAACGTTCCTCCTGCTCACCAAGCTGGGCTGGGCTTGTTCTGGGCACTCTCCACCAAGCCTGAACACATTTTGTTTGCGTTCTTAGGTGAGAATTAATCCAGCAATTTAGCACAAACTTGGTCTGCCCTAGGGAAGGAGCTAGCTTAAGGACAGAGAGACTTACCTGGCAGCCTGCAGGCTGGGGAGCGAGGACGCTGCTCAGCTGCTATTATTGCCATCTTAAAAGTAATTCACATGAAGGCAGGAAGAAAAAAAAAAAGCCAAGATAAAAATAAAGCCAAACCACCACCCCCCACAGCAGAAGGTGAGCCGTTGTGTTTTTTCAGGACCCTTAAAGTCACCTTTATAGCCATTACCGTGGCAGGGTCGTTAACTTTGTCACCCGCTTCCACTTCTAATTTGTTAGTAGTTGGCTTTTGCTTGAGCCTGAGCCTGACAGCATCCCTTTCAGCTGCTGAAAGCAGATGGCTGTGATTCATTCCTTTCTATTTCCTGCCTTTCCTTGAGTGTTTTTCAAAATGTATTTTTGCTGGGTACTTAAGGAAAGGACAAACAAGCAGTCCTGCAGTGGGGCCAGCATGTGGCAGAGGACAAGGGAAAAAAAAGTTAAGCAAGAAAAGCTTGCCACTGCATATCCTCAAGGGACATCAGTTTTGAGGAGGTGAGAAACAATCCTGTGAAGAGTCTCGGCTTGCGCGTGGTCAGCACAAAAAAGAAGAGAAAACCCCTGACACTTCAGAACAACACTGAGTGTCCTTAACCAGCCAGGAGCAAGTGATTAATAAGATCAATTTAAAAAGCCGTGGGTGGGAATCAGAGGTGCCTTTATGATTTGGACACTCAAGTTCCTGCTCCCCTTAAGTAAGAATAGCTTCTAGTTTATGGATATGGTCAACCTGAGGACAGAACTCGCTTTATTCTTAAAATAATCTGCAGTTCAGGTTTTGCTCAATACTGAGTCAGAGTGGCGAATCTCACTATGATTAATGTATTTGATAACAGAAAGGGAACTAATCGGCCAAACAGAACTGGCCGGCTGGGCTCAAGGCATAAGCCCCAAGTCGTGAAAAAGCCCTGATTCAGAGTTTCTTGCTGCAGCTCTTCCCTCCGCGGGCCCCTCCCGTTCCGTGGCAGAACAGAACCCCGTGATTAATTCTGCACTGCCATCTAATGGCACAGGAGAGGCAACGCCTTGGAAATCGGGTTCTTCACACATCCGAGAGGAGGGAAGAAAAAAAGCAAAGTGCAGCTTTCTCAAGGGAGCACTTACATTGTCCTTACGCTACCACCAGCTCCCAGAGCAGTTAGCCTGACCACGCTACCTTTAAAAAGGCAGTATTTCCTTGAGAAATAGCTCCCTTAATCAAACTCTTTAGTGGGTTTCGAGCACACAGTTTAGTTACAGAACAGTTGTTACATTATGCAGTACAAGTACATAGAAAGCATATCTCTGTTGCTGCTGTGGAGAAGGAGGGCCTCTCTCTGTTCTGTTCTCTGTCATTTAAAGCACCTCATCTTTACAGGGGCCAAGGAGAGAATCCATCAGCTAGGTTTTACCTGCAGTGGAAGAGACACAAGCTTGCTTTTTCTTAGCTCCTTGCTCTTCCCTAAATAAGTTCATGACCAACAAATGTGCTTTTATGCTCTGGAGAGACTTAGCCTTCCAAGGCAGCCCATTTTCCAAGAGCCTGTGAATGTCTGAGCTGTGTTCCAGGACTCCTCTTCCCACCCCACCCCGACATCTCCCACCAACTCAGGTGGCCAGAGGTTTGCTTTTAGAGCCAGTGGCATACCAGAATCCCACCTTGCCCTACAGCTGCCTCGCTTTCCCTCTGAACAGAAGCTTCCAGTTTTTGACAGTCGAGGTGACGGGCTGATACGTGAGCAGCCCTGGGAGCCCCGTGTGTCCCCTTGTACCCGAGAGAAGCCGCCTGCATGCCAGCAGCCCAGCAGCATCCCAGGCATCTCTTGCTGCACACATGCCACATAGCCCTGCCCCACAGTTCAAAAACAACAGAAACTGCTGGCAGGCTTCCTCCCCTGATTATCCTGGCTGGGGAAGCAGCTAGAGGTAAAAACAGTAATACACAAGGAGCAAGAATAGCAGCTCCAGCTGCTTCAGGCTTTCCCACAGAAAGAAGATTCCACATCGAGACCTCAGCAAATCCCTGCTGTGGGTATTACTGTTTATCCACCCATCCATGCCTCCTATTGAATCTGACATGTCCCTGGCATCTAAGAGCTGAACATCACCAGCCAGCATCTCTTCTGGCCAGCCTGGTGTTGGGCAGAGTCTGGCTGTCAAATCACCATCTTCCTCTTCCTCTTTCCATTCTCCTCTTTCCTCACCATGGAAACCCTCCTCTTCACTTGCTTTCCTTGGACCTGAGGACAGGGAATGTGAGGTGACAGCAGGGCTTTCCTTTCAGCCCATGCAGCTAAGAGAGGGACCCTGCTTACTGCTAGTCATAGATATAAAGTCTTTCTCTTGGATTTATTCCACAAGAAGTCATCCCCATGGAGCAATGCACATCTCAGGTAGTATGTGAGGAGACTGGGCCAATCCACCTTGACACTGCTCTCTCGTTTCTCTTCCAGTGTCCTGTCTCACTTACAATCCAGTGCCAAGGGAGGGCTTCCTGCCATAGGGAGTCACATCCCAGCACCCTCCCTCTGCTCTGAGGGTACGTGGGACATTTGGTCACTTGTTTTCTTTGCAGCACATTGTTCTGCCCAGGAGCACAGGCTGCCAAGGCACCTTTTCCACTCCTCCTGCTGCTGTGACAGGCAAGCCCTGCACACACGCAGCTCTCCTGGCTGGTTTCTTAGCCCTCTCCGTGTTGCGGGCAGAGCAGAAAGCAGCTGAGAGAACTGCTGTGATGCCACTTAATGCTGGGGTTTTAAAAGTGATGGCATTGTGCAGATTGCTGTCCCAGGGGCAAACAAAAATAAAGCCTAAACCACAGAATCACACAGTTGGAAAAGACCTTTAAGACCATCGAGTCCAACCATTCCTGTCCTAGGCTAAACCATATCTCTAAGATACACCAGTCATGTCCCTGCCTGCTGCTCTGACAAGGAAGGACATCCAGCTTTGCTGGAAGCACAATGAGAGGCAAAACAAACGGAAAAATTACATGGAGAGTGAATTGGGCTACAAAGCACTGGTGTGAAGAGCTGTCAGTCTCTGTCAGCACTACAGGAATATCACCAGTTTTGTAACGTGGTGATAGAAGAATGGCAGAGGAAATCCCTGACTCCAGCAGGCCTCGTGGTCTGGTGCCAGCCAGCCAGACCTCAGTGCGGGGTTGTGCCATGAGCAGCTGAGCTGTCCTCACTGCTGCTCAACTCTCCCTAGGGAGGATTTCTTACCTGTGCTGCAGAGATGTTAAACAACATTTCCAGCTGCTTCTCCCTGCCCCTTATCTGGATTTTTAGCTCATGGAGGCACCTCTTTTTCCACTGACAGTGCGGCCACTTGGCATGGATAAAGGAGCTTTCCTATCAGGACTTCTGAGTGTAAGGGCCAAGATTTTTCCACGGTCCATCAGTGCTAGTTTGGTATTTCTAGCATGCCTCAGCAACCTAATTAAACAGATACCAGTTCAGCTTGAAGATAGGAACTTTTGGCAGAGGGTCTGCCTTGCCAGTGGCATCCCGGGGAGGTAATGGTGGGCAGCCTTTCCGGAGCAGTTTATTTTTGCTGACCGTTTCCTATAGCTCACAGGTTTTCCCCACAAGTAGCTTTCCTAGAGCTGGTCCTCTAAAATACAAGCACATAGTACAACTGCAGTGTAGAGAGATGAGCTGACTAAGGCAGTAACCCAAACAGAGAGCTGAGGGAAGGAGGAATTCTGCACTTTGCATAGCTGGGATGGCTGAGACCCAGAGACTGGCCCAGCATCTCCCAGGGCACAGCAGCACGAAGGAAGGAGCATGTTTCTGAGGTCCAGTCTCAGCACTTGGTTACCTGGCTTTGAGCATCCTCTCACCTCCCCCATGTGAATTTTTCTCTCTAGTTTGCTCCATCTACACAAGCTTGACCCACGAGTACCAGATGAACTGCTGTACGGCCGCATGGGCTATCTCTACGCGCTGGTATTTGTGAACAAGCACTTTGGAGAGGAAAAGATCCCTCAGAGTCACATTCAGCAGGTACCGTGGCTTCCTCCGATGTGTTGGCTATCTCTCCCCATGCAGCTCAGCTTGGAGCAGGTAAATCAATGCTACATGTAGAGAGCTCCAGCAACAAGGGACAAACCACATGGTAACCCTGCTACTCTTCTTACAGAGGGACAAAGCACCACATACTCCCCCACTATCCATGTAAATCCATGGGCAGCACTGAACTGGCATACATTGCATTCACTCATAGCCCTCACCCTGCTTGGGCAGAAAACAACAACTCTGGTTTGTTCTGTGCCCAGATACTCACTGTGCTGTGTCCAAAACAAGCAGCATTTCCCTCACCTGCATCTGTTCCCACCCACAGGTCTGTGAAGCCATCGTAGCCTCAGGAGAAAACCTGGCCAAGAGGAGGAACTTCACAGCAAAGAGCCCACTGATGTACGAGTGGTACCAGGAGTACTACGTAGGGGCAGCCCACGGCTTGGCTGGGATTTACTACTATCTCATGCAGGTAAGAGACACTGGAGAGAGGGGCCTTTAGAAGCTGTTTCATGATTCTCTGAACAAGGAGGAGCACCTGAATTGGCTCTTGGTGAGATCAAACTGGGTAAGATCCTTTGTCTGATGGGCTTACTTTGGGGTTTGATCGTGCATCCCCTGCTTCTAGGTTTTCTTTAAATCCATGAGGTTGAATTTCCTATCTCCGTGTTGAATCACAAGGGAAATGTGGCCTGCATCCTACCAGCAGTTTCACATAGTGAAGCCCTGAAGGTCAGCTGGGTCTCAGCTTCCTCCTCTTGTGTTAATTGCTTATGAAGTACTCCCTTTCGGTGGTACCTCTGGGCTGCTTGATTTTTTGGGTGGTTATTTGGGGCAACCCCAGATCCTTACAGAATGAGAGGGAAGGGAAGAACGGTGAAAGAGATCACGTTGGGAGCAGGAAAGCAGGAAGTGCCTTTCTATCCAAATCAGGGCCTACATCTAAATGTCAAAGCAGGGGGCCTTGGCTAAAGCAGCTGAGCTCCGTAGTGCCTGAAGTAGGCAGGGCAAGACACAAGGTTGGGAGCTGTGCTTTGATACTGTCTTTCTGTACTGTGTCCAGTTCTGGGCTTCTCACCATAAGAAGGACATTGAGGTCCTGGAGCGAGTCCAGAGAAGGGCAACCAGGCTGGGGAAGGGGCTGGAGGGCAAATCCTGTGAGGAGCGGCTGAGGGAGCTGGGGGTGTTTAGCCTAGAGAAGAGGAGGCTGAGGGGAGACCTTATCACCACCTACAACTACCTGAAGGGAGGTTATAGAGAGACAGGTGATGGTCTCTTCAGCCAGGTAACAGGTGATAGGACAAGGGGGAATGGCATGAAGCTGTGCCAGGGCAGGGTCAGATTGGACATTAGAAAAAAACTTTTTCCTGAAAGAGTTGTCAGGGCCTGGAACAGGCTGCCCAGGGAGGGGGTTGAGTCACCTTCCCTGGATGTGTTCAAAAAAAGGGTAGATGAGATACTTAGGGATATGGTTTAGTTTAGGATGAGAATGGTTGGACTTGATGATCTTAAAGGTCTTTTCCAACCTTATTATTCTGTGATTCTGTGATTCTCCCAATCTCACACAACTCACTGGAACTCTGGAATCTTTGCTTCCCTGTCTCTGAAACAAGGGTGGTACTTCCCCTATATGGGTCACATTGTGCATAACTTTACAGCACTTAAGCTCTCAGAGAAATAATGGCAATAAATAATGCTGTGTTCTCAGAGCAGTAAGGGTGCTTACTGAGCAGCACACATTATGTTAAAGTAGCAAGGGCCCTAGAAATGGGTGATAGCTTTTATTAGACTCAGCTCTCACAGCAGGCGGGCAAAAAAGCCACCAGGCTTCAAGTGTTTGAGCTTTCCCTCAGCAGCCTCAAAGCCATACACAGGCTGAGAGGAGTTCCTGTGGACATAGCCCTCGTACGTGACGCAGAGGAAGGGGTGGTTGGCGCTTCTGATGCAGAGGGAGATGTGGCAAAGTGATTATTGCCTGGGAGTTAGAGGATGGCCAGAGCGCGGCATGCTGTGAGCCCAGGCTCGCGCCGAGTCCCCGAGCTTGTCCCCAGGCTCACGGTTTGAAGAATTTTAAGTGTAAATCTCCCATAAAATGGGAGAACACACAGATCTCCTGTGGGGCAGCCTCACTGGAAGGGAACACTGAAGTCACTTCCTTGCTTTTATCTGAGGTCAGCCATGAAGTCACCCCTTTGCAGTTACCCAGAGACATCACAGCCCACTGGTTAGGCTGGCCCAGCAGCTCAGAGCTGAGATGGTCTGAGTGCTAGGAATCCTTCCTGGTATTCATCCTTAATACTGCTTTTATACAGTTTGTCTCTTACTCCAGATCTGGGTACCTGAAACTGTTCCTACTCATCTTCAGGAAAAGGAGCAGGCTGGTTGATGTCCTAGGGGCAGCCTTTGTTTCTGGGGATGCAAGGTTATGACAGGCAGAGTGGGTATTTGTGATGTGTGAAAGCCCAGACCAAAGAAATGACTCAGCTTGCAAGGAGCAAGAGGAACACGGCCACAGTCAGCTTTGGGCCTTTCAAGTACATCTGGGGCTTCTTAGGGAGAGAGAGAATGGTCATTCTCCCTGACTTAATGCTTTCTCTCTCTCAGCCTGGCCTTGGAGTGAGCCAAGTAAAGCTGCACAACACAGTCAAACCCAGCGTGGACTACGTCTGCCAGCTCAAGTTCCCATCTGGCAATTACCCTCCGTGCATCGATGACACCAGAGACCTACTCGTCCACTGGTGTCATGGGGCACCAGGTGTTATCTACATGCTTCTCCAGGCCTACAAGGTACCAGAAATCCTTGCAAAGACCCTTTGGGGACCCCGAAAGTTGGAGCTTCATCGTGGAGAAGGTTCTATTGAGATTCCCCACCCCGCTTACAAGTAGGATGGCTTGTTACAGTGGAATCACCCCACAGGGACCACTGACTGAAACAGAAATCAGGGTTTTTAAAAGTTATTTCTGAAAACCCATCAGCTGCACAGGTTGTCCTGCTGCAGGGGACTGATGGTGACAACTAGCTGTGTGCACAGTAATGGCCACACAGCCCCATTCATCGTATCAACACCACCCTCCTTTAAAGTAGACAGCAAAGCCATAGCATTAAGACTTCAGTAGGAGAGAAACTAATTAACCCAAGCCTCCCCACTCACACAGGGATGCTCTTTGTGTGCAGGAAACCGTCTCAGCAAGAGGGGATGTTTCTTGTCTCTGCAGGTCTTTGGGGAACAGCAGTACCTGAACGATGCCCTGCAGTGTGCAGAAGTGATCTGGCAGTACGGATTACTGAAGAAAGGCTACGGGCTGTGCCACGGGACAGCCGGCAATGCTTACGGCTTCCTAGCGCTGTACAACCTCACTCAGAACATGAAATACCTGTACAGGGCCTGCAAGGTGAGAGCCTGGGCAAAGAAAGGGAGGGAATTACTCACTGCTGCCTTTTACATCACCACCTTTGCCTCTGAAACCTAATTCCTAGCGTGGCAGAGGTGCAGGTAGATCTGAGCAGCTCCGCTAGAATAGTCCTTCAGCAGCACGGTCGCTGTGTGACAGCCCGAACAGAAGGAACATCCTGCAGAAGCCTTGCTCAGCAAGGGACAGTGTGAGGACGGGGGTGATGTGGGTTCTTTGAAGATCCATCTTCCACACAGTGTGAGTGGGTTTTGTTCCTCTTTTCTCAGTTTGCAGAGTGGTGTTTAAGCTACGGCCAGCACGGGTGCCGGACTCCTGACACGCCGTTCTCTCTCTTTGAAGGTAAATCTCCATCTCTGTGCTTGTGTTTTACTCCTGGGACCGAGCCAGGCTGGAGCCAAGGAAAGCCAAATAACGTGCTCCACTGAAGCCTTTGCAAAACTCAGTGTCGAGGAGGGGAGGGGAACTGCATTCCCTGTTTTTACCCTTTCCCCAGTGCAGTCTTCTTGTAGCAGAGGCTGGAGCATCTTGTCTTCTCGGGCCTCCCGCACACGGGTCTCAAGGGGAATTCTTTACTGGGTCCAGGCCACAGTCCCCCTGATGGTAGTTTGTAGCCTGGCTTCTCAGACAGTCCCTTTTCTGTGCATTATTAAGGATTAGAGTCCCCTGCGGGCTTTGCAGTGCCGTTCCAAAGGTGAGGGGCTGCTTATGTAGGCCTTGTTGGTTCCCCTGGCACTCTGTCCTCCCAAATCTGCCATCAGCGGGTACCTCAGCTGATGTAAAGCTGCCTGGCTTTGCTGCAGGCCAAGGAACAAGTGACATCAGGGAGGACTTAAGGCAGCAGCATCACAGGGTCCAAAGTTTTGCAAAGAAAAATTCAGATTGTTAAGCCTGGGGACAGGTGAAGCAGAAGGGAGGGAGCTGGAGGTGGGGAGGGGGGAAGATCCATCATGTTTTCCCAGGTGCTTTTCAACATTCTGAAGTTAACTTCAGAACATTGGTGAGGCTGCACCTTGAGTACTGTGTCCAGTTCTGGGCTTCTCACCATAAGAAGGACATTGAGGTCCTGGAGTGAGTCCAGAGAAGGGCAACCAGGCTGGGGAAGGGGCTGGAGGGCAAATCCTATGAGGAGCGGCTGAGAGAGCTGGGGGTGTTTAGCTTGGAGAAGAGGAGGCTGAGGGGAGACCTTATCACCACCTACAACTATCTGAAGGGAGGTTATAGAGAGACAGGTGATGGTCTCTTCAGCCAGGTGATAGGACAAGGGGGAATGGCATGAAGCTGTGCCAGGGCAGGGTCAGATTGGATGTTAGGAAAAAACTTTTTCCTGAAAGAGTTGTCAGGGCCTGGAACAGGCTGCCCAGGGAGGGGGTTGAGTCACCTTCCCTGGATGTGTTCAAAAAAGGGTAGATGAGGTACTTAGGGATATGGTTTAGTTTAGAATGTGAATGGCTGGACTTGATGATCTTCAAAGGTCTTTTCCAACCTTACTATTCTGTTATTCTGTGAACACTTTCCCCGCTGAAGTACCCAAGTTCTTTGGAAAACCTGGGTTCAGACCTTGGCCATTACTTAGGTCTTTCTGAAAGGTCCTTTCCTGTCTTCATGATCCGTTCACCTCCTAGATAATTGATAAAGTAGGTGCCCAGAGGGAGTCTTGCTCTGAAGCACGTTGTATTTTCTTACCCTCAGGAATGGCTGGAACGATTTACTTCCTCGCAGACCTGCTGGTGCCCACCAAGGCCAAGTTCCCTGCCTTTGAACTCTGAATCCGAGCTTGGCAGCTTCCTGCCTGAATCCCTCCGCACTTGGGAAAGCGGTTCAGAGCCGCGTTCTCCTCCTTCCACACTCATCATCATTCACCTAACTGAACGTAAATCCATCCTCCCAGGGGCACGCTGAGTTCTAACAGTCCCAGCCATCTCCTTGCATTGTTCCAGTTTCAAAGGTAGCACAGATTTTGCTGGTGTCTCCTAAAAACGCAGGGCTGGGGGTGGGAGCAGGGAGAAGAGTGTACAGTATTTTGTTGGCTATAGAGTTTTGCTATTTTCTCTGCCCTTTCCTGAAGAAAGTTTTCTATGGAATGTAACATCACCCTTTTTGTGTGTGTGCTGACAAATAGTCACAGGAATTCAGCTCCCTTTGGAAAAGAACAGATGAAAACCTGAGACTGTGGCCCCGTAAGTTGCTTTTCAGTGTTTTCTTTCTGAGCACCCAGGAAGTAAGCAGTGTAGGAGCTGGGCTGCTCCACGGGTAGCAAATGCAATGGACTGTGGAGTCTTTATAGCCGTTGGCTTTTCTAATGACCAACAGCAAGCAGCACAGCTGGAGCTGAAAGGCTGAAGCCTTGTCCTGTATTGCTCCCCATCTGCTTTAAAGGCAAAGGCAATGTGTACCTCTCACTGCCTTTTTTTCCAGCAACAACTTACTCTTGTGTTTATTTGTCATCTCAATCACTGAACTAGTGCAAAGTTTAGTGTATCTAAGGGAAAGCTCCCCTCTAAAGGTAAGCTGAGCATGCGTGCTGGGGTGGTCGCTTCAGTTGAGCTTTGGCAGTTTATTTTGATGCTTTTAAAGCGTGTTATGAATAGTGTAGGTGTGGGGTGGGGCTAGGCTCACCAGCAGCAGCATGGGAAAAGAAATGCATTCCACTGAGTGCTGTCAGTGTTTAACCTATTACCTGTATAGGTGGTGTTTATGCTTTATTTTATAAGCTTTCCTGAAATCAGATCCTTGGAGTCAATTGTTTGCCTTGTTAGTGCTTGTAGTTTGATACGCATCCACCCATCTCCCCACCTGGAAGATCTGCCAGAGGTTGAACAGCTTTGACCCAGCAAGCAGACCAGATACTTGCAAAGAGTAATTCTGCTTTTCCATCCTTAGCTGATGTAACACTAATTTGCAGCAATTAGGGACCTGACCCTGTAAACCACTTTCTTGGCACCAAGCAGGAGCCAAACACTGAGCTCAGTGGGAGTTGAGGCAGCTGTAACACTTCATGCTGTTTGAGGGCAGCTCATCAGCCTGCACAAGAGCAGACGTGGGTTTTGATCTCCTAAGGCTCCGGTTGCTGAGTGCCTCAGGCCACCTCCTGCAGCAGTGACAGTGAAGCAGGAGGGCCAGACCTGCACAGTAACACAGCTAGCTTACTGGTGCCTGAACACAAGACAGCCTAGCCCCAGCGGCTTAGGCAGAGCCTGAACAACCTCCTGCAAAGAGCAGAAACCCTTCCTAGAAGGCTGCCTGTTTCCTCAAATCCCAAGCTCCTGCTGCCATCACATTTCTGGAAGTTCATCAAAAGGCAGGCTGGAGCATAGAGAAGCTCATTTGCTTCGGGCTGGGCATGGCTGTCAGAAGCCACAAGCTCATGCAGACTCTGGTGGTCATGCCCTATCGTTCACAGGGCCTAAACAACATGGGGAGGTGCCTGGAAAGGAGGCAGCACAGCCTCCAGAGCAGGATTGGGCTGGCCAGCCAGCTTGGGGTGTGACCCCACAGTACCCAAGGCCTGCTGTAAGTTACCTGCCAGCGTGGCGGGGGTGATGGCAGTGCAGGACGCTGCTGTGAGCCTGGGTTTCTCCTGGGCATTGCTTCTGTAAAAGGACGTGGTTCGTGCAGCCTTGTATCGTGGCAGCGTCCCATCCAGGGTTCGTACACTGGCTGGGGATTGTCAGGGCCTGGTGTACACCTGCTGTGTATTGGAGCGCTGTTAATAAAGACGCTGAAACGAACAAGCTGTGGGTTTATTTTTACTCACCACTTTGTGACCAGGCTTTTCATGGCTGGAGAGATAAAGATAACCCACAACAGCTGCTCTGGTACCTCCTGGAGGCTCACTGGCCTCCCACCCACCACAAGACTGTTAAGAGTGTTTCTCATTTTTCCCCATCTCCCACCCATGAAGTCCAGTCCCATGCTTTCTCTCGCAGGCTGGGCTTTTCTCCCAGGACATCCTTCTGCTGTGCTCTCAGTGCAAGGCAGCATCCTTCCTGCCCAGGCTTCCACTGAAGACCACCCTCCTGCCAGTTAGTCTGAATTGCACCAAAACACACCTGTGTGCAGTGCTGGCTGCCAGAAAGAGGATGTGGATCTTCCCAAAAACGCACCCTTCTGCCCTGTGGAAGGAGGAACAAGTTGCCTCAGGCTGTGACTGTGCACCACAGTCTGGCTTTAAGACCAGACTACCAAGAGTGGTATGGGCAAAGGTGACCCTGCCCTGCAGCACAAGCATCCATTAAGCTGTTCTGAGGTCCTCCACAGCCTCATTTTCCACGATCTCCATTTCTATGAAGGTTTGTGATACAGCTCTCCAGGGAGGGGGTCCAGCCATCGGGAGGGAAAGCAGCAGAGAGCGGTTTCTCTGGTTGCCCATTGTCGAGTGTTCCCCGTGTCCTAATCCAGATCTTGGGAAACTTTTAGGTCCAGGGGCTTTGAAAGAGCAGGACGGCGCTGGGAATCAGACCGCACACCAATGTGGCTAAAAGCAGTCAGTTCCTTTATTCTCCAGAGCAGCGTGATTATATACTCTCTAGCAAGCTTAACAAAGCATGGCTGGGAACCACGAGGGGAGGGAAGCGAGAACAGTGAAGGTGATAGAGGAGACACCTATGCAAGGCCTATATCTTATCTTGTCTCAGAGGAATGTTTCAGAATTAGGAGCTTCTATTCACAGTCCACACTCCTTAACCCATTATCTGACTTTGCTGCAAGCTCCACATTCCTTTAGAGCGATGTTTCATTCTGGGTGTTTTGCTCGCAGGGGTAGAGAGTGAGGAATATATGGCCGTTCTCATGGAGCCATTCCTCCACAGCCCACCCTTCCTCAGTATGCACTACTTGCCCACTTCCACCCACCTGTGTCCCAGCCAGACGCAGCAGGAGCAAGGTGAAGCCTGGAAGAGCAGTAGTCACGTGTTTTCAGCAAGCTGGCTTAGAAGGGCCTCATCAGAAGCGCAGACATTGAACACTGAGTTCCTGGTGATGGTTATGTTTGTATAGCACAGTCTCCTGCTTTAAAAATCCAGTGCCTTATAGTCCTGAGAAATACGGGAGGGGGAAACCCCACCGCACTTCGAACACACGGCCACCTGGCTCAGGTTTTGTTCTCTGCATGTGTGTTGGCATTGCCAAACAAATCCCCCTGAGGGGCAGCGCTTGGCCCCTACAGCAGCAGCTCTCAGACACAGGCACCACCTGATACATTGGTTTACTTAATCGACACTGGTTTCCCTCTGACACTGCTTCACAGCAGCCTGCGGTGTGGCAGACTCCTTCTTTGAGTGGAGAGGGAGAAAGCGTAGTGGAAGGACAACTGGGCCGCCCTGACCCCCAGCTTGGCCTCCTGCTCCAAGGGATTGTTCCCGTCCTGGCACCGAGCTGGGCGAGGTGAGTTAAGATTGAGCATCCCACACCCGAAGCAGCTGTGTGGGGCAGAAAGCTGCTGACAAAGTGTGGGAAGGGGAAAAGTGGCCCTGGAAAAGAAACAGTTTTGCTTGTTGGAGACAAGCTGCAAAAGCAAGAGAAAAAGCAGGAAAGAGGGTCGTTTAGAGATGTGAATTTGTGCATCCTTTAGCAGGGAAGGTGGCACGGTGTGCTTTGTCATGGTAAGAAAGGTGCAGAGAGAAAGACGCCTCGGGACAACCTTTTGTATAGGAATGTTATGTTCCTAGTATCCATGAGAAGCTCTGAAACCTGACACGAGGCTGCTGGGTCTGCCTCGAGAGGGTATAAAGGCTTGCTGGGTTGTTACTAAAGTTGTCTTCGATCCAGCGCAACCGGAGTCCGTGCTTTTCAGTGTGCCACAACAAAGGGCTTAATTTACATGAGTTACCCAGCCAGGCCTTGCTTCTGTCCAGCATCTCATCCAACTTTCACCCTGCACACCACTCTCACTTTGCCACCTTCACCTCTTACTTGGTTCTTGTGTTCCACCACGGGGTAATACCTTGTTAATACCTTCTGATGGTAATGCCCAAGGGAATCTGGCTGGTCCCAGGGAGACCACAAGTCCTGCTCTGTGTCAGCAAGGTCCAGGCACATACAGTTCATCTGTTGCAAGAGACTTTGTTTTATGAATTTTTATTTTTTTTTTTATACCTTGGGAAGAACTACACCAGTTCATCAGATCTTCCTGCCTAGAACAGCTGTGCTCCCTGGCCAAAGTGTCCCCATCTCTTTAGCTGCACCCAAGAAACCAGACCAGGAAGTCTAAACCTGGGGAGTTACAACACGCAAAGTTGTCAAGTCAGAAATCCAACAAAGCAGGAGGCAGCAGATCTACCCTAAATCAGCACCCGAGGGAACGCAGCAGCCAGGCTGGGCTTAGCCCCTGTCGGAGGCTTGCCTGGGGACACCCCTTGCAGAAGCATGGGTGGAGGGGACCTCAGCAAGGGGCTGTGTCACCAGCAGGTGGCAATGCAGCCTGACAGCAGCAGCCGCCACCACCCTGCCCGGCCCAGCGCTGCATGCACCCTCGGCTGCTCCATCCTAGCTCCAGCACACTGGGATCCAGCTCTTGGGGAGCCCCGTGGAATCACTCAAGCCAAAAAGCCCAGACGGACGAGCCTGTATCTGCATCCTGTGTGGGGTGACGGAGAGGATTGAAACAGGGAGCCCTTCAGATGTGCACGGCCTCTAAACGAGTCATAGGCACGCTCAAAAGTCAGCTGGACAAGCACAGCTTCCCCAGTCCTGCCTGAAGCTGCCCAAGCTCCTCCACAAGCCCCCACAGGTAGGGCAGCTCCTCATGCTCTTCAGCCAGGTGGGCAGGTTTTCCAGGAAACGCTCCACATGTTGGGAGGGAACACTCCATGCCCCCCCCCCCCCTTCCCTCCCAGCTTGCTATTACAGACACTGCTCCCAACTCCTGGGAACTAACCAGCCAACACCCAGGCCCACAGGCTGCCTCGGCCCTGTGAAGCCTCCCACACCAAGCATGCCTCCCCACAGAACCCCTGTGACTTGGGACACCCCAGAAGGGCAAAAGCATCAAGAAAACCCACCTGGGGCCACGTGTAAAGGTGTGAAGGCTCATTACTGAAGTATTTTATTTATATGCTCTGAAGGGAGCTTATAAGCAGGAGGGGATTCAACTTTTTCAAAGGATAGACAATGGCAGGACAAGGGGGAATGGATTAAAACTAAAGGAAGGAAGGTTTAGGTTAGATATTAGGGGGAAGTTTTTTACAGAAAGAGTGGTGAGGGGCTGGAACAGGCTGCCCAGAGAGGGCATGGATGCCCCGTCCCTGGAAGTGTTCAAGGCCAGGTTGGATGGGGCCCTGGGCAACCTTGTGTAGCTCCAGGCCTGGAGATTGGTGGCCCTGCCTGTGGCAGGGAGGTTGGAGCTCTGTGATCCTTGGGGTCCCTTCCAACCCATACCATTCTATGATTCTATTTTGATGTCAAGGGAAAAACTAAGCCTAGGTAGGGCTGAAAGAGCTCAGGCAGATGGACTTGCAATGCTGTCTCCATTGGAATGTGACCCTGTTGACAGGGGAGTTTTCAGGCAACCCCACACATGGGGATGGAGGAGCACAAGGTAGGGACCTGGGCCCCACAGCATGAGGGTTTTCAAGCCAGGGTCTTACACAGTGGGTGTGCAACATCAGCATCCAAACTCACCCTGAACCCAGCAGGAAGTGGGTAACTAAGCTTAGCCCAGCACAGACTCAACCCCACAAATTCAGTATCCTAGCTGGTGTGGATGGATGTTGCAGCATCTTTAGAGCTGGGCCTTTCAACTTACCTAACACCACCTTGGCCCAAGGGGTAAACATGGATTTCTAGGACACAGCTGAAACTGAAAGGGTTGCTTTGTTGTTCTTCCTGAATTGATCAATCAACACAGCTCAAACCTTCTGCTTGTTTTTTTTTTTATTTCAGGGGGTTTTTTTTCCCTTTTTCCTCCTCACCTTTGCTTTTCTCTGGCAGGAATGTTCTGGAAAAGCCACTTGTGCGGGCCAGGTCCTGGAGCTGCACAAAGCCCATGAGTTAAGCTGGTTTAGAGCAGTTTAGGAACCAGCCCTTCTGCAACAGCTGAATGTAGGAGTCAGGGGGAGGTTAATTAACTCTGAACAGTTGATCAGGTTTCAGGCCTAGCTAATAAACCTGTTTGTGCCTGACCTTAGCAGCAAGCCTTGGTATAGTAATTAAAGGATCCCAGCAAGTTGTAACAAGTAGTTTTTTGGGGGTAGTTGTGGGGTATTTTCCCCTTTTGGAAAGAATGAGCAAAAAACTTCCAACATTCAGGATGCTCCTCATCAAACATTCCTTTACCACAAGCTGGAAACAGGCACAAAGCTACTTTCCCTTTACCACAAAACATATTTACATCCCTCCTATATCCACTGTCTTTGCCAAAGATTACAGAGTATCACTTCGTACTGACTGGGCTCCAGGCTCAGGCAGGCTGCTACCACAAAAACGGTGTTGCTCAGCTTGGGTGATGCTTTCCAAGCCCAGAGAGGAGATGAGGGGCTGGTATGACTGTGAATAGGGCATGTGGTGTCTGGAGATGAACGCTGCCCACCACCCTGCTACCACCACACTGACACAACTGACCTTAGACAGCAGAGGATGAGCACGAAGATCTCTGCCTGCCTGGTGCGATGTCCAGCCGCTCCGATAGGCCAAGACGGCCGTGGTGTAGCTGCATCATGCAGGGTTTTTGCTGTTTCAGAATCAAACCCACTCCCTCAAAAGCTGTTGGGGAAAAGCAGAACAAAAATAGCTCTCAGTACAGCTGGTTTGAGGCAGAGCCTGCTTTTGCCTCTCCCACAAAGCTTTGTATTCCCCAGTGTTGCTCAAGCCAGCTTTTGCCTTCAGCATGACGGTCCCTGCTGCTTTCCCTGCAGCAGAGCTGCCTGAAAACACTTCTGATTCCCTTTCCCCCACCTCTCCCTCTCACCAGCTTGTTTCTGCAGTGTCCCTTTTGGGGAAGAAGAGTGGTGGCTTCTACTCTGGATCATAAATCCAGGTCACAGCATCACAGCAAGGGGAAGGCAAAACCCAATGCAGGAAGGGGCCCATACCAGCTTTACACAAGGAAACCTGCTGCTCAGGAGGAAGCAGCATTTGAGCACAGCTCAGGACCACACAGAAACAATATTATCATCATCACCCCAATATTTGGGCAATCTAGATGCTAAGAGTTTCCTGCAGAAAGGGGAAAGAGGAACAAATCCTTTTTCCTGTGTTCCTCAACACGAGCCCTCACACTCCATGTTGGCTGGCAAACCTTGGGGCCACCCTTGACCCTCAGATGCCATGCACTCCCTCCACTTGCCCCCAAGCTGAAAGATGGCACGTTTGGCCAAAAAGTACAATAGATCCCCAAATGAACAGCCACCCTCGGAGCCTGTGGGTGAGAGGACACTGCTCTGCTTTCTCTGCAGTGAGGAAGCCAGCCAGGGATGGAGAAGGCACAGAGATGGCACTAAAAACAACCTTGAAAGCCTGAAGGGAAAAAAAAAAGAGCACAGCTGTGGGGAGCATTTAATTCCATTGCCTCATGGCTGGGGAATCTCTCCCTGGCAGGACACGTGTCAGGCACCCCTTGCCCATTTTGCGGCCCTTGCAGTTTGCTGCAGCCTTTGCAGGGATCTCAGGGGGTATCAAATCCACGGGTAGCACTTCACCCTCCATAAATCCTGCTGGAGCCAGGCCCATAAATAGTTACACCGTAGCATGCAGCTGCAGACAGGGCAGGAGCAAGTGTTCCGCCTCACGGCTGTTGGCTCTAATCAGATCAATTGAGGAGTCCATCCTATTTCCAGTGTTTGGCCAAGTTTTATTACAGTTACCCCTCCTCAAGGATGTGAAGGGGGTACCACGGTACTGCCAAGCAGCTTCCTCGCAGGGGACACCCAAAGCACCCCTTTGTTGATTCTCCCATTCCCAGAAGCTTTTTGGAGCTGTTTAGTAGCACTTTGCCACTGAGGGTCTCCTCTGCCAGAGGGACACAGAATTCAGAAGACAAAAAACCAAGTCTTAGAGGAGTAAAACTTTGGATATCAGCATATCCTACATGCAGGGACACCCATCTGGAATTTATAGCTCATTTAACACTGTGGGAAAGAGGACAAACCCCACCTGGGAGGCAGCCACAGCAGGTTGCAGCTAGGTGAGAGCCACAGCAGATCCCAGAACAGGGCTTCCCATCCCACAGGACCACAGTATTTCCAGGCCTGACAGATTCATCTGCAAGAAGCTGGGCTCTGCACCAGAAGTGGGAAGTTGCCAGTGGAAGCATTTGGGAATCCCTGTTGGTTCATCACCACAGAGGATCAACTCCAAGGTGTTTACACCAGGCGAAGCTGGGAAATACCCTGTTCCAGCAGGGCTGACTCCATGCTTTACACTTAGAGCCTGCTATAGGGATCCCAGCGTGTCCAGGTTTTGGGAGCAGGCAATCAACTCCCATTATCTCCCCCCCCACCTCATCTTTGCACTACTGCCAGCTCCAACTCCCCGGTTTTCATGACAACAGCCTAACTCACACACTCCAACCACCACTCAGCCTTCCACCAGACAGTCTGTGCATTCAAGTGTAGAGTTACAGCCTTGCAAATCCAACAAGCACTTACCTTCCCCCACCCCCCGGTGTGTGACAGGCAGCATCAGCAAGGGGGAAATAAAGAGAGACATTCTCTGCCACAAGAAAACACAGCCCGATATCCTTCCCTTGCTTTTCTCATTTAAAATTCAAATGGGATCTGTGCTTTGTAGCAAGAGGGTCTGATCTGGGACTCTGCCCAGCTTCAATGTTCACAAAGCCTATAGTAAGGTGATCACCTTCCTTACACTTCTGCCCTCCTTTCTAATTAGGCTGAAATAGTCTGAGAGTCAGAAGTATCACAGGGAGGAGATATGGATGAGCAAGGCAAATCTTTAAGCCTCATCTTCTTCAGCAACCAGGCCAAGAAGAACGAATCATATTAGTCAGAGTACAGAAGCTGCAGCCAAACTATTTGGTTAGCAAATGGATTGGATATATCCAAGAAGAACTCACTAGTGATCCACCTGCAGCTTGGATCTCCCTCAAATAAAACAAGGGGGGGATTGCACCATTTAGGAAAAGAAAACCCTGCTGCATGACCAGCCTCACTGCGTTTCCCACGCACGGTTCATGCCATGGGCAGAGCCATGACACAGTGGAGCCCTTCAATGGTTTCAGGCCATGGAAGTGTCACATGCCATCCTGCCAGCACTTCTGATCCGAGTAGGAGAGAGTGTTCTGTACCCGAGCAGATCGGTTTTCAAGTGTGCTCCAACAACAGTCCCCTCTGTCCCATCAGCTCACAACAGTGCCTCCAGAGCTCTGCTAGGAAGCCTCCATCCACTTGGGACCAAAGAGCTATACTCAAGCCTACAAAGTCTCTAATGTGATGCCCCAACAACTCTCTAAATGTTGTAATTTAATCAAAAGGAAAGACACATGGAGAACAGGGGCTGGAGGCGGTGCTTGAAGTCTGCTCAGGCAAGACCATTCATTCCAGTGGAGAGGCTTTGCCTCAGGCTGCGACCCAGCAGACCCCTGCAACTCCTCCTCTGCCTGCATTGCCAAGCTAGGGCTCCTCCAATACATCACCTGGCTGCTCACTGCCTTGGTTTTCTCCCATTACTTTTGCTCATCTTCCTGTATCTCTGAGCCAGGGTTTCTCCCTATTTCCCGATGTGGCATGTCACACAGGGACCCTAGTTAGGGCTGGAAATCTGAAGATGCCTCATTTGCATTCATCATACTGCAAATAGTAACTCTTCCACAGCTCTTCTGAAAAGCTCAAAAGCTGTTGAAGGAATCCTTACCTAAAAACCAAATATACAAACACAACCCGACAGCAATGCAAAATTAATAGCATGCCTTCCACATCATGCCTTCCAAGTCTGGAGAGAGAATACCTGGGGGGGGAAAAAGTCTTTACAGCAGTGCTTCACTTCCCAGATGAAGGAACTTCTGAATCATTTCTCCCCCAATTAACCCAATATCATCATGCTCTGCCACTGGTTATTCCTCGTGCCTCAGTCAGGGAGGCACTACCCTGGCAATGAAACAAGCCTGGGCTGATTTGTAGCTGTTAGAAGAAGGGAACATCCAGCAGCTCGCAGGTAGGCACCAGCCCTTTTACTACTGCAAAACATCCCCCTCCCTGCTTCTGGCCAGGCCTGCCAGCTCAGCTAGAGGGGAAAGCCAGGCAGGCAGCTCCACTGCCCAGCCCGGGAAGCTTGCAGGAGGTGTGCTCTGTCACCAGGTTCTGTGCAGCCTGGGGTGGAGTAGTATTTGTTATGATGGGGATTGCAACCCTGTCCTTTGCCCACACACAAGCCCACCCTATATGAGTGCCAGGGAACACTCAGCCAGCCCACCAGCAAGGAAACCATCACTGCCTCTTTAAAAGCACCACAAAAGTTTGAGGAGCTTTACTTAGCCTCTGCAAAGGTCATTTGCTTGTGTGGAAACTGAGTTATAATGAAGTGTACTGTGCTTGCTGGCCAAGACTGTCAGAGAGTATTAAAAGCAGCAGGGATCTCTTGGCCATCTCTTCCCCAACAGGCCAGGCACCTCCAGAGCCCTGCTAGCTGTTGGGCACATTTTCTTCAGCTCCAGCTAAATCACTGGACGTAACCTTTAGATATGCCCCAGGGCTGGGAGCCTTGCATGGGCACAAGGTTAGGGCTGGGAGAAAAGACAACACAGAGAGAGAAAAATTCCAACTGGCAGTTCAGAACAGCTGGGGGAAGGTGAAAAGCTCCATCCTTCAGGAACATACCAGAGATGGGAACAAATGCATAATTAAAAGGCATACTAAGAGTCTCTTCTAACCCTTAAAACAGGCAGCTGGAAACAACACTGGAATTTTGATCTTCTTGAAGTGAACTGAAGTAATAAAAACCATCTTTGCTTTCCAGAGGGGTCCAGCACTTTTCGTTTGCCTCCTCATACCATTGTTCCTCATTAGGTTCTTTTTCTCCTTAATTTGAACCCTAATCATGCAACACACAACGTGCAGGGTCCTACAGGCTCTTGTGGCCCCAGAGACATCATTAGAAGCAGACTTAGCTAGCACTTGCTCTTCAAAAACCCACCTGTAGTAACAGATTTTCAAAGTGAAGTGAGTTGAGACACCTTAATTCGTAGGATGTTCAGTTTAAAAAAAAAAAAAATCCATGAAAGGAGGCAGCCTTTTTCCAACCCCCCCAACAAAGAGAGGAGATTGTTCAGCACTTTCTGAAAACCCCAGATTGCTCTCTGAAAAATGGCTTGTGACTACTGAAACCCTTGGCTGATAAATAACAATTACCATCCTCATTACTGAGCAAAGGATGACAGGGAAAGCCAGCCTGCACCAGAGCATGCAGAGGAGAAGAGCAACCCTCGGCCGCTGAGGCTGCCAACACCACATCTGCCTCCTGGCAGATGTTGTCTTGTCCCAAGAGCTGCCACTTTCTGCTGGACTGTTTTTCTTCCAGCAGCACCTCTCCTCCCAGCGAGGACAGGCTATGAGAACCAGTGTCCGTGACCATGCTGAGGGTTTGGGTTTCTCCTTCCCCATGAAGGGACAGGACTGTGGGACAAGAGGCAGTTAACTAGCAACAAGTGAACACCAGTTTTGAACTCTGCAGTGAAGAAAGCAGATCTGCTAAAGTAGATATGCAGGGGGTAGGGGTGAGGTGCCTTTCAGCATTCACCACCCTGAAGTAGAGAGGCAAGTGTGCTGCCCAGGATTAGCAGCATGCTTGCAATAAATATTTGTTAAAGGCCACAGCAGAGACATGATTACAGTCCTCCTTCAAACGCTGTTGTAATTATTAAAACACCACACAAAATATTTGTGGAAATTGAACCTTTCAGAAGGGGATATAGAAAAACTTTGCCTCATAATGGCTACAGAAGGGAACTGCAAATAGTAAAAAACCCCAAAAACACAACAATGCAAAGAGAAGAGGGCAGGGACTGCATCCATACTGGAAGCTTCTTTGGGGCCATCCCTACAGTGATGCTCTAAAGAAGCATAAGGTCTATTTAAGTTTAAGAGTTAGAATCCAAATTGATTTCAGATCACAAAGAGCTCAAATGGGGGAGAAAGACTTCCAACACCAAGTCCTACCAAAAGAAGCAGGCACAGAAGAGACATTCCAGCCTCAGACCTCACAGCCTGGTAACTACAGCATGATTAAGGGCACAGCAGCCCCCCCCCCCCCCCCCAACCTCCCTAATAACTGACATTCAGCTCGGGAAGAGGCAGAAGGCAAACACTGGCAGGAGGCTCCTGACCTTTCGTCACTTCTCGGAACACACATCCAACAAGGTGAAAGTGTCACCCACAGCCAGGGATTTCAGAAGCTTTGCTCTCAGATCCCTCAACTAGCTCAGTAAGGTTTTACCATAACATGAAACCTATGGAATCATTGCAGGGAACCTCAAAGAAACTAGGAGATCTTACCTGTTCACGGAGCTGTTATACAAACGTTAAGTCTCCAAAAGCTTATAGAATGATAAAATTGCCCTGGTTGGAAGGAACCCTTTAGATCGTCAAGTCCAACCATCATCCTAACCTGCCAGCCACCACTAAACCATGTCCCTCAGCACCACACCTAACTGTCTTTTACATCATCTCCCTTAAATTAAACAATCTCCCTTGCCCCTGCCAATTCACTTAAGCATGGTAAAAGAATAATTAATAAAACATCTTTGTCAATAGTTACCTGTATGTAACATTCACAAGGCAAATTAAAACACACATTAAGTGATTCACAACAGTTTCTGGAGGAAAAGCACAGGCTTGTGTTCATCGCAGAGCACACAGCTTGGTGTTATTGCTAATTAAGAGTACTCAAACGTTCAGCTTAGATGTTTACTTTAGCCATCTACCAGGAAACAAAACCAACTGCATGTACCCCACAGGGATCAGCCACAAAACACATCACCCATAGATGAAACATCCCCTCGCACCCACCAGCAAGAGATACCCTGCAGACCAAAACCAGCTACATGGAGCCCACCTCCTGCTGCACTCCTGAGGAGGCATTTGAGATCGAAGGTGGGAGAAAGCTCCTTTGTGATGAAGCCAGATCTGTGTCACTTTAACACACACTGTGGAAAATGCTGGGAAATGTTGCTTTTGCAAACTGAAATGGGTTGTCCTATTTTTTTTTATGCTGACTTGTGAAGTGGAGGACGCAGGCAGCCTCATCAGAGGTCCTTTGTAGAGAATTTAGGATAGCACACAAATTAAGAGGGAGCACTGGTAATATAGTTCTGCTGTTGGTTGTGTTATGGCAAAATCCCTCTCTCAAATAAGGGTTAAAATGTGACTGAAGGGAATAAAGCTCAACCAACAGGCTGAGCAGTGCTGATTAACATGAGCAATTTGAAACCTGTATGAGCTTTGACTTCCTTCAGCCTCAGGCCCATGTCAGTTGCCTGGAAAGTTAAGATAAAGACAGGTACTTGCCAGTAAGCAGTTGTCCCAGACAAAAGGACTCGTACAGTTTAATTTTCTTCACCAATGGGAAACAGGAACCTGCCAGACATGCAATGTGTATTACATTATGTACTATTGTGAATAAGGCTCGTTGGTTGAGCCTGTAAAATCCATAGTTAAACAGGGGAAGGAGGTGAAGAATTCAACCTGAGGAAGACTTCGAGCCTTCATCACCGAGACCCCCGACGACCACCACCCTGGGACAATGCGCAGACGCAATTGGGAGGAGTTTATGGAAATCATCTCCTAGAACTCACCTCAATACGCAGCGGGACAGGTGATGAATATGTATAGATGTAGGAGGGAACCTAATGATTTCAGACAGGGATATGGTACAAAAAGGCTGCAGGCTCTGACCAACAGCGTGCCTACTTTTTGGGTCACCTGCTCTCGCAAGAACGTATAATAAATTACTGCCTCACTAACCTATCTACCTTGACTCCTTTGTTTAGTACCTTTGTCATTTCTAACACCACCACTTCTGGAGCTCCGCTCTCCTGGGACAGTACAGGTGCTGCAGGCTATTGCTGAAATAGCAGGTAAGTACCAGAAACCAGGGCTTTATTTCCACACAAGACATGTGTCTGAATTTTCTGAGAGCCCCTAAATTCCTTCCTGGATAGCACCGTTGTCTGAATACGGGGAGGAGGATGCCACAAAACACATAATTGAATTTCTAAAGCACCTGCATTTTGCAGAAATACCTTCTATTGTTTGGCAAACGTCTTCACAAATTCTATTTACTTTACAAAAAAAGTTTTTCAAAATATTTGCTTAAAACTAATGATGAACTTTGTATTGCCAAAGTTTTCTGCCAGTATCATGTTCTAAGAGCTAGACAAAGCAGGCAGGAAATAAAAACACTGTGTGACCTGCTTATTAATCAAGACTGTCCAGATTTTATGTTGTGAATAGTTATGTCTAGCCGTCTTTGACAAACCCAAAAACTAACATAGAGTTGCCAAAATAAATGGGTAAATGATTTCAAATGTGACCACAGCCAAATAAAAGGCTGGCACAACTAATTAAGAGGAGTTTGTTTTGGACGACTCTGGATCCTGAAAGGCAATGCTGCCATTGCCAATCTCCCACCTATTTCAGGGTCCTCAAAAACTACAGAAGTGAAGACTTTTACTGTACTTCCCACTGTCATTTAATCTGTCCTTGCTGAAAAAAAAAGTCATCCAAATCAGCTTTGGCACTTAGGGTCCAGCTGCACTTGCTGTTCCCACTTGTACGATCCAATATGTCTCAAGGAGAAAGGTGGAAACAACCTCGTGAGCAAAAGCGGTGGAGAGTCCCACCTGTGACACACACAGGCAGCAGTTGTGTCTGCTTAACAGAGCTGCTCAGGAGAGAGGAGTCTGGGGCAGAAAAATTATTAATAAAAATAACTGAACTACCTTTGGGGGTAACAGTCTCCATAAAGTGCATCATCAGCCTCTCGCTGGCAGCTCTGAAGTCATCTCATATTGCAAAGCAACTGACTTTGACGGGAGTTTAACAAGCAGGAGGAAAAAAACCCACCCCTCAGGGCTGGCTACTTCAGCTGAAGCAGCTGAAATAGAAACCTTGCTAGTATCCTATGCTGTAGGTGGCCCTCCAAAGCCCTGGTTACATGCATCTGATATGAAAAGCAGCTTTAAGTGTACTAATTAGAAGAGCTGCAGGCGGAGGCAGAGGCAGCGTGCTCTGGCTGCCAAACACCAGGCACACAAAGCTTCCACAAAGACCTTGGGGTGCTTGTTCTGGATGCCATCTCCAAGCAATTGGAAGAGAAGAAGGTCATGAGGAGTAGTCAGCATGGATTCACTAAGGGGAAATCGTGCTCGACCAACCTCATAGCCTTCTACGATCTCATGACAGGCTGGGTAGATGGAGGGAGAGCAGTGGATGTCATCTACCTTGACTTCAGCAAGGCCTTTGATACTGTCTCCCATGACATCCTGATAGCAAAGCTGAGAAAGCATGGGATAGATGAGTGGACAGTGAGGTGGGTTGAGAATTGGCTGTCGGACCGAACCCAGAGGGTTGTGATTCGTGGAGTAGAATCTGACTGGAGGCCTGTTACCAGCGGTGTTCCCCAGGGCTCAGTGTTGGGTCCAGTCCTGTTTAATATCTTCATTGACGACCTTGATGAGGGAATAACATCCACCCTCAGCAAGTACGCCGATGATACAAAGCTGGGAGGAGTGGCTGACACGCAGGAGCACTGCGCTGCCATCCAGAGAGACCTGGACAGGCTGGAGAGCTGGGCAGTGAGAAACCAGATGAAGTTCAACAAAAGCAAGTGTAAAGTCTTGCACCTGGGAAGGAACAACTGTTTGTATCAGTACAGCCTGGGGGATGACCTGCTGGAGAAGAGCTCAGTGGAGAAGGACCTGGGGGTCCTGGTAGATGACAGGTTGGCCATGAGCCAGCAGTGTGCCTCGGTGGCCAAGAGAGCCAATGGGATCCTGGGATGCATCAGGAGGAGTGTAGCCAGCAGGTCAAAGGAGGTGATCCTCCCTCTCTACTCTGCCCTGGTCAGGCCCCACCTGGAGTATTGTGTCCAGTTCTGGGCTCCTTGGTATAAAAAGGACAGGGATCTCCTGGAAAGAGTCCAAAGAAGGGCTACGAGGATGATTAAGGGCCTAGAGCATCTCCCCTATGAGGAAAGGCTGAGTAAGCTGGGACTGTTCAGCCTTGAGAAGAGAAGACTAAGGGGGGACCTAATCAAAGTTTATAATTATCTGAAGCAGGGGATGCAGGGGGAATCAGCCAGCCCCTTT
This sequence comes from Porphyrio hochstetteri, assembly GCA_020800305.1. Classification (NCBI taxonomy): domain Eukaryota; kingdom Metazoa; phylum Chordata; class Aves; order Gruiformes; family Rallidae; genus Porphyrio; species Porphyrio hochstetteri. The sequence continues at coordinate 3,999,771 of CM036910.1, read as the reverse complement.
TCAGTGGTCTGTGGGGATAGGACAAGGGGCAGTGGCTGCAAGTTGGAGCACAGGAAGTTCCGCACCAACATGCGGAAGAACTTTTTCACAGTGAGGGTGAGGGAGCCCTGGGACAGGCTGCCCAGGGAGGTGGTGGAGTCTCCTTCTCTGGAGATATTCAAGACTCGTCTGGACGCCTATCTGAGCAATATGAGCTGGGGAGCCTGCTTTGGCGGGGGGGTTGGACCCGATGATCTCTCGAGGTCCCTTCCAACCCCTACAATTCTGTGATTCTGTGCTCAATCACTCCCTACAGCCAGTGGGTCCTGCTCAGGGGGTCCCCATCAGCCCTTGTGCCAACACCTTGCCCAACCCCACAGGATTTCCAGGTCCTGAGTGCAGCAGTGCTCTCTGTGAGGGTCACTGTGTGTCTCCTGCTAACCACCTCTGATCTCATAGGCCACATGAGAAGCAAAACGACATTCTTGAGCATCACCGTGTCACTTGCCTCCCTACAACTAAATAAGGGGCACAGAAGCAGCAGGCTATTAAAAGAAAGCCAGCATAGCTACTTGAAAGATCCTGGAGGACAGACATTACACACATATGCATCACTGCCCACCCCTCCACCCCAAAACCAGGCTTGCACCCATGACCAGCTTCAACAGGAGGATTTCGCAGTGCTTTACCCGGGTTTGTTTTCACAGGCAGGGAGAACACCAAGGACTGGCAGCTGACTCTCCCCCTGCCCATTGAAAGTACCAAGGGACTCACATCATCATCTTGTGACATTTCTAAGAGGTGGCTCTACCCCCTGACTGCTAGAGGAACATGAGGAAGCTCTGCATGGCCCTGCTGGCAGCCTCCTTTGCCCGATGGATGGAGGACACCTCTCCAGCCACAAGACTGGGAACAGAAATGCTGCTGGGGTAAGAGGGCACAGTGCCATCAGAAAGTAACAGTTAATGCTGTGGAAGGTCACAAGTCCATAGGCAACGTCAACCTAAGCACCATGATGGCTGGGAGGCTGGTAAAAAGATGCAGAGTTGACTACAGAGGAGTGCTACAGCTTGGGGTGCCATGGGGAGCACCCTGCCACCAGATACAATAACTGCAAACCTCCAAGGCAAGGCATCAGCTCTGTCTCTTCATGTCATTTCTTTACAGGCAGCAATAAACACATTCAGAAAGTACACCAGCTGCTCAGAAGCACTCTTCCAGTGATTCACAAGAAAAGGAGCTCATCAAATGCTTTACACTCATTTGTGTTCACTCGGACAACTACAGCACAAACTAAAGACACTCATGTTAATCCTCTGTCAGGACTTAACAAGCCTTAACAACGCTGCGTAAGACTCTTTAAACAGTTCCCTAAGATACATATCTACACAGCACAATCAATCATATGACAGTGTAGTTACAGCCCCATCTTCACAGATGTTTCAAAACAGGCAAGTATTACCTGAAACCTACAGAAGTTCCACACACCCGAAGTATTTACTGCTAGACATAAAAATAGCAAAAAAAAAAAAATGTTAGTTGCTACAGCTTCACTCTTGCTGGGCCATCTCAAGGTTTGCACATGGCTGAGCTACACCTAAACTCCAACCCAACAGCGAGATTTGTGTGTGCAGTTAGAAAACAGGGTGTTCTGGTGTATCCAACAGGTTAGGAGGTATCAGGACGTTTTGCAATATTTAAATGCAGACCACATGCTTAGTGGAGGCAGGGTTTGAAGTGACAAAGGGACAGAAAACGTGTGATCTCCAGGCTTTGAGTCATGACAGTTATCTGTATTTATCCTCAGAAGTCTTACTGATGGACAAAGAGAAGCACTGGATTTCCTAAAAATAGATACAATCTTTGATTTTTTGAGAGATTTCAAATCCAGACCATCCCTAACAGAAATCAGCAGAATTCAGCTCACCAGCCAACCTGGCCTTTGGACCCTGGGCTGACTCCTGACCCTCCCAAGTATTTGATGTAAAAAACGAGATGGAAGAAAAAAGTGAGAGAGAGGTTAGTGTCCCATGTGTTACACTGCAGCTTCCCAGGCAATGCAGGTACAAGGGGACTCTGTATCATACACTTAGCTATCCCTTCAATGCCCTCTCCAAGTCTGCATTCACACCATCTCTTAGTAGATTAAAATGGGACCCGAGAAAGACACAGTTCATTTGGAACGGGCAGGAATTTAACCTCTCTGCTGCATGCTCCAGGTAAAAAGAGAACAAGGGAAAGGCAGCAAATATCTGCAGCTCATGCCCAGAGCACCGGGCCCCAAAGCCACAGAAATCCCCATCACCCAAAGCAGCACCAAAGGGACTTTATCCTATGTAGTGTGAGAGAGCATGCTGAGATTAGCATCTTGATCTTTAGGTTTAAAACTACACTGTCCCTCCCAGGCCCATCAGCTAGTGGTTTCCTTGGTGGAGTCCTGCCCCTTGGGATTTGAGACACACATTCTATCTCAGCTACAGCCCTTGCCAAAGAACTAGGCAACAGGAGCCAGGCACAGCCCAGCTCGTGCATATTTTGGTTACATCTGCCCAGGCACTTGCATTTCAGAACCTGGTTGCTCAATGATCTATAAAGTGATGCTTGTGCAGAGGAAACTGAGGTGCCAAAAAAAGAAATAATTAAAGCTTTACAGGAGAGGGGCAAGCAAGCTGCAGAGCACCTGGGTGACACTGTTCCTTCCTCAGGGAACAACAGCACTGGGAAGGTGAGCAGCCTGAACGCAAGTAGAAAGCAACCACCAGGTCATCCAGTGTGATAAATGACTCTGTCCCAAACAGGATTTTAACCAAATGGAACAATTTATGAAACGAATAAAAGCAAGCAAACGGCACTGGGGTGCACAGGCAGCGCCGGGAGTCTCCGCTCCACCCAGATGCACCCCGAACAGTTCCAGTCCCTGGCTTATCTATCTGCCAGGGACAGCACTGCCCGCCGGCTTAAACTGAACAACCATATACTGACATGCTGGAGTGCCTGGCCAGGCGGCCCCCACAAACCATAACAACCATATACATCCTACACTGACATGCTGGAGTGCCTTGCCAGGTGGCCCCCACAGACCATAACAACCATATACATCCTATACTGACATGCTGGAGTGCCTGGCCAGGCGGCCCCCACAAGACATCCTGTAGGTGGGCTTTAGCTTTTGTCTTGCTAACGAAGTCAGGCAGCTGGTTCTGCAGACTTGAGGCACCTTCCTATTCTTCTTTCCTCCTTCTTCTTTATCACCTCCTTCTCAGAGACAAGTTGTTTCTCCTGAGGTATCACAATGCTAACATTGTGGTCCTCTAGGCAAAACTTTGCACATCCTTTATATAGTTTGTTGCTGCTTCAACATACTTCATTCAGTACATGCAAAAACCTTCAACTGTCCCTCCCAGGCCTGTGGCCATACAAGGGTCTGTCATTATGCATCCCCAACATTGCTCCATATTAACACGAATGAGATGGACATATATCACATCCAGTAAGAGCCAAGAAGCAGGCAAACCTTCAGGAAGCTGCTCCCCCCCCTCATTAGCCCTCCTGGGGCGAGGTGAGTGGGTGACCGAGACGCTGGCAGGCTGAGGAATGCCTTGTATGTCTTGCTGCCAGTTGCTGGGGGACGCTGACATCGTCTGGGACGGAATTAGAAAGCCTTGAGCAGGAGGGCAGTTTGGCACAAGTGCCACGTCAGCCGTAAGCTATATGTGGCACACCAGTTGGTGCTTTCTTTCCCCATGTTCAGACCCTCGTTCCTTTGCCTGCTCCTTCAGCATGGTTTGTCACAGCCTGTGCTGCTCTGTGACTGCTGCGAGCCCCTGACGGCATTCAGGCTACCAACGCCTTACGCAGCAGCACTCGAAGGAGCCAAGAGGCCAATCCTACCTCCAAAACACACCCATCACCCCCCTTGAGCCAACACACCCCTTCGTCTGTGCATGCAACCCAACCTTTGTGCTACTTTACAATGCTGGCTACAGCACTCCTCCATCACTGCCCAGTTTCCCACCACCATGATGCCAGCCCTGTCACCACCTGGTGACATTCCTGCAGTCACCTCCAGGTCTCCTCACAGGCTGTGCCCCGCTCCCAGACCACCTTGCTGAGGACAGGACACCCTTGCTGGTCTAAGATCCCTGAAACATGCTGACCTAGCCATTTACTGGACTTGATTCTCTCCTGCATAAGCTTCCAGAGTTTATCAGGGTGTCCTGTAGCTGCAAGCATCTCAAATAGCAAATCACTTTGCCCTGCTGAGTTGAAAGTGCCTTGAGCATCACAAACATTGACAAAGCCAAAACATGAGTAGATGAATTAGGCACCCTGTTGCACACAGCCTGAAGCAGAGATCTTGAGAGAGTTTGCTGGCAGCAGATCCCTCACTTGTTACTTTAAGCCTGTGGTGAAAGGTGCAAGAATCAAACCAGACAAGCAGTCTAGACACAGCACTAATCTCTTTTGTTTTTTAATAGCCAAAACCACATGCTTGAGAGACAGCACAAGGGTCTCTGCAGCATTTTCTGGTGGAAAACACACTCAGTCTCTATCAGTTTAAGGACTGCTTAAGCACATTATTTATTCCTTCCAAATTTGTTATGAATCACAGTAACCCTGATATTCCTGACAGATGTCTGGTTCCTTTGTGCACGTTAGGTTCCAGGCCTCAAATAGTCCCCCAGCAACAAGTTTCACAACCTAACTAGTGTCAGAAAAAGACCCCATAATTCACACCCATTATTATTTAATTTCACTGAACCTCCCTTGTTTATGCTCAAAAGGTTTCTCCATGAACTCCCCTATACGTCCCTTAACACTCAGGGGAGACCTTATCACCACCTACAACTACCTGAAGGGAGGGTGTAGAGAGGTGGGTGATGGTCTCTTCAGCCAGGTGACAGGTGATAGGACAAGGGGGAATGGCATGAAGCTGTGCCAGGGCAGGTTTAGACCTTCCCTGGATGTGTTCAAAAAAGGGTAGATGAGGTACTTAGGGATATGGTTTAGTTTAGGATGCGAATGGTTGGACTTGATGATCTTCAAAGGTCTTTTCCAACCTTGTGATTCTGTGATAACAGGATCACGTCCCACTTCAGGGCTGAATAAGGTAGGTGGTTGTAGCAGGGCACAGCTCCTAACCATTGTAATATTTCTGAAAGCTCACTGCTTGCCAGATGGTACACGCTCCCTTGCTGACACTGCAGCCACCCAACCTTCAGAGGAAGAACAGGGCAAATGTTGAACAGCAGCAGGTGTCAGATAGGAGCTGATCACAAGACGGGGAGGACATGTCAGACAGCTGAGATCACAGAAGGTAAGCATGCATGGGACAGGAGAAAGACTCTGAGAAGAGTTTGGAATAGGTTGACTGCCCTTGGGTATTTGTAAACACTGTCTATATTCAGTGTTCCACACCTTGCCTGAAGGCAAACTCCCACCAGAGCCTCTGAGTGACCAACACCATTTCCTCCCACTGCTCAATCTGGCATCAATGATGAACTTACCAAAAGCTTCACAAAACAAAGCAAGGTCACCACATCTGAAGCAGGCGCTCAGAGAGGCACATAAATTAGCACAATCTTGCCTGAAAAGGATCTCTTTCCTCTGTGGCCTCCTAAACCAGCCCTCTGGCTGCCCTGGCTACCTTGCACAGAGTGAAACACCCAGAAGGAAACCACTAGCCTAAACTTTTATGAGCAAGCTTACCCTGAAAGAAGATTGCTTTAACTTCTGAACCCTGAGCAGTGCTGCAAATAACAGCACAACTAGTCCAAGTGTCTCTTGGGCAGCTGTTCTGGCACGTGTGGCTTAGTGGCCATATCAAAAGTGTAAAAGCAAAATAAAGTTCCTACGTGGATAATGAAAAACACAAGTGCCTTGTTTTTAAGTCACTGGCAAAATGGGAAGTTAATTGCATTTTCAGGCATTTCAGCAACAGGAAAGAAGTCTCCAAGGGAGCTCACTGTGAAACAAAGCAGAAGCAGCAGCACTCACCCTGTCATCCCACAGCTCCATTGCTCACAGGCCCCCCTGAAATATGGGAGATCTAATCTCCTACTTCACTATGCGGATTTAAACTATCACCTCCCTTGTCCTGGAGGATTGCCTGACTCCCCAGGATATAGGAAACACTAAGACAGAGACATTCTGTTAAATCTAGACCAGAAAGGCAGAGACTTAAGAGAAATTGCACAGGGAATGCAGTCCAGCACAGGAACTCTCCCTTCCATTCTGGTGCTGCAATCAGTGCCACCTCTACATGATTTCAGCCTGAAAAAAGGAATGTACTCCACTTCAGAAGTGTCAGAAAGTATCATGTTAATACTCTGGATGGAAAACACACTTCCCCTATAATAACTTGCTTAAATACAGCCCAAATGCATAGAAGTTTTGTGTTGGATAGAATCATATCCTCATCAATTAAACTGTTTGTAAAAAAAACCAGACAAGGCCCAAGAGAGCTGATCCTTGTTTTAGGCAGTAGCAGGACAAACAGGGCATGGTTTCCACCCAGCAGCTCTCACAATTGGATTTCCTGGGTCCTTGTGAAACCTGAAGCTCCATCACTGCCCATTATGCCTCTCCCCCATCATGGGTTCTGCAGAATAGAGGAATCTGTGCACTCTCCAGGCGCTGTGTTCCCAGCAAGGCAGATGCCAGTGATGATTCTCATCCCCAGCTGCTACTGCTTTCCCTTAGAAGAGAATCTCAGCAAGTCCCAGCAAGCACAAGCGAAAAGCTGGGGGTTACCTGGAGCATTCCTGCTCACAAAGTCGTGGCTAAAAGTAGAAGAGCAGCCTTTCTGCCACAGGTCCTGGAATCAGCTCTGCAGCCCAGGGTGAGATGGTACAACACCACCAGAAACCTGCAGACAGCAGCTCCCATGCAAGAACATGGGGAAATGTATGCTCTACGTCATCTGGGATGACTCTTCTCCCTGGGGACAGCCTCAACACACTCCCAGAGATGTCTTGGGACACATTCACTCTTTCCAGGCAGATAAACCCTTGGTGTCCTGTTCCAAGCCCAGAAAATGGACTCGATACAAACCCTTACCCCAGCACTTGAAACAGCACCTGACACTCTCCTCCTCTGCACCACTTTCTCTTCCCACCTGATCAATGGACAATTATTTTGTGCCAGCTCCTCACCAAACCTCCTTTGCTGGCAGCACAAAGCCTGTCCCTGTGTATCAGCATTCTTAGGCCATGCTGGACAGAGGCAGTACTAAGATCATGCTTCGCTTCTGAAAGCTTGTCTTCCTTTTGATGCTGGCTTTCACACTTATTTCATTGTCAGTCTCAGGTGGTGGTAGAAATTATTAGATACATCACTGGTTCACAGTCTTGCAATTATTTAACATTCTCACAGGTGTAGAGATGTGTAAAAATTCTTTCAGAGTACTTCCAAAGTTCCACTTTCTGCGTGGACCAGGAAAGTACATTAGCTCCTATAATACAGAGTGGTGCTAACAGAGCGACAGTACATGGAACTTGCTTTCCAGAGTTCCATACCTTGCCCTACAGAAGCTTTAGACCAGCCCAAAAGCTTTGTCAGTCAAGTGAAGAGGCAAACTCATCTCCTTTTTATGTTATAATGGAAGCAGGAGCAGGCCTAGGGTATCTATACAGACTTTTTAGGAAAACAAACAAAAACACACCCACATACTACAGGGAAAAATGGGATTACCAGATGAAACATTTGTATAATGAGCAATGACACAGCTCCTAGGTGGCTGGATAAGACAGCATAGGGAATGCTCCTAAATTATCTAAGTTTCTTGTATGAATGAGGCTGCAGAAACTATCAGCAGTAGAAAAACAGTAAAATAAAAATAAATCAACTTTAAACCATTTTGGCAGTTGAAAGCTTTTAATAAAGAACATATCCATATGAAAAAATAATTGGGATCTTCTCTAAGGTGAAAATTCTGAGCCACAATCCACTGCCACAGCTTGATCTGTGTGATGCAAAACATCAGCATCACCAGAGATGCCCTCATCAGGCACCTCAGGGACAATAGCCCACAGGCACCAGCTAGCCTGCAGTGAAGCAGGAGAGGCCAAGGCCAACACCATCGCCTTCCCAGGCAGAGTCAGCAGTATGGGGATCCCTCCATCAAATACTTTGAAGGCATCCAGCAGAGCTCATAAATCACAGGCTCTCAGTCCCAAAGCATTCACAAAGCTAAAGGTAGAAAAAAAGGAAATAAAAGTCCTTCCTGGTCTGTGTTCTCTGAAGCAGACACTGAGCCAAGGCTTCCAGTTGTACACATCAAGTATTGGCCTATCGATTCAGAAGGGATGGCTCAGCTTCCAAAACATCTCCTGCTCAAGGTCATGCAGCAAAGAGCAGCTCTGAGCACATATTTTTTTGTGTAAGAAAACCTATCTTTAGCCACTCTGTCCCCTTTTTTTGGTAAATTTACCCTCCTAAAGATGCATTAATCTAAAATGCAAGTTCTTGGATACCCTGCCAGACTGTGGATGCAAAGTGTCTGTCCAGGCCTTCAGCCTCTACATTTCTTGTTACAAAACACTCCATGGTATAGATCATGAGACAGAAATAAGGGCCCCATCAAATGCCCTGCACTTCCCAGCACAAAATTTCAGGAGTCTGGAAAGTAAACAGGAGGAGATTGCTGGACAAGGGAGGAACCATCAGCAGTCCTGGATTTTTCTGCAGAAATGCTCAATTGTATGGATCCAGGGGAACCAACAGAGAAGAGGAGTTAGATGCCTGTTTGCTGTGCTGAAAAACTGAAAAGCCATCTTCTCCTGAGAGTTTTTGCTCCTGGAGAACATGGAAAGTGGGGAGGTCCATCAGGAGACCAAGAAGTAGAAAGATAAACAAAGGACACAGGATGGGCAACAGGTAAACAAGGTGAAACCAGAAGTGGCTCCCCTTTGCCTTATAGCTAGTTTCCAATCAGATACATTACAAAAGGAAACCTTTTGTTTGGAAAACATAATATCCAGCTGACCTCCATTCTATCAGGGCACAGCTTATCCCTGGGAGAGAAAAGACAAGATCAAAGGGAAAAGATTAAAAGGAAGCAAATTTCAATTTTAAACACAGACTAAACGTGTTTCAGGAATAGTAAGAAAGGAATAGTAAGAACAGCTGAAAGACATTCAAAGGTCTGGGAGAGATGCCTTGGCTGCTGAAGGTACAGCCGTGTTTTCCATATTTGTCTGCTTTATTTTTAAACACCCAGAGTCTTTGCTTGATCAACACTTCCTTGTAAAAGGAGGAAGCAGAGGAGGAGTGAGGGGCTGTGGGGAGAGGGACAAATGAGGTTGGAAACTGATGAGCTTCCCAGCCATGAAAGTCAAAATTCCTGCTTGAAACCAAATCCTCCTGAAGTGCTACACAGGCATGGGGGAAGAGGGGAGGGAAGGAAAGAAAGAAGATTTATTACTTAAGCAGAACACGAATTCTGATGAGAAAAGACGACTGTTCAATCCATGCCTGAATGTCACCAGCAGATCTGAAACGTGGTTTGTCATATTTCCCTCTCCTTTGCACGCACTACAAAAAATACAAGGGAGATGGTTGGGGTTTTAAAGAGGGGGGGAAGCAGCCACCGAAGACCCTTGATCTAATGAAGCTCTGCACTCTTATATTCCATTTATAGCTCGAGCTGGAATGACATCCCCCTTGATTAGCAAGCTGTCCAATCCAGCTGCATGTGTCAGGACAGTACGAGGCACTAAGTGAAATATATATATGCCCTTATAGAGTTTAGCACATTGGGTCCACCTCCAGGGCACAGGCTGTAGCTCATTCTGACCACCGCTCCTCTCCTGGGAATCACTTTTAAGGTTTTGCTTATTTATTACATTTTTTTTAAAGGGTTTTGGTTTTTTTTTGGGGGGGGGGGGGGGAAAGCACCTTCACTTTCAAGTTTAAGCAACACAAAATGGCACCAAAGAAGGATGTAAAGAAACCAGCAGCAGCAGCACCTGCACCAGCACCTGCGCCAGCGCCTGCGCCCGCACCCGCGCCAGCTAAGCCCAAAGAACCCGCCATCGATCTCAAGAGCATCAAGGTAACCGAACGGGCGCGTGCCGACCGCGGGCAGCTGGCAGTCCCCTGGCTGAGACCTGCCTTTGGTTCCAGTCTGGGGACTGCGGTGCAATGAATGAGCAGCCTCAGTCCGGGGACTTGTTGAGCTGCCTGAGGTTTTGAGTGTTTCAGTGGCTGGAGAGCTGTAAGGCACGGTGCATGATTTAACACAAGAGTAGAGCCTTGCGGTGACTGCAACAGTGTTTTGGAGTGTGGCACTCAGAACTTTTTTTACCAAAACAGTAGTAGTCTGGCCAGTTTGGTAAGTCTAAATTTAAAAGGGAAACCCCCCCCACACACTGCCATCCCCTCCCCCAAAATAAAGCCTAAAGTAAGTGCATGAGGACAGGAAGAGTTACTCAAACCCGAGATGCACTGTTTTTCCCATTGCGCTATACTAAACCCACAGCTTAATTTTGCTGTTTCCCCCACAAATTCCTTCCCAAATACTTGCAAGCACCTGATGACCCTCTAGGTCATGTGTTTTGAGATCAGCATGGCTTACCTTTAAAAAGCAGAAACAAACAAAAACAGATTAAGAAAAAAAATGTAGCAGTTCCATCTATTTTCACTTGCATCGTACAAGAAACATCGATAGGGACCACGAGCTGGAAAGCCGTGGATGGAAGCACTGCCAGGGATTCCATCTCATCTTTACATATTTGCTCAGAATTTGCAATTTGCTGCAAATTGGAAGCAAGAAAGAGGAAGAGCCTTCCAGAGGTTTCCCTCTCTACCCACACCTCCCTTTGATCTCCTACTGTCTTTAAGCCTTTGCATGCAAACCAACATCACTGACTGTTGGCTTGACCCTTTGAAGAAGACAGCTCCATGTTGGGAAATTCTTTACTTAGGAAAGAGGAGAGGGAGGTTAAGCATTTGAAGAGATGAAGAGACAGACCAGTTTCTCTGGATAGGACTATAAATAGTTATTCTCTACCTATCTGAGAAGCTGATTGGTCCCAGGACCAATTTGCTAAATTCTGCATAAGGAATCATGCCTATTATGGAAAAAAGGAGTACAAAGGCTCCTAATAGGACCGACTAATTTTCCTCTCATAATAAGTTGTTCCAGGTATCTTACAACACACAGTCCCAAGACCACAACCCATTTTGTGAAAATTAAAGCAAGGTTCAAGAAATTTCGCTATCAGTAGTCAGGATTTTTCTGAAGCAGTCTGTAGCTTCTCATAAGACTGAAGGCAAATCCACTGGCAAAGCAAGACAGGAGCACGAGGACTATAAAAGACATTTTGAAATTGTGATCAGAGTAAGGGCTACACAAAAATCCCACTGTTTTTGAGAACACTGCCTGAAAATTAGATTAGACCCCACATTCCACTCATCTCCAGAGATAAAGGGGAACAGTAGCTAGATTTCCTACTAAATAATTTAATGTGGTTTGATAGCTTTTTGTGTCCAGTTCATTAGGAGAAAATAGAATTTTCAACTCCAGTGATCCTAGCTAATTTATCTTTACATAAATAGACTTAATAGTATAGTGCCAGCTGAAAAACGGCAGGCTGCAGTCTGAGGCATCTCTGCAGTTCACTCCTTTATCCAGACAGCTCTCTATTATGGCAGGAAATATACACTGGTAGCACAGAGAGAACACTCCAGGTTTTGTCATATTCAGACTGATGAAAGAAGATAGTCTGCCTAAATGCTCTTTCTTTTGAAAGATAATGTCAGAGAAAATACTCTCCTCTTAGAAGGGGTGAGAAAGCTCGTGCTAGAAAGACAAAACTATTCTTTTAATGCTAACAGCAGCACATCAGCATTACTATTCCTATTTGCAAATAGATGAATATACAAGCAGCACGATGGAGGTGACAGAAGTACCACGCAACGTGGTGGGTGGCAGTCCCCTGCCCTGCATGTTCATCACTTGCATATAGCTTCCTACAAGTATCTGTTGCACTCTGTCGTGCCCTTACCAAGTGAGAAGCAGGGTGCCTCAGAGCAATTGCAAGGCGGATGGAGCCCCCCCACGTTGGGGGTGGTGGGGGGAACCCAACCACACAGGTACAGCTGCAAGGTGATGCAGAACCCCACGCTGCCTGTGAGAGTGACACACATCTCCTTGATGCCTGACCTGAGACCTCATATCACTCAAGGGCTGCCCAGGCAGACCGTGTCACCTCCAGTGCTGGGCTCTGAGAGGGCACCAGGTACAACCACGGTGCCTTCATCCTGCCTTGGGGCTGGGGCTGGACAATCCCCTAAGGTCCCAACCAGCCACCCTAGGTTATCCTTTCTCACCCTTTGATGGTTCGGGCAGTGAAGGGAAACAAAGTCTTCTTACAAGGAGCGATTTGCCAGGAGACATGAGAGTCAGGAATCTAAATTTTCTGAGTCTTAACATTTAATTAGCATTAATTGATCCCAAATCCTTCCATTCAGCCACCAAAATATCAGCATGGGGAAAAGGCACAGCATTTCCAGCAATACTTTGGAGCCAGGGAGTCAGTGAATGATCCTGTCTTGGGGATCTTTGCACTGAACTACAACGTGTTGAGTCAAAGCATCCAGCCCTTTGATACAGGGACATCAAGCGGGCTCCCCTCAGCTCCTCAGGGGAATTAGCAGCCATGCCAGAGCTCACTCCTAATGAGACACAACTGGAAACCCTGGCTGCATCACGATTTGGGGAGCCACCCAACAGGCAAAGCTTTTGTAAAGAGCTATCCAAGCCCCCTCTAGCTGTTACAGCTGGAGTGCGTAAGCATAGAGCTGCCTAATGAGGGGTTACAGCAGCCAAATGAGCCACATTTGGCAGCTTGCTTCATTTTACATTCCCATCAGAAATCATAATGTTCTCAAACACAAATAAGGCAGCAGTTTACAAATATGGGTAGTGATTCATTTGGTGGTGCCCCTCTCTCAGATGCCCTGCTTGGCACATTTTCAGGGAGGCTGCTTTTCTGAGCCTATTGGGGTGCCTTCTTTGAAAGTTAGGCACTTTTTTTCCCTTAACAGGCCTCAAGTTGGGTTCTTGCAAATACAGGCACCCCAAAAGTGCCTGTCACCATCAGAAGTTGTGACAGGCCTTTCACCCTCTTCTGTTCTTTTTCCCCCACGGTAGCTTAGCCCAAGTTAAGTATCTGGTGATTTCCTAGTGCAAATAGCAGCTGGTGTGGGATCCTCTGTTTTTGAGCACCATCTATTGACTATAAACCTGACTAACAAGACTACCTAACTCCTAGACTCAAATCCCTAAACTCATCCCTTTCTCAGCTCACGTTAAGTTACAGTACAGCCACAGGAAGGGAATCGAGGCAGAAAGAATTTGGTTTTAAATAGAAATATAAAGACCCTTTCCCCCCTGTTCAGGGAACAAAACTCAATCTGCCTTGCACAAGCCTTCCCAGACAAAATTTATATTTCCAATTTTCCTTATTGGTAGCATGGCCTGGATTTGAACAATGGGTACAAAGGTTAAAGATTAAATCATAACTGAGACAGGAGGAACAGGGTGATGGATGCATCAGAGTTACCACCAGGAACCAGCCATGATTAAAGGCAAAATGACCATACGGGTCATTTTCTTAAGAGACCCCCCAAGAACTCTGGAATTAAAACTGTGGCCAAGGACACCCCAGAAAGCAAGCTTGTCTTCTCCCACACGGCCTGAGTGAGCTGAAACACCAAGCTGATGATCAGCATTATTATGGGTCTATGTCTGCAATGACTGGGATTAGACATCAATGACAAAAGATTGTCTCAGACTTGGTGTTGCAACAGAGGCAGTGGGAAATGGACAAACCTCCCATTGCCCAAATCTGTTTGACTCAGGTCCCTGTCACCAACAGAAGTATGGGGTTTTTTTTAACTGGAAATTTAAGGGCACTTCCCAGCACACACAACCAGTCCTCAGACCAAGCATTAACTGCAGTGTTTTAAGATCCAGGTGCTGGAGATGCTGAGTGTGGTGCTTCATAGGCTTCTGCTCTACAGACAGCAATCTGAATGCTTAGCACCCTGATCTGGTGTCACACCAGATCCTTTTGCTTTGAGGATACACCTGCACATCCTCTTGATCAGAGAGAGAGATTGGGTTCTTGCAAGTATCCGTGGTGTAAGAGATGTTCCAGTGGTATACAGGGCTTACCATGCTGGTGTTTTCAAGACTGCAACCCCAGGACACCTATTATACCATGCCCAACTGCAGATAAGCTACTTACATTTTTGGGGGGGGGGGGGGGAAATACTTAAAAGCTATCAACTAGTAAAATCTTGTTAAGGCCTTGCACAACTGTGTGATGCATGACAAAGCCTGCTGCATGGAAGCAAGCTTGTGTGATTATTTGGTTTTAAATACAATGCTCTTAAGGCAGTAAAGTGTTTCTCCAAGTGTCTTTAATTCTTACTACATTCACTACTCAAGCAGGTCATCTCTGACCAGACACTGCACTGGATATAACCAGAGAGAGATAAACTCACTGAAATGCACTGACAGAAAGCTTCTGAGCTGGAAGGCAAGCCCAACTGAAAGTGTCAGCTGAAGCACTCCCAGAGCCATTAAGCTGCAGACAAACTCCATGTGAAGCCATAGAGTGAGAACAGGGATGTTAACAGTAGCTTTGCTCACAGTGTGCTAAGGGTTTTCTTAGGAACTGGCAGGTTTTTCCTCAAAATGTTTGGCTCAGGCCTTCAGATTATGCCTGATCCAGCTCCAGTGACAACTCCAGAAAGATTCTGTAGGACTGATATACTCGCTGGACAAGGTCACCAGTCCCAAGTGCCCTTTCAGGTAGGAAAGGAACAAGCACAAATAATGACCTAGCCTTAAGATATGTAAAGGTACCCATCTGAAACCAGCTTCCTGCTACTGCTTTAACCACTGAGATACCATCAATTGGGATCCACCCTCAAGCTGGGCAGCCCCAGCCAAATCCCTTGCCTCTGTGAACTCTGCCACAGATGCCAGGCCCACACTGGTGGTAGTTGCTAAATCACTGCATGTGAAGGCATGAAATAAAGGGCTTCCAGAACAGGCAACTTGAACACCAGACACAGCTACACACCAAGACGTGGCTTTGGGACACTGAGGAAAGAAAAGCACTTAGGACACTGCAGAAAGAAAAGCAAGACAGGAAAGCCACCACTTGGTTTTCTTTACAAAGTTTTCCAAAGAACTTTGCCTCATTTTCTTCATAAAGTGCTGCTAAGCAAGGAGTCCCCCAAAATCAGACTCTGTCCATATATATTAGCACACACTTTTTCTTATGGCTGCTAACCTGAAAAAATATTTGGGAAGAAATAATGGTGGTTGCTTTTTGGTTGTTGGGGTACTTTTGGGTTGGGTGTTTCTGTTTTGGTTTGGGTTGTTTAGTTTTTTCCCCAAGTTCTACTCTTCAGCAATTCACAGCTTTAGCAGCATTTAGAAAAACATACCTATAGCCTTTGGAGAGTCTGGGGAGTGACAAACTTCAGTAGAAACAGTGGAATTTAAGGCAAAATATACAGAGTGACATTTCAAGAACTCTGTGATTTTAAGCATTAACAGCAGTGGTATGGCAGAGCCTTTCTCTGACCAACTAACACATCAAAGAAACCCCAAAATATTTGTAAAGTAGTGTTTTGAACCCCCTAAGAGCACAGAAAGATTGCAACGGGTATGTAAGATAAACTCAAATATCTTGTTACTAAGGCAAGGAGGTGGTGACTAATTTAGCCAGTGACACGTAAAGCAAGAAGCTGTCTGTAAGAAGATACTTTAACAGCCAAGCTGGGAGTTTGCCACCACTTCCCTGAGGCTTGATTACATCTTATACCCATAGCCAAAAAGCAATTCTCAACTGGCTGGTTTGCCACATAGCACTTAAATGTCAAGTAGCAGTAGCTTAAGTAACATTAATACTCTAACGCTGCCACTGGGAGGCATGTTAGAACAAGAAATCCCTCCAAGAGCAGGGTCCAGAGCCTCGCATGTCCTCAGCATCCTCCCGCAGTTACACAACTCCCTTAGAAAAGGGGGGTTCTTCCAGGCGAGCCCAACTGAACACACTTCCTTCCCCCAAGACAATGAAGTCTCTTCAAAACAGGACGACCAACAGCACAGCCAGAGCACATTTCACTCCCAGGCATTTCAGAAGGGTACACTAAATAATTGGCAAGGCTCATCCAAATGGTTTTTCACAACTGTAGAGCAACTGTGAAGCTAAAAAGCTTTAAAAGGAAACAAACTGGAAAGTTATACAGTATCCTTAGGGAAAAAAAAAAAAATCAAATTAACCTGCAGTTAAGGCCATTAAACTCAAAGAGGATTCAAACTATTCTTCCAAACCTCATAGTCTCTCTCACACACAATTCTCTCTCCTATATTAACGGTGGCTGATTTTATTCTTTCCTCAATTGTATTTCCAGGCAGCTCTGTTCTCAAAACAGAGCTCTCTTTCTCAAGAGCTCATCTGCTCCTAATGTTTCTCTGCCTCATAAAACACATGAGGCTAAATCCATCAAGGCTGTTGATTCTTACTTAAATGAGAAGTAGCCTCTCTAAAATCTGTGGCATTGACTGCACAAGCTATCCAGCCTGGGTGAGGGATGGGACAATGACAGCCTGCTTTTCAGAGGACTGAGAGAGCTGTGTAATCCTGCACTCAGTGATGTCTACAAGAAAATATGTGCAGCTGTATTAAGCAAGGAGCAGGCATCATATGGAGTGCTGCAAGCACAATCCTATCTTATCTCCACCCAAAAGAGAAAGAAGTTCCCTCTAGGCTTGAATAGAAAGCTAGGCAGACAATAAGTATCTATGGGGACTCTCCAATTTTCTCCTATCTGATTTTCCAAGACATCTGATACATTCTCAGTCTCTTCTACAGAGAGAATAGCTTGAAATATATGGCGACTCTCTAATAAAATCCTAAGATCAATCCCTTCTCTAATTCACCCAAAGAACGCTTCAAGTCCCAGCAGCATCTTTTCTCAGGGCTCTTCAGCCTGTCCAGACATCTACACGTTTACAGTGAGCACACATAACTGTCACACAGCTGTGCTGCATCCTGGTGGCACCAGCTGGAATAGGTCAGCGCAGCACCACGCTGCAAAGCTCAGGGGCCCAGCGATTTGTTGGGAAATTAGCAACTTTGGTAATAAATTTGGAAACACAGATTTGTGTGGATTAGGTCTGCTGCTGAACTGGTGATAGAATTGCATACAACCCTATCTACCTCAGCCTAGATAACTGGGACCTGGTCAAAATGCCTCTATCTAGCAACAAGATGAGTAGAAGGTGATCATAAACAATACAGGGAAAAACCCTCAATCTTTAAAAGGAAACAAAAAGAGTCCCTAAACACACCACCTTTCTTTTTGGCACAGATAACCTTCCGCATAACAACTTTGCCCATAAAGAAGAGCTAAGTCAACTTAAGAGGAAAACCAGGTCCTTCTGGTCTATCCATGTGTTGCAGTTCCTTTGATCATTTATTTCTGCCAGGGGGCTGTTTGTTGGCCTGTTGGGGGTTTAAGCCAAGCACCCTGATATTCTCCCTAAAGCCCTATGGCTCATCACGTTCTCTGAAAAAGCAGAGAACGCTCCAGGATCAGGAAACAGATCAGATCCCTGCAAAGGACTTCTTTCTACCTTTTGAAGTTCATGAGAGCTCCTTACAGAAGCCTTTCAAGGAGGGCTTGAAGCATAATTCCTACACAAGGGCCATTTTAGGTGCCCTTACTCAAAGCAAGTAGCATGTTAAGTCCTTAAATTAAGGCCCTAGGCCAACAGACCCTATTGGCTTAAAAAGCAGGGCGATTCTTCCTTCAAGCAAAAGCAACACGCCTGTGATTATGTGTTTGTCCCCATCAACCCCCTGTCTCGAATGCTTTTATTCAAGAACCAGTAATAAAGGGCTGTTGTGGTTGGTGGTACACCACTAGTTCCTCATCTAAAACCTGACCAAAGTGTCAGGTGATAAAGAGACCAGTTTATTTGTAGACCCTTCTCAATTTATACATATTTGTCAGCAAATTCATGCCAGATGGCTAACCCAGGTATCAGTTTCCTACACCCAAGATAAATGTGCCCCAATTCTTTTCACCTTGGTACTTAAAGACTTTTTGGGATGAGTTTTGTTGTAACCAACCATAAAGTTTACCTTGAAGTAAGATTTTCTTTAAAAAAAAAAAAATCCTGTTTTCAGGGAAGCATATCCCTGTTGCCAGCACTGGAGAGGAAAAGGCTGAGGGCAGAAGAAGAATTCCACAAAAGGCAACACACTGCCTTGACCCAGGCAACATTTCAGCTCTGCCAAAGTCTTTAGAAAGCTCCTCTATTAATGCATTGGGACTGATGGCCAAGATCTATATTAGCTTTCTCACTGCCCAAGTTCCAGCCCCAGCCAGTGCTAATCAGGAGGTCTGCACTGTGATAAATCTGTGTGAGCTAATTCAGACAAAAGCCTTAACCCCCTTTTCTGTGCAACCACACCTGAACATGGCCACACTTGGTCTGTTTTATCTTTAGCTTTAACAGGAAGTTAATGTCTCAAATCCAACCAAATATTTTGGCTTTTTTAACTGAACAATCCCAAAGAGTCAACTTAAGCCTGCTTGGATTTGATTGATTCTTTCAGAGCCCTCAACATACTGAAGCCAGATATGCACAGAGATTATGCTTAACTTCAGGGTGACTAAGCAAGCTACGGGAGAAAGTTTACCTCACTAATCCCATTTTGTCATTAGAAATCCAGGAGCAGTGAATGCTCAAAGGAAAACGACAGAAATTAGAGAGGTAATTTGAGTTTGCAACAGTATCTGTTGTCACACAATCATTCCCACCCCAGCTCAACAACTCTCTTGCCCCACTTGAGGTGATGGGGAAAGGAAGAAAAGTTTTCCAATTCTTTTCCCATGCCTCACAGCGTTAATTCAGATACTTGACCTGGGCTTGGAGGATGATACGTGGTGGGAACTACATCTTCGCTACTGAAGAAGTTGCAGCCTCTACCTTCCTGCAAACCCTCCCAACTTGTAGTCCCATCGTGACCCCTCCCACTCTGCAACCAATAAAGCAAGTATCTTTCCCACAGTGAACTATCATCCTTCCAGTTCACAAAACCTTTTGGGCATGTCTCAGCTTCTATCATGGCTTCTCCCTCTCCTCCACAAAAATCTCAGTAGCACCTTCTCTCACCACCCCAGTCAGCTCCAAATCTGGCATGCTGGTGCCTTGCCTAACCCCAGCCGTAGAGGAAGAGTCTCCTAAAGAGCACAGGGTACTATGAACACAAATTTCCCACTGCCCCATAGGGTACCATCTACACATCAGCCACTAACCTAACAATACAGTTGGGTCCAAAACACACAGGTAATTTTTCCCCATGACGTTCAAACTTTGGGAAACTCAACTAGTGCAGAGGAAGAACTTCACACTCAGACAGCACCCCTGTCAACAGGTTAATCTTCTGCTTAGTGCTGACAACTGGATCAAGGTGATCAGACAAGCAACAGCAGTACCACTCATGTAGCATTGAGCACTATGCTATCTATACAGGGGGTTGAGCAAAGCCCAGTGAAGGTCTGAGGACCATCCAGCTGCATCTAGCACACAGCCTGCAAGCCATGCCTAAAACCAGCCAAGCTGGGCAAACACGTGGCACCTCTCACTCTCAACGCTCCTTGCTCACTGACTTTATAGCTTATTGGAGAAATGGAACCCTTCCCTAAAAGGAAGTCTTGGTAGGTCTGGACAAGGAACACCATCTCTCAACGGTACGGGCCCAGAAAGTGCTGACATGAATCAAACTTACTGCTTGCCACTCCTTGCCCCTCTTCAGTCTCCTAAAAATAGCCATCAGAAGACATCGATCAAGACGTGGAGCCTCCTGTCACTTTGCCCAAAGAAAGCTAAAGAACTCGCCAAGGGGAGGGACTGCTTCCTTCTGACATCTAATCCAGGCAATGCCGTCAGCACCACCGGATAAATAAGGGGAAGAAAGGCCAGGAAAGCAGGACCACTCTCAAGACCTCTCAGCTAATCCCTCCTGCCCGTCTGCTGCTCTGCTTTTCCAACTCTCAACCATGGTGGGTCCACTAGAAAGCTAACGGCTAGCAGCGAGCCAGTGTGTTTTACAGGAGTAAATCGGGCTTCTTGCACAAGTTCGTTCTAGGGGAGGGACGGACAGTCTAGGAAACAGTTTAGGTTTGCTTGGCTTTCCACCTTAAATCTAAAGGACTACATGAGGCTTTCCAGGTAGCCTCAAGTTCCACACCAGACAACGGTAGATGTGTGGCTCCTGTAGCTTCAGGCAGAAGGGTTACAGTTTGCTACTGCTGTCTGCTAATTGTTTTGTTGGGGGTATTTTTTTTATTGGATGTGACCTGCCAAAGTAGCAAAGGAAAACAGTAATATTTTTGGATAAGAAATTATACTTAAGTGCTTTATGAAATAATGTACTGTCAAGAAACTAAATTTGAATCACAAACTAAGAGAGTGGGTTAATTCTATGTTAACATAGAAAAAGCTGCTGGTTAAGCAGCATTACTTCAGATTGTCTTAATAAAACAGGTCTATACCACCACAGTAAAGGACCTGACAGTACCTTAATGACTTGGTTAGTTAACAGATTTCCAATTTTTGTTGCTTCTACCCACTTCTTCCCCGGGATGCAGATCTTAGCAGACTCTTTAAGAACAGACCTGTCGATGTATTTTTCTCAAGGGATGTTGCTACTTGAGGTTGCTATGGCCTGATTACACTAGGCAAGACAGACATGAGAACGCTCAGCTACTCTGTGCCGTTTGCTTTCTCTCAGTGCATTTTCAGCAGTACTAGTTCTCTTTTCTCTCTCTCTCTCTTTTTCATCCCAACTGCAGTCCTTCACTCCTGACCAAATTAATGGTAAGTGAAAGAAAAATTAAAACTTTAACAGGGGGTATGAGTGGGAACATAACAGCTAACACATGCTAAAGTCACTAGTCTTAACAGCTCTCTTGCTATCAGCATTACTTCTGCACACCTGACAGGCCACATTTTTGCTTTTTTGGAAGATGACTCATGGATTGAGCTGGATGCTTTAGAAAACAAACAGGTTCTCCCCCCAGCCCCCCCCTCCTAAGCTATTTTTTGTGATTGATTTCCTTCCAACAGATCGAGTTCTCCAAGGAGCAACAGGATGGTAAGTTACAAGACAGACAATGTGCTTTACATATACATGGGTTCAGAGAGGAGCTGCAGGTCCAGAAGTTATTCTTTATGAGAAGATGAGCTAGGACTGCAGCCGGTAGAAATCACCACGCTCTGGACTTTAGAGGAGCAGAGCTGACTTACAGTGAACAGGAATCTGACCTCAGATTTAGGTGTAGTTTATCCCCATGCTTATGTCCTGCCAAGCTGAGAAGTTCATGCTGTGGTTTGAAGAGGAAGTGTGCTGGTGTTACTGGTTCTACCTACTGAACGTTTTTCAGTTGTGCTCCTGTGCTGCTCCTTCACAAGGATGCTGAAAAGAGGTTTCGAGTTAGAAAATCATGATGGGGGAAGAGCAAGTGGAGGACAACAGAAGTAGGGAGTGAACTGAAGTGTAAATTAGCTGCAGTAAGATTGCAATTTTATACAAACAGAAGATGCAAGAGGCCTACACGTCACTTTTTCCAGGTGTTGTGGAAGGGGAGGACAAATAAACAGTATACCCACGAAGCACAGAAACAGCTAGCAAATACAGGACTTGTGCAAACTGCTGCTTTTAAACACAATATTCTGGATATGCTTCAATTCTCGAGCATCCTGCTGTATTCTCTGCTTCAGAAGCCATCAGCAATGTCCAGCATTTATTTATTTTGTTTAATCTGCTAGAAAGATCTGAGTCAAGATTCTGGCATGATCAAAAAGCCCCACTGAAGCTCTGGATATCTTACTCTGAGTGTTTTAAATACCGTAAGAGATGCATTTCTGCTATACTAAATAATGTAGCTTTAAAAAATATGGCAAAAATTCAATGGCAAGCATAGTAGACTTCTCACTAAGCAAAGTATTTAGAAAGGACTATACAAGGATTTACTACAAATCCAGAGGGAGAGGTAGGAGAGAGGCAGGTCTTGAGAGCACCCTAAATTTCCTGAACACCAGCTTGCTCTGGCTTACACCATCAAAGCAACGAGGAGAGGTATAGAGCAGTGAGACAGGACACATTTCTCTTCCTGCAGTCCAAACACTCCTAGTCACAAAGAAAATAATTTGGACTCTTCCTCACTTTTTAATTCTGAAACTTTTAGAAGAGGGTTAGGAGGTTTTATAAAAAAATGCTATCAAGTCAAAGCTGCTGGCACGTGTAACAAAGCAAAATATTTCTTTCAGCTTCCCTACATATTTCAGATCATCCAGTTGCTGTAATGCTTTGATGACTGAACCAAGCAGCAGAGCAATTAAAAGCTACTAGAGAGAGAAAATTTCCCAGGAACAGAGATGTCCCACCCTCAGTAACTATTTCCATCCACACAGGCTGACACACCAGCAGCTGGATAGTACCCTTCTCAGAGAGGGACTTCAAACAGGCTTATTCCAGCAAAAGTATAAACTAGAAATAGCTCTCTATATATTAAAAACAAACAGACAAACCAACCTAAGAAGGAAAACCACCCAGCAAAGATATATTGCAAATGAAATGCGTACCCAATACAAAAATAACATTAGGCTTCTTCTCTGAACCAGGGAGCAGCATTCAGAAACAGGTGAATGTAAAAATTCCTGGGATTTACAAGACAGAGACACTCTCCTGATGGCTTTGCTAATAGCAGGCTGGCATTGCTGTATACCTTGCCCTGGCTAAGTACCATTAACGCACCAGATGAAAGACTGGATCATATGGCACAAATCACTACAGCTCTATCGACCTCAACTGCTCGAGCAGGAGCCGTGATCAAGTCAGTATATTGTAAGGAGAAGCTCTACACAGGTCCAGGAGGACTTGATTTCATAGCCTGTAATAAAGGCTGTGAGGGGAGAGGGTTAGCAGTAAAGGGGTAGAGGTCTCTTGCATCAGACAGTAGGACGATGAGTTTCAGATGTATTAGCTTACAGCCTAGCAGGCCAGCATCCTGGATCAGCAGCTTTACTGGGGGCTAGCGAGTCCCCCACCAAGGCAGTGTAAGGATGGCTAAAGCAAGAACCTGCAGAACTCTGCCACACGTCCCTAGCACAAAATGAATGAAGACATGATTTGAAATGTGGTTTGTTGCTCCTGAATCTGCCCCAAGGCCCAGAGAACATCCCACCGACGCCAGCCGTGAAACACAAAGCCTGCCTAGCTGCTAGAAGTGCATCATGGCCAAGGGAAAGACGTCTCACTTGGTTTACTTGGGACTTTCTGCAGTGCAGAAAGATGAACAGCAGAGTCCAAAGTGTTCTTGACATGAGAGTCGAAGATGGCTTTTTAGCTAGACCCTGACTTTCCCCCCCCTTTAAAAAACACGTCTTTATTCATTGCAACACTCTATAAAAACCTCTATAAAAGCTCAGAAATACCATAAGATGATTAACATGGAACTTTGTAACAGAAGATGAAGACCAGCAATGCAATGAAGGCAACTTTATAGGAGAAATGTCTGTACCCCAAGTCCTTGGTCAGCAGAAAGGTGGAAATAAACAGAATTTGCTTGCTTGGCAACTCTGAAAGAAGCAGAGTCTCAAGCTGTACACACTGGAAATGAACTGGAATAAGGCACCACACCAGTACTACCACTAGAAAAGCTGGGTATCCGTCTGTAAGAAGCAGGAACAGACTGCAAAGAGCAGACAGGAGGGAACAAAAATGGGTAGATATGTCATTGTACAGAACTTCAAGGGAAACCAAATGTAGAAGCGTTTGAAATCCACCTTCAAGTGTCCCATTAGCACTGTGTGGTTGAGATGCTGGGACTGTGGGCAGGACCCATTGAAGCAGACATATGTTTCACAGTGCCAGGGACTTTGACAGAAGAGTCACGGTCTTCTGGTAAGATCAAGGTAGAATGGATAGCAATAGAAGGTACAGTGTTATGTCATGTAAAGAAACCTGTTCTTGAATGGCAATTTTTATGGAAAGCTTATCTTCCCTCACGCTTGAAATAACTACGGGGTCAATCACAAAGCTACTGATGGTGATGAGAGCCAGGAAAGCTGTGAAAGGTAGAGATAAAAGTTTAAAAATAGTGAAACCAAAATGTCAGAGGGGAGGAGTTCTTCTTGGGATTGTGGGCCAAAGATTCTCCTGGCTAACTCCCCCGGAGTTGGTGGAACAGTGCCAGGAGACAACAGGCTCACATCTTTGTCAATTCAACTTGTCAATAGGGAGCTGCCTGCCTCAATTTAACTGTTGCTCTTCCCTTGCAGACTTCAAGGAGGCCTTCCTCCTTTTTGACAGGACTGGTGATGCTAAGATCACCCTGAGCCAGGTTGGTGACATCGTCCGGGCACTGGGGCAGAACCCTACAAATGCAGAGATCAACAAAATCCTGGGCAACCCCAGCAAAGAGGGTAAGTACCCCACAGTGTCTCATGGGATTTTCTTCAGTCTGGGGAACCATAACTAGACAACATCAATAGTTCCATCAGGAGAGAAAGGAGCTTTTTCTCTGATAAGGGAGAAAGGTATGAAAATGGGGGGCTCTACAGCACCAATACAGGGAATTTCTCCAGTTCCCTTAGAAAAGGATGATGGGGAATACAGTGGTCAGATAGGAAAGCTTTCTCCTTAGGCTATGGAGAATTCTCTGTGGGGATGCTTACAGTCCATCTGTGCCTAGCCCTTGCTGAGGAACTGCAAGTTCTTTTCTAGCAACTGATACTCAGCTCTTTAGGTCCTTCCAGACCAGTCCTTCTGCATAAACCAGTACATGCCCTGGAACTGGAAACCCACCTGTATATTTCTTCTGACTGAGGTAGTCTGGTCAAAGCTCCTGCAAACCTAGGCACGTAGAGGCATGTATGCTGGCCATTTATTATAGTGATCATTTTCTATTTCCTTTTCTCCCCTCTTAGAGATAAAATAAATGGGAAATAGTGTAGTCACTTCCTCCTAATGAGGACCTAGCTGCAGGTGATCCCTGATGTCAGTCATGCCAAGCCATAATGAGATGGACCAAATTATTTCTGAACCCTCAGATCTGGTAAAGGCAGCTCTGAGGAACAATTCATAAGATCTAAGTTAAGCATTTACATCAGCAAGAAGCACTGAGCAGAGGACTAACACAGAGGTGAGACCACGACAGAACTTTGACTACAGCAATAGCTGATAGTTAGTTAGATATAACTGGGTAATAAGATCATTTCTGTAACAACTGTATATTCAAAAACCTCTCTGCAGTATGTAATCACTGCCCAGGTGAAGGCTGCTCCTTGCAAAGACCCATGAGAGAAAGAAAAACCAAAAAATATCCTTTTATTTGGCAGCCTTGTTCTAACAAAAGAAATATTTGGGGAAGGCCTTGCTGAGGGCTACAACTTGTGGCTCATGAGAACAAAGGGGTTGGATTCACTAAGCTTGTGAGTCCTTAAGCCTCCACATTGAGCACATCAACAGTAAATTTGGACACCATCCCCACCGGATGTTCCTATTTTTAGTTAGTTTATTATTTTGCCAATAGATCCTGCTACCACACCCAAGAGACCCTGGGTAGGTCAGTAACACATCAGCAACTTCAGGGGCCTGTCTAAGTCACAACATCCCACTCCAATTACCTTTTCCCACTTTTGGGGCTCAAGATTTCTACTTTACTGTATTCTGTAGTTCCTCCACTCCCAAAATCCATTCAGAGATCAAGTTGTACAAGAAGTTTCTTTTCCAAAAGAAAAATAAAACATGCACATAGGCATGTAAAATTATGTGAGAAGGCTGGAGCATGCATGTGAAAGCTATAAAAGAGAACCCAGATTCTGCAAAGAAACTGTCAAATCCTGAGGCAAAGAACAGGCTGAAGGCTAGAAAGAGATGTGCAAATGAAGCAGGAGGCTCACCCACATTGCAGGGCACATATCCCAGAAGAATACAAAGAGAAGTGTCTAAGCATGTAGCAATTGGTGCTTTCTTTCCAGAGATGAATGCCAAGAAAATTACTTTTGAAGAGTTCCTGCCCATGCTGCAAGCAGCTGCTAACAACAAGGATCAGGGTACCTACGAAGACTTCGTTGAAGGTCTGCGTGTCTTCGACAAGGAAGGCAACGGCACGGTCATGGGGGCTGAGCTCCGCCACGTGCTGGCTACTCTGGGTAAGGGATTGTCATCTCTCTGAGCACTTCAAAAATTGCTGCTGTTTGAAGGCACAACAGCAGGGAGGAAACACATTCTAACAGGTTTGGAGAGGTAAGAGGCTACAAAGCCAAACAAGGCTCTGTTTCCTAACTGGTAATCCCCAAGGAAAGCAGATGCAAAACTCCAGAGAAAGCCCAAAGAAAAAGGGTTGGCTTATTACTTCTAAATACAGCCTAGGTATTAAGAGTGCCTGCTATTGGAGGAATAGAAAGAAAAGGCTGCATGCCTCAGTGACATAATGAACACAGACAAGGGTAGAGGATTTGCTGTATAGTTTCTTCAGTCTGGAATGTACACAATGTAATGTGTACATATGTGTAATGCCCATATGCACATTCAGGACTTCTAAAGAAAGTTAATATTAATAAAGTGCAGTTCACATATAGGTCTGCCACTAACTCAGAAAATAACAGTAGCCCTTGGAAAAGCTGTAAGGTTCAACCTCAGTTGCATGTCTGTGGAAAACTACCGAGCTCTCTCCACTCCCCAGGTGAGAAGATGACAGAAGAGGAAGTAGATGAACTCATGAAAGGCCAGGAAGACTCCAACGGCTGCATCAACTATGAGGGTAGGTCACAGAATCACAGGGGTTGGAAGTGACCTCGAGACATCCTCGGGTCCAGCCCCCCTGCCAGAGCAGCTCCCTAGCTCAGGTGCAAGAGTTCAACGCCCTCTCACCCTGCATTTCTTCTCACTCTCTCTCACAGGGTTTCATCACAGTTAGCTTTTAGTTTCTCAGGCAAATCAGTTAGACAAAGCAACGTTCTGAGTGAGGTTGAAAGGGTTATACATGGAAATGACTGTTGCACTATGCTCAGCCTGCAGTCACCCCACTCAAAAGACTAGATACAGCCACAGCAGGTGAGGCAGCTTTGGTCAGCGCCAGGTCTCTAGATCCTCTGACTTTCTGTAGAGCAGCTGCAGTGACTGGAACCAAGCCTGTAGCTAATGCTTAGACAAAGCCCTCTATTCATTAGATATTTAGTCTTACCACACAAGCAGGGATAGAGTTTGATTTGTGCAACATTACACACTCAGAACTTTCTTGGGTTGGACATTGTTGGGTCAGATCTGACCAGGAGTATGTTTTTAATGCCATCAGGTCATGAAGAGCTGTTATTTTTAGAGGTATTTCCTGAAGTAACACTTGCTGCTCCTTCTAACTAGCCTATCTGTATTTTTCCACAGCGTTTGTCAAGCACATCTTGTCTGTCTAAGTGGACTTCCCTGGACACCAAGCGGTATGTTCTCCTCATTTGCACACTTAACCTTGTCTGTTTGCCATGCTTAAAGGTTGCTACATGCTGGTGGCCAGATACAGGGTACGAAACCAACCTGACACTGTCTTCCCAGTGAGACAAGTGGGACAAAATGAGATTGTTGCCCAAGAGCAAAGAAAACAGGAGTGCAGATTCCTCAGTCTTGATCACAGCTCCATAACTGGCTAAAAACTGTGTTAGGTGGATTTTTCAAACATACCCAAACTGTGAAAAGAAATGCTCAGTTTATTCATGAGTATGGAAATGCACAGGCTTAAATATTGTCCTAGATCTCTGTTTTTATAAAAAAAAATTGAGTTGAAGCTATACAAACTGACAGCCCAAGACATTTGTGCTATAAGCATGTTGAGGTTTTGGGATTTTTTTTTTTTTAAAGAAAAAAAGAAAATCAAAGCAACACCTTCAGATAATTTGTAGATTTGTGTAAACACAGAATAGCCTGAACACTTGTATGAACTACCAAGAACAGCTTTTCAAACAACATAATCATCTGAAAGGAGATTATTCTAACAGTCAGGATCAATAGTCAAAACAGTTATTCTACAAGTAGGGAAAAACACCAACAAAACAACCCCACAACCTTGATGTGCTATTTTGTCCAAAGAAAAATCCAAGCAGCTGTCTTGAAAATGCAAGCATAAAATATCATGGGTCTGTGGGCTTATTTGAACTGTTGCTTATTCTAGGTAAGGACAGACACATTCCCAACTCCTGTATGAAACAGCAAACAACTCAAAATAGAAATCAAGGGCTCAGTTTGTCACTTTGCAAGTGTTTCTTCAGCCACCATTGACTTTAAGTCCAACTCTCCCATTTCTTCCCAGAACACATAAATTCAGAAAGACCAGATGGCACTCGGGATTCGCCTGAAATTCTTGCTCAGTCGGTCATCGCCAACATGGAAACTGCAGAGACCAGTATGATGTGCCTCCAACCCCACCACTTCTCACCAGCACATCCAAAAGTATCACCTACAGGTCACTACAATTTTATTTAAAAAACCTGAACGTTCACCAAGGCAAGCTAGATGGAATAAACTGCTACCATCCAGGATCCATCCATCCCAACCATCTCTTTCCATGTTGTTTGCATTGAAACAATGTGATCTCTTGGAAAAATAAACCATCAATAAATCCCTGCGGTCATTTTCTGGCTGTAAAGTCTTTTCATTCCCCTGCTCTAAAGCTGTTCAAACCCACTCAAAGCAGCCCCATGCAATTAAGGTATTTTCTCTGTATATTGTATTTCACAAAATAAATGTTAAAAGAACAAGAAAAAAAAGCTAGACATCTCCAGGACATCACTCTACTTAATCTGAATGAAAGGGTTTTCTTTGGGGACTAGGAAAATTGATAGTTAGGGAGCTACCACCTACACTGGCACTTAAACATTTTTGGAAGAATGAGACATAGAAACTGGTGTCAGAACAGCTTCCAAGGTGACACCTACCCTGGCACACCAGGTAAGTAAGACCCAACCCCACCCAGGGTGGCCCTGCTGTGGGGGCCACACAGAATCTTCCCAGCCAAATCCCCTCCCTAATGCTGCAACAGCAGGTCCACAGTACTATCAGGAAGCGACCCTAACTATGAGCTGTAGTTTTAGCTTTATGGACAACTAGAAAAAGCAATCAGAAATATCAGTCACCCCAAAAGGTTGTTGAATCTGTATCTGGGAACCAGCCCTGGGGCCATGACTCCCTGGGGAAAAGGAGCCCAGTTACCTCTTCTGCAGCGACAGTGGGAATAACCAGCTCCTGTTGGACATCCACAGGAGCTCATTATCCCCATCCAAGATGCTGGATGAACATCCACAAGACGTTTACCTGCACATCCCCACCCTTCAACACTTCCTCTCTCGTTGCCTCACACGTTCAGGGAGCTGCCTTAATCCCCATCTGAGCATCAGTTTGTTCTATTAAAACCCAGCTTCACCTTATTAAGTCACTGTGCACAAAATGACAGTAATTCAAGCGTCAACAGGTGCAGTGGGGCACAGCGGGGGCAGCTGGCACCAGAATAAGCCACAGCCATTGAAACAGCAGCTGTTTCTTTCCCCAGTGCTTCCCCAAAAAAAGCACCTCTCATTTAAACCCTCATGACACTGGCAGATAAGGCCAAATGAATCTCTTGGTTATACCCTCTGCTCAGAGACTTATGCCAGCCGGTAGTTTATAGGGAGTTGCTACATGCATGATGGCAAAACTCTTCATAGAGGGAAGGAGAAAAAAACCCAGCAAACACACCACAAACAAAAAAGGAAGCTGTTATTTAACCTTATTCTAAAAAGGCAAGTTATTTATAGGGACTTAGCCCGGAGGGCATTTCTCAAGGGACTGCTAGACATCCTACATTTTCTCAGCCTACTGCCTATAACACATGCTCCACACAGTTCCTCTTTCCAAGAAAGCTGGATCCCAGTTGCTGGGAAAGCAAACAAACAAAAACCAAAATAACATTTCACCATAGATGCTGTTCTAGCCTTTTTACACTGCCCCATCACCCTGCATTGACCTGTAGTCACAGAACCAGCCTAGTCCAAGGTGGGATACAGCCCTAAAGGTAAAGCTGAAAACATGATGGAAGTTTCCTTTCTGAAACTACAAGCTTGACTAACTTCTGAAATTCTTGGGGCCCAGGCTACAAGCCCAGGCTACAAACACATGGGATGATTCCTCAATCAGTGCAGAAGCAGGCAGGTTTAAACCACAAGTTTTTAAAACCTCACATTCGTATTTTTAAAACAAAACATTGGATTATGAGACACAGCCAGCCTGACAGTATTTCTCTGAACATTAATGGCAAATTCTTGCTTTGCAAAAGTGAGAAAAAAATATTTTTTTCGTACAAAATGGATGAAAATAAAGCAAATACTCCCTTGCCATTACACAGACCGAGTCTCACAGCTGCACAAGTATCGTATGAAAGGCTGAGTGAGCTGGGACTGTTCAGTCTGGGGAAAAGAAGACTGAGGGGGGACCTAATTAATGTTTATAAATATCTTAAGTATGGGATGCAGGGGGAATTGGCCAGCCCCTTTTCAGTCATCTGTGGAGATAGGACAAGGGGCAATGGCTGTAAACTGGAGCACAGGAAGTTCTGCACCAACATGTGCAAGAACTTTTCCCCAGTGAGGGTGACAGAGCCCTGGGACAGGCTGCACAGGGAGGTGGTGGAGTCTCCTTCTCTGGAGATATTCAAGACTCGTCTGGACGCCTATCTGTGCAATATGAGCTGGGGAGCTGCTTTGGCAGGGGGGTTGGACCCGATGATCTCTCGAGGTCCCTTCCAACCCCTACGATTCTGTGATTTTTTTATATTTTCCAAAGGTTTTGGTAATTTTAAAAGATTCCCAACCCCAATTTTAGACAGAGACAAACACCTGATAACACATTCATGTTCTGACAAAACAAAAGCATTTTGCAGTGATCTTAAATAATTTAAGCATTTCTAAAGAACAGACAACTCTAGCAGGGACAGGGAGGTGATTGTCCCTCTCTACTCTGCCCTCGTGAGGCCCCAGCTGGAGTCCTGTGTCCAGATCTGGGGCCCCCAATACAAGAAGGATGTGGAACTGTTGGAGAGGGTTCAGAGGAGGGCCACAAAGATGATTAGAGAGGGCTGGAGCACCAGCCCTACGAAGAGAGGCTGAGGGAGCTGGGCTTGTTCAGTCTGGAGAAGAGAAGGCTGTGGGGGGGACCTCATTGCAGCCTTCCAGTCCCTGAAGGGAGCTTATAAGCAGGAGGGGATTCAACTTTTTAAAAGGATAGACAATGGCAGGACAAGGGGGAATGGATTAAAACTAAAGGAAGGAAGGTTTAGATTAGATATTAGGGGGAAGTTTTTTACAGAAAGAGTGGTGAGGGGCTGGAACAGGCTGCCCAGAGAGGGGGTGGATGCGCTGTCCCTGGGGGTGTTCAAGGCCAGGTTGGATGGGGCCCTGGGCAACCTTGTGTAGCTCCAGGCCTGAGGTTGGTGCCCTGCCTGTGGCAGGGGGGTTGGAGCTCTGTGATCCTTGGGGTCCCTTCCAACTCATACCATTCTATGATAACTCCTGATACGCTGGCCTCTTTCTGCTAACAGCTTCAACCAACCAACTTAGTCTGAAAATGTATAAATCGAGATGTTTTGAAGCAATAATTACTTTTTCAATTGAGAAACACACCAAACCCTCCCTCACAGTCAGCTTTAATTCAATCAATAACCCCACCCAAAAGACACCCAACCCAAAAGCACAGTTTGGAAATGCCTAAACAGCTCCAATGCCTTATCCAGAGGAGAGCAGGATAACCTCCTACTTTGTCTCAAACCACTTAAAGGTTGAATTTCTTGCAACTTACTGCCCCCATACTAGTTACACAAGCATCACTCAGAGCTCTGATCCTGGGGAATGCTCCTCCAAAAAGGGGAGCCAAAAATCTAAAAGGAAGCGGGGCCTAAGGAAAGAAATATGTTGCCAAAGGTCCACCACTGCACTCCTGTACAGCACATGATGCACCATGAGAGAGCTCCTGTTTACCCACAGAGACACTCTGGAGACCCCAGCAGCTGGGGAAGGCTGCCCTGCATCTGCTCAGGCTCGGCATGCAAAAAGCAGTTTGCAGCCCATGTCACCCGACACCTCTTGCCATGGTTGTATTTGCTTTGTATTTTAAATAGAACATTGTTAATGAACATACTTTCCATTACTCAACACAACTGACGGTGGAACTCCTCAGGAGCAGGGTTAAATCCTCAGAGAAGGTCAAGCTGCAAAGCACTGGCCCTTGGTAAGCAGCACTAGACATGGCGACCGGCACCATGGTGCAGGCACCCTACAGAACCAAGGCAGAAGAGTCAGAAAAAATGAGGAGAGGGGTTCACCAGCCCCCAGAACGTCATTCTACTCTTGATGCAGGTTCTATACCACACATACAAGCAAAGATACCTCCACAGCTGTTTCTGCTTGGCCAGGGATATCCAAAAAGGCCCTCCAAGAGAGGGATTCACAAGCACGAAGCAGGATGGAGTTTGGACAGCAGGGAACTTCAAGAGGAAGAGTGCCCCCCGTCCAGCACCACTTTAGGGTCCGGATCCTCAGCTAGGTAAAGGCAGAGGCTGTTTTATCCTACTCACCATGCTTTGCTTTAGAGGTTTTCCAGACTCAAATGGGCTTGCACAGCTGTCCACAGTATCAATACCCATCAAAGAGACCATCAGGGATAGCCTCCTGCACCCATTGCCCCACTCACATTACAGGTGCTTTGCTTTTACACACAGGGATTGAATGTCAGAAACTCAGACACTGGGCTCTTAAAGGAAGAACTGTTTCTGCACTTCATCAATGTTCTCACTCTCATCAATAGTCTTGGACTGGATTTTAATCTATGTTAGAAGAACGCCTCCAGTCAGTGTCTGGTGCAGTTCTGTGCAGAAATAAGCACCAGATAGACAGAAAGGGGTGTTTATCCAGGGAAACAAAGCACAGCAGTCAGGCATGCCTGATGTGTAGAGTTATCTACCCCCCTTACAGCACAGGAGGTGTCCCTACACAGAGTGCTCCACCCGCTGCCTCAAGTTTGTCTGGGCAAAGGTTGTTCAGAAACGTCTCCTTGCGACCCTCTCTGTGTAGTTTTCTTTTCTCACTCTCTAGAGCTGCTAGACACTGGTCATTTCTCCCACCTATAGACTGAGAAACCAAGGAAGCACAACAGCTAGGCCGCTATTCCCTAGAGCAAGGAGGAATGGAAAGCGTGCTAATTGACCCAGTGCCAGCATATATACTCACTGCCACCTCATAGCATCAGCCCAAAGCTCTGAAGATTCGCCATCTATTCAGAGACATCTCCGACACTTTCACACAACAGCAAAATATGTGATTACTTCCTATTACTGAGCTGCCTGACATCACTATCTAACATCAGCTGGGTCCTTCACACAGATCTGCTAGCCCTGACCCTCATACCATGATGGCAAAACCAAGAAATTTGGCAAAGATGTCCTCTTGGCAGGCAAACTTGGCTGTTCACATCACTAAGCCCATTCAGCCTTCACACTCATCTCTTCTACGTTAGTCCTGAGGTATTAAAAATTCACAGTATGTAGAACACTCTTGGGTGAACAAACTCCACAAGTGTGATCTACCAGAAAAGGTACACTGAAATATTCTCCTTTATCACACAGCTTCCCTATTGTGGTATTTAATACCATTATGACAAGAACAATCGTTCCACTGCAGAAGATTTTCAGCCAAATCTCAGTCTTTAAACACACCACATTCAAACAGTCTTCTTCCAGGTACTATCTTACTGTCCATGCAGTCTTGCTGCAGCTTTAAATCCGTGCCCTTTTTATGCTAGGGGAGCTGATTTTTATAGGGATATAAGGAAGTGCTCAAACGTGCACCAAAGAAAAGATGCTTCCTCAGTAACCTATTGCTGATTTATTTTACAATGAAAAACGCAATACTTCCTTATTTGCTCAGGCACTTACATTTACTTCAAAATGAAAGCTGAAATGGTGCTGCAAAAATAAAATTTCACTCTCACATCTACCTTCTAGATTTACTGGCACAATACACACCAGACCACAGTTGTTAGAGCATTAAACTGAACTCTCCATTACCAAAATCTATGGTTTGAGAGGACAGTACAGACCAGTTCATAAACATTTGATTTCTCCACCAACGTAGCGATGATAGGGAGCAACACTCCTAAATCAAACTGTTGTGAAAAAAAGGCCATTGCCAATCCTCTGGAAAGGCCTTGCATTAAGTGGTGAATGAGTGAGATTGATAGAAGCAATAAAAATGCACGCGTGCATTTGCTCAGCAGCATGAAAAGTATTTCAAGAGAGGCTGTTCACACTGATGAAAAGAAACAGAATTATAATTTTTATTTCCCATTAACTTTCAAAAAATTCATTTCTATTGTATCCCTATAGTTTACATACATTGTTTATTCCCTTAAGGGCGTACAGTCTTGTGCTGTATGAAGGGCATTTAGGCATGGAGAAATGTCACAGGGCAAATTTTAGCCAGTGGCATGACTCTGGGGGAATTCAGCTCCTGCCCCACCTCACAAACATCTGCTGAGGCTCACTTGACCTCTTCACAATCTCATGAGTGAAACTGGGCAGCGAGGAGCATATTAAGAGAGAGACCAGGTCAGGTGGACAGCACAAAGTCTTAAGAAAGCCAGCGACCAGTGCAGCACCTCAGTGCCTCCTCAGCTATGTTCTCTACAGTCACCCAGAACATTCTCCCCAGTGCACCATTTTCTTTCTCCCCTCCCTGCTGCATGGTATGCAGCAAAGGGGATGAACAGCCATGCCCCTGCTAGACATCAGAGCATGCAAAGATGAACAATTTCCAAGCTCTTGCGAGCATACCTAGCAGGGCAGTGTTATGTGGTACAGGTCAGGTGTATTTTCCATGGAGGTAGATCCCTACAGGGCAGAGCACGTAATGCTCCTACCTCACCGAGTCGAGCCACACAAGGTTATTTTTGTGGAAGAACTTTTACACAGTGAGGGTGACAGAGCCCTGGGACAGGCTGCCCAGGGAGGTGGTGGAGTCTCTCTGGAGATATGCAGGACTCGTCTGGACACCGACCTGTGCAATATGTGCTAGGGAGCTGCTTTGGCAGGGGGGTTGGACCCGATGATCTCTCGAGGTCCCTTCCAACCCCTACGATTCTGTGATTCCCAGGGCTCTGATACAAGGACCAAGAAATCACAAGTCAACCCCAGGTGTGATATATGTCCATCTGATTCGTGTTAATATGGAATAATGTTGGGGGTGCAAAATGACAGACCCTTGTATGGCCACAGGCCTGGGAGGGACAGTTGAAGGTTTTTGCATGTACTGAATGAAGTATGTTGAAGCAGCAACAAACTCTATAAAGGATGTGCAGAGCTTTGCCTAGAGGCCCACAATGTTAGCATTGTGATACCTCAGGAGAAACAACTTGTCTGTGAGAAGGAGGTGATAAAGAAGAAGGAGGAAAGAAGAATAGGAAGGTGCCTCAAGTCTGCAGAACCAGCTGCCTGACATTGTTAGCAAGACAAAAGCTAACGCTCACCTGTCTTGTGGGGGCCGCCTGGCCAGGCACTCCAGCATGTCAGTATAGGATGTATATGGTTGTTATGGTTTGTGGGGGCCGCCTGGCCAGGCACTCCAGCATGTCAGTATAGGATGTATATGGTTGTTATGGTTTGTGGGGGCCGCCTGGCCAGGCACTCCAGCATGTCAGTATAGGATGTATATGGTTGTTATGGTTTGTGGGGGCCGCCTGGCCAGGCACTCCAGCATGTCAGTAT
The DNA here is from genome assembly GCA_020800305.1 of Porphyrio hochstetteri. Taxonomy (NCBI): domain Eukaryota; kingdom Metazoa; phylum Chordata; class Aves; order Gruiformes; family Rallidae; genus Porphyrio; species Porphyrio hochstetteri. Next base: position 3,963,912 of record CM036910.1, on the reverse strand, counting down.
ATGGTTGTTCAGTTTAAGCCGGCGGGCGGTGCTGTCCCTGGCAGATAGATAAGCCAGGGACTGGAACTGTTCGGGGTGCATCTGGGTGGAGCGGAGACTCCTGGTGCTGCCTGTGCCGTTTGCTTGCTTTTATTTGTTTCATAAATTGTTCTATTTGGTTAAAATCCTGTTTGGGACCAAGTCATTTATAACACCAGGCACCACATGAAATAAGATTAAATCTCTCCCAGGGTTGCCATGAAACTTGTGAAGCAGGCTTAAAAGTGAGAAGATAAACAAAGCACACAACTCATTACATTTGGAAAAAACCGAAGTCTCATGTCTTTAAGCCCATCACATTTAGGGGCTTTTGGACTTGAAACTCAATTCACACTATATGCAGACTTGTAGTTGGGAGTTACATAAGGAAGAAGCCTTTTAAAGAGTTCCTTTTCAGAATAAAACTGTTCTTTAATTCAAAGCCCTTTCTGGAACTGGCAGTGTCACATTAGTTTGCATTTAAAAATCTCCCCAACATAGCCAATGCTGAAATTTCACAGCAAGATGCAAAGAAAGAAAAAACCACTGAGCAAACCCTGCAGACAGGTATAGCTTGCAGGAAGGAAGTGTAGCACAGTGTTCACAACCTCAAAAGTTAAGCTTTATTTTTGTGTGAGATCATAATCTATTGGATGTCTCATTTCACGCCCTCTGCACGTGCTCCAAAGCAGCACAGCAGTGACCGTCCCTACCCACAGCTCCAGTGAGGATGGAGGTGTTTAGTTTCCTACAAGCTAACTAATTAGCTATTCATGCAAGCATAACCCTCATTCATCCTGCAATAAAAGCAGTGTGTCTGGGGAAAACACATAGTATTAAATGCTCTGAGAGAGGCCACAGAGTGCCCGCGGGTCAGTTTTAAAGCCTTACAAGAAATTATGACAGAATAAGGCCTTAAGATATCTACTAAAAAAGAAATTGCCATTCACTTCACCATTAAAGTGGAGAAGAGCGTAGAGACCCACTTCCCAAAGTAAGCAGCTAGAGTTTTCCAGAGTTCCTGGTACTCAGGACTTATAAAAGATCTCTTTCTCTAAGGGGACACCCTTCTTTTCAGGCTTTCAGCCCCCATTATCCAAACTCCTCTCCATAGTTCAAGCAAACTCATGCTCCACTGAATCCCTAAAATGCCAGTGAAAATCAGAGAAAGCTACACCTCCTTCCAGACAAAAGGGATGGTTTCCTATATTCTTGGTACAAAAGACACACGCATCCCAAACTGGGTATCATTCAAGGAACAACACATGCCACGTGCACCTGGTACCCCATGAGAGATTGGGGATGGGCACTTTATGCTCCCTCTTTCAGCTATTGCACTCCTCACCTCTATCAATTCAGAGACACAGAAACAACATCACTTTTATCTCTTCAAATACCAGCTCTCCAGACTGTCTTCCTCAGGAAGGCATATTCTTTGTGAGATAAAAATGGGTCCTTTTCTATGGATCTATCTTTTAAGTTGCTCTCCTCCATGCAAATGACAGTGCTTAATAACCACCTCAGTTTAAAAAGTGGTTTCAATTCAGAGTTTCTCATCTGTAACATCCCTGTCTATCTGAAAAAGCTAAGTTTGTTTATAGAACACAATAAATAAACCACCCTTGTCCTTGTTTAACTTACAAGGTTTCCCTTGGTCTGTTTTGTAGTCACTCAGGAAAGTATCTGGTCTTCTGAGCAAGGGTTGATGTTACCACTTTGTCTTGCACATCCTGAAGGAGTAAAAAGCCAGCAATTAGCTAAACCCATCTAGGCCACTCCACATTTACCAAGCACATGTTTTTACAAGAGCAGGACTCACCTACCTTCTTAGCAAGCTTGCTAAGGCTGTGAAACAAACCACACAAGGAACACAACCCCTCCACAAACTCAGAATGCAGCCCTGCAATGACAGAACAGCCTTGCTAATGACCACAGCTGCTCAACCATCCCAGCATACCTTTCTACATCCTCTCAGCTCAGCACCTACACCTGTGTGAGGGTGGTGCTCAGCTACTTCAAGTTCTTTAAAGCAGCAGTGTCTGTTAAAGAAATTCCTCTCTCCTCACTGCAGGTTAAAACAATTATATTAATTTGCCCAGTTCAGCAGTAGTTTCTATCATGCAGTTTCTGCCAACTTTGGGCTACTCTCTTGCGTGCAGACCAATGTCTCTCTGTCTCTTGCTAAACTGGAGATTAGAAAAGTTACTTTTCTAATTGCCTGGACTAACAGGTACAGCTGTGGCTGATCAACACAATTAGCCCAAGCACAGGAATGAGTTGGTAACACAGGCTGCAACTGAGACCTCTCAGGCTCCTTTCACAATCCCAGCACCAAATTGCTGAGAATGTCGGTGGTTAATGGCTGAGTTAGGCTGGATTTCAGCTGGAGGAAACGGTGAGCAGCTCGTTAGAGCTAATGAGGCCAAACCCCAGCCATTATTAGGTGACAAAAATAACGTTGAAATGATACATATATATATTCTGCACATAAAAACTGTGTCTATGGAGCAAAAAAGCTACAGAATTTAGGATCTGGAAACCCTAGCATCAGTTACTTGGCACCTTTAGAGTGCATCATGAGCATGGATCTCCATGTTATCTTTATCATTTGAGCTCTATTAAACCAGACAGATGGAGCAGCTTTCTCTCAAATACAAAACAAATAACAAACGTGAAGTCTGAACCCATAAGCATTTATATTGCTTGAACAAAGACATTTTAAAATACTATTGGAACTGTGTATTCCCACCACCCAGGATGTCACTTATTCTTTTCTGATAAGTAAAAAGTGGAGAGGTGTATTTTCATCCTTACACAAATACAACACTGATTACACACACAGGGAGATGCCCTGCTCTGGGAGATGATGCCATATTTGCACAGCCCTGCTTCGCACAACACTTTCAACCTTCAGGAATATCTGTAGTATATTAAATTCTATGTCACTTGAAAATTAAACGTTATTTTTAGTGGTCTGCAGTTGATTCACATAGGACAACAGTTCTGATGAGGAGACAAACTCAGCTGAAATTTTGAGTTCTTCATAGCCATCTTTGAGAACTCTTAGCCTGTGCCAAATGCCAAAGTGAATGCAGACTGATGAGCACCTGAGCAGCTGCAGTTTCCTTCTATGGTACTAGACTCACCAAATTCTCTCTACAGAAGGAAACCAGGACTTCAGCTTGTAAGTTCTGTCTCCATTGGGAGCGCTTCCTGAAACAGCTGCTCTTCTTGAGCTCTGCTACAAGTGATTTTGAAATAATTTAGCCAGCAACTTGTGCAGTCCTGCTCCAAATCAGTACTGCCACATGCTGAAAATGGCTGACAGCTCTCCAGCTAACAGACAAAGATGTGCCGGCACAGACTCCAGGCCAGCATCCTCGATTGGCAGCCCTCTTTAAACACGATAGTTTGAAATTTGATGTTAAAAGTCCTGGGGAAAACAAAATCTCGCTCCGTGGTGAGACATCACGTGACACCATCATCTTCAGGCCTGCCAACTCGTGTTCTCAGCTCATGAATCACAGAATCACAAAATCATAGGGGTTGGAAGGGACCTCGAGAGATCATCGGGTCCAACCCCCCTGCCAAAGCAGCTCCCCAGCTCATATTGCACAGATAGGCGTCCAGACGGGGCTGGAATATCTCCAGAGAAGGAGACTCCACCACCTCCCTGGGCAGCCTGTCCCAGGGCTCCCTCACCCTCACTGTAAAAAATTTCCTCCCCATGTTGGTGCAGAACTTCCTGTGCTCCAACTTGAGGCCATTGCCCCTTTTTTACTGAAAGAGTTGTCAGGGCCTGGAACAGGCTGCCCAGGGAGGGGGTTGAGTCACCTTCCCTGGATGTGTTCAAAAAAAGGGTAGATGAGGTACTTAGGGATATGGTTTAGTTTAGGATGAGGATGTTTGGACTTGATGATCTTCAAAGGTCTTTTCCAACCTTGTGATTCTGTGATTGTCGTGTCACAGAATCACAGAATAACAAGGTTGGAAAAGACCTTTAAGATCATCAAGTCCAACCATTCACATCCTAAACTAAACCATATCACTAATTACTTCATCTACCCTTTTTTTGAACACATCCAGGGAAGGTGACTCGACCCCACAGACCACTGAAAAGGGGTTGGCCATTTCCTCCTGCATCCCATACTTAAGATATTTATAAACATTAATAAGGTCCCCCTTAGTCTTCTCTTCTCTAGGCTGACACACTTAACTCCCATGTCCCTTTTCCTGCCGATATCCAGCTATCGCAGATCTTGGAGGGCTGTGGTGTCTCTTTGGTGCACCAAGGCACACACTGAAGGAGTTGGCTCCCCTGGTAGCACCGTGCGTATATATGCTACACAGGGTCAGAGATGGAGAACGCAATTGTGACACTTCACCAGGATGGAGGAACGAGAGCTTGTTAGCAGAGCCCCAAGAAAGCTCATTTGCAGGCGCACGCATCGGTTGCAGCCCATCGGTGTTACAGCACACGACTAACACCGTGTGACCCCATGCAAAGGAACACTGAGGAGAATCACGTATCAAGGGAGAAGTAAGCTGAGAGCTCTGCATCTTATTCCAGCCTGCCCTGCACTATAATGCCAACAAAGTTGGATGAAGAACATGCAAGTCCCCTGATGGGCAGACGTGCTGAATTGGCACCTGGGTTCTTCTTGAAAGAAGACAGCACATAAGCTTTAAATAACTTACTCAGAAACCAAACCTCTAGGCTATTCATATCAGGCATGAATACTTGGGACACATTCTTTGCCACACAGACTGCAAGTCTAAAAGGGGATAAAGTGCTTTGTGAGAGGGGTCAGTGCTGTCCCTCCTGCTCAGACCCTGCAGCTTGGCTTTACCGACAGTATTGCCATCACACGTAGCAAGACAGAGGAGTACACACGGCCATGGCTCTTTGAACAGGAGTCTCTATTAGCCACATACACAGACAGCCATCTGGCAGAAATCACCTTCAGGGCTCGTACATGGTGTTTACTGGCTGTGAGAGGATCTCTTCTGAATAATTAATCAGCCAAGAAGAACAGGCCTAGAAGCAGTTCTTCCACTTCAGATTTGTAACTCGGATCTCAAAAGTTATTTAAAAGCCAAGAAAGAGGTGCCAGTGGCACAGAAAACATTAGGATATTTGCATGCAAGGGCTGCATTAATGGGTAGTTTTCTACACTAAGGTGATTGTTATCAAAACCAAACCCAACACACCTGGCCCTGGAGGAGAAAACTCTTCCATGGCAATAGATGCTGCTGCTGCAGACGTAAGAGGACTAATGATGTCTCAGCTCAGGAATACATGTGGAAAGTTGTAGGTGACTTACTTGACAGAAGAAAAACACATACAGTGAGATTTGTTTGCTCATCTACTTTGAAATTTCTTTTACTTGCAATAGAAATGAAGGCAGCAAGGAATAGCTCTTCTAAATGAAAAAGAAAATTATATGGCTGTTCTGGCCTGAGTATGCTTCTACAGTCTTCACGTGTGGAGAACAGGTAGTCCTCTGATGAACAACAGGGACATTAAGCTTGACCAAAACAAAACCAAATTTCATTTCAGCCTGTCTTACCCACAGGGATTCACGTCAACACTTTTTCTCCAGATAACCTGAAACTCCTTAATTTACTAACTTTGTATCTTGCAAGGCCGTGTGCATATTGGTTTTCCTTTCAGTAAAATAATGCTTTGAGTTACATTCCCTGCAGTAAACGTCAGACATTGTTCCAAACAAGCAGGAAAACAACTCCTTTCCTGCAGAAGCAATGATCTGTTAACATCGGGAATCATAAAGAAAGAGCATAAATGGGTGATTCAGACCAAGCCAATGGGTATCAAAGCCCAGTTGTCATGGAGTCCTCGGGCCAGGGCAGTAACACACTGCCTGGGAGCCCACTGACTTGGGGTCTACATCACGCTGGTAACACTTGTAATACAAGAGGGGCGAGTATTGCTAGTGCTGGGTATCACTGTATTTACAGTGTACGCAGTGTTTACCAGTGTAACACAGATCTCCAGCAGTCTGGAGTCTCAAAGGAATAAGCCTACCACTAACCACACAATATGAGAGCAGGAGAGCTGCTAATTTGGAAGCATTTACATATGCCAAACCATATCCCTCTCCTGAACTATCTGTACCAGAGGTAGCGAAAACCAAACAGGCCATTTACTGGTATGGGAGATGATCACACCAAAGAGAAAGCATCACCATGAAGAGGGAGAAAATCAGAATCAGAGACTCTCCCTGTGACTGTGCCCACACAAGGAATGAAGGTGCCAGGACCAGACTGACATCACTGTCACTTAACTCTGGCTAGGCTGTGTCTCCATAATGTCCCATTAGGCTTCTGCAATAAAAGCACAACCCCAAACTGGAAACAGCATCTCAAGGGAGGCAAGCAATGTTTGCACTCTTTGCCCTGTACCTATTTCTGCTGTTTTCTGCAAGTACTTGACAAAAAAAAAAAACGAAAAAACACCATAGGTTTTAATGCCCAATTCTTTGCCACCACTCTTCTCCTTTTCTGTTACAAAAAATGTCAGTCTGCCTCTGCCTGCCTGAAACATTTCCAGATCCTGGGGACTGATATTTGGAGCCTGCACCAAGATTGCTTTTCTGTGGCTTAGGGCAGGATCTACCATATCTCAGCTCCCTTATCACTTTTCCCTGTGTGTGGGTGATGGGATATGTCCAGCCAAATCTTGCTGTATTGTTGCCAAGACTCTAAACTAGGTGACAAGGGCGTCCCTGGCAATGCGAATCACCCTGTCAGCTTCCTGCCTGCTAACAGTCCCAAGACCAAGGTGCTGGGCTCATCCTGGAGCCTACACCGGCCCAAGAAGGGCAATTCCTAGGAGGCTCTACCTTGCAGGCATGCTTAAATTTTACCTCTGGGCACCCACAATCAGTAATTTGCACCAAAGTCTGTTTTACTTCTTTCCTCTCTGCCCCACCTGCCCCATATGGTTCTCTCCTGCCTACTCTGATATAATATGGAATCACACTCCCAAATGAAACAAAACAGTACAAGTGTTCAGGCTTTATAACGTGGGTGCTTCTGGCTGCAAGTACAAATAGCCTTCCATATTGCCAGTATGCCTCTCTGAACTCCCCCGCCTTGGAGGGGCAAGCCTCCTTTCAGGCAGGGCCGTCTATAGGAATAGCTGTTCCTGTAGTGCCATCTCCTGGCTTAGGGCGCAGGAACACAGTAGCTGTGTTTAACCCAGTGTCAGTGTAGGAACACCGTGATTGATGAAAAGAGCTGGTTTTATCTGTTAAAAACCATTACAACAGGTTTAGACTATGGATCGATATACAGAAACACACAGACCATGGGAATTCTCTCAAGAGATTAACATACAAATCACCTCCGAGTAAACTATCAGATATAAAATGACAAGATTTTGAAAAATATCTTCTGGGATGACCTGCTTTGTACTTTGAGCTAGTACAATCTTTGTTTTCAGCTTCTATTTCTCAATAAACATCGAGGTTCAGAACTTTTTGCTTATAATTTTTGTGCCATCTGATGACCCAGGAAGGCAATGCCTCATGCCAAGTGAGGAAAGCATATAGAATCACACTGATGGGGACTGTGTATCATTATTAACCCAATCCTTATCACAATGACGATTGGCAACATCTGTTTTCTAGTCAGTTTGTATCTCGGGGCCTTGCTGGTAAAGGAAGCTGATAGGAGCTCTTTTCTTGGTGAAAGATGCTCACTTAAAGCTCAAAACTTTCCCAAAATGGTTGACTTGGGAGAGTACTATCCACCATGGCTGTGCCAATGCTGAAAGTAAGAACTATGGAAGAACTAAGACTTCATCCTTTCCTTCATCTCCAGTGGTTTGCTTTTCCTGGAAGTAATGTTCTGTCCACCCTTTAGAAAGCCCTTGTACATAATCGTCATAAAACACTTTCCTTTGGGAAGTAGCCCTCAAAAAACAAACCAACCCAAAACCAAAAAAACAACCAGAAACAAAACAGCACTCAGAGTTTGGTGTGCAGGTTCAGCAAATTAAAAGCCCACCAACCTGGAGGCCATGGGGCAGTTTTCTCCCAGTGAGTGACCACTAGGGACCATGGAGGCTGCCAGTGCCCATCCTGCTGTCAGGCTGGGCACTGCCTTCCCCTCACACACAGCCTGGAATCACAGAATCACTAGGTTGGAAAAGACAGAATCACAGAATAACAAGGTTGGAAAAGACCTTTGAAGATCATCAAGTCCAACCATTCACATCCTAAATTAAACCATATCCCTAAGTACCTCATCTACCCTTTTTTTGAACACATCCAGGGAAGGTGACTCAACCCCCTCCCTGGGCAGCCTGTTCCAGGCCCTGACAACTCTTTCAGTAAAAAATTTTTTCCTAACATCCAATCTAACCCTGCCCTGGCACAGCTTCATGCCATTCCCCCTTGTCCTATCACCTGTCACCTGGCTGAAGAGACCATCACCTGTCTCTCTATAACCTCCCTTCAGATAGTTGTAGGTGGTGATAAGGTCTCCCCTCAACCTCCGAGTAAACTATCAGATATAAAATGACAAGATTTTGAAAAATATCTTCTGGGATGACCTGCTTTGTACTTTGAGCTAGTACAATCTGTTTTCAGCTTCTATTTCTCAATAAACATCAACCGCCTCTTCTCTAGGCTAAACAGCCCCAGCTCCCTCAGACGCTCCTCATAGGATTTGCCCTTTGAGATCATCAAGTCAAACCATACTGGCCCTCTACTAAACCATATCCCTGAGCACCTCATCTACTAGTCTTTTAAATACACCCAGGGTCAGTGATTCAACCCCCTCCCTGGGCAGCCTGTCCCAGCACCAGATAAAACCTTTCAGTGAAGAATTTTTTCCTGATGTCTAATCTGAACCTGCCCTGGCACAGCTTGAGGCCATTTCCCCTTCATCCTGTCACCTGTGGCTTGGATGAACAGACCAACACCCACCTCTCTACACCCTCCTTTCAGGTAACTGTAGGTGGTGAGAAGGTCTCCCCTCAGCCTCCTCTTCTCCAGGCTAAACAAGCCCAGCTCCCTCAACCGCTTGTTATAAGGTTTGCTGTCCAGCCCCTTCACCAGCCTGCTTGTCCTTCTCTGAACGTGCTTCCAGGGCCTCAATGTTTTCCTTTACAGCAAGCAGCCTTGAAGGGAGGGCAACTCAGGTTTTGCACCCCTTGTCCTTCCACACGGTTGGGGGCGCATGAGGCCCCCAAAAAGCCAGCCTGCCGACCTGGGTAGGGGGTGACAACCTTACTGCCGTGATCCCTGAAACCAAGTCAAATCTAGGAGCAGCTCAGCCTAGCACAGTCACACAAACACCTATGAAGACATAACCCCCTCCATCCTGGCAGTCACCTCACCCTCCCTGGGTGTGCCACTCCCCACTGTAACGCGATTTCACAACTATATCGGAATACAATCGTAATGCAGGTACTTGATCATAATCTTGCTGCAAGCCGAGCTGTATCAGAAGGAATCTGCAGGAAAGGCGGGAGCGGGACGCCCGCAAGGGATGCGCGTTGTGAAAGGCTCTACCCAGAGACTTCCAGCCGCCCCAAAGGGCAGCGGCGACGGGACCTAGAGGCTGTACTAGTCCGACCCGGAAACAAAGAGATAATAACAAACAAGCAGCCAACCAGCCACGGCTAACTCGCTGACCACGTGTTACGGTGCCATGACGAAGCGAAGGCTCCTCCGCCTGCCGCGGGTTTTATCGGCGGTGACGCCCCGGCCCGCCCTGTCCCGCCACGGCACAAGATGGCGATGGCGCGGCTGCTCCGCCTGCGCGGCTTGTTACGGGCTACCGGCCCACGGCCTTTCTCCGCTGAGGCCAGGTTAGCGGGGTGTGGGGCCCGCGTTGGCGGGCATCGCTGGTGGGAGGCGGGGGCCGAGAGGGTGGGGTGTGACCCGGACAGGGTGTGGGGTACCCGGGGCGCCTGTGTCAGGGGGCTTCCCTGCGGCGCTCCGCGAGTGGACGTACGTCTAGGCGAGTAGAGGGGACGTGTTTCTCTGCCTGCGTGAGGGTGGGTGTGCGTGCTGCACGTACGTGTATGTATGTGTCTCTACACGGGTGTACATCGTGGGTTCGTACCGCGCACAGGGGTGTGCCCCTACGCCTGTGTCCCCGTTACAGGACGCAGCTGGGGTCTGGGGCAGCCCCGGCCCGTTCCCGTGATGGGGCCGACCTTTGCTCCAGTTCCTGTCTGCCCTCGGGCCCGCGTAGCAGATGACAGGCTGGGCGCGTCCTTGCCGGGACACCCGGTCACCCGCCGGCCCCGTGGCAGCGGGTGCTTGGCCTCGGGAAGGAGGTTTTGAGGGGTTGGAAGGCCGAAACCTGCTCATGCCTCCTCGGTCCTACGAGTTGTGTTGTCAGGGAGGGGATTGAGTCACCGACCCTGGGTGTATTTAACAGATGGGTAGATGAAGTGCTCAGGGATGTGGTTTAGTATAGGACGGATATGGTTGGACTCAGTGATCTCAAAGGTCTGTTCCAACCTAGTGATTGTAACCTCAGTGATCAATACGGTGATAGGTGCTTTATATGTAAACATATAAATATAAGTATAGTTTTAGGGGCGGGGCTGGTGTGAAGGAGCAGCCTGGCCCTTCCCCCGAGTGACTTTTGGAGTGTGGGCCACTATTAAGCACAACAGTGTCTTGAGTAAGGCTCAATATCGTTTTAAACAGGCTGAAAAGTCATATGGGGCTTTTGGGAGAGTGGTAGTATGCCTAGCCCGGGAAGCCTGTCTTGTGTTTTGGGGGCGTGGTTAATCCTTTGCACCAAGGGGGAGTGTGATAACTTCATGTGGCAGTGAATAAAGACCATTGTCTATGCTTCTTTACTCTGTTACGGAGACTCAGCTAAGCTATGTGGGGCTACAAACAGTTGTGGTGCTCAGAAACCAGTGTTGAGGAGAGGGGGGCAAAACAGTTTGAGAAAGAGAACAGAGAATGCCTCCTCCACTTAATACAGCTGAGCTCTGTGTTTAGAACTTCTGATGTTTTGCAGCAATAAGATAAAAACAAGTTAGAGCCCCACATGCAAATACAAGAAGTGGCTTTTTATTTCAGCCCTGAAGTAGAGTCATCCTGGACATTGTAAGTCCCCACAAAAGCTTTGAACTCTCCCTTGTTTTGTAATTATAGATTCCTTATTGTTTCAATGGCTAACACTTAATGCTGTTTCAGTGGTTTTTTTGTTAAGGGAGCTTTTTATTTTTACCTATGCTGTTAACAGGGCTGTGGGAGGGTTAGCCTTCCTATACAACAGAAGTACTGAAAGTTGGAAGGAAAAGTGTTCCTTCCAAGGTTAGGGCTATGCAGATATACGTAATGATGCAGAGTATAATACGGCCCTCAGAGTGTGCAAATCCATGTTGTGCCTGCTTGTATTTTGAGTGTGTGAATTTTCAGTGTCGTGGATTTGCAATATTTGGGCTTCTGGAGGCAGGTACAGAATGAATAAAACCCACACAGAAGTGCCCTTGTTCATGAGGTTGCTCCTACAGAGTTTAAATTGAGCTGAATTGCATTTTGGAGGTTGTGTGGTGGGAGGAGAAGGCAATGATGATTTTTAGAGTCTCTAATGATCAGAAACTTAATTTTCTTACTTGTGTATATGTTGTTATTGTTTTTATTTTAAGTGTTAAGGACAAACCAGTCTTGCTTTGTCTCCTCCAGAGCCCAGGGACATACAGCATGTGTTACACCTTGGGTCTTTATATTTATTGTGGGTATCCTTTGGGCCTAACAGTATGCTAATCTTGGGACATGAACTGTTTTAACATCCTTCCTGTACATCCTTTTAAAAGGTGGGGATACCTATATCCTAACAGATGCTATTGTTTGTCTTTTTTTTAGTCCCCTGCAGACTGAACAGAGTGGCACAAAGCGCCCAGAACCATCTTCTGCTAAAAGCTTGGTTGATATAGGCACTCGGAGGATTTTCACATCTGATCATGATATCTTCAGGGAGAGCGCCAGGAAGTTCTTTCAGGAAGAAGTGCTGCCTTTTCATGCACAGTAAGATACCTCTTAAAACATTCTCTTTTGTCAAGTAATACTCATTTTCCCCCCAAAATACTCTTTGTGGTGTCACTCTTAGTATGACAGGATAGCAGAATATTTGTTTAAATTTCCAAGCTTTCCATTTCAAATGAATTAAACCTGACTTTGAAAATCATGTGTGATTTTTTTCTTTTCCACAAATGATAATTGTTTGAGTTCCAACTTAGGCAGTCAGGCGTCTTCATCTCAGGCCCAAGAGCAGACAAACGCAGCCTTGCAGAGTTGCAGCGAATCTATAACTGCTTGTAGGTATTAACTCTGACACCAACGTTTTGGGAGTAGAGGTAGGGAGACAGTTCTATTCCCACTCAGCTGTGCTGCAGTCATCCAAAAAAAAGCATTGATGTTGTGTCTGGGTTCGATTGCAGTAGATGTTGTAAATACGGTACATGTAGGACGGTAAGCTGGATTATGTATTACTGAGAAACTTGCACAAAATATCTTTGTTTAAATATTTATTTTTTTTTTTACTTCTGTGGAAATACATGTGGTCGTCTGGACAGAGTAGAAGTGTTGTACTTTGTTGAACTAGAGCTCTGCAAAGTGGTTCTCACCCTTGTTTTAGCTATACCCAATCTTTGGGAAAGGAAATAAATGAACTCAGGAGATGTTTTTGAACAGAGCGCATTAAGCTGCAGTAGTGTCTTAAGAAATTTTTGCTTCACTTGAAAAACATTCCTGTGAAAACACTGGGGAGCAGTGAAGGGCTTATTCTTAAATCACATTGCTAGATATGCAGCTCACAGTGTGTACTCAAACACTTGAGATGGCACATTTGAGTGGGTGGAGTGTTGTGGTTCTGGGGCAAAAATGAGCAGCAGGAGGCAGTGGAAACAGCTTGCATCAGCGTTGTTGCCAAGTATTATTTTATCCTCAGACCCTGACCTTGAAGTGGTAAGCTTTTCCACTATAAAATCGTATTCTGTCCACAAAAACACGCTTTCCCTCATCTTTTGTTAGAATATCTTCTAGTGCAGGATTGTGTACAGGTACGGGCTCTGCTCGAGGTTACTGAAGATCCTGTTTGCTAGCTTGCTGACACAACAACTTCCTTGAGAGACTGGAATAAGTTGGACTTGTGTTATTTTATCACTTCAGCGACCTATGAACCATCCCATTCTCACACCTTTCAAGTAAACAAGGAGGCTTCAGGCGTAGTATGTTAACTGTCTGGGCTGACAGGAAGATTCAAATGTGGCATCTGTGATTATAGTGAGGAGGGGAAGCTTTGGTGACCATAGAATGCTTTGGGTTGGAAGGGACCTCAAAGATCATCTAGTTCCAACCCCCTTCCGTGGCTGGGGACACCCTCCACTAGACCAGGTTGCCCAGAACTTCATACAACCTGGCCCTAAACGCCCCCAGGATGGGTCTTCCACAACCTCTCTGGGCAACCAGTTCCAGTGATGGGTGAAATAGAGACAGAAATGGCCCTGAAAGTGCAGAGATCGTTGGGAGAGAGGTTTGTTTGAGTTCCAGAGTAGGGACAAGAACTCTATGAGTGAGCTTAAATATGTGGGGTAAGATACTTGATTAACTGTGGATAAAGTGTGATGGTGTAGCTCTGCTGCACACAGGTGTGTCAGATGAATGTATCTGACATAATTTATCTATCGTGTAATTTTAAAATTGTGGGTTTCTTTAAAAAAAGACATTTAAGAAAGCTGTGCCATTAATGGCCATCCAACTTTCTACTGCATTGTAGAGGCATTGTTTTTCCAAGAATAAGTGATTCCTGTGGTGCTGAAGTTTGCAAACTGTGAGCACATAAGCCTCAATTATCTAGTTACAAACTTGAAACCACCTTAAAGCAGTAATTTAGCAAGATGCAGTCCTGACTTGTAATAAGTGCACAGGGACCCATCTCTAGATAGAAGTGACTAAGTGTGTTAATGCTTAGTTCTTACACAGTGGCTCTCACTGTTAGAGTTGAACTATTTCATGAAAGATGCTGATGTATTCTACTAGTTTTGTATGTGGGGAAAATGGCATGTCAGAAAGATAAAAACCTGCCTGTAGTTATCCAGATGGTTGTGGCTGTTTCCTAAAATACCTGTCTGGTGCTTGGACCAATAGGCAGAAGTACCTTTCATAGCAAGGCTTAAGAGATGTTGGGATATATGGTGAAAGCAGAAGTTCAAAGTTCTTATGCAGGTGGTGCACCTGTAATGCCAGCATCATCTGTGGACCTGAATAGAAAACCTATTACTAAGCTACTACTACTTAGCTGTGCAATACAGCTTTCTCTATACCCTACAAGTTGCCTGTTGGTGGGATTTGAAAGTCTCTTCCTGTGCAGTGAAACCTGGCTGTGGGTGTTCTAGTGTGAAGCAGCAGCTATGACAAGTGGCGTGTGGGGGATTTAATGTGTATCACTCACGGTTTTTTTGCAGGTGGGAGAAGGATGGCCAGGTGAGCAGGGAGCTCTGGGAAAAGGCTGGACAGCAGGGTTTGCTGGGTGTTGCCATTGCTGAGAAACATGGAGGCATTGGAGCGGATATTCTCTCTTCAGCTGTGGTCTGGGAGGAGCAGTAAGTACTAAATGCTTCAGGAAGAATTTCAGTGATGTCAAAAGAGTGCGTGTTTTTCCATAAGCTGTCCTCATTGTGGAGCACTTCTGCTTACAGAAAGCAGTGCTGTCTTTCTTGTGGAAATGATAATTTAGCCATCTGTAAATTCCCACTGTTAGTGTTCCAGGGGATTAAGTTACAAGTAGCATTGTGCTCCACTGTTCTAGGACTTTGTGGCTTGGGGGGGGGCAGCATTTTTAGTTTGGTAGGTTGGACTCTCATCTGCCTGCATTCTGTAAATAACAGTGCAATGTGTCACAAGCTTCGGATTGTCTGAGACTCGTGTGGTGGGGCTTTCTTCATTGTAGGGTCTGTTGTAGCTGTGTGAAGTTTGGTGCTTAAATCTTTTTAGTACTTGCTTTGAACTTCTTTTGTTTCTCTCTCTCCCCAAGGATGTATGTTAACTGTACTGGCCCGGGATTCAGCCTTCATTCAGATATTGTCATGCCCTACATTGCAAACTACGGCTCTGAAGAACAGATTAAACGCTTTATCCCTGAAATGGTGGCAGGCAAGTGTATTGGAGCTATTGCCATGACGGAACCCGGGGCTGGCAGGTAAGCTGAACATCAGCACAAAGGGTTTAAAGCAGTAGGCAGCACATTCATGTACTGGGTGAAAAAAAAATTCATATCAATCCCCTGGTTATATGGTCATCTTAGTGACTGGACAGTATCCTAGCTTAGGTAGTACCTCAAAAACAGCTGTTACTTAATTACTTTATTTACAGCTTTGTCACTGGCAAGATACTTGCTCAGAATCCATTTCACTGTTGTGCCACCGTGGGCAAATATGCTTTGTATTTGTTTTTTTGTAGTCCGTGTTTATAGTTGCTAACTTGTTTGTCATGGGAACATGCTTCTAATATGAAACATAGAGGAAAATTATATACCTCATAAAGAGAGCTTGACTTCACTGTTAGCTTGCTTTTATTTTCATTCCTCTGGATCCTTTCAAGCAGAGAAATGTCCCTCCTTACCTGTCACTGTTGAAGGGCAGACAGCACGTGTTTGCAGTAGACACAAGCTGATTTGGCCGGTTTTCAAAACCGAGGGGCAGGTGAAGAGCAAAACCTGTTGCTGTCATGCTTCCACAAATAGTGGATGTTGCCGGGGCATTCTACAGAGCCTCCTCATCAGGGTTGAGCCTGCTTAAAGGCTGTGGTTTTTTGTGGCATTTCTCATGTAAGGAGTATTTGCGTAAGGGAATGCTGACCCAGTATTGTCAGTGCTTGTATTATGCCACCTTGCACAGGCAGATAGGTTAAAATGGGCCTCATGCTCTTGTAAAAGTATATATTTCTATCATTACTTTCCACAGGGTGCTTGTGTTATCCCTATCCCTCTAAACTGTTTCAGTGTTTCACTGTCCTTGCGTGTGATTTCACTGGGCCTGTGCCTGAACAGTATAAAATCTACCTCATTTTATACTGGGTAGAATTCAAGGTACAAACTGCAGCTTCTGGAATGGTTTCTTGAAGCACCTTTTGAATTTTGTTGTAGTGACTTGCAGGGAGTACGAACATATGCAAAAAAGGATGGAAGTGACTGGATTCTTAATGGGAGTAAGGTAAGCGAACAGATATATATACTGCTCGTGGGCTTTAAGAACTGAATTTAGACATTTAGTCAGGGAAGGATGGACACCACTGTTAATATCTTCTCTCAGTCCTTTCACTTTGGGGTTTTTTCTGTGTATGATGATGTGGGGTTTTTTTACCCCAGTTACCATTTTTGTAGGATTTGAGATATTTCTGTCTGGTAACTTGTGGACCAATTTATGGAAGGGCTTGAGTATTTTCTTTTTGTAGCTTTTAAATAATCCTGTCCAAAGGCCCGTTTCCCCTTAAATTAGGATGAAAAGGTGGTGGTCGTGTTGGGGAAGGGTGAAGGGGGTAGTATAAGCAGGATTGAGGATGGTTTTTAGTACTGAGGTTGAACAACAGTGAGTGTGTATATATATGTGTGTGTGTATATACATATACATGCACTGCTATTGTGAAATCTTCTGTGGCTTCAGTAAAAACTTGTGTTGCCACAATACAGTCTTTATTCAGGAGTCTGCTGGTCATGTTAGGAGAAAAAACCCAACTGTATCAGGTGCTTCGTGTGTGCTGTTAAGCTGTTGCAAAACTGGCAGCATTAACCTCTTCTCTCATTGTCATAATAAACAAGAAGGCAGAAATAGTATCCATGTGTGAGGAGGAGGGAGTTTAAAGCTATGGAATGTCTTAATTTTCTTTCTCCCCCCTTTTTGTTGTACTTCTGATAACATGGTACTGATACAGGCTTCTTTCAACATGGTGGGAACTTCTGGCCTTAGCAGAATTTCAAGCAATGGGAATGTGCAGAAGCAAATAAGCATTCAAGTACAGGCATTTGAGAGGATAGTTGCTCATGCTGCACAGTTGAAGCTGAGCAGGACAGATAGCTCGCTTCTTGTGCTGTAGTTAAGGTGGATCATTTTGGCAAGGCTCCTGAGTCATCCTGCAGGCTTATAGTAAGCAGTTGTGACAAGAAGCCATTGATAGTTTTGTGTATTTCACTGTTAAATTAATTTCTAGAAAAGAGAATGTCTGTGTTTGCTTCTCTGTGTGGCACTGTATTTCTTTCTTTTGTCTGTCCCGTGATAAAAAACATCTGTACATTTTTTTAACTTGGCACTCTGACCCACACAATACTTCTAAAACTAATTTCTGCTTTAAGCAACTTTGTTCCAAAACACTTTATCCAGAAAGCTTAAAGCTTAAAATTCTTCTGGATGCTTAAACCTTGCATTTCAGTTCACCTGAGAAAGCATCAAAGCAATTTTTCTTTTTGCTGCTTGCTAAGCTCTTCTAATTTCTATCCACCGAGCTGGGTGCTTTGTTACAAGTTGCATCTTCTTACAGGTGTTCATCACTAATGGCTGGATGAGCGATGTGGTGATCGTGGTTGCAGTTACAAACCGGGAGGCCCAATCTCCTGCTCATGGGATCAGCCTTTTTCTGGTGGAAAACGGAACAAAAGGTTTTATCAAGGGACGCAAGCTGAATAAAATTGGCCTGAAAGCTCAAGTGAGTTCATACAACCCCTGGTAATAGACTGTGAGGAAGTCTAAGCCCACTTAATGCCTGGCATTAGCTAAATAAATATAAAACAGAACTGTGGTTCTATTCTAGTTCTCAAGGCTTTAGAGCATGAACAATATATGTGTAAAGTATGTATGCTGAGTTTGCTTATGGAAGTCTGAAGCATGTTATGTCCAAGGGGAGACTGAGGAAGCTGGACTTCTTCACTCTGAAGAAGCCTGAAAGGACAGGATTTTATTGGCGTCTTTGACTGCCTAGTAGTTGGCTGTAGAGGTGGTGGAGCCAGATTCTTCTTGGAGAAGCACAATGAAAGGGAGAGAGTGGCAAGGGACATGAGCTACATTAAGGAAAATTTTCCGTGAAAGCATTCAGGTACTGGAACAGGGGCCCAGGGAGGATGTGAAGCCTTCATCTTTGGAAAGCACAACTGGCGAAGGCCCTCAGCTGCTTGCTTTGCTCAAGCTGCTTTGAGTAGGAGATAAATTAGATTGACATTTGGAGGACCCTTCTGACCTAAATGATTCTATCTCTTCAAAGTGTACAGCAGCAAGAAAAAAATGGGCCAAAAGAAGTGGAATGAAATGGTAAGAAAGTTGAGCTATAAACTCTTGCATTTCAAATCCTTCTAGGACACAGCAGAGCTGTTCTTTGAAGATGTGCGGTTGCCAGCCAGTGCCTTGCTTGGAAAAGAGAACAAAGGCTTCTATTATCTGATGGCAGAGCTCCCTCAGGTAAGAGGAACGTGAGTGTTTGCTGTCTGTAGGAAGAATACCATGACAATTTTTGCCACTGCAAGAACCTGCCTAAGTTTGAAGGTGATGTGTATTTTGGGGAGCCACCTTTGGATTCTGTAGGCAACACTGTGGTGGTAGTGTTGTTTAACTGAAGTACACGGTTCCTAAAAGTGCATTGGTAAAAATGTTGATAGCCCACCAGCTCAAAGCCAGACCTCTTAACAACCCAGCTACTGAAGAACTTGAGGGTAGTGTTTTTAAAGGAGCATAGTGCAGTTTTCTTGTATATTCTTAGAGCATGGAACTTTGCTTGGCTGTAAATGTAACTCGGAGGTCTCTGTGTTTGGCATTCTCTTTAAAGACACAAGCAAGTGCTGCTGTTCTAGCTCTTCTACTAGTAGAAGCATGTTAAAGATATAAGGAACTCGTGCATATAAGTAAAGAAATTACTCAGTTGCCAAAATGCCATGCTGGTAGAAATAAGCTTATGACTTAGTTGACAAAGTTTTAGAATTACTTGGGGGGACAAAGAGACAATGTGGTTATTCAAAGCATGACCGTGCTTTGTTAAAACTGTGACTTTGTATTTGCCTTGTCTGGTAGGGATCAATACTTAATTTTATACAGTGAGTAAATACAAAGGCTGATCAAAGGGGATCTGTTACTGCTTTAAAGAAATAGATGCACTCCTGAACAGGTTCAACGTGATGCAGCAGATATTTCAGAGGTGCTAGAAGTAATTGGGCTGTACTTGCTTGCTGCTTTTCAACATGTTATGAGGAAGTGAAGAACAGCTGGGGATTTTGTGGGGTTTGTTTTTTCTACAGGTGTCCCGTTGAAATTGTTAAATAACAGTTGTTTAAACTGATCAGTGAAAACCAGTAACTGAAACAAAATTTGATGTGACTGTTTTTAGTCATTAAGAGACCTGTGGTTGAGTTGTAGCAATTTTGGAGGTATTGTTATGATAGAACATTATCCTAGAAAAGACTTGAAAGTGAGCTTCAGGCAGCAAGGCATTTGCCCTGCTTAGTAATTTCAGTAATGCAGTGTGTCTGCTTTGATATGTGGTGACTTCTGCCCCCCCTCCCTTAGCAACACCGAACGCCTGTGTCCCAGTTGAGTGCCTGATACAGAGAAAGGTAGGACTAATTCAAATGGATTCTGTAATTTGTGTTTTAAAAGGAAAGGCTTTTAATTGCTGATATGGCTCTTGCCGGTTGTGAATTCATGTTTGAAGAAACAAGGAATTACGTGAAGCAAAGAAAAGCTTTTGGGAAGACAATTGCACACTTGCAGGTGAGTTTGAGCTGAGATGCCTTTGTACAGATTCTGGCGGGCATTTCCTTTTCATCTGTCTCTGTGAGCAAATGAAAACCACTGGGCGGTTTTCAAAGGACCATTGGCCCAGGTTATGCTGTTGGACTGTGGCCGTTCGCCTCCATGCCCATGGTTCAAGTTTGAAAAAGAAGAAACCCAACACCACAGAAGCCTCAATGTATGTATTTTTCAGTTGGGGTACCTCCCAGCAGTGCTGCTTTTGGAGGTAAATACACAGGCAGCAACTCCACTGCCTCTTTGCTGCTGACTAAGAGCAGTTACCTTGTTGCTCTTAGGCTTGCATTTTAGTGTCAGAGCTCCTTGTCACAGGGTCTGTTAGACCTGGGTGTGTTTCTGTGTCTGTCTGGCATCCTGCAGGCTGCAGCAGAGAGTACTGCCTTCCTCTGCACGTCACATGCTGCAGGAAAACAAGCTTTGAGGCTGAAGGCGCTGCCAGGTGCTCCCAAGCAGTGACCTTGCTGCCAGAGCACCCGCGGAGGTGTTTGTATTCAGCTTAGTGGGTGTTGTAATGAGAGTCCTCAGCTAGCAGTGTATTTAGGTGACTGCATGTAAAGCTGTTGGGTTGTTGTCTGTGAGCATACCTTGCTCCCAACAGTGGTAGTTAATTGTGTATGCTCTTTCATTGCAGTCATAAACCAGGTGTTGCTTCCCACAGTAGTGTGACGTTACAGTTTTCCTGAAAACCACATTAGCTGTTGGGGCTGAAGGAGACCAAGCTTCTGCATGTTTGGTTTACAGATGGGTTAGAGTATGCTGGCTGCCTCTGTTTTTATTAATAAACTTCTGAAATAATTAAAAACAAAAATCCATTTCTAAGTCTTGGGGCTTCCTTTGCCAAATCAAATCTTTTGTGAATAGTAGCAGGCAGGATTGGGAGCTTTAGAAGCTGGAATGTTGGATATCTTTTAGGAAATTATGAGCTTCATCTCTCTTAAAAAGTTGACATTCAGAAATCTGTAATTCCAGATGACATTTTGTATGTGCAGCTTTACCACAAAAGAAACGTATTTTTCCTTTTTTAAAGGTTAAGGTAAGGGATTCTTCCTGATTGTAGTAGTTCACTGTGCCGACACCTCCAGAATAATCTCTGGGGTTTTTTAGGCTAGGCTAGCCCTCTGCCAACCAGCAGGTGGCCAATAAACTTAATAAAGTATATTAATTTTCCCCCAAATAATCATTGTTTGCATACCTCTTACGTATCTTTTTTTTTGTTGCTGTTGGATAGAATGTGCATATAATCAGAAATCCTTTCTAAATAAGAGTTCTGCCTTGCCTAATTTATTTAGTTGTGCCACAGTACCGTGTTTGAAACCAAGTATTTTCCTTGTAATAGTAGACAGGTTTATTACATTTATTGCTAAGGGAAGCAATAAGATTTTTTTTAATTGCACAGTTTTAGAGCTAATACTAGGGAAAAACCCTTTTGTTACAGGATGCTGCTTTTATCCCCTCCCTACCAGAATTACAAGATGATGGTTGAATCCTGTCCTGGTCTGGATTTACATAACCATAGCAATGGATTTATAGATATATTTTTAACCTCTTCTGTCTAGAAAGTATTTTCCCATGTGACAGAAATCAGGGTTGAAAAACTTTCTGATAGTCTAAAATTTCCTTTGGCTGTGCTTGCATCTCTCTGTGTATGACTTAAACTCTTAAGAACTGCAATTGTAGGGGGGGAAGAAAAAGGCATTCAGTGGGTGATGAATATGTGTTCTTGGGGACATGTACCAGTGGGTCTGCAGGGTGAGAGGACGTTCCCCCACAAGAGGGAGCTGAGAGTGACAGAGCACCCGGTACCTCTTATGCTGCTGCTCTCTCTAGGAATTTGTGCTCAGGCTCCTGGGGTTTTTCTATTAAGGTCACGTTTTGAGTTGGTCTTAGAGAGAATTACTGCTCTGTTCTTCTTAAGATTGATAAGGACATAATCATATGGAAAGTGAGCCGTCTTCTGGTGTACTGAGTCACTGGTGTTTGAAATGCTGATTTCTAACAGAAATCCTTTTAGAAAGTGTGTTTTCTACTGGAAATTGCACTTTAAATTTCTGCTTTTTCTTTCCTCTGCCGCCTCTATCCACTTCCAAAATAAGACTGTACAGCACAAGTTGGCAGAAATGAAAACACAAATTTGTGTGGGACGAGCTTTTCTGGACAACTGTTTGCAGCTGCATGCAGATAAACGTCTGGATTCCTCCACAGCTTCGATGGCAAAGTATTGGTATGTGGTTCCAGTAATTTGGAAGTGTTACTTGCATCATCTTGACAGGAGTCTAAATGATAAAAGCACTGAACTGTTCAGATCTAATGAAAAGATAAAATTACTGTCTGATTATTAAGAACATTGTCAGCTTCTAATAGAGACCACTAGCTTTGACCTGAATGGTGTAGTCAAGAAATCTGAGTTACATTGAAAACCAGTGTTGGTTAAACAGATCAATTTCAGAATAGTAGCGTGCTTTTAAAGAGTACTTCAGTGGTATTTTAGGCAAACATTTACACTTTACTGTAGCAAGTTGTTTTCTGGCTTCTTTGCTTTTTAATGAGGTGTGTTGGGTTGTGGGTTTTGTTTTGCTCTGTGTATTTTGGGGTTTTTTTTTAAAGTAGTGGTTTATTTGAAGCTCATTTACATTTTAGTTAATGTTATTTAGCAATAGCTGTTTGGCCCAGCGAGCTTTTGAAGCTGTCTGGTTTGGGGAAGAAATAGTAGGCTACAGCTAGTGCTGTGAGACTAAACAGTGCTTTCCTTTATTGGTCAGAACTCCTACTCCCCCCTCTCCCTGTACTCAGTGGTGTTATCTGTTAACTTAGGTTTAACCAAAGAAAACTGGGTGAGATAGTGGCACATGGGCTTGTATAACTTTATTTTACTTGCATGGATGGGAGGGAAGAAAGCGCATCAGACATGCAAATGATTTTATAGCAGATGCACGGGTTTATGGATTCTAGACTTTTAAAAATAAATACAGAAGAAATGAGCTGAGAATGCTAAGGGAATCCAGAGAGGATATTTGCAGTGAAAGGAAGGATTTTGGTTGAGTGCTATTCCTGGCACTGATTGCCTAGAAGTACCAGGTACAAAAGCAGAGGCATTCAGTTTTGAGGAGGAGGAAACAACTAGTGCCAGCAAAGATATGTAGATTTACTTCCTCAACAAATTTTCCCAGTGAAGCATTTGAAACTCCCCACCCTCACAACTGTTTAGCACCACAATTTTTGTGGCTTTCCCATTTCCCTGACGGAGTCCTTGTGAGTCCCATCCATAAAAGTATCTTAGATGATCTACAAAATGCTTGAATGTAGAATTGCTTTATTCCTTAATGTTACAGAAGACCACCAGTTAATTTTGCCTCAAACCCTTTATATAGTCTGTTGGAGTTTTGAAGGATTTCAAAACATAGCTTGTGCATCTCTAATATCTCATGAAAGGGCTGTAAGTATTATTTTGTGGTGACAGGTCATATTACATACCTAAACTAATTAGAAAATACATTTAGGAACGACAGTTGCAGTACCTCACTGCTTCAGACTTAAAGCTGGTATAAAAAACTGAGCATTGAACTGGATGAGGTGATGGTTTAGAGGAAAAGAGAGAAGCAATTGACTTGAGTTGTCATTGTCTTCACTTTTTTTTCATGCCTTTCAACTTTAGCTTGAACTTCCAGTGCATTTAAAAATCTTATTTTGCAGTGAAATCCACATTTTGCAGTCAACAATGCTTTTTAAGAATTAATAGTGGTTTGGGTTTTTTTAAGAATTGAAAACTATAAAATAGTTGAGAAAAATAAATTATCCCCAGGTGATGGGGCATGGAGCATCCTTGTGTATTGCTAGGGGGAGTGGTGGGAGTTTTGGGTTCCTTACCACAAGAAGGACATTGAGGTCCTCAAGTGAGTCCAGAGAAGGGCAACCAGGCTGGTGAAGGGGCTGGAGGGCAAATCCTGTGAGGAGCAGCTGAGGGAGCTGGGGGTGTTCAGCCTGGAGAAGAGGAGGCTGAGGGGAGACCTTATCACTGCCTGAAGGGAGGTTGTAGAGAGGTGGGTGATGGTCTCTTTAGTCAAGTAACAGGTGATAGGACAAGGGGAAATGGCACTGAGCTGTGCCAGGGCAGGGTCAGATTAGATGATAGGAAAAAATTTTCCCTGAAAGAGTTGTCAGGGCCTGGAACAGGCTGTCCAGGGAGGGGGTTGAGTCACTGACCCTGTGTGTGTTTAAAAAAAGGGTAGATGAGGTGCTCAGGGATATGGTTTAGCATAGGACGGGAACGGTTGGACTTGATGATCCTAAAGGTCTTTCCCAACCTTGTGATTCTGTGAATGAAGCCTCTGATGGTGTTCATTTTTGACAAATCTGAGGGGTTTGGTAAGAAAAAAGTCGATATCTACTTGCTTTATAAAAGAAATCTCTCAGCTTTTCAGGAAGGTAAACAAGCTTGCCTGTTTTGACAGCTTTCCTTCTCCAAAAGCTTGGAAAGTGCAAGGTGAACAAATCATTAAATTGAACAGTGTTTCTTTCTCACTAATCCTAAAGGAAGAATAGCATCCCTCAAAATATAAAGTATTTTAATGGCTAACATTTAAAATCAGTTTGGCAGAGTAAAAAGTTTGGTGATAATTTCTGCCTTGCTAATGTATTGGTATCTTGAGTAATGTTTCACGGCATAACACCCTTCTGAAAACAAATTTCTTTTTGTCCATTTAAGGTCTTCTGATCTCCAAAACAGCATAGCTACTCAGTGTGTGCAACTGCACGGAGGATGGGGGTACATGTGGGAGTATCCAATTGCAAAGTAAGTGTAACATTTCAGACTTGAATGATGAAAGATTACCTACAAAGTGAAATGAGGCACTGCCTTTATGTCTGCTTGTCAGTTGTTTTGTGTTAGTACTGATTTACCATTCCTTTTCTCATCACGTTTATTGAGAGGCAATCTACTGTACAGATGTCTGCAGGACGGCTTTGTTTGGGTTCTCCACATAATTAATAAGCTGTCGAGCAATTAACTTTTTTTAAAACAGAAGTTGCTTTTCTAGAAGAAAAAGTTAATTAAAAAAACAGAGATGTGATGTCAAGATAAAAATGGGGGGAGTTAGCTTGTATGGTTTTATATGATATTAAACGTGTATATATGAAGGATACAAAACATGTTGGCCAGCCTAAATCTTGTGTAATACCACAAAGCAGCAAGTTGCTTAAGTGGGTGATTGGCTACATTGAGCTTTTTACACCTTTTTGAAATGAAAAAGCTAAGACTTACATGTAGAAAGAATTTGTCATGCCCAACTTTTTGTTTACTTTATGGACTTAGGGACAGGTATGTAGTTTATATATGTATGTTCCTTGTCTGTTACCTCTGAAGACATTTCCTTTTGTGTGTGTGCCATTTTTCACAGTTGGTAGAGTTTTTGGCACTGTTTTTATTTTAAAAAGGGAGTAATCTGGTATAGAAAGAGCAAAAACAGGAGTGCTGTGCAAATGTAATCAGATAATTTAAACTGACTCTTTAAACGAGTGCGTTTAAAATACATTAAGAGTATGTAATAATGTTTTAAATTAACTTCCTCATATATGTGTTTTAATGAGCGAAAGTTGGGAGTGTTCTGCACCCTATCTTACTCCATACGAAGGCCAGCATGCCTTTTTCAGGGTGCCCTTGAACCCCCGCTTATCTCCGCCTGCAGCAGTTGTCCATAGAGGGTTTTATTATCCCTGTGGTTCAGCAACATGCATGTTTCCAGAGAATGCTGCGTTGCCCCTGGGCTGCTCTCTGTATAACAAAGCAGAATTAAGATGGAAAAATCACGCTGTCATCGTCCTGTGTGCTGTCACCAGCTGTGCATGTAGTGGGGCCGCTTCCAGCGTGAGGATGGAAATGGTTTGGCTGCATGCAGCTTCTCGGCTTCTGGCCCAAATGGAGCTGGAGCCCATGTCAGTAGAAGTCTGTAGCCAGCTGATGTGAAAACAGTTGGCACTCTCTTCTCCTCCCAAGGTGTTTTAGTCCCACCTCAAAGAAAGTACTGACAGCACCGTTAGCAGTCCTCTTGACAGGATCAGACAGGCCAAGGCATTAGAGCAAATTAGCGTGATAACTATCAGTTTAGCTCTGCAGGAGTTGTTTTTTTTACAACAGTGAGGCACCTGGGTCTTGCAGTTCATGCAGGCGTGTTGTTCTGCAGGATGTGTCGTGGGTGAAGGGGGCTTTGATGTCCGAAGCTGAGTTAATGTTCAGGTGACATGAGGATAGGTGGGAACAAGAATATTTTTCTTGGAGGGAAGTGGTAGGAGTCTGACTTCCTAGAGCTTTAGTTAATTAGGGGGGATAGTGGAGACTTAACAATGTAAACAAACAAAAAAAACCCCACAAAAAACCCCAGAGGAGCGGTACTGACCAAATTCATAGTTTGGCACAGTTCCTTGGAAAGGTGAGAGCATTTAGGTACTTGAAGCCTCTTTAAAAAATGGGAATAGCATACTTTGGAAAGAGGGATCTTTAAAGATAAAACTTCATACATTTTTCTCTTGATTGTATGTCCATTCTGAGGAGGCATTTTTAACTATTCCTTGTTTTGTTGTTTGTTCTTTTCCCCTCAGAGCTTTTGTAGATGCCCGTGTTCAACCCATCTATGGTGGTACCAACGAAATAATGAAAGAACTTATCGCTAGAGACATTGTCAGTGACAAGTAGGGCAGAGGCTTACTAC
This sequence comes from Porphyrio hochstetteri, assembly GCA_020800305.1. Taxonomy (NCBI): domain Eukaryota; kingdom Metazoa; phylum Chordata; class Aves; order Gruiformes; family Rallidae; genus Porphyrio; species Porphyrio hochstetteri. The sequence goes on along the minus strand of CM036910.1, from coordinate 3,937,407 downwards.
TTTGGAGAGCCTTCCAGAATCCTTTTATGTTAACAATTGGCATAAAATCAGACATCAGAATGTAAGTAAAATAAATGGTGTATCATATTCTTTCAAGGAAGTGACACTATTTAAAAAAGTGTTAATAACCACAGTATGATCTGATGCAAAGTATCTAATACTTAGTGAACTCTAAACATTGCAGAGTAATTCTATGGGTTCCAGAAATTCTGGCAGCGAAAGGCAATTTTCTGTCTGGAACTCTAGATGGGTAAGCTCAGTCTTTCAGTTTCGATCCCATCATTATGTTAAAGCCAATCTTTGCTCTTTAGAATCAACTTTCTTCTCCAGTGGAGCCACATTCTTAAAAGTTAACTGTTAGCACAGCTCTGAGTTTTTATGTCCCCCTGACAAGTTATCACCATGTCAAAGCAGAACTTGAAACTTGGTGCTGTCCTATGCACCTGCTCACTGCCCAGCGGCTGCCTGCTGCAGGTGGAGGAAAGTACAGCTGACCTCAGTGTTTACATGTAACCCACTATGCCTTATTTTAATTACTTTGTTCAAATAAATATAATAAAAAACATTTCTTATGCGATCTCATGGCTGGCTGTGTTACTCGAGTCCCTCAGGTGGAACGGGGCGGCTGCCTCACCAGAGCCCCTCAGGGGTACCCGGGCGGTGCGTTCACCTCAGGGGGTCGAGGAAGGGAAGGTGATGCATGTGAACATTTCCAACTAATTTTTTAATGATTATTTTCTTCAATTACTGGGTTTTTGTTTAATAATAAATACGTTGGGGTCAGCCGCCCCCCTCAGCGCCCCGGCCCTGGCGTGAGGAGAGAGAGGACGCCTGTCGCGCGCCACTGTTCTGCTCCCGCCGCACCCGGCGGAGGCGGGCGGGCGCGCGCGGCGAGAGAGTCGTCCCCGCCTCAGGCCCCTGGCCAATGGGGGTCGTCCGTCCCGAGGCCGAGCCCCGCCTCCGGGCGCGGCGGATTGGCCGCGCTCCTCCCCCGAACAGCTCGGGCTCCGCCCCGCCCTGCGCGGGGAGGCCCCGCCCTCCCGCCGAGCTGCGCTTTAGCTGGGCGCGGACTCTTCAACAGCGGCAGTGGGAGCTGCGCCGGGCGACGAGCCGCGTAGGCTGGAGGCGGCAGCGCCGCTGTGGAGAAGCCGGCGGGCGGAGGCAAGCTGGGGGGTTCGCGGGGTAGCCGGGGAGCAGGCGGCGAAGCTGCCGGTCGGCCGCGGCTGTGCGGCGGCGGATAGCGTTGCGCTGAGGCGCGGCGAGGGGGAGAGAAACGCGGGCCGGGCGGCGGTTAGCTCCCGCGGCGGTGGCGCCGTCCGGCCCTGGCGCGCACGCGCGAGGAGGGGGCCGGGGTGGGGGCGGGGCGGGGGGGGGGTAACGGTCCTGGGCGAGGGCGGGGCCGCGATGGCGGGGGCGGGACCTGGGCTCTGGAATGGGGGGGGGGGGTTCCGGGCGCCTGGGGCGGTGGCGCGGCGGGAGGCGGTGTCAGGGCCGCGTCGCGCCGCCTCCCCCTCCCCCTGTGTGTCCGTGTATCTCCCGTGGGGGTTCCCGCCTTCCTCTGCCCTTGGCCCGCCTAGCCCGGGGGTGCCGAGCGATCCGCGGGCGCGGGGTGCGTGGTATCGCTGGCTTCCCAGCAGCAGCGGAGTGAGTTGTGAGCGGAGCGTTGCGTGCTGCCTTGCGGGTTTTATTTTAGATTTAGTTTTGGGTCAGTAGGTGGAAAGCTTTAGCCCGCATCTTCATGCGCGACTCCTGTTTTCATTTCGTTCTCGGGTCAAAACTTACCTCTGAGAATCGGGCTGATCCGGTCGCCGCGGATTCCAGCGACCCTGACCGAGCTGTAACTACAGGCTGCTCGCTCATAAAGCCGAATTCTTGAGATAAAGCAGATAGTAAAAGCTCTAGCCCGCAGCCCGGTCCCAGGTGCACCCCTCAGCCTTCGTTTAGGGTTTTTCCATGCCGTCTTGAGCAAGGCTTTTAATCCACTTTATGTATCGGGTTCCTGTTTGCAAAATGCTGACAATAAAATGCTGAAAGTAAAACGTAGCAGTGATTTGGGTACTTGATACCCCTTCAGCAATGGGAAGCAAAGTAACAAAAAAAAAAGGAAACAAAAAAAAAATCTAAATTACTAAAGCCCGCTCTTTCTCAAAGGGTAGATATTCAGTTAAGCACAAAAAGGAAATAAAAAGGGAATACTAAAAATAAGCTGGATAAAGCATAGTTATAATGCTAGTAACTATACCAGCTCAGCTCACCTGTGTGCCTCAGGACTCTCCTTCCTTATTGGTCCGCGTTGTGAAATTCTGTAAATGTTTTGGGGAGTTTGCATTCCAGTTATCTTAATTAGTGTCTGAGAGCCCAAACGGGTCTTGTTTGAGGCCGGGTTTTTATGGCACCCTTCAAAGACTGAGATTCAAAAGGATATCTGAAATGCCGATGCAGGCCCTACATCGGATCTGAAAGAAGTATTACAAATATTTATATTAGAGACATATGTTCAGCCTACTTACGGAGGCACCTGTTGTGTGCTACGAAAAATGTTTAATTTTAGCATGTGTTAAAAACAACTTTGCATGTTAAGTTACAAATATATGATATTATAGACTGAGGAGGAGTTAGTTGAGGAGTTAGTTGATGGCATGGTAATAAACTTGAAATACGCAATTCTCGGCCGAGAAGCGGTTAAGAACAAGGAGAAAAACAGCCCTGTTCGTAGATTTTAATGAGTCCTGGATTTTTATCATAAATGAATAGCAATGAATTCCACTTGTAGAGTGTCCTTTTTGATGTTTTTTATGATTAAAACTGGGTGGTCTGACTTAAACAGAGTTCTCTTACTGTTCAAAGAGATCCTTTTTAGGTGCGCTTGTGTCTTGTTGGGGGTTTTTTTGTTGTGTGTGTGGGGGGTGGGTTTTTTTATAAGAGGAAGATTTTGTGCTTGTATCTTCTGGGGAGTTCAAAACATCAGAGTCTGCAGTTTTATCTATATAGTACTGCCGTCACAGTGAGTGCTGCTGAAAGCTGAGACTCCCCACGTAATCCTGTTTGGTTGGGGTTTTTTCCAATCTATTAATAGAACAAAATACTAAAATGCTTAAATACTTGTCATGAGTAACTGGGCTGTTTTTGAACTGAAAACAAAAGCTGTCTACTGAGCCCATTAAAAAAAAAAAATTCCCTTAAAGCCTAGTCCCAGGTGTCTTAAACATGGACTTCTTTCCTTTTTCTTTCATACTGCTAACCAGGACATACCCAGTGGGACCAGAATCTCTTCAGTGGTCGTTGCTGCTAACTGTTCTGTGAGGAAATTCAGATTATGCTATTGAGCTGTTGTTCTCTCTAATCCTAGAAACTATTATGGTCCTGAAAATTTTGTGAAAATTGGGAGAGGTAGGTAAAGTATACCTGAGTGGATGCCACCCGCCAGGCAGGGCTTGGAGAAGCCAGCTAGAGTCAGCTCCTACCCGCTCCCGGTCCCAGCAGTGCCGCAGTAGTGCCTGTCTGCCAGAGCACTGCTTTATTTTTGTCCAGCGATTATCAGGAAGGCTGTCCAAGAGGAGCTAGGGATTACAGGGCAAACATCACAAAGCTGTAGGAAACCAGGTTTTGCCAGTTGGGTTGTAGGCAGATCAAGCTAGCTCGTGTAGCTGCTATCCCTCTGCAGGTTTTCTCTTAGAGGCCTTGAAGCACCTCTTGTCAGTTTGAAACACGGTGTTTTTGAGCATTATCACTGAGCTTAATTTTGGGTGTTTGATCAGGTTCTGTCTGCTGCCAGTGACTTTGCTTCTGAAATGCCTTCTAGACAAGGGGATAAACATTGGGAGTTTGCTTATCAGAGATGCTGTTAACCTGTGAATAAATTGGAAACACAACTGAGCCGTGCTCATTTGTAGGCAAAATAGGCCCATGAGTTTCAAAGCCAAACAAAAAGCAAATGTAAAAAAAAAAAATCTCCTCCTGGTGTCCAGGAATCTCATTAACAAGGAAGTTTCAGGTATTTGGGATGAGAAAGGTGAACAAACAAAAACGCTAAACCCAAAACAATCCTGCCGCCCCCAAAGCAAAACTCCCCCAAAACATTGTCTGCATGTTGTGTAACAAAAGTGATAGTGTTATGCAAGGGAGGGGAAGAGTCAAAAAGTGAAAGGACTATAAACAAAAGCTGGGAAGGGAATGCCGCCCTGTATACAGGCTGGTTTGTGGTTGGGTTTTATTGATTTGTTTTGGGGTTTCTTCTTTTTTTTTCTTTAAATAGGGTGCTGCTAATTGTGAAGATGGGGATGCTAGTTTCAGGATTTAGACAAATTCCACTGAGGTAAGCCTGGTAGGGAAGGGAATAACATGGAAACCTGGAGTAAGGACTGAGAAATAAGCAGAGGTAGCCCAGGAGTGGTAGAAGAGCGGGGATCTTGAGTGATTCGGGACCCATAGCTGCGGTGAGAGAAGGGAGCAGGGTGTGGGTCTGGGGAGCTCCGGGGCTGTGGTAAACTGCAATTCCCGGCTATATCCTCCCTGGGTAATTAAGGCATTAGGGGAGGATAAGCATAAAGTTACTTTAAACATCAGTTGCTGTGCTATGCGTGTCTGGTACTTGTTTCTTTCCTTCCCTGGTGCTTATTTGACGTCAGCTTTTCTTTTTTACAATACTTTTTAGTCTTTCAAGTGAGCGTGTATTCAGCAGATGAAAAGCAAACTGTTTGCCAGTTTAGTAGCATTTCAGCTGTTCTGGTTTTTAAACCTCAAGTAGTACACAGTGGAAAAAATCCTTGAAATGGTTTACCTCGGACAGAAAAGCTTTTCCCAGAGCGAAAATATGGACTCTTCCTGAAGACTGTGTTGCAGTACTTGTCTTCCCCCTCTCTGCACTGCCTTCCCTGTCCCCCCAACCCTGAAGATAATAGATTTGGCTCTGGAAACTCACTTCCAATAAGGGTGGAGTGAAATTATTTTTATTGCTTGCTGCCAAAATGAAATAGAATGTGTCAAAAATTACACAGTTTTCATTGAGCCAAGTACTTGTACCAAAATTTGTTTTCAACTTTTTTGCAGCTGATAGTTTATTTTGCTGATGTACCAATGACTCTGTGTGTGTGTTGTGGGAACTTCTTGGAGAACTGCCAAGGACTGGAGAATGGGATGGTACCAGCTTTATTAAAGTCTTTTTGATGTAACTGAAATGAGAGGAACACACCTAAAGTGCCTCACGTGACTATCTTCAGGGCAGAAACATTGCATGAAGTTTGCAAATTGCTGGATAAGGGGTTAATTGAGGAATTTTTCTATTAAAAATTTTTTCTTTAATTTTTTTTTTTTAGCTATAATTTAAGTGTCTACTGTCAGAAACTCTTAACTAGTTAGTGCTCTTTAGCTTAATGTTTCTGGTTCAGTGTGAAGGGACTTTGATTTCTTCTCTTTTAAGGAAAAGAGTAGGAAAAAAAATCCCCCAAGCCCAAAAAAACCCTTAAAATAATTTGCTAATGGTATTTATCGCAGTTTAGGAAATTGGAGACTGTACCAGAAGGGTAAGTAGTATTTGAGGAAATATGATCAAGTTAAAATACTGTACTCTGAAAATTTTGTTGCTGATGTTTTTTTGAGTAGCTTCCATTTTCATGCAGGCATGAGATGCACATCTCTGAACTCATTGTTTGCTTGAGCAACAGCTCTGCTGCGTGTGGACATCTGGCTTTCAGGAGTAGCAATCTCTGACTGCTACACCTCATGGACTAAGGAAGGTAGATGGTAAGGTTGGAACAGATCCAGAGTCATTGCTCAGTGTACATAGGTATCAGGCTGACAGTGTTCTTCTGAGAGAGCTTCTTAATAGTTCCCAGGGACAGATTTAACTCATGTGAGTTCACAGTAACCCCACAGATAGTGTGGGCTTCAGTTCTCTCCTCCCCTTATGTTTTACCCATGCAAAATTTGCCATATGCTGAGGAAGGGTGGGGGATAGGTGTGTGAATCCATGCTTCTTTGGATTTAAAAATTCTCACGCCTGCCAGCTCCCAAAAGAGTGAAAAGACACAAAACCATGATGCTGGGTAGATGTTCAGAGATTAAAACCTCATGGCTTAAGCACACGTGGAGCAATAAAAGGTGAATAAAGCACATGGTGAGTGTTGAGGCAGAGCTGGAGTATGTGGCTCTGTTTTTCCCTGTGTTTGGGCCATTAAGGAGAAAGTATTGACTGGTAATTCTTAACTGTTTAGTTTTCCACATCTACCTTAAAAGCTTGCACCTGTAGTTACAGGCAAGCTAAAGCTTCAGACAGGGAGTTTGCCTTTTTTTTTTTTTAAGATCCTGGTGCAGCAGCCTCAGAATCATTGACCCCTTATGGGATCTGTGCATTGAAAGTTGCTGAGCTAGGCAGTTGCTGCGGAGATCAAAGAAACTGAAGACATTAAAAGGAGGGCGAAGGAAATGCTGCTCAACTAGTGTACCAGCTGAACGGAAAATTTACTGTGCTACGCTCACTTTTGTTACTGCTCTCTTATTGTTGCTGGGTTTTTCTCTAGCTTCTTAATGAAGATCTGACAGTAGCTTATCTTTCAGCCTTCTGCAGGCCGTGCTCAATTAAATCTTTCTTTGGGTTTGTTTACCCATTTCCTAAGCAAAGCTGGAAGTGCAGTGTAGGGCTGTGATTCCTGCTCTGTGGGACTGGGGAATAGTTTACAGTGTAACGTGGCAGGATAGCTGCTGAGAAGAAGCAGTGGAGGTTGTCACTGGATTTTTTGACCCCAAAGTTTGGGGAAACCTTCAGGGTTGGACTAGATGATCTTGGAGGTCTTTTCCAACCGTAATGATTCTGTGATTCATCGAACTATGGCAAGCCACAGGCAAAAGGATTTGTAAAGGAAAGCTCTTCGTCTTTGCTGAAATTGTTATCAAAGGATATTGTGTTTGTATTATGCAGACAGCGCCTGATGAATAAAGAACAACTGGATGCAAAGGCACAGGAAGGTCTTTTTAGGAAACATTTAGAACTTAAGCTCTCTGTTTTTTAAAGCATAAGCCTTGGTGATTGGTTTCTAAAGTGTGTCTGTGAGAAAGTATAATTAATTAATCATGTGTGTTGCTTTATATAGATTCATATTAAATATATTTCTCCCAGTAGTTCCTCTGAGTTTATTTCAGAGTGTTTCATCATGTGGTACATGTTCTGCTTTGCTGAACTTGTAATAGGTACCTGTAATAGGTAGCTCCTATTTTTGTGATACTGTTGGTGTTGACTCATTTAATACTAAAAAAACGCAACCAAAAAACCCACCAAAACCCAAACCTTGAATGAAAACCAAATGCTACTCAAAAAGTGACTTACTTCCAGAGCAGATAAAAATAAAATCTGGCCAGAGTTCTGTGGTGGGAATGCACAGATCTGCATCTCTCTGGGTGTACATACGTATGCACACATATTTTAAGGTGCATCCTTCCAGTCACGTGGCTTGCGGTCGTGTTTTTCAGTTTGGGCGAGGTTAGATGGCAGTCTTGAACTTTGTGGGTCTTGTTTCTCAGACTGATAGGATCAGAAACGCAATGAGGTATGAACACTTACTCCCCTGAGAGGTAGAGGCTTTCATTATGCATGGAACAACCTCTGAACAAAATAAAGAAAAACCAAAAGGGTGTTTGACTTGGGAGGAAGTGCAGTCTGTCTGTGTTCTTTAAATAATGGCCTTTTCTATGAAATACTTGAATAATGTTAAAATGTTGAAAGAATGAAATATGTCAGACTTGTTGTATTTGTACCGTGTCATGAAAATGAGAAAATTTACATGGCCCATGTTATTTTCAGGTTTGCTGTAAACTACCTACCGTAGCTATAATGACACCAGCCCTCAGAGAGGCAGCAACAAAAGGTCATGGTATCCACTTGTCACCTTCTTTGTCCTCTAGAGCTATGGAGTCTGATACAGCTTTGTGCATGGAAAATTCCAGAGCAGTGGAAGAGAAGATAAAAGAGGACTCCATCGCACAGATTACTTGCTCAGTCCTGGGGTTCCCCACTGCTGAGCCCAACCTCAGGAATGATATCTTCAGCATGCAGCATTTTGGTTCTCCACCATCCTCCAAGCACTACCAGTCTGTCTTGTTAATGAGTACAAATTCTGCATTTAGCAACAAAACTGGTAAGCAAACGAAAGCGGGACAGCCGGACTGCTCGAAGATGAGAAATTCATTACATAATGGTGCTGACACATCATTTGGTCAGATTAGTCATTCAGAACCTGAGGAACAGGTCAAAGGGGAAATGTTTTCAGAGACCTCATCTCCGAATTTGGCAGAAACGCAGAGACTTTCGGGTTCAAGTGTAACTGAATCCAGTAATGCAGAAGACATGCAGCTTTTAAATGGTAAATGGTACAAGAAGAATGGTTTTTTGGGTAGGGCTTTGGAAGTCTGCGCTGAAACAATAAAAGGGGATTTATTACACCAAATTCTTCATGGGCCTTCAGAAGGGATTTTGAGCTACACCCCAGAGGAGGTGTACACTCGCTTACTTCAGTGTATCACTAAGCAACAAATGGAAATCAGTCGCGCCAAAAGAACTCAGAAACGTTTGCAAATGCTCCTGGCAAAGCATGTTATCAAACACTGTGATCAGCAGCTGAAATGCTTTGTGAAACATCAGCTACAAAGAATGAAGGTTTTCCATGAGCCAACCAGATTTTCGAGCAGTAGCTCCCTCAGGTGCACTGAAGGTTGGCCGGAAAACAATGCACCTACTTTGGAGAGCAGTGCATGTACGGACCTACAGAACGGAGTTAGTGTTGCTCCAGGTGAAATCCGGGGGTTTGCACTTTCTGCTGGAGGGCTGTTGTCTCGTGTCAAGAAGGATCTGGACTCTGATGCAACGTGTAGCAGCTCAGATGAAGATGCTGAGGAACAGACTGTAAGAACAACTGTGGAAGCGTAAGTGTTAAATTCCTGCTAGACTCATATGCTTCATGCTTATAAATCAAGATGGAAGGGTCTAGACCCACAGATTCCTTCTTGTGAGAGTAATCTCGCTCAGTAGAGCTGTCTGTGTCAGCTAGGTTTGGCTGGGGCCAAACAGAAAGTAAGAACTTCTCACTACAGCCTTTAAGGGCTAGTTACTTTACTGTGGAGAGCTAGATTTTGTACTGCATTCCATCAGGTTGCGTTACGTTAGTACTGCTAAGCATTTGGTACTCAGGTGGTCCTGTAAATTATATTTTTGGCCAGTATGAAAATAATATTATTCATTAAGAATTAGTCAATGTCAGATCTTGAAATCCACTCCGATGTGATAAAGCGTAAATATGATCATCTGATGCAGGGGGCAAGCTATCCGGTATTTGGGGGTTGTGTACTGAAAAGGTTTGTTTCTGAATTATAATTTAAAATATGTTAATTTACTTAATGAAGTTGTTCTGCTACTGTGAATGCAGCTTGCAGTGGTGGTTTTATTGTTGCTGGTATCTTTTTCAAGAAGAACCAGAGGAATATTAATGTGATTAATACTGTCTTGACCTGACAGGGATCCTGTCAGTACAGATTATTGTAGCCTTGGAAATCAGTGGTGGGTAAGAGAAGTAGATAGTGAAATTATTCCCTGATTGTGGTACAGCGTCTTTTTTCTGGTTTTTTTTCTTTCTTTGATTTTTTTTAACCTACTTTGCTACCTTGTTAACACAGTCTCTTTGGTAAAGAGGTGAGAAAGCAGTGAATGCAGCACTGCTTTCCCCTTTCTACAGCTGGAGAGAGCAGAGCATGTCCTGAGGCCTGTTAGGATGGGATAGTCGGGATAGGGATACATACAAATGCAGCAGCATGGTAGGAGCTTTATGGCATCTACATTTCTAGCACTTTGTCAGGACAGGATGCCTAGAAAGAATTAAAAGTGTCACTAAGTGCTTGAGGAAAAAATAAATATTTAAAACCTTGTATTTCTTGAAAAGTACAATGTTCAGAAGTCAAGGAAGCTTCATTTGAAATAGAAAAAGAGCTGTACCCTGTTACATTTTTATAGCTTCTGTTAGGGAAGGTTAAGCAGAACACGATTGTATCAAGTCAGTACTCATTTTGTTAAACTCTGTATGTCTGGAAAACAGAGTTTTCATTTTATCTTTCATGTTGTCAGAATGGTCAGTACTGTACTCAAGTCCAACCTAAGCATAATGAGTTGCCAACTAAGTTAGTATCATCTTAAATATTTGAATTTGCAAAATAGTTATTCTCCTGAAATATTTGAATTAAAAAAACCAGGTTTTGGCTCTTTCCAGTGTAGGAGAATCCACATTCTTTTCCTAGCTGATATGTTAGAACTATTTAGTAATAGCTCTGTCTCTAGGATTCTTATCTTGTGATAACATGAAACGAAAAAGGAAAACTGATGAGAAGCTCTTGATTCTTGAAGTGGGTAATAGAAAATTTGGACTGAAGTTCTGTGTGAGAGTTTTTCTTTTTTCTTATTGCCAGCGACAGACGAGTTTCTCACTCCACAAAGGACTGGCAAATCCTTTACCTTTATTCCTTCGTGTGACTTCTGAGTTCCTTAGGTTATCTTTCCCCTTAACGTTTGCAGTTTGTTTTGTTGCACCAATGGAAAAATCTGCAGTGGTTTATGAAGTACAAAGACACCACCTTTGGTTCGGGAAATCCGTAGGCCGCAGCTGCTGGCAGCCAAGGGAGTAGTCTGAAGAAGCTCTGCTCCCTCCCTGCCTGGTTGCAAGCCTGTTACCTTGCCCGCTGCTAGGAGGCAGGAGACTGGGTAGGTAGGCCTTCCATAGCCTGACTGCTTTATTTGTGGGTTTGGTTTTTCTCCCTTCCTTTTCTTATGTGCTCACTGCTGAAGAGCAGTCAAGCAGCAGTGGTGACAAGGTTTGAGTTAGCTGAGGCCTCACTGCATTGGCAGTGCAAGAGTCACATGTGTTTGAACTTGCCCAGCAAGCTCAGAGTTAAAGTACTACCTGATTTAAGCAAAAGACTCCTGTCTTTTGTGTGCATAGGCTGAGGCAATGCTTGAATTAACACTGCCGTGGGGACAAGAAGTGCTGTGAATAAGTAAGGACAGTGTCTCTTACTTGAATTTATAATTTTCTCCAGCTTGGGATGGTTTTCTTCCATTTCTTCAGCTTTTCTGAGTATTGTCTTTGTGGCTAAAAGGCTGTGCTGCTTCTCCTAGGTGATACAGGTAAATTGGTTATTCGCCAGTACAGCTGCTGAGATTTGCTGGTTCCTGAGCTTTACTGCTTTGAGGCTCTTTGGATTGCCTTTGACTTTGACAAAAAGAAAAAAAAACCAAAAAGAAACATCCATTTTTATTTCTGCTAAGTGGATTAACAGTCTTTGAAATGCCTTCCTCTCCTAGGGAACTGACTTCTAGTGCTTTCCAGAAATAATGTGATCATGTGGGTGAGAGCATACTCATTTCCTCGCCTCTGACTTGTTTTTCATAGTGAAGACTTCTGACCTGGAAGGACTGTAGATTTTATAAGGTTCTGTTAATGTAGTGATGAATGGGAAAAATGTTTTGGTTTTGCCTATGTCACGATACACTGATTGCATTTAACTTGAGGATAAAATCATGTATGGCTGGTCATTGTCATGACTGGTGCTTTTTATCCTTTTGGTGCGGAGGGGAGAAGGAGATGTCAATCCAGTGTTCCAAGAGGGGAGGAACCTGCAGTTACTGTGTTTACCTGAGAACAGTCTGTTTCCCATCAGGAGGGAGAAGTTGATTCGGGCTCCAATTCTTCATTGTAGGAAAAAACCTGGAGTTATTTTTAGCATTTTGAACCTGTTCATTCTCATTATCCTGAGAAGAGTTTTGCCCAATGAGTGCTGACATAAGCTCTTCTGAGCTGTATCTCAATGCTTTGTGTCTCAAGTATGATTTTCTTTATCCATCTATTTCAATACCTTTGTTGTTTAGTTGCAAATAGCTGTTGTAAGATATTTAGACCACTGTTCCTCCCTTCTGCATTACGTAGATGCCATCCTTAAGAAAAATCCTTGATCTGCTGGTGAAGGCAGTTCTTCTAGTTGACAATTTGCAGCACTTCCTGAACTTCCCTAGTTCCTAGAGTAATTGGAAAGCCTCATCCCATTTCAAGAGCTTAATTAAAGCACATTTGGGCCTTTGAGTATTTGCTAAAAAGAAATACGAAGAAACAGTTGGCTTGGGGGGGAGTGTGGTTTGGATTTTGTTGTTTTGCTGCTCATGGATATCTTTAACCTGCCAGTTTTCATGGAGGATTTCTTAGGTAAAGCACCAAGTTTTGTAGTGCATTCTAGAATCCTTCCAGCCTTTGGGTGTATGGAATTCCTCAGATGCTAAACAGGGGATATGGTAGTACTTCACCCTGGTTTCTCAAAGACACATGTTGGGTGCTGTTTGCTATCTCCCTGTTAGAGCTTACTGTAATTCCTTTGGGAATTCACAGCTAATGTCAAGGACGCAACACAGGCAACATAACACCAGCTGAGTTTACTTGGAACTTGTTGATCATCTTTGTGGTGCATGAAGGTGGAAATGGTCACAGATTTCAAACAAGGTGAATCAAGAGAGGATGTGAGCTTGGAGTTTTTTCAACAACACAGCTTTGCTCTGGGAGCAATGTATTGTATCTTTTCAGGGCAACTCCACATCCTTACTCATGTATTTTGTATGTGTTCCAGATGTGGTTAGAAGTTCTGTGTGTTCAGTCTGATGCTGGGGGGGGGGTGGTGGGGGTGGTATTTGGGAACCTTTAAAGTTGCAGGGCACAGAGTTTTTCTTCTATATGTGTTACGTGTATGATCTTCCACAATCAGAAGATCCATCACTGGGGTTCTTCGCTGCTCACTCCATCAAATAGTAATACATGTACCTAATTGATTAGAGAGAAAAGCTGCTTAGTAGATTTTTCTGCAAAATAAGTAGCTCTGTCTGCTCATGGAAAGACATGTGCCCTGTTTCCCCAGTCTTCCTTCCCCTGTCTGAATACAGTCCTTTTGCATCACTTGGGTGGGATTTTTTCCTTCTGAAATATTTTCCTGCTTTTCCTCTGATTTTTAAAAGACATGTTTTACTGATTATCCTCCAGCAACCTCAAGCCTGATGAAGAAGCACTGTTATATTTTTCCGTGGCCACAGGGTTTATTGTGCCTGGAAACTTTTATAATGAATGTGCAGAGATAGTGGGTTTTTTTCTTTCTCTTTTTTTCCCCCTTTTTTTTCCCCCCCCCTTAGATTGCTAGTTGGAAAGAGAAAAGATGCAAAATCTGCTTTTAGTACATATACTTGATGGAAAGGGGAGCAGTAAGGCAGAGAGAATACAGGAAGAGAGAAAATATTATGACTAATATCTCCAGATCTGATTTGTTTGTTCTAGATTATTTTTCATTTTCCCTAGCATTTTTTTCTCATGGCTAATTGAACAACATCAATGCAGTGCTGCTGGCTTCACTACAGAAGGCTCCGCTTAAGGGCTGGGGTTCATGGCACATCTTTGAGCCACGTTATATGAGGAAGTTTTTTGTTTTTGCAAGGTCAGGTCTTAATTTTCCACTCTGAGCTGATAATTTTACATCACACCTGAGAACTGAATCCTGGTTTTGGGAGGGGGAAGAAGAGAGTCGGACGGGCCTAAACGCCGCTCTACATTTTTCTTAAGTACAAAACCCCAATTGTTTCCAATTTTTAAGGCTTCTTTTAGTTTACAAGTCCAAGAAATGTCTTATTTGCATAAGGATTAATGTGAGGACTTTTGAATAAATATAAATTAATGGGTGCTAATAAAATCTGATTTTTGAAATGTTTTATACACTGCTTTTTCCCGAATTCCATTCTCTCAATTCTTGGCTCCTGTCACTAGGATGTGGGAGGAGAATTTTTACCGGGGAATGAAAGAAGAGATAGCTTAATATTACCTTCTGTTTTCACTCTAGGGATACATTTATTATTTTAGAACATATTCAACCTCACTTGGTTGGATTTCCATCGGATGGATTTATGACTTCTCTAGGGTCCCACATGCATTTACTGTTTTTCTTCAGGGATCTCATGTGTAGCAATAATAACTTGCTTTTGAGCAGGACTTCCTTCTCACAATACCAGAGTATTGTGCTTGTGAGTGAAGATCCCGATTCCTAGCCTGTAATTACATTAATATTTTTGCAGCTGCTGAAGGCAGACAGAAATGTTTTAATGAAAGGCAGAAGGTTTGACAAGTTGTAACCTGCAAGGGAATCTCAGGGCTGGGAATGTCAAAGTTTTGAGTGAGTTGGGTGTTGAATGCATAATAAATAAAAACTTGGCACAACTCCCCTGAATGGCAGTTTAATACACAGTCCTCTTAGAAGAAAATCTAATAATCAGACACATGTGTATACATGATAACCTCGCTCAATTAAATGGTAGACAAGCAGAGTTTGGTGCTTGATGTCAACTGCTGAATCATCAGTATTTTATGGCTAGCTTTTTTTTCTTTCGCTAAGCCATGAAATGTGCTTGTTTTAATAAAAAGATTTGTTTACAAACAACAACAAACCGTAACATCTTGTAAAGCGAGGGCAGAAGCATTTCATTTTATAGATAACATTGATTTCATGAGAATCTACTTCAAAGGGATGCATCCACTGCCTTTGAAAGTCAGCCTACGTGGGCCCCTGATACAGGAAATCATTTAAATGCTTTCTTTTTCACATGAAATAAAAAGTGTGCATAAAGGCTTCCCAAAATAGGAATGCTCTCCTGTAACAGGGTTTCATTCATACTGCTAAATATGGGTTAGGAATGTAACTTTAGATGTCAGATTTAAATATACTGACCTGTACTCTTTTTTTAATGAAACTGAAATAGCTGCAAATGATTTTATTTTCATCCTAACATTTTACCTAGTTGTTGTGGATGAAAAAAAGGTTTCAGTTAGGGAATTTCAATCCGTTTATTTTTCAGTTAGCAAACTTTTAACCTTTTTCTGCTATTGAAAAAAAAAAACCTAAACCTGCATATCCATGTTTAAATATATGTGCATTATAAACTTCCCTTCCTTCCAACCCGTGGTGGTAGACTGGGCAGCAATAAAACTCAGTGTATCGCTACCCCAAGCTTCTACAGAACACCCAAACCGATAAGGTTGTGACCATTCAAACCTACATTCATGGCATTCTCCACCCCTTGTCCCTGCAGACCAGGCTGCAGGGTTTAACCTCATAACAAGCTCCCTCCCTGCCCTGCAGAGCAGTCAGCTGACTACTGTTTGGTTACTCCTCTATTACTTAATCGCAGTGTGCTTACAGCAACTGCGGGGGGGCTCAGAGACTCGCTTCCTCATATACCAGGGTGTCCAGTGGCCCCAGCCAAGTGCTGGGGTGGCTCTCTGGCTGCCCTGGGGCAGTGCTGCTGAGGACTCACCCGCCCCTGGGGTGTCATGCTCGGCACAGCACCTCTGTGGCTTCCTTTGGGTCCTGTGTGTGGGGTTGGTCCAGGCCTCAGGGCTTGAAGTGGACCTCTCCCAGCTCTGCCTGATTGCCCTCACACCTGGAGGAGCTTTCTGGGGTTCTTTCCAGTTCTCCTGTTAGCCCATTCCCAGCCACAGCCTCCCCCTACGGTGGGCATACTGCACCCACCACCTCATAGTAGCGCAGCTTCAGTGAGGTGAGAAGCAGCAGGAGGTGGGTGGCGGTCAATGTGTGGTGGTACCTTAGTTGTTGCTGCTCCTCATTTCTCACCTGATTGCTCTGCCATCGTCTTCCCCACCAGCCCAAACCCCTCCTGAGTCTCCCCTCAGACCCTGCCTGGGCGGTGTTCCTGTTCTGGAGGGCTGCAGCCCCTCTGCTACCAAAATCCCACAGATGATTTCTGGTGCACCTGGCATGCAAATTCTGCATCAACCTTTAAGTTGTCTATCCAAAACGTTTCTAAAAAGAATGGTCTTTGTATCCATTTGGACATTGTGTTCTGATGCTGTATACAGCTAGAATGAAATGAGTTATGAGCTGGAGTTAGATGTTTCGTGAATACCATATCCACCTATTCCCTGTAAGATCACACGTAGAAATTTTGGGACCGACTTCAGTGGCTGGATAGCATCGATGCGCTGCTTGTGTGCTGTAATCATGTTCCATTTGCACACATCTTTAAGGGAAGATGCTGTAAGCTCTGTCTTATGCTGTATTGAGCATGGGATCTAGACATAGCGCTACTTTTTTGGTTTCTAGGTTTCTTTTTCAAGGGCAGTTGTGTAATACTTACGGAGAATTTTTAGGCCTGTGTTCCTGGTGTTTTGTTGTTAGTCTGTTGATGTTGTGCCATTTCAAAGGCAAGAAAAGAAGCTTGTTTCCAGGCAGCCCTGGTGTTCCTGAAGTTTTTTTCTTTGTGTGTTAGCACTACCTGCTTCTCTGCTCCATGTTGGTCTGATCCACAGTATGCTGAGGTTTAGTGGGAGAAGCTGGGGTGCTGGGGGAGCCAATGGAATATTAAAAATTAATTTTAAAATATATTTAACAAAAGGCATTAGCAGATACGCATTTTGCAGTGTATTTTTTTAATTAAAAGAGGAAATAGTGCTGATTATTTACCTTTTGCAGGTTCTTGCTTCTTGGGCAGTTAGCATTCTAACTGACCCCACCTCCACCAACTAATTTTGCCTTTTATCATTAACAACTCTGAAGAATTCTATAAACAGAATTGAAGGTGAAAAGCACCCACCAAGATGTGAAGTCAGCCACTGGAAAAGTTAAGCACTGTAAGAGACAGCATGGCTTTAAGAAGCTGGATTTTTAATTTCTTTCATTGGGCCTTAAATTAACAATTCAGAGCAAGTCTAATAATTCAATTTCTAATATAAAATGTGTAGTAGTAGTCTGATTCTTTGCAGGAAACCTGTAGCTGGCAAGCCCTGGCTGTGACATCTCAGTTAGCAAGATGTGATTTCTGAGGTGAGGGAGCATATAGAGGTTCAATGTGAAATGCTTATGAAATTTCTCCCTTGCTAGGGTGTGAAGCACAGAGACTTTCCTTCTCTGTATTTTAAGTACCTTCAGCCTTTTTTTCCTAAATACTGTTTTTCCTCTTCTGTTCCCACTGTCCTTTCTTAACTTACTTGTGGGAAGGTATAAAAATCTTACTCAGTTGCTACTGCATTATTTTCCCTGCTCTAGTTCTATACCATCAGTTTTCTCTTCAGGGGAAAATGACACCTGTGGCTGATAATTTCAGGTATTAGCACAAGTTCCTCAGGCCTCGTGGCTTAGCAGACATGTTCAGAAAAGTTTTCTCAGTTTGGGAAGGCAAGATGTGTATTATGTGTTAGTATCAACATATGCTATTTGATGCAATTCTGAAAGTATTAAATGACAGCAGTATGTCAGAGATGGTGGGACCAGGCGTAGGTGCCAGAAATTGTTGTGATAAGCAGTTGCTGATGTCTGTAGATGATAGGGAGAACTGTAACCCATCTGTTCTGAAGCCGTATCGCGTTTCAGAGGAAAATCTCTGCCAGGTAAAAATTTCTGTTAAGCACCAAGGAAGATAGCAACCCCAGAGGCTCCAGAAAAATGACCTGATTGCAGGTCTTCGCAGAGATTGCCGTGTAGTTTTGAACAGCAGAGAGCTTCCCCGAATTGATTTATTTTAATTTTGTTTCTGGGGCATAGCTTCGTTTGGTGCGAGTTGTCACAAACCAGCGGCACATTGCTCTCTGCAGTCAGTCTGCGGCGAGTGCTCCTGGATGATCTGAGCAAAGGCTGATAGCGAACTGTCAGAGTAAATAGTGTTTTGGTGTGTAGTGTTGATCGGATATGATACCAGAGGATATTTGTGGAAGGGTTTTTTTTTAACCCTGTTTGCACTCTGGAATGTATAGGAGAGATTCAGTTCATAAACCAGAACGCGCTGGGTTTTGAATTATGTGGTTATTATCGGTTTAACAGTTAACTGGTCCAGGGGTATTAATACTTCAACAGCAACTGAAGTTAGTTCATTCTGAAAGCAAATGTTAAGTAGGTGTGCTGGAAGAATGAGTCCTTAAGAAAGCTTTTATGGGTCATTTCATAGTTGGACATGTTTGTTCAACCACTGCAAGGCTTGGAGGTTTTTGTTGGGAGTGGGCGTATTTGTCTCATGAGTAAAATCTAGATAAGATTATCTAAAATACGTGCACCACATATCTGAATACACCTAATTTTAATGTTTTATGTGATGCCATCTCTTAGTTTTCATAGGTAATCTCTTATTTATTGTCAGTGTCTGCAGAAAGAAGAAAAATGAATATGCTGAATGACACGTGGACAGAAGGTATCAGAAACCCTGTGCTTACCTTAATGGCTTGCAGGAAAATGTTTCTGTTCGGGCCAGCTGTTTCTTGAGCGTTGCCATGGGTAGTCACAGAAAAACTGACTGTAATGCTGGTGTAAAATTAGGGGCAGTTCAGGAAGTTCACAGGCTTTCAGCTCCGGTCCTGGGGGACCCCAACCATACCAGTGTGCTGTTACACATTTGGGATAGAGTGCCATGTGGTGAATATGAACTATTTTGTATTTTTTTACAGTCCAGGGAGCTTCCCAAGAGGATTGGGGGATGTATGATTTTTTTCCAGTGGTAAGTCTGATGACTCATATGATGTCTGGATGGGATTTAAAGATCTGGAGAACGGTTGTGATATTTTGCTTTTCAGTTTCTGGGGTTGAGTCCTTCATTAAAACGATGAACTTCAGCCCGTCTTTTCACTGATTTCCACAAAGTAAGGTGATTAGCTCTTTATCCTGAGAGTAATCAGTCTGTAGTTTATGAGCTGGTTCTTTTCCCCAAATACTTCACTGTTGCATGATTGACAATAGGCCTCCCAGTGAGAGGAGTTGATGAAGCAGCAGGGATGCCTGAGGTCAGGATCACAGGTCATTTTAGGACTAAATCACCTGAAAACTGGATGCTAGAACAAAGTCGGTTAAACTGAAGGGGAAATGGCCTGGCATAAACAGCAAAATTCACTGTGTTAGGAAACTGAGTGGAAATAGAAGTGCAAGGGGATGTCGGGAAGGACTGCTATTCTAACCTTTAATGCGTAGTTTTTGAATTGGAGCTTTTCCCACCCACTCTGTGTGGGTGCCCGTCTCTCTGGTTTGTTTGTGTTTAAGAATGTTGTAACTTAAAAACGGTGTTCTTTGAACCAAACCTTTTGGAAGGAGACTGTTTTAGGTTGGCAAACCTGTGTTTTGGAGTTTTGATGTGATCTCTGTTGCAAGCATCCTCCTTTCCTGTTCACTAGGAAGCATCCTGTCATTGTCCCTGCAGATACGTCATGGTAGGGGCAAGTTACGTGTTCTTACTGGGAATTTATGAGGCTCGAAGGTCTCAGTTTCCTTTTCATTTTCAGGATATAAGATACTTGTGGAGGATCTTGCCTTGGGCAGTGGGCTGTGTGCTCTAAAACATGCTTTCTTGAGCTCATCATAACTATTTGAACCAGCCTTACTGTATACTTAATATCATTCCCAGGTTCTGTATTTTTTCTGCATTTTAAACACCACTGTGTTTCTCATTTATTATTTATTAACTGCTTTTCAGGCTTCTTGTTTTGTTTGCTTAGAAAAATAAAATAGGCCTAAAATTCCACCCATTCCCCTCCCCTGTAAACAACAACAAAAGAAAACCAATGCCCAAAACCCAAACAGCAATTTTATCTAGGTTTGCAGTTCCCCTTTGCACTTAGGTCGCCTGGTTTTGTTTCTTTTGGGGCAGAGTGATCTTAGCTATTGGGAAAACATTAATCTTACCCACAACATAGTGGAGGCACTGGTAGAAGAAAATGCTTCTTATAGTCCCATTGCATTCTCTGATGTGGGTTTGGTTCTATAAAGGCACGCTTTGTTCTCAGTTCTCCTTTTGGGAAGGTGCTGTGAGGGGTCCATCCGTGTATTCCGTTCATAGATCATGGCTAAAAACTTCTTTCAGTTCAAGCAATAGTACCAACGAATAGCAGTATTTAGTGCTCTTCACATGCCCGTTGGCCTTGGCAAAAGCAAGTAGCTTTGATGGAAGTGCTTATCCTGCCTCTGCAAGCCCTGAGTTCAGTTGCTCCCTGCCTGAATTCTCTCCCATTTGGGGTGATGCAGTACAGCCTCCGCTTCCTAGCGGTATTTTTGATCATACTTTGACTGTCTACATTTGTATCTGTGCTCCTTGGGGCTTGTTGTTCTTTGGCATTTCTTTCTTCTCTTGTTGTGCAGGATTGGCCTCCTGCAGATTAACCAAAACAGGGGAAATGCAACACTATCTCACAGGGAAACAAATTCTGTCTCTGATGCAATCCCAGAATGTTTTTCTAGGGAAATTTAAGAAAGATGTTTTATTCATATAAAAGCAATATTGCTCTGTTCTCTTCCAATTCTAATGGTCCTGGATGAGTGCAGGAGATCATCTGCGGACGCAGAGTCATCACAGAGGCAGTAAGTTTGTATTTCAATCTACTACAGTCCTGAGCGTTAGGAACTTTTGCGAATATTACATGGTTTATATTGAGTTGCCAGCAGAAGAACAAATTCGAAATTCCTTTAGAGAGTGTATGATGTTAGGGTCGAAAAACAAGTCAAGATGCTTTGCAAAAGGAGCACACAGGAAGCGGGACAGACAGAAACTATTTTTTTTCTTGTCTCATTCCCAACAGAGAACCAGAGCAGGAGCTTCTACTTCAGCACCTGCTTGGACTTCCTTCTTCAGTAGCAGGCCTGGTTATTTTTGTAACCCTTTGTGGTTTGGGGTTTTTTTTTTGTTTTCTTCTCTGGATTTGCAGAATTAAAGAATTCATTGGTGCCACCTTGAAACAGCTTGCTTTCTCCACGTAAATCTACATAGCAAAAGAAAGAGGGACACCAGCCATACTAATTGTCATAGCATTAAAAGTAATTAGTCATCTGTTCCTTGTCAAAAAATACCCTACAATTTCTTGTTCCCTCACTTCTTGACTGAGTAATTGTTACGCTGTGCCCTCTAACATCTCAGGAATGGATTTACTGATGTATTTTAGGTTTTTTTGAATTGTAATAACTGGTTATTATCATTTGTCACTTGAGTCATATAATACTTTACCCACAAACAGCTCAATTCAGGCGTGTGAACATGTATATCTTCCTCTGAGGAGTTACAGGGTTTACGAAATAGTCTGTAGAGAAAGAGACTTAGAGGCAAAGGGGGCAAATAAATAATGTGAGATCAAGGAAATATGGGTGACAAGAGATGGGAACAGCGTTTAGCAGTGCTCTCACCTCCTGTCCTGTAAGCGTGAGCTTGTGCTTGCTGCCTTGCCCTGTGCTTTCTGCCCCTTCCCATGTGGGAGTACAGAAGTGTCAGTAAGGCATCAAAACTGGGAAAGGGATCTAGACTTCAACTTGCTTCATTCACCCTGCCTCCAAAGTTAAAATTAACCATGAGCAACTCTAATCCAAGTCACCGTGTCGCTGCCAAAGTGCTTGTGCAGGCGATGGGCATGGGGCAGCCTGGGCTGGCAGGAGAGAGAAGCTAAAATTGCTTCCTTTGGCCCAAGCTTAAAAGTTTGTGCTTAGTTCGGTGGAAACTCTACCTTACAGAGGAGCCTAAGGACATCGTTATTAGAGTGTAATTAAATCCTATTAGTTTAATTATAAGTAGTATACTTTAAAGCTTTAAGAAATGCTTGCATAGTATGGTAGAATGAAGCAAAGATACACATAGTATGTTTAACGGTGAATGGAGTTGGTGGTTCAAGATTTAATACTGTGTTTAAGAAAAAAAGCCTGCAAACACATATCTGAAAAATAACTTGTGATGTCACTCTGCAGAGGTTTGGGGTTTTTTTATATGTAACACAGTAATACACAGAGGACAGGATTTTTTTTGTCTTAAGGTTAGGATATTTACCTGTTCTTCTGTTACCTGCTGTGCTTTGGCATTGATTATGAATTCCCTTAGTGCCGTGCTGGTTTCCTACAGCATATGTGACGTAGGACCAGTTCTGGCCCTTTCCGTTCTGCTGTTTGTTTCCCAGCTGCATGGATGCTTCCTATTTTTCCCATTTGCTCCTCCTCCCCCTTGGTCTGGTTGAGGATAACTCAAACTGTTGGGAGGTAATTCTGTCAGTGGACTTTCTTGTTATAAGGTCCTGGTTTGTGGGGTTTTGTTGTTTGCTTATTCCTTTATCTTTTGAGAAAGGAATAGAAATAAAGCACCTCAGCACTCCTGCTGGGTTTTTCTCAGTTATCCTTTTAATTCCTATTTAACTTTTTTGTTAAAATGATTAACTAAGGGATTTGTTACAGCCTTATTAAGCAGCAGCTTCTTAGGAATAGCTTTTTGCCATCCCAGGGTCCCAAGACAAATCCTGACTGTTCCATCTACCACACTGTTGTGAACACATTTTTTTCATTTTAATTGAACTTTGTCTTGGGCCAACCGGGAATTTGGTTCCCTCCTTTACCTGCAAACTGTATTTTATGGCTTCCAGAAGCACAAATGTGCAAAAGCTGTCAATTCCAAAGAAGTTCTTGGCAAGAAGACCTAGTTAAAGCATAAATAACCAGGGCTATTTGCTGCGTGCTGGTCATAATGGAAAATAAAGACAAATAAGAAGGCCTTGTCAGAAAAATGGACTTTCACAAGATTACTTCATGTGCGTTTTACCCTAGGAGAAAATCACTAATAGAATATATAAAATGTAAACAATTTATTATGGTGTATGCTTGTAGAGTTCTTTTGAGGGTTTTTTTGATGGTTGTCCACTTTATTTGCTTGCACATAGAATCTCAATTTAAACAGAACATTTCAGTCTTCTGTCTAATTTCATATGTTCATTTTGTCTGTGTAGGAGAGAATTTAAGCTGGTTATAAATTATGTGGGCAGATAATTTGTGTTAAAAAAGGGGAATAATGTATTTTAGAGGTATCCTACTGGATATTCTGTCCTTACTATTTATGATAGCTAAAGTAGACTGAAAGTTCTGAGATTTTTATTTTCTGTTCATGGCAGGAAATGTCTAGCATCTTCAGCAGGGTGACATATACCTTCCTTTCATTGTTGAGGTAGTTGACACACAATTCTGCATAAGCCAATTGCACTTGTGTGATGTCCAATTCACTGGCCTCTCCTTTTTCTTGAATCTTTTATAATACCTCAGGACTGTTTCTTGGGAACAGGGGATCATGCATTCTGCCTATGGAAAACTTCCCTACAGGGTCATGCAGGGTTTAGGTTCAGTAGTTATCCCAATAGCATGAGTTAAAACACTTCTTTTCTAGAGGATGTTCGATTTTGGTTTTACAGTTCTTTTAAGTTAGTGGAAAAAACCCCCAGCAGTAATTTTCTTTAAATAAGCAAACTCAGTTAGTGTTAGGATACTAGTGGAAGTTACATAAGAAAATACTACATTGTGTTGTCTCTGTTGCTTAAATCTACTGGATATTAAGATTATTTGTTGATTGAGTACCACTGCACCACTCATTTATTTAGTATGTAGGTTGAGTAAAGTTTGGTGATACTGGTGATGAATTTAGCATAATAAAGTTAAGCTAATCACCACATCAAGCACTGGGAGGCATATCTTTTTTGTTACAAAATGCACCTATTTTTAAAGAGCAGTAAGAGTGACCTTACTATACGATACTGACACAGCTATATTTATAAAATTGCTTGAATAAAAGAAATCTAAACTACTTAGTTGGGTTTTTTTGGGCAGTGACTTGATATCTAGCTCATCATGGCTGGATGGTGTTTTGTTAGGTTCCAGTTGTTAGCAAATGGTATTCGTGTAAGCTTGTGGGAGGAAGTGTGGTGCAAGAATTAGGATTCTTGCTGGTGGAGTTACTGGAATTCTTTACAGATCTGTAATCTGCATTAACTGATACAGTTTGGTAGTTTCTCCAGCTCTGGAATTTATACTGCAGAACAGAAAACTAGCTTAGCCTGGGAATAGCCATGAGCATTGATCTTATTGGTTTGGGCAAGTTCTGTAGCTACAGAAATAAGCTGATGTGAAACTGGATGGGTATAATCAGATATCTTCTGAAAGTAACCGAGATGCTTGCAACATGAGGCAGAGCAGCTGTCAAAAATGTTCTTGTGCAAATGTGGTTATCTTTATTTTTGGACTAACCAGCATTTTGTCTTCACAGCAGCTATACTTCTGAATGGAAGTGGCTTGCAGACAGAGCTAGAATTGGCAGCCGTTGGACATGGCTTCAAGCCCAGATTTCAGAACTAGAATACAAAATCCAACAACTAACTGACCTTCACAGGCAGATACGTGCCACCAAGGTATTGTTTGTCAGCTCATAAATGGGCTTTTCAAATAATCTTTTGAAAGTGTTTCTTGTAATATTCATTTATTCGGTTCCTCCTTGTTGTTGTTGTCTGTTTTGCCCTAGAGTGCTTGTATCCATGCAGGCTATTGCGTGCAAAGGTTAATGAGAAAGACATCAGGAGGTAAAAAGCATTGTGCCCTGGAGGCACCAGTACGGGACTGGAAGTTGGGAACTCTTTCTTACCTTCCTATCTGTGATAGGTAGGGACTCTGTTAGGGACTTTGAGGGGCCCAGCACAAGGTACTGTATTTATCACACTCGTTTTTCCCTCTGTAGTAGAGGCAAGATTTGTTTTTCAGGAGGGGTGGTTGGTTATTCAATTTTGTGTTGTGGGATTTCAGGGTGGGTTTTTTGTTATTTACAGTGCATGTTTATTCTGAGGATTAGCTAGTTAATGTTTGTACAGCACTTTGAACAGGTCAAGGATTAATTATTACTAAAATTCCAATGTGTGTAACTCATGTACTAGTTTTTGTAAATCAAACTGGCTAGACAGTGGGAAAGTCGCATTCCTAAAACATTAATAATCTATCTGTCAATTTAATGTGTTCCCCAGGTCATTCTCATGTACAAGGAGCCAAAACCTATGATAATTTTGGTGATGTGATAGCATTAGCAGGTTCTTTGGCTCTCCATTGATGAGCTTCATGTAGGTTTCTCACCTATGCTGGGGTCAGATAAGCACAGATGGAGAGGAGCCAGAAGATGCTTTAGACTTTTATGGGGCTGAACGTAAGGCTTAGAGGGAGTTTAAAAGGAGAGGGGGAAATCACCCTACAGAGCATTTCCCTCTGATCACATGAAGAAAAATTATTACCTCTTCTCCTTTCACCCTGAAAAGCCCTTCCTTTCATATCCAACTTTGTCTCTCCTGCTCATAACTTTCACGAGTCAGATTTTAGTTTAAAAAAAAAAAATTGAAGAGCCTTTGTTTCAGGGTCTGTCCTGCCTCTGTGCCCACAGAAGTCAAAGGAGGTTTTGTATTTTGGTGAAGGGTGGGGATTGCCCATATTTTAGAGTTGTCCTAAATACCAGGTGCAAGCACGCTGTTACACCCAAAAACTGTAGGGTGGCATAAGTCTCACAAGCTGCAGAAGACAGAGAAATTAATAACAGAAATGAGAGGAAGAACATTCTTTTAGTCATGCATTTTCTTCGCATTAGGTGGTATGTTGGCTAGGAGCCTAGTCATCTTCCTGGTGAGATCTTTAGTGACATTCCTTTTTGCAAACTTCATGCCCCTTTTACCAGCTGTGGTATTCAGTATTTGGCATCATGTCCATAGTGAAGGTAGACGTGTATTTTCTTCAGCTGTGATTTTTATTTTGTATACTTGTTTGTAGTCTAACAGTGCAGCCACTATGGAAGGACACGTGGGCTGATAGAAGAGCTCTTTGTTTTCATTTAGTGACTGCAGAGTAGTTACACAATATCATTAGAATTTGTATGCTGTGTTTAATCATTTATGTGTTTTGAGTGGAAAAATCTGTGATTCATAGCCAGTGAACAATGATTTCAAGTAGAATGCCACTCCTCTAACACCATAACGCAGTAGGAGGGGAGATGGTTAACTTGTGGGCAGTTTCCTGCCCTGCTGCATTGTGTCTTCTCCATCTCTACCCACACAGAAGTAGCAGCTCTGGACCTTTGAGAGTCCTTACTTCTTAAAAAATGTGTATCTGCAAAACAAAACAATTCTATCTAAAGAGGTGGGGGAAGGAGTTCATTGCCAAAGCCTACTGGTTGTAACACACTGAAATTATAATTCCTATCTAGTCAGTATTAGTCTTCTGATTCTTTACTCTTCCTTCTGTGTCTAGTCCATCTCTCCTTTTCCATACGGTGTGTCAATTTTCTCCTTTCTTTTCTGATTTCCTGTTTCTGTGCCTGGTCAGTGGGATTCTGCACCTTAAAAATCTAGTGGAAGCAGGCATTTTTCCTGTGTGTCTTCCTACTTCTCTGATTTCAGAATTTGTGGTTTAG
This sequence comes from Porphyrio hochstetteri, assembly GCA_020800305.1. Lineage (NCBI taxonomy): Eukaryota > Metazoa > Chordata > Aves > Gruiformes > Rallidae > Porphyrio > Porphyrio hochstetteri. The sequence goes on along the minus strand of CM036910.1, from coordinate 3,911,144 downwards.
ACTTCTGTGAGTTACATTTTTCTCTCTCCGTAGTCAGGACCTATGAGTCTTTCACCAAAAAGATCTAACGATTCTAAACTCTTGGGAGTCTAAAGCTGTTGAGCTAGCTTGTCCTCCTGATGTGGCACACAAAGATCAGGTCTATGCTTCAATTTCCTTGAACATACTGCTTACTTTGTAACTTCTTTTGGTCTGCAAATTGTAGGATTATCCTGTCTGGATTCATTTCCATCTGCTGTAAATGGAAAAACACAGCTGATGGAAATTCAGAATTTCTGTGCCACTTTTGGGCACTAAAGCAAGTTTTCAAGCACCCTCATTTGTTTGTTCTCAGCTTTGAATTTATAACTCAAACAGGGCAATAAGTTAGAGACAAAATGAGAACAGGACAACTTCACATTTTCTCCTAGTCTTCCCTTTGAAGTCTCTTTGAGACTTGCTTTCATGTTTTAGGGCAGGTGGCTGCTGAGGCAGGAGTTCAGGTATGAGTAAAACTACAGCATCCATACTTTTCCACACCCTCAACCTAGGTGAAGTCTGTCTTGCTTAAAGAAATAATATAGGGGTTCCTTGTGTTCACGATTACAGTCTTCTTTGGGTTTAGTGGAACATTATCACTAGAAAGAACAATTTGAGGTGGTGTGATTGATTGATCCCATTCTTTCAATGTTTGCTTAATAGTCGAGTAACAGACTTTAGTAAGTACTTTCCCTTTCTCTTGAAAAGCCTGCAGAGATTTGATAGCCTTTTCTGAGTTTTAAATTTATTTGCTCGCAATAATGGTGAATTAAGGGACTGATTGAGGAGCTGTTGTAGACTGCTGGAAAGTTATTTTTGCTTACTATTTTGTAAAACCTTTTAAGTTGTTATAAAGAAATCAACTGAGGTATTACCTACATGTGTATTTGACACTTTTATTTTTGTAATCTGTCATGTGGAAAATACAGTGGGGATATTACTTTCTTAGGTCTATTTATGAAAGTCTTTTATTTCCCTACCATATAGTTATTCTATTAGGTGGCATTCTAGACAGTAGACCATGTCTGATGGCACATTTGTGCAGATTGTCTTGAAAAGCAACAAGTTTTCTAGTATATCTGGCATAGTTAGCTCCATAATTATAAAACTCTAAAAATGCTCACCTTTTAAAAAATAGGTTATTAAATTGTAAAGTGCCTTTGTTTCAAATTGTGTACATCTCTGCTAAAAAATAACAACCTCGATGTTTTGCTAAGAACATGGGTAGGCATGGGAAAAAATAGAGCACTTTAAAATGCCTCTGCAAAATTTACTGACTGCAAAGAGTGTAACCAACTTCAAAGGGTGGTTGTTTCTTACAGTAAAACCTCTTCTTAAATCAGCGGCACAAATGATCATGTAGTTGCTCTAATAAGTATGAATTTCTGATTTGAATTTTGGCACAGGTGTTTAAGCAGTAGTATCACACTAGAGTGATTGCTGTTATAAGGAGTAGCATAAATGGTGCAGCTTTTCATTAGTGAAAATAACCCACTATTTCTATATTCAAGCTGTTAAATGTGTCTAAAATCTAGCTTAAGTGCTCCAAAGAGTTGCTGGGAGGATTGAAGGGGATGTGCCAGGTTCAACTGCCCCTTAAAAATGATTTAGGAAGGTTAATCCTTTGTCAACCAACTGTGTTCAATTGCTGTTGTCTAGGGGATGGTGATGTTAGAAGAATTCCCATTTCCAAAAGACATTTTGAAGAAGCAAATACAATTGACAGACCAAGAAGCTTTATTAAACGCCACAGGGAATTCGCCAGCCACCATTGAGAGACAGGATTCGTTGCCGGAGCATGACTTTGAAATGTCACCCAGCAGCCCTACCCTGCTTTTACGAAACATAGAAAAACAGGTAACGTAAACGAACAACTCAACGGTCAGTGGAGCCAAATGATTTACTTCATAAGTAGGGCAGGTTCCATGGTGATGACTTTCAAAAGGGAAGATATTTCACAGTCCCAAGAGTGGGCGCTGATGAATTGAAGGGCTTAAATAACTACATTGTACACCAGGTTTACAAATTAACCTTTTGTTTCTGACGTGTCTGTGTTACCGCTTTGTTTCCATCAAAGCGGCCACATAACAGATGCTGATGGCTGTCCACAAACCTGCCTCTCCTTTATAGTTAGGTTCCATGTAGAGTTGCCACAGATTGTCTCAGGAAATACTTACGTGAGATGGAAGAGTACAGCTGAAGATGGAGGTATGTTGCATTTGAAACAAAAAAAAACCAACCCAACAGAATTTAATTGTTGGTCTGCCTTTTCAAGTGCAACTGGACTCGAGTTCGAAGCTGAGGAGTTCCAGGTATTTAACAGGCATAGCGTAGGCATAGCTGTGAGCAGAGTTTTGGTTCACCGTGTTCAAAACAGTCATTTCCAAGGTTAATTCCAGGAAATACGATACAGACTCCAGCAGGGTTTTCTTTTGCTAGAAAGTACATAAAGAATGTGGTAGGATCACATTGCTGAAGGAGATACAGGAAATTTGTTTTCAGAATGAACTTAGGCAGTTAGCGTAAAGCAAACCTGACAGAGCCAGTGTGGTGCATTAATATGTCGCTCTCCTGCTGTACATAAATTCTTGCTCATAGACACTTTAAAAAAAAAAAAAGGGGTAAAAGTAGCTTTAAGTACTAATGCCTGTTCCTGAATCTCTGTGCCAATTTTTCTTATTTGATAGTCATACTTTCCTGTTCTTAAAATGCTTCCCGTGTTTGATAGATCTTGTCCACAACGGACAGGAGTGGGGAAGCAATGAAACAGGAAATTTATAGGCGCAGTGCTGGCAATTGCACAAGGTAACCCAAAGAGCATTTTTAGAATGCGGTGAATGTCCCCTCTTTAAGTGATTACTTGGAGAATTGAACGCACTTCTCAGTAAGACATTTAGCAATTAAAGTATTAGTAGCGTGCTGCCTGGTCCCTAAAGATCTAGAGAGGTCCAGGAACTTTGATGATCTGGTAATTATTTGGAAGTAAAGGTGTTCTTCATTTAACACATATCACAGATTACGTCAGTTTTCTTCCCCTTACACCACAAAAACCTTTGAGTTTTGATTTGCCTTTTGACTACCAGTTCTGTAAATCAATCGTATCTCTGAAGGTCTGAGTTTCTTCTTGTTTGGTGTCTGGAGCAGTGATGCTGTTGGCTGAAGTACATCCATAGGTATTCCCAGAGAATTCTTCAGTGCTATGTCAAAGTATTACTTTGTTAGAAAGAAATAATTTTACTCATGGACACCAAAAAAATCATAAAGAATACAAAGTGACTGAGCCCATCAATTTTTATTAATAATACTTTCAAGTTCTTTTCATAGCTATGCAATGTTTTAAAAACAAGTAAGTTTTCCCCTGTGCTTTGGAAGTCTGCCATTGTTTCAGTTCTTTTATATTCCGTAGAGACTTTACTCCTTACACATTGAATTCTGTTGAGATTTTTTTTAATCAATCTGCTAAATATTTTATTGGCATCTTGTTTGCTTTGTCCAGACCTTTTGTAATTGACTTGCTATTTCTGTGCTTTAGAGTCCATCCCTGAATATTTTATTCTGATAGGGAAGCTTTACCCAACGGCACCACTTAAACATGAGCAGAAAAGATACGAGTCGTAATAAAATTGAAACCAAGATTTTCTGACTCTTTCTGCATAAATGGTAGTGCCTCAAGATCTAAAGAAAACTTAGCGGGTAACCTTTAGCAATTCTTGTTTTAAACAATCTTAGTTCTGACTGAAAATCTTACAACTTCATGTAAAAGGTTAAAAAAAAAAAAAAGCAAGCATGCCATTTCAGCTACATTTAATTTCTATTTAGTGTGCAGCTTGGAGTTTCCTTTAAGAAAGCTACGTTTATTGGCAAAATAGCCTTTAAGGTTTGACATTTAAAACAAAAAAATCATTGTGAAATGTTATCTGGAGTCAGTCCACAATTCATTGCTTTATAAGGAGTAATTCTTAGTTTTAACAAATGAGCTGCATTTGTTTTGAGGCAGTTCTGAAAATTCGGGTTTTGGTGGGGTGGGGGCTATTTTTGAAGATTCTAGAAGTTTTTCACTACTCCCCCTGTAGTTACAGTAGTTATCCTGTCCTTACACTTCCTTTTATGAAAACACCTTTGTCAGACTACATTGAGCAATGAAGAGGATTCTTTCAAAAAGAAAAACACTTTGAGTGAACAAAATGTACTATGAGTAGACAGCAGACTTTCCCCACACCCCCCCGCCAGTTGAAATGCTTGTTGAATAGCCAGTTAGAAGCTCTGGACTGCAGCTGTTGTAACATCAGCTGTAAAGTGATCTGGTTTCTTTTGCCTTTTAAAAAACCTTTGGTTAAATACTAAGATCACTAATGTGTTTTGTGTACTGCTTATTCAGATGTATAAACAATGTCCTTGGCTGGTTTGGTCAGGGTTGTGTTGGGGTTTTTTGTTGTTTTATGGGGCTGGGTTTTTTTATATGGTTGAATGTAATAATTGTGAAAGGAAAAACATGCCACACTTGATTATTCACAAGAAGAAAACTAACTAGGATTATTCCATGATGTATGCAACTGGAATCCTAAGTAGGAAAACAACAAAAACCCAGGACCTTTGAGCCACTGAGTCTGGATAAAAGTCTGACTAGCTTCTACTTTTTCATTTTTTCCAGAGTGCACAACTGAGTGAAATCATCAGCAGCCTAATCAACCTGTCTCCAGCTTCTTCATCTCTTTCATCCAAGACCTGTAGGCACAGCCAGCTGGTCAATGGCATTTCCTTCAGGTAGGTGACAGTTATGGTAGCATTATTTTTCTTTTTCCAAGAATAACTTTTGGTAAAGTTATGCAGATGGAAGTGCTAATCGTTAACAGCAGTAAATGAGGAAAAGAGAGCTGCTTTCTGCAAGAGATGTCAAGTCTTGGTTGTACAGTTGAAAGTAGAAGAAGTTTGTTTTGTTCATAAAGGCATTATAAAAGCATGCAGTGGCTGTAAGTACATTTAAATACTCGGCAGATGAATATGTTTGTGAAAGAGTGAAAAGATGCAGTAAGTAATGCGGTACTTCTGATTATTTCAGATGTAGTGCATTTGGTCATCACAAATGCAGCTGGCTTTCTGGAAAGGCGGTGAACTAGACTTTGCTAGATCAGTCGAATACATAAGCAATGTCACCTTGCCTCAGCATGGGACAGTGTTAGGTTTTTTGTGGCAGTTTCATTAATTTTAAGCATATGGGTCTTCAATACAAGGCCAAATTTGTCTTTACTTTTAGTTTTTCAGGAATTTGGAGATAATATTTTTCCATTTCTGGTCTTTTGTTCTGGATGGATATACCTTCCAGGATGTCCAGAGCAGCTCAAAGTTAATATTGTTGAAAAATGTTTCTCAGTACGACTCCGTACTTCTCAGTAATTCCATCTTTATTCAAAGGTTTCAAAATAGAGTAGAGGCTGTTATGTGTATTAGTCTCAAAACAGCATTAAGATAATTGACTACAGTCCTGTCCTAGAAAAGACCCAGATATGTAGGATATTTCTCCTAAGATACCGGTACGGTGATTTTTGAGGATGGAGTGGTTGCTGTTATTCATAGGTCTTAATTAAGATGAGATGGATGAAGAAAGTGTTTCCCACTCGAGCTGGGGTTTTGTGGCAGTGTCTGCAGCAGGACGTAATTCCCTGGCTCCCAGCTCCAAGAAGAGCTGGCCACACCGTCTGTTTCAGCAGCTTTGCCGCAGAGGCTGTAGCCTCCCACAAAGAGATTATAATGAGCAGCTTGGATGGGCAGCTTCTTTAACTGGCGTCTGTTCCAAAGCAATTGTGAGACCGTGCCCTAAATTTAAGGGTGAAGTGGTTCTGTTATTTAGTGTTCGTGCTCCTTATGTATCGGCTGTTTACAAATACTACAGGGTAAAATCAGAAGATTCCTCTGGGTTTTGGGAGGAAAAAAAGCCCTGAAATAGGAGTTGCTAATAGAGATTGGTATGTGGAGGAAGAGAGTCATGTAAGCTGGTGAATCTGTGACTTTTTCATGTAACAGGTGAGGAAGGGCTCCTGCTTTTATAATGTTCTGAGGAGTATGTGAGGTTGACTCTAATGTTGTAACCTTAAGCCACCTTCCGATTTATCGGATACTGTCCCAAATGAGTCCTCTTTCCATGTGATGAGCAACACAGTTGTTTGCTCACAGAGCACTCTCTTTAAGGCTATTTGCTTTCCATTCATGGCCTATCAAAGCCCAAAGAAGAATGGGAATATGTCGTAGTTTTGCATGGCTGGGTTCTGGTGGAGAAAGGGGGGGCCTGCAGGGGTGGCTTCTGTAAGAAGCAGCCAGAAGCTCTCTGCAGGCCCCACAGAGCAAACACCAGACAGCTCAAGGCCGGAGTTGTCGTTGACCAAGGCCGAGCCCAGCAGTGATGGTACAGCTCCTCTGGGAATCACATTTAGGAGAAAAAAAAAATTCAAGCAGCTGCTTTTTGCCCCCAGAGAAGGGAGTGAGAAGATGTAAGAAACTGTGCAGACAGCAAGGCCAGTGAAGAGTCGGGGGGGAAGGAGTGGTGGTGGGGTGGGAAGGAGGCGCCCCAGGTGCTGGAGAGAAAGATGCCCCTGCAGTCTGTGGAGAAACCCCATGGTGGAGCAGATGTCCCCCTGCAGCCCATGGAAAAGGCCGAGACCCCACCTGCAGTCTGTGGAGAGGCCCCACTTTGGAGCAGCTGGAGATGTACAGAAGATGCTGTGACCCACATTGGAGCAAGCTTCTGCCAGCACTTGTTGCCTGTGGAGAGAGACAGAGACACAGAGATGAGAGAGATCCACGCCGGAGCAGGTTTGGTGGAGGGGGGAGGCTTGTGTCTCCTTGGAGGACCAGGCTGGAGCAGTCTGGGCTTGAGAGACTGAGAGACGTTCTATGATTTATGACTGCACCCCATAGCAGTGACCCACGCTGGGGCAGCTGGGGAGGAGCTGAAGCCCCGTGGGAAAGGACTCACATTGGAGAAGTTCCTGGAGGACTGTCTGCCGTGGGTGGGACCCCACGGTGCAGCAGGGGAAGGGTGTGTGGAATGCCCCCTCTGGCCAAGAAGGAAAACAGCTCCTGAGGAACTGACTGAAACCCCCATTCCCCCAGTCCCTGCCCCTCCCTGTGCCACAATGGGGGGGAAGAAGGGAGCAAAATCCTGACTAAAGTGAAGTCTGCTAAGAAGGGGGGAGTGGGAGGAAGGTGCTTAAGATCTGGTCGCACTTCTCATTATTCAGCTCGTGTCACTGGGTGTGCAGGGCGTTGTCATGAATTAGAGAGTTTTCTTTCCTTTATTCTGCATTGAGTCTGTTTTGCCCATGACACTAATTATGGAATGATCTCTCCCTGTCCTTATCTCGACTCCTAAGCCTCTCAATATATATTTTCTCCCCTGTCCAACTGAAAAGGGGAGTGATAGAGCAGCTTTGGTGCGCGTCTGGCCTCCAGCCAGGGCCAAACCACTACAGAAGACTGGGAGGACTTTATCAGTGCAGTAGCTCTAAACTGGAGCTGGTGAGTTATGTGCTGGAAGGGAATCTGAGAAACTTGAGAGTTTTCTGGAGGTCATCTTAAAAATCACTTAAATAGTTAATTTTAATTCTTTGCTTCTTGTGATGCGTTTTGAAATCTGCAAATAAACACGTTCATTAAAGATGGTAATTAAGCGTGATACAAAGTAGCTATCATAAGAATCCTGCAGGGAAATTCACTGCCTCCTACATCTTGTTTCTTTGAGTGTGATTTTTTTTTCAGTTTTTTGTGGTATTTTGTTGTTTGGACAGTTACACACTACAGTTAACTTCATTTCTTGGCTGCTTCTTCCCTTGTTCTAGAGCTAACTCTGTATTCAGTACTTGAGAAAGTAGAAATCAAGCTGAAATGGAAAGTAAGGTGCTTTTTGTTTTTGAAGGAATAGAAGGGGGGCTGATAGTGTTTTTTTGTGAAGTAAATTCTTGAAAGCAGTTGTAGGCTCTTGATGTGAAAGGTTGGATAATCCATGTTTAAAGAAAATCTAGACATGCAGTGCTTTGAGGTTGGTAATCACGGGGTTGCAGTACAGTTGGTTACTTGGACTATTCCCAGTGGAACTGGTGGTACATGTACAGTTCCTGGTTGATGAAATGCGGGTAGCCATGAATTACCATTTGTCAAGGTCTGATTTCATTAGTGGCTTCCCTTTTGTGTGTAGGTTTTCTTTGCTCAGTTGGATCTTGATGCCAAGATTAGCAAGATGCATCATATGAAGATAAATGCTCATAGAAGCAGTTCCCCAAGCTAGTGATAATCACTATCTTACCAGGAGAGAGGAATGAAGAAATTCATTACTAGAGTACAACTAGTGAGTGATGGCTTCCTCTGTGTGTATGTATCTGTGAGTAAGGTCTCTGCTCTTCAGGTAGGCTACAGAGCAAGAAAAGCCAACCTATGAGCTTTGAAAGGAGAGTTCCAGCAAATTAATGAATTTTAAATCTGGTGATGGTTCATCTCTGCTTGTCTATAGAACCACATTTTGAAAAACACCCAAACTAATGTCAAAATAAATGGGTAACTTGAACCTTGACTGGGAAGCCACTTAGACAAGAGACAGGAAAGTCAGACTGCTGTGTACTGGAGTTCCAAGCCAGAGAGCTGAGATCTCAGCTTCCTCTGAAAATGGAGCCCTGTGTTACTGCAAGGTACAGGAGAGTGAATAAAGGAGCTGGCAGAGACTGAAGAGAGATTAACAAAGACCCAGACAGAGCACCATAACAAAGGCAGGAATTGCAGAAGTTGGGGAGGCAGACTGAGGACCTTTTTGTTACAATTTACCTGTCCGAATTGTTGGTCATGTAATAAATAAGAGGGAGGTAATATAGAAGTCTAGAAGTTGAACTTGGTAGTATCTGACTTTGAGGCAGATAATTACAGAGAAAACGTTTTTGAGAATTCAAAGTATTTTAAGAAAACTTTTCCACGGACTTTAAATGTATTTCTTTCTCTAGCCTTAAAAATGCAGCGTTAGCATTAAGAATGTCATGTTTCAGTATTTGAGGCTTTTTCTTGGCACTTCCTAATATGTTCCTTTAAATACTTTGTACCATCTCTCTTCTAATTAGTACATTTTTTTCACTGAGCCTGTGTTGCTTATTGGGCTTGTCCTAATGTATCAGAAGGACAGCTCAAATCCAAGCACATAAAGCTTTATTACCACCCCAGCACAGCATGGGATGGTGTTTAATCACACCTTCATAACAAGCACTTCCATTTAATAAAAATGTACTGTTAGAAGAATAGTGCTTGTCAAAAAAGATTGATAAAGGGCCTTGTATTAAATTCATTTTCATGGTTTTTCTGTGTACAGCTTTACTAATATACTGTGACTTGCCAGATAAAGTTCATAAGAGAAAGTAATTATTTGTGCAGATAGATGACCTGTTATGAGCCAAGGGCAAAATATCTCATACACTTGCAGCATAGAAGCAGTTCAGAGTTGCAGCCAAGGTCTTCAGTATTGCAAAAATAAGCACAGGCTTGAGTGCTTTTTGCAGCAAGCCTTCAGCTTTGCAGGCAGGTACTGTTTGAGCAACAAAATAAAATCAGGATACCTGTAAAAGTGAAGTGCATTCTTCCCATTGGGTCATTCCCACCCAAGTGGGAGGGTGTTTTGAAGTCTTACCTTGTAGTGTTCCCTGTTCTGGTGAGCAAAGAGGCTGTAGATTGGTGAGTGATCCAAGGTTGTTACACATACATGGTTTTCTACTGCTCCTGGCCCTCTGTTCTCACATAACTTCTGTAATTGCATACTGTATACTAAGGGTGTGAGCACAGCAAGTGCATATATAGGTAAGGTTATGGAGGGATGGCTATGACACTGATGAGGGGTTGAAAGGGGTACACTTGAGGTAATGCAAGTAAGAGTGCAATTTAATGTTAAAACGAAGCTTTCCATGTGTTCATGTAGACTCTGTCGCATTTTCACTGGATCTGAGTTTGTGTGCCTCCAAATTACCTGTGTCTAACCAGCTTGTAGGACAGACAGGCAAGCTGGGCTTTCTCTCGTCCTCAAGAGCATTCCCCAGGCTGGGCTTGTGCTATTATTGAAGTGCTCTGTTGGCACATCCCTGGAAGTGAAGTTTAATGGCCTTGTGTTGGTAATGCTAAGTGTGCAGGGTTCCTAATTTTGATTACTGTGCGCTGAACAGATGCTGGTTTCTAAAGCTTTACTTAAATTTCAGTTCCTGGCCAAAACTAGAAAATCTCAAAAGTATTAGGGTCTACCATATGTTAGCATGACTGCTGCCTTGAACGGAATGCAAGTTTGTAGGGAAATACCGATTGGAACTTAGAACTCACAGGTGTTGGAAGTGTTAGAAAGAGAGTTCTCGAATTCGGAAAAAACAAAAATCATCCTATGCTTGAGGGCTTAGCTTCAATTTGACATTTGCTTCCTTGAGCAGGAAGGTGAACAAGGAACGATTAACTTCTTTTGTGGCCCAACAGAGTTAATCAACGAGCAAACAGAGCACATACATGGCTTCCTGAAACCATGTACTAGAACATGTCAGTGTCTATAGAATGATCTCAGATTTAGATGGCTAATGCTAATCAGTATATGAAATCGAGGCGTTTGCATGAGGAGCCTGTTTAATTTTTTGTATTTTCTTCCCCCCGTTAATCACGAAATTGCAGAGCTTCAGACAACAGAGATGTATCTTCTTCAAGAAGCTGGTTGCTTGATCATCAGCAGATCAAGAAAAGAAGAAGAGAAAGGACAAGGCTAAGATCTCTCTCCATGGCTAATGTGAGCACATCTGCCCGAACAAGGCCACTTCACAGCTTCCAGAAGAGGAAACTCTTCAGAATGCTTGGTGCCTGGAATCAGCAGGTAGGCTCTCGCATCTCTCCTGAGGAGACAAACCCAAAGAGTCCAGCTGCTAGTGTCTGCGTGTGTCTTGTCTGGTATGTCGGAACAAGAGCGCATGCTGTGCTGCTTATTTGTTACATTCAGGGAACATATAGTATATGTGGCAGGAGTATTAGCTGTGCCAGTGGGAGCTCAGAGCTAATGAGCTGAACATAAAAATTAAAGATTGCTCAGAATCCTGCTTATCATATTGGTTTGTTGTGTGGCTGTCTTTAAAGCCTTTGTGCAGTCTGAGGGGCAACTCGAGAGCTTCCTTGGGAGGCTTGACTGCTGAGGAAACATGCCACAGTGTAAATCAGCTGCCTGCTTGTTTTCAGAATATTTGTTTGAGCTATGGGAAAGTTTACACAGCTGGTGGCACACATTATTTTCTAGGAAATTAAATTGCAATATCTTAATCTTACTTCTGTTTTTGCTGTTCCTGATTAGTTTTATTTCCTTTTTCATGACACTTTTGGAATGCTTTAAAACTCTTGAAATTTTCTACAGTACAAAGGAATTAATATCTTTAAATGGGGTAAAAAAACATTGTCTCCTGTGCAGGGCAAAGCTTATCTTTTCACATCTGAGTGTTAATAGAGGTAAGAATATATAATGAATTTAGCTGTGGTGCTTAAAGCAACGGTCTAATTTGGGAACGGAGGCAGTATGAACTCATTCTTTAGAGCAGTGTTAATCCCAAGAGGTTTTAATGTCTTGATTTTACTTTGCCTTTTAAAAGTGTGCTATATTGAGAGAAATCTCCTCAGCTAACCGTCTAGGATTTACTGAGTGTACCAGTGGTCTGGGGAAAAATCTCCCCTGCAAGGATGTTCTGTGTGAGCGCGCTGATTCAGCATCCTCTGTGAAACGCAGAAGTGTCCTAGTTTTAGCAAGATATTTTATTGAAAAACTGTCCAATTTCTTATTAGCTTGGCTTCCCAGCTTCCTGGCAGCAGGGCTCAAAGATTTGGCAGCCTGCCTGGAGGGTTTTAATGGGGGGCTGATGGAGGGTGGAGGGTTAGATTTTGGGAGCTCTACCTCCTGGACACTTAATTTTTTCATCTTCCTTGCATTAACCAAAGAGGCTGTTGCTGACTCCAACAACTTTGTTTCCCATTCAGTCCAATCCATGTCCTGTAAAAGAGGTTGGAGGCCTTGTTACCTGTCTGATGCCTCTAATACCACAAGTGCTTCTTGCAGATGTGCAGATTGTTTCCCCAGCAAGCGGCTACAGGACTTTCCCATCCTTCTGCTTAAATATGAGGGGTTTTCACTCCAGATGGAGTTTCTAGATAACAGGGTCTTCTAGAAGCCTGCATATTGCAGGCTTAGGTATTCTCATACTTCTACAAGCATTGCTTCTGGCTGTCTTTTGAAAACTGGGCCGGAGTTAGGAAAAAATTTTTTACTGAAAGAGTTGTCAGGGCCTGGAACAGGCTGCCCAGGGAGGTGGTCGAGTCACCTTCCCTGGATGTGTTCAAAAAAAGGGTAGATGAAGTACTTAGGGATATGGTTTAGTTTAGGATGTGAATGGTTGGACTTGATGATCTTAAAGGTCTTTTCCAACCTTGTTATTCTGTGATTCTGAGTTAGTGCAGTTCAGAGAATAACAGTGGAAGCTTGTGAACAGAAACTTCATTTCTGCAGCCTGGCAGCAGTTGTTCAAAGCATTTGAAGTTTATATGTTTATCTTCAACCAGCCATAGAGCTGAGCTGCTCTGCATGCTCAATAGTTTACTTTGACTTGTAGGCTAAGGAGATAGATCTGTAGTTTACCCTTGATTTTAGACTACAATCAAAAAGTACATTTTTAAGGTAAGGTAGTTAAGGCTTTGACTGTTGGACCTGGTGCAACTCTGCTCTGTGCTTTTGACATTTCTAGTGCTGGGTGAACATATTCTCTGTACTGAAAGTGAACAGATGTCCCAAAGGCAGTGTGGTAAAAACCCCTGTAGGGAAAGCACTTTGTTCTTACTGTCCTCTCCATGGGGAAGTGAACCAAGTAGCCACGTGGAGAGCTGCGTCATGTGCTACAGATAGATTCCACTCGCATTCCTGGAGAAAATAAGAAGTGGTGGCAGCAATCAAGCTGTTGGCTTCAGACTTCATGCAAGTGCCAAACTCAATTAAACTTTTCAGAATTAAGGTAAAGCAGTGAACAAAGCCATTACAGAGTGTTGGTTAAAAGCAGTGTTGGATCCTGCTGGCTGCATAAGTGGTAAAATTGGACTGGACGTTTTCAGCACGTTCTGACAATCAAACTTAAAGGTATTGAGTCTTTGAATTAAGAGTTGTCATCATCACTGTATCATTTCTTTCAAGAAATCTTCCTCTAACAGGCCCTGTCACTTTCTTACTCCTGCACTTGCTACACTTGGTTACCTAGCTGCTGATGAGCTTGCTCAGCTTGAAATGGAAGAACAGTGGCTATCAACCCAGGCTGACAGCTAGATTAGGCAGGTGTCTAAGGGTAAGGATGCAGACTGGGGAATGAGGTTGATACCTAGCTTTCTTTGAAAATGTATTTATATTCCCCGTAGTAATCCAGCAAATTTATTCTGGCCTTTCAGGAAAAAAGGAGTTACTTTTTAGCAGCCTGCAAAATAATAGCATTTTTAATGTAATGTTACTCTGCTAGCTCTAGCAAATGCCTCTTTCATGTTTCTTCAGGTTTTACGCATTTATCTAGTTCTTGGTACAATGGTTTGTGAGGACCACCATTTCTTTAAGGTCACTGGCCTGAGAGGAAGCTGGAGCTAGGGAAGACTTGCTGCTACCTCCCTGCAGCAGATGTGGAGTTAATAGAGTAGCTTGCAAAAATCAGAGGAGAAAATTGAATCTCCTGAACATCGCAGCTCCTGCGCCAGCTTCCTCGTGGTGCCTGGTTCAAGCAGCCATCCAGTGAGTGCCTGGCAGTGCTGATGGGCGATGCCTCTCTGCAGAGTAATCTGAGATGACGATGACTAAAGAATTCTGACCAGAGAATCCAAGCAAAATGTGTGGGAGATTAAGAAATGCTGGGTAACTTTAAAGAATTTGTTGATTTGGGGTTTTTTTGGCAGGGATGACTAGTTGCATCCCTTGTGCATCAAATGGCATTCAGTGTTGTCCTTCACAGATTCTTTTGGGAAGCTCATCTCCCCCACCACCCCCCAACATCTCTGTTAGGAAAAGCAACGTATGAAACTGTGAACTGCTGTTCCGTCTGTCAGTTCATAAGGTCACTGGGAAGACAGCCACATTTTTTTCTCTTATCTAATGCCATGCCACATACGTTTACAATGCTGTCAAAAGTTTGAGTATTAGTGACCTTGTAGCCCCCACTGCCTGTTGAGACATTCTCTGTATTGTTCTCTATTTTGCTGGTTTTTCTTTTCTGTAGAGGACTACGCCTTCCCAGGCTCTGGTATTTAACTAATGTTTACACAGAGTGTATCTAAGAGAAAACATAGAACTCTATGAAACTCTAGACCTGTCAGATTCACAAGACAGCTCAGCTAGACTGCAGTGGGGATAAATAAGACAGGATGCAGGGCGTTTGGCTTAACTGTCACCATCCAATGTCCTCAGGAACTTGACACATCCTTTGGGCTCAAATCCCCTTGTCCCCTAATTCAGAATGACTAAGTACTACAGATGATCTGTGAGTCATCTTTTGGCCATGGAATCTGTTTTGTATCTTTCTTCTTTCATTATCTAAATAGCTTGGTAAGAGCTTAGGCCATTTCGTATGAGTCAGTGCACAAGCCACTCAGAATAATCCACGTGCACAGAAACCCCGGGATTGCAGTGCGCGCCTCAGTCTAGAGGACATGGTTGCAGTGGTGCATTTCTTCAGTGTATGAATAGTAAAACTCATGTGGGGGACAGCACAGGGAACTAAACCGCAGGCATGGTCTAGTAGGAGGACATGTGCTTGTGGGCAGGGGTTGGAAGTCAAAACACTGGATCTGACGCTTACTTGCCTTGTTACAGCTGGTAAGCCAAACAACCTCAGGGTCCTTCACCCCGCCATGAAATGCACATAATGTAGTTTTAACACCAGGAAAGAAGGTGAAGAGTTTCAAAACATAAAACTGAAAAAGTCTGTAAGTAGCAGATAGGTGTCAGGACTTCTAAGGCATGAGCTCCAATTGAATCGTTTCACAGTGGTGGTTGCATTTATTACTGATTCGCCCCCACCCAGATTCTGCAAAGTGTAATTCCTGGGTGCTCCTGCAAATGCTTTTCCTATAGCGAGGACCTCAATTATCTCAGTTTCTGGCTAATTTTTGCCTGAACTTGAAGGAACTGAGTTACGGGTGAGATATCAAAAGTTCAATTTAGTTGGTTTGAAAACAGACAAGTGGTGCTACTAGCCAGATAATCTCAGACAGGATTTTGCCTAGCTGACATGTCCCGGTGTTTTCTTTTCTAGCATTTCAAAAGTGTGGCTTCTTGCAGAGGTTTTTGTTTTGCTTTTTGTACCTTTTGTTAGCGTCTCTTTTAACATCCTACCAATTACATTAGTTTCAGTTTTTACTTTTTTTTTTAGTCAAGTCATGCTTCGGCAAGAGATGCCATTGAGGTAAGGTAGTTAAAACTAAAGTCTATTAAAACTTTATACAACCATAAATGAAGATGAGGGGCAATAAAGGAGTGAGATTGGAGTACTATAAATTTTGGTCCTATCCATTTCTTTGTGGGGCTGCGGAGCACAGTAGTTTGTTCTTTTAAATCTGAAATTTCTCATTGTATTTGCATCCCCACCTGCTGGAGGAAGAGATGGTTGTATGGACTGAGGGACATGTAGAAAACTGGAAATCAAATTTGCAAAGGTGCTAACACCCTGAAAGTTGGGAATTGAGGTGCAAAAGCTTACATTTTAGATAACCACAAGCAAATGATTGGTGTAATGTTGCCAGCTTTTGCAGTTGAGTATTGCCACATTTTTTCTCTTCAGTCTCAAAAGGGAGTTAAGTGAGAGCATACGAATATCTGCTTTTAGTTAGTGGTTTTGAAAAAAAAAAGGGGACTGCCTCTCCAAAGGGCTACAAAACAAGACAGGAAAAACTTATTTAAATTCTAGGGTTTGAGTTTCTCCTTTTAATCTGGTTCTCATACCCGTTCAAGGATTTTTATTTTTTTGTGTCTTGCTGCTTTCTCAGTGCGTGCTTAGGGACAGTGATAGATGCCACTTGATAAATACATTTGGCTCTTTCACTAAATCTTGTTAATTTTCAGTTCTTAGTAAAGAATACACACACACCCCCCCCTTTTATAATTTGTATTACATGCAGTATGCAGAGCCTTTACCTTGTTTGCTAAATGTCTGCTATCTGCAAGTGGTCTGCAGTGGAGAATAAGGCGTGGGGAGAAGGGGGGTGTGCAAACAAGGCACTTAGTCAGAATGTTGCATATCGTGTGGAAGTTGTACCCTGTTTTCTGCCAGGTGATATGTTTGTCTGGGGACAAAGATTTTAGCATGTGCTTCCTAGAATACAATCCCATTTCCTCTACCATACTGTCCTGTGTTGTGGTTTATTTGTGTTTATGGAGATACAAGTGAATTCTTTGTGGCTGTTACCAGTTGCTGCTTTCTCTAGCTCCCTTGGTCTGTATGTTTAAAGAAACAACTCTGTCTGGAGCTGTAGCTCTCAAGCATTTTCCTCAGTAGCCAGCTAGAAGTTTTGTCTTTCACATAGTGAAGCCTTCGTTTCACCGACAGGAGTCTACTGGTTGTCATCTCCCTCCTCGGTATCCCTAGATACTGGCCTCCACCACCTGCTTCTGCGTAGCTTCCTGGCACTGCTGACTTCAAAAAAGCCATGAATACAGGGAATGTTGTTGTGTTGCCAAGTCTACTGCAGACTGGTTCTCAAGAAGAGGATGTATCGTGCTTCAATGAACACGGTGTAGTACCTCTGGGGATATGTCAGTCTTCTGGTCTGGGGAGGAGACCTGCTTGGTTACAGTTTACCAAGTTTGTAAGTGAAAATAATAGTTGATAAAAATACTGGAAGTTTCAAAAGAAGTTCTTCTGTTAGTCAAGAATCAGCAAAACCTGAATGGCAAAATAAGAATTATTTCTATGCATTCAGCTATTCTCAGCTTGTGACAACACTGTTATCTGCTAGGGAGGAAGGAAGGGAGAGCACCATTACCTTTGCACTACAGTGATACTGCCAGTGGAACAAAATCCATCCTTTGTGAGGCTTATGGCAAGCCAGTCAGCCTGGGAATTCTTCTTTTCCAGAATGAAAGTGTGCTTTTCACAGTCCTGCACCTTTAGCTTATCCTGACATTCCTGTAGTGTGTTACTGATCACACCTACTCTTAATTTCTACATGTCATATTTGAAAGGATACCCCTGTAGATTGACATGTCTTCCCTTCTTTTGGTTTAACTGGCCAAAGATTCAGCACTAACCTGGATTTTTCAGTTGATTTACTACTTGAACAAAGGGTCTTGGTTCCTTGATGTTGAGGACAGCATACATTTCCCACAGAGCAGTTAAAGTCCATCTCTCATTGGCTTATAACAAGATTAAAGATACTAAACTCCATATGTACTTACGAGAGATGGGTGGTCTCTGAGAACAGTAGAAGCTAGCACTGCTTTCATGACACTGTTGAAAGATCTGAAATCAAGACAAGCCAGATGCTGAGCAAGTTGTTGTTAGTGTCTTATGAAAGTCTCAGTTCTGTTCCTGGAAAAACTAGTCTCTGTCACAGGACCTGCCAATTCAGCCCCTCTGAAGCTGTGGCTACAGATAGAGGCAGACAAATTCATTTACATCCCAGTGCAGCTTGCTTCACGGTGTATAGATTGCAGGCTGGTGCATGGGAAAGGTCCATCCATTTGACATCTAGAGAAATTTCATCTTGAAGAGAGGGTTTGTCACGCAGTACATATCGCCAGCACCATCTGTTACGCACCTTCCTGTGCAGGGATGTCTTAGGTGCTTTGCCCACCTTCTCCTCCACTACCTGTTGAGAGGAGGTCTTGGGGCTTTCAGATTCACCATTCACTATCGACATTATTGGATGTTTCCTGAAAGCACTCTGCAGGGAAGTCCCACTTAGGGAACTCTGATGTTTAGCTTGTGAAATAAGGCATTTCATCAAACTGTATGTTCTGCCAGAGGACCACAGCTCTGCTCAGAGTAGACTGTTGTGTGCTGAAGATGGGGAGCCTTAGAGAAGTGAGCTGGCCTGTAAGGCAGATGCTAATGCACAGGAGCCAGCAGGTGACACAGTACTCTGTTAGTGTGAGCTGCACATAGTGCTTCTGGAGGATTAAAAGCTAGCGGTGTGTTTGATGTTCAAAGAGGAGGCATCAGCCACCCACTCTGTGGTTCTCTTGGATACTGCAATTAAGCATTTGAAATTTAGTTGGCTACTCATTTACTGAAGAGCAGCTTTTAATATTGAGGGGGCTAACCCTTCTTTGATATTGCTGAAAAGTTCTGAAACAGAATAAATGCTGTTTCCTTGCCTTTTTCGAGCTTATCAGAGTAATCAGAAGCAGGCGTGTCAGGTACTGAGTAGAGTGTATTTGAGCTAACTTAATTAACTTCCTGGGTTCGTACACATTGGTGTCATTGAACTGTGGCTGGCTGTGCTGTTGCACGCAGGCATGTTTCCAAAATTGGTAGGAGTTTTAGTGATCAGTAGCTGAAACCATGAAGCGAGTATTTGCTTCAGAATTTTTAAACTGTGAGCACAAAACACAATTCTTTTCAATTACAGCATGCTTCATGGACTCAAAACTTTTTTCCTCTGTGGAAGGATGGTTGGCCAGTACTGTTCAGCCTTCTGACCCTTCAAGAACTGAGGCGTGAGCCAGTTGTGCAACAATACATCACAAGCAAGGGCAAGAGTTGTTTTGAATATCAACATAAATTACTCGCTAGATTTTCTGTGGCCTAGTAAAACAGTATTAAAGAAAAAAAGAAATCTTAATACTCTATAAAATTGGATTCTGTTGGTGACGTGATTTCTTATGAAGTTTAAAACAAGAGTGGCTATTTTGGTTGAAGATTGAAAGCTTCCACACTTGAGATTTCCTCTTCAATACAGTGTATTTTCTTTTCCTTAATAGAATCACTTTAATGTAATGTTATTCTCTGTATCTACTGAAGCTCAGGAAGCATGAGGTTTCCTATTTCAGTAACGAAGAAAAATGTTTCAGAAGATGTACAAGGTGTAGTATATCAGGGGGAAAAATGGTAATAGTTTCGTAATCTCTTTCTGAAGGGTTAGCATTGCAGTCAGGCTTGCAGTAGAGGCCTCTCTTTTTAAAAGCTCTGTGCCATGGCTTTCATTGCTGGGGCTGAATAGATGCATTTGTGGGGTTGTTTTCAGTTGGGCTTCGGTGGATTTGTTCTTCTCGTTTTGTTACAAAATCGATAATTAACTGCTGTAAGAGCCAGTTGGGTTGTAGACTCTGTTCTGTGCTGAACTGTAAGGGGGGAAAGCTTAGTTTTCCAACAAAAACCTCTTCAGTTCTGTTTCCATAAGGGCGAATCGCTTCTTTTTTTGACTGAGCAACATGCTTTCATCCCAGAATGAAGGGCTTCAGAAATTTTTTCGTCCAGAGTTGATTAAATCGGCATTCCTGACAAACATAATGATTTCACTAATTCAGCATTTTCCAGTGGAAAACTACTCCATCAGAAATTTAAACCAGATCCAGTAGCAAGGAACACAGACACTGTTAGATTTTTGTTTTAGCTGTTTTTTCTAGAAACTTCACAGGCATTTAAATAAAATTACTCTTGCTTCTATATAGATCCTTACTTTAATTTGAATTATGAACTGACTTAATGAAAGATGTAATTATTTTGGTATTGATGCCAGAGTATTCAAGGGAATAACACACAAATTCAGACATAAGGTTTTGTAATTCCTACCACAGGCAAGATGAGGAAAAGAATTTTGCAATTTTGCATTTACTGATCTTGGCAAATGGATTTTAATCCTGTTTCAAAATAGATTGAGCTGGTCTGGGTTATTTGGCCATGTGTGCGTGGTTTAGAGCAGGCTTAGCTTTAAGCTATAGTCAGATGTCTTTGGGACTAAATTGAATTAAAGCAAAAAAAACACCAACCCTGAGTTAGAACTAAAGGGCTGGATGTCAGTATGTGTTGGTCTTATCTATATATTTTCTAGGTAAATTTATTGATTACCATTTTTTTAAGGAATGTTACATGTTGCTCAGTCAAAAATCATTTGCAGTAATGCAGATTCACTTCTGTAAAAAACCCCACAAAACTATGCCGAGAGGGTACAGTAGCAGCTGGAATAGTGGAGATGCAGGAAAGCAGTTGATTCCTAAAAGACAAATACCAAAAGGAAATAGGCTTTTGTGCATTTTCTGAAAAGCCAGCCTTTATTGCATCAAATGTAGAGCAACTACCTAAAAGCTCTTTAAGCTTTAGTTTAATGGTCCGTATAATGGGAAACATTAAATTTGCTTTAGCATTTATCCCTCTAGTGTTTCCAAACACAGGTCCCAGTTCTGCCAACACTTCTTGGATGTTTAAAGTTTAACAGATGAAGAGTCCCATATGTCTGTCACAAGAAAATAACAGAACAGTGATTTGAAGGAAGTCTGTGCTAGAAAAGAATTCTTTCCAGATGAAGTTGCAAGTAGTTTTGCATATACCTGGGTATGGAGATCGAGGTGGATTTAGAATTTGTTAATGTTTTTCCTGGGGAGAGGAAGTAAAATACAATCACCCCACCACAACAGGGTCTCCTCTGCTGCAGTATCGTAACGCACTTACTTGACTGTAATAGTTCCTGCAGTGCAATACAAGCATAGGGAATTTGTTGGTTGAGAAGAAGGGAAGAGATAGAAAGGGAAACTTTTTAATGGGGTATTTTCTGCGTTAGTGTGAGTTGTGACTACTGATGCCATGTGACAGAAGCACTGATTTCACTGTGTGGAGGGAGGTTTTATGTGGTAGATACAATCACTGCATCACAAAGAGATGAGCAGCACTGCTAGAATACATCCTGGAATAGTTCAGGCATGAGGAGGCAGCTGAAAAGACTTCTTGGATTCAGAAAGCAGGTGTTTTCCTTTCATTCCATCAAATGTCATAAGAAAATCAAGACGACCACTGTTACAGTCATTCTCACAGTTTTTACATTGAAATCGTTTCGCAGCAGATGATAAATGTGGCTGTTCGCTGAGTGTTGGGCTGAGACCCTTGAAGGAGCCCAGTTCCCCCTTCCTTCCCTTCCCATTTGTAGGGTCTGCAGCATTTGGTAAAGTATCAAAAAACCTATGGGAAGCATTTTAAAATGTCAGGACCTTTGGGGTTACTATTGCTAGCGTACAGCAAGGCTGAAAGTAGCGTAGGCAACACTATTTCCCAGCAGTGCTTTTGTAGGCTGTTCTGAAGTACAAACTACTATTAACTGCTGGCCAGTAGTAGCACATTCAGGGTTTTTTCAGGGCTCTGTATATTGCTCCCACTCTGCTGTTTATTCCTGCCCACTTCTGCCCTGTATTTTGCTTCAGCCTTACTGCCAGTTCTGTGCAATCTATCACTTTGCCTCTTGTGCTTCAATAAGCCCTACAAATAAGCAGTTAAATTAATCTTTCTTTGCAGCTCTCCTCTTTTTAGTAATTCCTCTTACTCCCTATTAATCAATCCTCAGTGCATCCCACTCCGTATTTATTGCTGTGTATTTTTTGTGTTGCTTCTCTGATATTTATATTATAACAAGGACTTTGCACGTACATGGTGCACTCAAAATGTTTAATGTTGTGGTTAGCATTGAAATATATGAGCTCAAACTGCCTAGAGATAATCGATACTAAGAATCTTGCTAAGACTAAAGGCATAAACACAGGAGACCCCTGTATTTAGTCTGCTGTTAGTTTTGTTTGTGCATCTATATCATGCCTGTTGTGCTGGAGTGGAATTTCAAAGGGGTTTTGTTTGTCATAGGGTATATCAGAATAATGATTGGGAACAGTTACATTTTCTCTGGAAACTTTGACAACTGTTTCCTGGCCCTAATTGAAGGGGTTTTGTATTCTTTGTACTATGCACTGTAGTCCATAAGTGGAGGTAAGTCATGGTTAGACTACTAAAAGTGTGCAGGGATATTTTTCCCATTCCCATGGGAAATGCCCTTTTTTTTTTCTCCCTTTTTTTTTTTTTCTTCTTTCCTTTGGTCTAATTTGAATGAAGTGAGTAAAGGAGAAGTTAACCTTTGTTTCTGTGTATCCTTGCAGACTTTGCCATCTAGAGATGCCTCCTTTCCATATAAAACTCGGATACCTTTTGTGGTGCCAGCCTGTGCTTTGAGCAGTAGCGAGTACAGCATGGAATCTAAATTACTAGGCTATGCACAAGAGCTGGACTCTTCCTTCCATCCAGTCTTATCATTCCCTTCAGGTAAGTAACCAAAATGCCATGCCTCTAACAGAGGGTGGCTGTGCTTGTGAGAGCAGTAGAGCTTACAGATGAACTTTTCACTTAATTCTCTTACAGGATTATAGCCAAGAAAGACTAGTTAGGGAAAAGGTATTTTTACATCTTTCATGGTGTGTCTAATTGTCAGTGTTAGTCCTTTAGGTGGTGTATTTGCCAACATGCCTGCTGCACCTTGGTTGTGTTTTTCTGAAGCAACTTCCAGTTCAGGCCTTTTGGACTAGGTCCAAAAAGCTTTACTTATCTTTTCTAATATTTTTTGTGATAGTCAGTCTTTTTGGTGATCTTTGAAGTTCATGGGTTTCTGTCATCTGATAATCTTTCTAACATGATGTAGGTGATGTTGTTTGTGACACTTACTAGCCCTGAAACTAGTGCTGATGCAACTTGACAGCACTTGGGCCTTCAAAATAGCATTTTAAATGCTGTTATCAGCAGAAGGTATTCATGCTATTGATTTTTGAGGGTGGGTTTTTTTTAATTTTAGGAAGAATGTATTTCCAGATAGTTGCTGACCAGAACAGGAATTCTGCTGTTCTGAGGGACTTCTTTGCCACAAAATAATATTGAACTTGAGGCTGGGACTTCCATGAAACTGTTTGAGTCTTTAACCAAACACACTGTCTTTGCAGAATGACAGTGTAAACACTACAGCCTGGTATTAGGAATTGGTCAAGGATTAAAGTCAGTCTTGGGTTTGGAGAACTTGTCACTGGCCAGTAGGGGAGACCCAAGTGTGGACATGGAACCCCAAGGAGGTCTCAACACTTACTGGCTTATGAGGTTGTGGGGTAAAGAGGAGAATATTTTGAGGAGCAGATAGAGGAAACAGAACACTCACTCCTAGAGTGCAACAGCAACATCCTAGCCAGCAGGATTCTGTTGTGGAGCGGGGAGCAAAACACCTCTAAAGCCTTTCTTCTTTACATTCAGTCTCCATCACTTTGTGACTCTGACAGAGCAGCTGGATGGGAGCCAGGAGGGTTAGAAGTCTGTTCAAGGATAGTCATACTAGGCTGCGCCCCTTGCATTCATCCTTATCATATTCTTAAGGGAGACTAGGGAGTTTAACAAGGCCATCAACATTTTCTTTTCTCAAGGAAAGGCTTTGGGTCGCTTTGTGGCTACTTTTGGTCACTTTGCCAGAATGGAGGAAGAAAAATCTATTTCAATGTCTTTCTTTTGAGGCTCTTTTCAAGTAGCCTTAACCTTGCTAATTATAGTTAAGACAGGAAACACTGCTAGACCTACTATCTCCTTGTTTTTGAGAGAGGCTAGGTTCACGCTCTGTTCTGTGCTTTGTGTACTCTGCTGTCTCGACCTCCTCACGAAGATCACTAGTATATTTGTTGTTTTCTCTTATATGAAAGAATTACTGTGAATAAATGCATGCTAGAAATTTTCCAACTTGGTCAAGTAGCCTGATTCAGTTTCATGTTTTCTTTGCAGCTTCCTTAGTTATCCCTTTCCAGAGGGATAACTTCTCTTAAAATCCTGCTTCTGGTGTGCTCACATCTTTTATCACTTTCTGAGTTTTTAAAAAAAAAGTTTGTCAGCAGAATAAAAGGGATTTGCTTTAATTTCCTCTGTGTGTTTAAAAAAAGATATTGGTATTTGTTCCATTTCAAAACTCTGGGAGTTTGATTTTTTCAGTGTGTGAGGAGGTGTTCAAGTAGATGATGTTCCTTTCTCTCTTGTACCTTCTGTTTTGCCTTCAGAGTACTTCTGCTCCTCTTTTTTACTTTGAAAGTAGGCTCATCATCTGCAGACAATCTAGTAAATACAGTGTAGTGGGACTGGCTCTAGTGTACTCACATCTGGAAGCTTGCTTGTCCTTACAGTTACAAGTCGCCTCCAGAGTGTCCACTAACAAAGGGTCCAGACCAAACCTATGTCAGTGGTGGCAGCCTCCCTTGAGCATAAAAGCACCTCTTTAAAATTACACCCCGATAACCAGAAAATTGTTGTTTGTATCTAAGACATTTGGAATTCTGTTTTTTCTGCACTTAGCCTGTGGATAAACCACAGCAAACACTCCTGCACTTTTGATTAAGATACAGAAGCACATAATAAAGAAATCTCTGAAACATCGGGTGGTTCCCCAAGGGAAAAAAGAAACCAACAAAACCCAACACAACAGGAGGAATGGTTTGTTTATTTCTCCACTTAACAGTTGTGACTCATAAACCTTGGAGACCTTCTTTATGTTTTTACTCGGAAGTAGAAAAGGAAACTCAGCATAAACCTTGGGGGGAAAAAAAACCTTTTATAGGTCACCTTTAGTCTCGTGACAGAATATCTAATTAAATCCATATCAAATTGAAATAAAGTGTTCTCTTAGTTAGCAAAATATGTTGAAAGTTTCTGTCCTGGCACATCTTAAAGGCAGGCAAGGCTAAGGTTGTATGTAAATAAAGGTAGTGTAATGCCCACTCTTTGGCCCTGCCCTCAGTCCTCTTCTCATTCTGAACATAATCGCTGTCAAGCCTGCTTCTTATACTGACATATTTCTTTTGACTTAATTTCTCTTCTTTCCTGTAGTCTTGTTTCCAGAAAGACTTTTCAGATAGAGACCTGTTTTTCTTAAGCCTTCCTGCCTTACAACAGTGGGTGAATTCCTTACCACTTTAGATGTTTTGCAGACTTAATTCAGGGTTAGAACTCCCTCAGGAAATAAATTATGTTGCCCTGGTGTAGCCTTTGCCAGAGAGAGAAAGCAGGAATGTACCTTGAAATTACCTCTAGGCTCCCAGCAGTAACAATTTCCAGAAGCATTAATTACTTTGGGTGAACCAAAGCCTTTTCAGGTTACAGGAAGAGTGTGCTATGTGCTCTCCTCTGTGCTGGGTTTTGTGCAGGAGTTAGTCAAAAGGGGAAGACCCCAGTCTTGCTGGCACTTGATACCCTCCAGAGCTTGTTTTCATGGTGAATAATTCTGGATTAATTGCAGATATGGACATAGTTTGTTCCAGAGTAAGAAAACCATGCTCTTTCTTACTTCGAACACCAAAACCAGTGCTGTTAATCTACTAGATCTGTGTGCCTGCACCTGGACTTGTTCAGGAGCATTGCTTGGGTTTGAGTCCTACTTTGATCTGAGTTGCCTTGTCAGCCTTTAGAAGGTCATGGTGCTGGAGAGCTTGGAACCACTTAAGCATGCTGCCTTGGTCAGCATGTATGACAGTGTTGCTGCTTCACAGCTAAAAAGGTATTTGTCTTGACCATGGCATAACTCTCATTTCCTGATAATAGACAGATGGGAACCTCGAGTTTTTACCTCCAGGCAATTACCAGACAATATCTTGTATAGTCCTGAGTTGGCTGATAGGAAAGACTACAGTTCTCTGCCTGGGGTGGAGGACAGCACTCACACAGTAATGATGTTGCTGAGAATTACCTTCCCTCCAATTTTCTTTCTTACTTTCTTACTACTTTGAAGTGTCTGTTTGGGCTTTTTTGGGGATGTTTCATTGAGTTTTTCTTTGGTCTCACCAGTTTCAGGACATGCTTTTCTATATTGTCTTCAGCTTGACCATGTGAAGACACTGCTGCCGTGAAGACAAGTGATCGGCCCTTGCAGGAGTTCAGGAGCACTGCTGTTCCTCATGAGTTGAAGGACCCAAGGCAGCAGTATTGCTCATAGATTATATTGCATCGTGTTATGTAAATTGATTCCCAGACCTTCAGTAATGATGCATAATTTGTTGGCTCACAGGTTGACATCTTTCTGATATAGACTCCATTCTCATTTGGTTTCTTTTTTTTATTAGATATTCCTCTCCACATGTACTTTGAAATGTTATTAAGGAAGGATGACATCAAAGGAGAACCAGTTGATACCTCATCTTTGGGAGCGGAGTTTAAAGTATCTCCAGACAATGGTATGTAAAGCAAAATATCTTAATATTTGCAGGACCATTTTTTGTTCATTTGCCAGTACTTGCTCTGAAGAGGTTCAATTTATAAACTCACCACAAGGCAGGTTATCAGAGAAGGTAAGCTAAGGCTTTAGGTGGAAGGGGGGGGTCTCTTCCCAATTCACAGGGTCAGGTTCTTTGTTGCACTGAAATGTGCCCATCAGAGCAGTAGGAGGGCAGTAATGCAAGTGGGGGCGGTTTGGATGCTGGATTCTCTGCAGACACAGGTGCCTGACTGCAGTACTGTTTACTGTTTGGATTCCTATCAAAACTCTGGGGTTTTTTTCCATTATAAATTGCTCAGGAGTTGAGTTTGCCTGTGAACTGCACCAACGGAAAGTAAGTTTTCAACTCCATACATGCATTTTCTGTTGTAGACTATAATCAACATAACGGCAAACAATGGAGCAGTGGCTGTTTATCTAATTCCAAATCTCAGTCAGTGTCAGGAACATCCGACCAGCTGTCAGAGGGAAGAAAGAAAAGACATCTAAGTGAGACAGCAGTAGGTAAGAGAAAAAGTTTCATTTAATACAGTGCTCCTTCTTTAAAAATAGATTCTGTAGAAATTAATGTTGGCACTGGGCCTTGAGAATTAATTTTAAATTGTCTCCGAAAAGGATACTGTGTGAAACTTTACCAGAGTGAAGAAATGGAGTTACAGCACCATAAAAATAACATGCTATTTTAAAGCATAGTAATCTCTCTCTTGCTTCTTGAGTCCGTATTA
Organism: Porphyrio hochstetteri; assembly: GCA_020800305.1. NCBI lineage: Eukaryota > Metazoa > Chordata > Aves > Gruiformes > Rallidae > Porphyrio > Porphyrio hochstetteri. The sequence continues at coordinate 3,884,160 of CM036910.1, read as the reverse complement.
CAAAAGGGGACCAGCTTCTGTATTTTATTTTTGGAATACTCTTAAAGGAAACCGCTCAGCAGCCCAGCTGTGTTTTTCTAATGCTGGGTGTCATTATTTTTAATATGAAGGGCTGAGTGTTTGGGGTTTTTTTTTAATAGTAGTCAGTGAAACAGACTGAATTGCAAAGTTATCTGTCAAATGATGTGCCCAACCAAACACGTACTATTCTTGGCATCTTTGGTCAGCTACGTTTCACTGGTTGTCTACTGTCATTTGTGGTTCTCTCTTCCTTCCAGACTGTTAGGAGGACTTGTGGGTAGTCAGTGCTTATAATTAGTGTTTTTACTGCTGTTATCTTTATATTTTAAGCCACTGAATATCTGCTTCAGCACTTGGTAAGTTAATCAAAAGTGCCCTGAAAGTTCTGTAGAATAATGTGATAATTTAGGGACCAAAAAAACCCAAAAATCAGTAAAGATAAAAAGCATCTTCACCCTCCAGGCAAGTAGAATGTAAAACCTAACAGATTCTGTTACAGATTAATTTATGTGAATTTTTGGGAAAATTTTGCAAAATTCCTCACAAGACTGTTGAAAATAAATCACCAATTGAAAGGATAAACTGTATTAGTTTAAAATTTGCTTTAAGAAGGAATCAGTATCAGTTAACATTGTGGCAGCATACGCTTCTGGTGCATATCCAGGTAAAACTTCTAGACAATCTTGCAGTTGAGGTGGAGATATGGGAATTACTGCAGAGATGGTTTCACCAAAAATGATCGATTTAAAAAAAACCAAAACAAAACTGCAGCCCAACCCCAAAACCCCCAATTGAATAGAAAGTTACAGGAGAGAGTAAAAGGACTGAAAACTGTCTCTGATTTAGGTATTTTTTTCTGTACATCATTCTCCTGGTGCATTACAGCCCTCCCCTTTGCTGTACAGACTTCTGTTCCATCCCTGTCTCTGGGGGGAGTGCTGTGCCCTGTCCCCTCTTGCCATCAGTGGTCCTTTTTCCATGCCGCCTGCTCCCCTAACCAGTCGCTGGTCCCCAAATGCTGGATGCTGACACGGTGTTTCTTGAAACCACATTGTTTCCCTACGTGTACTGTCATGCATGCTGAGATCAACAATTGGAGTTCCTTGGGAGCACTAGTAAGGGAGAAAACTTCTTGCTATAAACCTTTTGAAGTTACAATTAGTCTTCTGCCAATAGCTTTTTGAGTTAATGGAACAAAAAAGTCCATCTTTTATTGTGAGGTTCATAGTTTCCCAATGCCAGAAAACTGCTATGTGGTGTATTTGTGAGTAGCAGCAGCAGTCCTAGCTTATTAGTGCTATGGGTGTAGTACTACATATTTATTCCTAATTTGGGCTCTGTCTAGGAGAAATTATCCATGGGGAAGGTCAGCCTGATGAACAAGGCCAAAAATAAAAGCTGTGTGCCAGGGAGCTGCAGCAGAGCTGTTGATGTCTTTGACCCAGCCTGTGCAGTACAGTGTTTAGGAGGAGCCTTACCTCTTTCTCCATGTTGGAATACACTTTTTCTTTCGATTGGTTGGTATATTACATCTGAGGCTTCTTTTCTTACTGGAAGTTAAAGTAGAAGGAAAGCAGAGCACAGGTGGTTAAATTCTGAATCGCCTTAAATGCTGCTTCCATTAGGATTATATAAGAGCGAACACTAATCACAACCTGTCTGGAGCAGTGGGCCACTACTAGAAAAAAACCACATGTGGAGATGTAGAAACGAATTTTGTTTGTTACCCTTGCTGCCAATTTTGGCTTTATCATTTATCAAGGAAGAACCCATCAGTGAGGGCTCAGTGAACTGGTACGTTAGCGAGATGCAGCCCAGCATGGGCAGCACCGTCAGGGAACCCCGAAGAGCATTCCTCTGTGTCTGATGGCACTTGCACTTGCTGTGTGTGAAGCCTATGGCAGCTTCCGAGAAAAGAAGCAGGACTGATTTACCCATGTGAGGCCGTTTCCACAAGAAGAAATCCTTCATAGAAGGAGAGGGATGAGTTTTGTGGAACAACAATGACAGGATGAGTAACAAGTGTTTATTTAGATGGCTTTTTATAGTATTCATTAAATTGTGAGTGGTTAGCTGTGGGCCCCTAGAAATGACTTGACTGTTACTGTGTGGAAAAATACCCTTAGTTTAATAGACAACAGCCGGTATGCATTTTTTTTAATTGTTATTTTCTTGTGGCAGGCGAACGTAACACTAGGTTTGAGACATTCTCCTTCCAGCATGCAGAACCAGAATCCCACAGCAGTTTTGCTGCCGTGACCAATGTCAATGCGATGTCGAGGCCCACTCACAGCGCTTCATCGCAGGTAAACCAAAAACCTATCACTGTCCTCACTGAACTATCAACAGAGAATTGTGCAAACTGATAACCCAAAACTACATGCCTTTTACATCTAATTTAGTGTAAATTACAGCACGGAGCATTTTTGCAGTGAACTAAGTGGATCGCATGAAGTAATTCATTCTAGTTAGAATATGTGGGGTTCCTGAAATGCATATGTCCTTTTGAAAGAATTGTGCAGATCATACAAGTGGAGTATAAATTCAGTTTCTTATCATTGAGGGGTATGTGTCCCCCACATTATGTCATTAACTATTCAGTGATTTATGTTCCAAGTTTTCACAAGGGCTCTTATGACCCTTTTTTCTTGATGCAGCTACATAAAATGGCATCATGGTGCAAAAGTAGTCACAGAATATATGAACTCTCAGCTGCGTTACGTAAAACCTCCTGTGCAGCACTACAGGCAAAATCTCTGGTATATAAATTTGCAGAGAAGCAGCACAGCTCTGGTTCAGTGAAGTACCTGCAGAAGCAGAATTTGTTGTACTGGAATTCATAGAGAATTTCATAGTAATATCCAGAGTTCAGTCTCACAGTTCTGCCAAGCATAGTGCTATACTGCTGCTCTGTAAGTCGTCCTGTTTCAATCTGATGATGACTCCTGGAGTGACGAGTTTAAATCTGTGTCCCCAGCGCAGCTATGAGAATGCACACTCCTCCTTTCTTCCCTTGCTTGAGCAGGCCATCATCAAATTACACCTAAACAAGCACTTTAGACTAGATTGCTTCCATTAACGTTCAGCTAGAATTCGATATCTCATAATTTAGAATGTATTGTGATTTAAAACTAAACTTTCTTCTCTAATCAAGGAACTACAGGTTTTGACTCATATAGGTCCCATGTACTCTGTGGGCAGTGACCACCACCAGGAAATCTGCTACCATCACGGCTAAGAAATTCAGTTTCTGCCTTTTGCACATCTTCCAGAAAACCACTTTCCAAGGAGATTGTTCTTAACTGCTAAATGTATCCTCATGCTGTTGGAATTCTTAATTGTATCACACCAAATACCACTTAGGTTAAATAAAGGTCATCTTTGTAGACCAAACATTATGGAAAAAGCAGAATTAACTTCAAACTTCTCCTAAGCATTCCAAATTAACCATAACTGAAATCAAGGGAAGGAAACTCCCACTGATTTAAGTACGAGTTATGGCAGTAAGAAGTAAATCTCAGAGATGAGATGGTTTTAAGATGTTTAGATTCATCAGGGGTGAAGGAAGTCAAAAGTCACTGAGCCACCAGAAAATGCATTCAGGTTACAGACTTTCTCCTTGTGTAGTTCTAACGTTTCTCAGCTGTCTTTTACTGCCTGTGATCGGAGCTGCTGAATCTCCTCTTGCATTGATTATATTCTACAGCATAACTCCAGGAGGAGGCTGAGAAGTGAGAGCTCCTATGATATCGACAACATTGTTATTCCAATGTCGCTGGTGGCGCCATCGAAGTTGGAGAAACTACAGTACAAAGAAATCCTTACCCCCAGGTTTGTTCATGGCCTCCTGAGCTGCAAAGAAGATACCAAAATGAACATGGGGAGGCTAGCTAAGGATTATCGTTAGCATGTAGTTAGATAATTTTACAGTATTAAGAAGATCATTTCATGCACTTGGAGTTTTCTTTCTGTGTGACTGGAGCAGTGGGAAGACTGGACAGCTGATAGGGAAATAGTCTGATACACACAGGCTGGCTAAAAATAGAAACAGACTTACACCATCTTAATTGTAGTGATAGTTGTGGCCTTGAATGCGCCGTAAGGCTGATGTGCCCTGAATGGTTATTGGGAAGGTTGCTGTCTTTTTTGTGTGTTACAGTTCATAAAGAAAATAGTTAACTATTTCCAGTGATTTAAACAGAAATGGTTTTAGTGTATATTTTAAAAAATTATCCATTCTGATACAGTAGAATAAGCTTAATTTTGCCGTGAGTCTAGATGCATACTTTTTAATTTACTTTTTTTAGAAAAACAACCTCTTTAGATTGCTAAAATGTGGTAATAACAGCTAAATTCAGTTCCATATTTTCAATCTGTTATTTATTTGCTTTTATATAGTCTTTTAAGCTAAAAATATTATTAAGCCTTTATTGGATAGCTTAAAGACCATGTTGGGAACAGGAAATCAGAATTTTGGGCATTGTTATCGGCACCTTAAATTTGAAATTATTTAATTTGAAAGAAATTTTGAAGCAAAAGCAGTGTTGAAGAAGGATTAGCTAACAAAATAGCACAGAAACAGTAGAGTCATCTCTACTGGTGAAATAATGAAAGAGCTCCTAGGTAAACTAATTTTACTTTCCTTATCTCATTTCCAGCTGGAGAGTTGTTGAATTCCAGCCTTTAGAAATATCTCATACGGATGAAGAAGAGGTAGGCTGTATTTTAATTAAACCACGAGCTTTTAATTAAACTAGATATAAGTAGGATAATCGGTATATATTTTCCAAAGTCACTGACTTCATGCAAATCCTGGTGAGTTTCAAATTTCACAAGTAAAATGCTGAGTATCAGATTGGGAAAACACGTCTCATCTCTCCCTACTTCCATCACGCCGTAGCAGATAACAGCAGTGTGAGTATATCTGTTAATAAGCATCATTCACTTGTTTGGCTCTTCTGTGCCCTGCGGCTGGTCCTGTCAGTGCTCCCAAAGGGTCCCTTTGGTCAGGCCTCCTGCTCCCTAGCCTCCCAGCATGACTGTCTCTTTGGGCTACCTGAGCTATAATGTCTGTCCTTCTCTCTCATCCTCTTCTTTCATGGCCAGTTCCCGTGATCTGTTGCACATCAGGAGGCGATTAGGCATTTTGCTTGTGGGCCCAGCAGTTTTCTCAGCGTTCATCTTCCTGCAGCCCTCCTGTTGGGAACAAACTTCTTTCTGCTTTGTCAGGGACAATGTAACCTTCAGCATTTCCTGCTTGCCTCTTGAGTTAGGTTTGCATGTTGTGTGCAGCTGTTTCTTCCCGCAGACAGAAGAATCTACCTTTTTCTTCCAGGGAGTGTCTGTGGACTTTGGAGCTGGGTGTCTTTTTCTCCCCTGATCAGGGGTTTAAGGCATTTGCTAACCCCAGTGCCAATGTACCAGCAGGTCTGGTCTCCAGGATGGTTTTCTGTCCTTCCAATCTCTTTGTGGCTCCATTTCCAGAAAGCTGGAAGCTTTGCTGTCCTTTGTGCACGTCTGATCTTCCTCCAGGCTCGTTATCAGCTGTTGTAACCATAGGACTTCCGTATTCCCACCTTCATCCACAATACCTGTTCTTGAGCTTCTTTTCCAGAGAGCCTCCACAAACAGCATCAGGTGCCTTAGTAGTAGAAAAAGATTGCATTTGGGTAGCGGTACATCAGGTTATGCCAAACACAGCGAACAAATTGAATCATTATGCCACTCCCTTGGAGTAGAAAAGACACTCTCCACAAAGGCACTTAGCATCCTCGGAGTTTCACTTAAGTCTCCAGCTGCCTGCCCTTTCCTTTCAGAAAGCATCATGGCCTAGGGTCCCTACCTGGTGCAGCTGCACTCATTTGGCACCAAACTCTTGGGTCAGAAGGAAATGAAAAGCTTACTCTGTCCCTGCCTTTTCTCATGCACTCGAGAAATTCTTGTGAAATCTGCTCATCAGGTTTATGTCACCTCCACCACCGCCTTTTGGTTTGGTACCATCTCTGCCAGCAGGAAATAGGCCCGATCTTCTTTTGTAGTGAGAAGGACAAATTACATACGCAGGAGAACTCCCCTGTGAGGATCTTTAATTAAACCATTTGGAGAATAGCTAATAAGGCAGCAAGGGCACACTGTCCCTTGAGAACCTACTGTTCATTGCTCTCTCTTCATCCTGGGGAGGGGGATATAATTTCAACAGTGCTTTGCCTACAGGGCTTCAAGGAACTCCCTTGGAAGGCTCAGTGGATTTCATGTTCAGATCCCATCCAGATGGCTTACCTAGCATACTTGCAGTGTATTTTGCTGTAAGGACTTCAGGGTGTCTTGGACTAACCGCTCATTTAGTAGCCCTCCCAGTACATTTGTATTTGGCAAGACTAGATGATCCTGTATGATTCATCCTCTGGCCAGGAAATAACTACAAAGCAGCTTCACCTCCTGCTGTGGTCCACTGCTTCTGTTTTGTCTGTCAGCTGCCGGGTAGAGCGAGAGAAGAGAAATAAACGTCAGACAAGAGAAAAATGCTGAAGATCTTGTTTGTCTAAATCATCCTTTGCCAATTCTCCCCCTTTCCTTTTGGGATTGTGTTAATTGGTTTGGAAGTTTTTCAGAGTACTGAGGAAAAGGTGGTTGTCCAATTGTAATTCTTCCACTTCTTTGCTTTAGGTTTTAGGCCGAGTTAGATTTGTTGCTGAGTAAGCTTAGAAAAAGACACAGGAAAACAGCAGGATTACATTCTGCATTTGCTGCACTCACCCTCTTGAAATTGTTCCTCCCACTGAAATCAAGGCAAGCTCCAGCAGATCAGATCATTTGGGAAGGACAAGAGAGGGCAAAAATGTACTTTGGGCTTAGATATCAAGAAAGCTTTTTCTTTGCTTTCCAATGCATAGCAGCCTGTGGTGGTACTGTGTTAGTTTCTTCTTTGCCTGTCTTATCTGTGGCTAAATTTAAAACTTAGGGAACTGTCCTTGTGTCAGACAGCAGTTAGGAATGTCTTCTACTTGATACCTTTTTTTGTCCCCCTTTTTTTTCCTCTTCTCTTTCATTTTAAGGCTTTCAGTGCAAGAACCCGTATCCATGTGATAGACTAGCGCCCAAAGTTTCCAGGAGTTCTAAAAAAACTTGAGGTCCCAAAATTGTCATGTTCCTCAGGGGCAGCGCTTCCAAGGACAGGAACTCGGCACTCTCTGAACGTCAGGCTATTCGCCGTGCCTTTTTTGAGTACAAAAAGCTTACCTTTTTTGGGTGCTTAATTTTTGTTTCTGGATATTTTGCCTTACAAGGACAAACATAACAGCTGGGCAATGCAAAAGTTAATCCGGTATCTATGCCTGCTCCCTTACTTGCCCTAAAAATACTTAGTTTTTAGAAACAGAGCATTCGAGTTTCCTGCTTTGCATGTATGAATTTGCAGCCTGTTATTGCTTTAAGGCATGGGAGGGTGTGGCACGGTTTTTCCTGTTTTATTTTCTTTTTAATTTGCTTTATCCAGGTTAAGGTTTCTGGCCAGGCATGGTTGTAAAGTAATGTTCCAAGTTTATTTTTTAGTTGTTTTAGTAATGACAAATGCTTTGAACTAATCTCGGCGCAATTAGTTTTGCGTAAGTGTTTTCATGGCCTGTGACTCAGTGTTTCCCATGAAGCCAAGGACTGAAACACACACACTGTGTTGTTTTGAGAACCTTTCAGAAATATTCCTGGTGCTGTTCAATATTAATGCATGGTGCCTTGTAGCTTAACTAGATGCGATGAGGGGATCCAAATCTTGCTTTAAGTCTTTTTTTCTCTGAGTGAAGTCATTAGACGTGCCTTGCAAACAGTTCTTCCTAATAGTCTTCTCTCTCAACATCACTGCCAGATCCATCTGCTGAGGAGTGACAGTTCTTTTGTCCTTTTTCAAACCAACCTTAGTGTGTATGTGTGGAAATCAAATTTATCCATTTATAGCAACTTTTAGGTTAACCTTAAAGCAGGTGGAGGAAATACATAAAGTGTCAGAAAGGGCAGCAGCTGTACTGCACCAAGTAGAAACCTTTTACTTTGATGTGATTTTTAACACTAGAACAAAGAATAATTTTTAAATAAGAAAAACGTATTGCTCGTTAGTCTTCAGTGGGATAGGATAAACCCGATTTTAAATAAACAGGGACTTAAATCTGCTATAATTAGCTGTGGAAAAGGAACGGTAAAGTTTATTTCTGTATTTTTTCAAAACTCTTTGCTTGGAGAGGAATGTAGACTTTGATTTTTGAAAGGAAGCTTGTAAAAAATGAAGTTTCTACCCAGCGTGAAGAGTTCTGGCAATTTGCTAAGAAAAGTATTTTCAAAGTCTTAAGTTTTTCTTTCAAAATTATCTTTTGTTTCCACTTCAAAGGAAATCTGAGCACACAGAAAAGTCCTGAATTTTCCCTTAGGGAATAGCACTTTTGTAGTTCACAAAATTCTCACTTTCACGCTGTACATCACTGACCTTGGAAAGACAGGCTCTGAGCTGGGATGCAGCCCCATACCAGTGCCATCCAAGTGACAGAGCTGGTGAATTCCAGAGAGAGAGGAGGAAACCCATTAAGTTGGCTTGTGTGAAGGGAAACCAGCAGCTAACAAAGTTGTTTGTGTTTAACATAAATAAATAAAAGCAAGGAGGAGTCTTCAGAAAGCAGTCATGAGACAGGCAAACAAAGCAGGCCTGTTTGTCCAAAGGTTCCTGTCGAGTGCTGGGCTGTGGAGGAACTGGGCAGCTACAGTTCAGCAGGACAGCAGGTCCTTGGCCATTTCAGATGGCACTGAGGTCTTTGGGGTTCTGTGCAACACCCCAGCTAAAAGTTCACTTGCAGCAGCATAAATGCATTGTAATGCTTCGCATTCGTATCCATAAGGGCTGAGAACTGCCTGGCTGCTGCGGGACTCAGGCAAAGCACAGCTTCTGCGGGAGACCTCAGGGCCGGAGCAGAGGGCTTCCACCTCACAGTGTAACCTGTATGGTCTGGCTCTGCCTGGCGCTGCAGGGAGGACTCTGTGTTTCGTTCTGTACTTTATCAGATTCAGGTGGAAGATAAATGGTGTTATTTGTGTAACACCACTGAGGGGTTTGCTTTATAGAAAGGATTAAATGTATTTTCCATGACCCCACTGTTATTGGTATAATCCCTGTCCAGGACTGATCTGGCAGTGCAGCTTCATAGCCTCTATGACCAGGAATTGTTCCTGCCTAAAAATTCTCTGCTTTTGAGCTGGGAGTGGCTGGCAAAAAAAAAAAAAACAAACCCACACAAAAACCCAATTCACAGCTGCAGTGCACATAAACTGTTGCCAACTGTAGGCTTTTAGGTGAACTTTGAGGAGGGTGAATGGTTTGGAGCACTCTGACATACTCTGAGCTGTGCTGGAGGGGTCCAGCCAAGAGCTCGCCCTGCCATCTGGGGAGCAAGGGGAAAGGAGGCAGAGTGCTCCTTACCCAGCTGTGGCAAAATTCTTGGACGGAAGAATGAAGATGGCTCTTTCAAAGTGAAAGGTGACTGTGACAGCTCCAGGTGAGGAGTTTTACCTAAAAAGCTGGCTCTTGTTTGACTGCAAGCAGTTAAAGCACTCGTATCAGGGCTGTTTTAAAACCGTACCAGGGTCATGCAAATAATTTGCTAAGAAATAGTCTCTCTGAAGCAGAAACCATTTTTCTGCTTGGTTTCGTAGCAGGAATGCGGCACCTCAGGTTTGCTGAGTTCCTCTCAGTGCAGAGCTGTGGAAGTCCTTGGTGATCACAGAGCTAGTTCTCCTTGCTCAAAGAGCATCTGGCAAATCCTGCTGCCTCCCAGCCTCCTAAAGCAACCTCTGGAAACTGGAATTTTTACTTCTCCTTTTTTACGTGCTTTTAATACTGCCTTGATTTGCAGATGAATCCTTTCTGCCTCTCACCATAAAGCTGCGTTAGTTGCATGGGGGTGTAATTTCTCTATCCATTCAGATCAACCACTGACGTGTTAATAACATGAAAGTGACAGCACCCTATATATGAGAGCTCAGTGACAGCATAAGCTGAATGTGTGTTTTGATGTGCCTGTGTATCACGAGCATGTGTCGTGTTGCCTCCTCATTTGCTGAACAGCCCTCTGCAGAGCTGTAGCTATCGGCTGCCTTTGTTGCTAGTGATGTTCACAATCACGGCAGTGGCTGTCCCTGTGTTTCGTTACAGGTAGAAGATCTGTCAGATGAAGTGTTTTCCTTACGTCACACAAAGTATGAGAAACGAGAGCGAGCACGGTGGTCGCTGTGGGAGCAGAGCCGCTGGCCCAGAAGGAATAGCAGGCAGGTGTACTGACTTTGATAGGAGCCTTCCTATTGACCCGCTGGTGTCGGTGTTGGTACAGCAGTCTCAGAAACCCTGTCACAGAGAACTTTAAAAATGAGGGCACTCCTCTTTAATTAACTTGTCAGGGACAGTCCCAGGTACGTGTGGGTTTGTGGCCGGAAGGGGAAGGCGTACACACTCATGGAAATTTGGCACATCAGTGCCCTGGTATCAGCAAATAAAAACCTTACTCTGGGCTGAAGGCAGCTCGGCTGGTTGTGCCACTCACGGTTACCATGGCTTTAGCCACTGAGTGGAACGTGAGCCTTCCTTCACTCACCTGGCTTACCTGGGTGTCCGCTGCGCTCGGAGGTGTGCTACTGAAGGGGCCTGGGCTGCTTAAAAAAGTCAGCATGTGAGAAAGTTTAATTGGCACGGGCTTGCTGTATGGCACAAAACTCATCAGAACAGAGTACTGCCTAAGAGCAAACATCATAAAGCTGCATCTGCCATTTGGCTCTGGGAAAATTATTCCCATAAGCCACTTAAGAATCTGGCAGGACAAAAAGCATCCTAATAAATGCTGGGATAACTTTTTCTGCTATTTATCATATGCTTGTGTCCAATCTTGGCCAAAAGTGAATCGTGCCACTATGGATGTATAGATGAAGATTTTATTTTTTTAATGCAGAATAAAATTAGAGCTAAACTATATTGAGGAATTGGCTTTTCAGCCATTCTGAACATTTAAAAGAAACCTTTAAAAGGTGTATGGAAAAATACAAGTTCTATATGTGCCCTTAATTTTGAAGCTCTACAAACACCTTGGTGAAACCTACGTGCTACTTGAATTCAGGAGTAAAACTGCCATCGGCATAAGCAAGGCCGGGCTTCCCCCTGGCATTTAACTCACCTGCTGGTAGTTTAGATCTAGTTCAGATTTGCATTAAAGGCCAGGTCAACATTTTTAATCTTAGGAAATCATTCTGATTGCTTTGGAGAGGACTCCAGAGCAGAGCTGGGAAAGGGGGGAGCCCAAGGACCTGCTGTTCTCAAGTTACATTGGCACAGTCTGCCAGCAGTGCAGCGTGGACTCCAGAGACTCCTGCGACCGGTGCCATGTTCCCCTGAGTGGGAGCAGCCAGCAAGTGACTTCTGCCCAAAATTACCGTTCTGGTGAGCATGTAGAGCAAGGAGCAGGCCCAGGCACCAGCTCTTCTGCAGCCAGAGTGCCTGTTCCAGACTGGTTTTGTCCAGTTAGCTCCTCCACCTAGCACTTTGCTTTGGCTTGTGATGAGGTTGTCATGGACCATGTGTGTTTGCATCTGCTCTTCTGATTTAACCAAGCAGGACATAGGTAGTGCGTATGAATGCTTGGAGGGGAAAATCTAAGCTGTTCCTGGTGAAGGGAAAGGGCAGAGGGTAACTCATAATACTTGTTTCTTATCCTGCACTAGATCTTACAGCAAAAATGCTGATGGGCGGCACAGCCAAGATGCGGTGCAGAAAGACCACCACAGCAGCTCCAGTGCCTCACTGCATTGTGCTGCTGAACCTGTTCCCGACTCAACTTTGGAAGCTCACAGCTCGCTCTGTTCGGGGACCGCACAGCTCCACGGGGAGAGCCAGGAAGCGAAGGTGGGTGCTTCCAACAGCTTCTGTATCTGGTCAGGTCTTCAGTGGCCACTCCCTCTAACCTAAAACAAGGAACCTGAACACATCCTCCCAGCTTACTGATCAGCAGCAGCACCTCAGGCTCTCACCCCAGTTTAAGCAGACCAAACCTTAGCGCTCCTGTTTGGAAATAGAATTAAGCCCAGGCCATGTCAATAGGTGAACACTGCATTGCTTGGCCCATGTCGTAGAGGTGAGTATGGCAGCCCTGGAATCAGGGATGATGGATCTTTTCTCAGGGGTGCCAGCCAGGGTTCCAGATGGGGCTGACTGTTACAGGGTCAGTTATCCCGGTGGTCTGGCACCATGGAAAAGAGCTTCCCCCTTCCTGTACAGTGCCTGTTCGATTGTAGCTCTGTTACTTGTTCAAAACCATATGAAGCTGGCTTACACGGACAGCTGGTGCCTAGCAGTGTCATATTCTTTATCTGAAGAGCCCTGCAAACATTGTACAGACAGACACTTATTACATGATAGCAAATCATTCAGCACATAGCTAATCAGTTTGGACTCAGCTGAAACCCCGTTCTCTCCCCCTCTTTTCTCTTGCACCCTCGCTCTTACCCTTCTGATTCTTTTCAGTCTGGGCTGTGGGAACCTCGAGTTTTTCCACTGAGAGATGAAGAGGTAGAAGCTTTACTGTGCCAAGATCAAATACCGAATCAGACTGAAATGTCAAGTGCAGCTTTTCCCAGCGACTCGCTCTGTACTTCATGCACGCCTGTTGGTTTGCTAGACAACGGCCATCCACCAAGAAAACAATCGACTGAGGAGTCAGAAGACTGTGAAAATGCTTGCCTGGGAATCAGCAACACAAGAAAACAAAGGTGACAGGGAATAATGTGGTTCATTAAGAAAGCCAATTAAGGTGGAGAAAAGTGTAAGGTAAAATCTCTCTTGTTCACACAGCATATGACAGCACAATTCAAAAACCTTTGCAGTAGCTACATATAATGTATTTTCTTTCTTGCTTTGTAACAGGCAGGATAAATCCCAAAGACAACACTTTCTTCTTCCTGAACCCCAAGAGAAAGTAATTATTTCAAGCTGGAAGTCTAATATTCCCAGTGTCGGGAGTGGGCGCACATAAATTGCTGGCACCATTCACTTTCTGTTGTCATATTGCCACATTTGTTAATAATCATCCTTTTCTATTCTGTTTGACTTCAAATGCATTTCTGGTTCTAGTGGATTCTGGTGCAGCAGAAAGTGCTGCTACCTACCTTAACCAACAACTTCAACTGAACACAGAAAAACTACTTGGAAAAAATAGCAGGGAGAAGGGATAGCCTCAGATTGTCTTCCTGTGTGGTGTGACCACAGGGCAAAAATCTGCCTCTCCAAGTGTGTGTAAGCTGTGTGTAAGGTCAGGGTAGGCGAGAACCAGCAGTTCCCAAGCAGATGTTCTGGAAGCCTTGCATCTAGCTTAAAAAAAATCTGTGCTCAGCTCTCTGTAGTGCCGGGGCATGTTTCATATAGGTGTCCTCAAGCAGTAAGGTAGAAATAGGCCGCTGCGTTTCGATAGTGGATGTATCTGCTACTCAGAAAGTAGGGTGTGTGCTTCGGTCGTGTGGGTATAGAGGAAGGGAAAGGAAGGGGAGTCCAGTCGAGTCAAATCAGTGATGCAGCTCTTTGAGTATTGTGGTTTGGGTCATCTTACTCACTTAGTCCTTCAGTAGCTAATGAGGCTCGTGATATTTTGCTTTAATATGTTTAAGACAAAGTCTCGTTCCAGTTTCTGTGCAGTGCCTTGTAAGAGTCTCATAAGTATGCCAACATTTGGTGACTAGCTGAAAAGGAAAAGATGATTGATGTCTAGAAGACCAATAAAGAAAAAAGCCCCAAAGCTTTCCATTGTGATGCTGGACAGATTTTTTAATTTCCCAGAGAGTTCACAGTGAGGAAAACAAAAGCAAGTTGTCTAAACTTGCCTCTAAATAGCATAGTCTGGAATGTATCTGCAATCTCAACGACATTAACAAAGATTAAACATTGAATGTACTTATAATCCACCAACAGGAAGTTTTTCTGTGTAGGACAGTTGAAGGCAGTTTTATAGGAGTCTTGTTTTCTGTGCAAACCTTTCTTCCACATGTACTATCTGGAATGGCACTGGACAGATGACCCAGTTTAAGTGTCAATTTATCTATTTTTTTGGTCAAAACGACAGGAGATATACACTGGGCATCTGAGAGCAGTTCAGTAAAATTTCAACACTACAAAAACCTATTGCTACATTGTAGTTTATTGCACATTCTGATTATTTTTTTAAACACTTTTTTAACACTGGTTTGTCTTAAACTTGAATCTTGCCTCAATGTCTTATACAAATAATCTTTGATGCAAGGTTGGTTTTTTAATTAAAAGTTATTTCTATATCTATGTTGTATATAGTCTGAATTTGCCAGCCTTTTAGAGGTGAAGTAGCAGTAACACTTCCTCTGGACACAGTGACCTGCTTGGCCAAGAATGGCTTTGTGAACACCCTGGTGAGACACTGGCCCTAAGCTTCCTGATCATACTTGAGCTGTGCTAGTGCTGCTAGGCCAAAGTCCCCCCCTCAGCCTCTCAGTACAGAGGTGGATTTTTCCATCTCTCTTGTCCTGCATGCGTATCTGGAAGAAGCTTCTGGAAGTTCCCCAGCTCAAATGCTTTGCAGGTCTTTTCCCTACCTGTAGCCTTTCATTAAGATGTCTGATCCAACCAGCTCTCGCCCAGCTTTGTGGTGCGGCAAGGGTTTCCTGCTCGCTCTGATCCCCAGGGCGCTGAGGAGCTGCTGCAGTTTCAGAGATGGGACAGACCAAGTAAACCAGCTGTTGAGCCGCTCTGCATGTCCTGAAGGTGCCACCAGGAAACAGAAACGCAATCCAGTGTTTCACAGGGAGGAGGGTTCTTCTAGACGGAGGGGTTGGGGGTGGTAAGGGTCTAAGGCCAAACCCAAACCTGTGCCAAAGGAGCTGGGTTAACTGAGCTGGGTCAGCCTGGTGGACGGTAAAGCTGCTCTGTTCCTAGCTGAGGTGCACTCCTGAACCAGTGTGTTGGCTTTGGGTCTGTCCCAGGATGAAAGAAGCTGCTCGTTGCCTTGCCAGCTGCAGCGGCTGCACAAACTGCTATCAACACAAGGCCAAGGGTAAGCACATTTTCTTTGTCCCATTTAGTTCTTGTCAGCCATTGCGGGAACCAGCTAGTGCTTCGCAGGGCAATAAAAGGGCTTGGCAAAGAACAGCCAGCAGCCAGGCAATGGGAAAAAAAGAGGAAAAAATCCCTGGAGAAACGATAAAAATGTCTATTTGGTCATTACCCTACTCCAGCAGCAGGCTCAGTTCCCTCCTTTCATAGACGGTCCCTGTGCTGCGTGCAGCTGCGACTGGCAGCTGTACTCACGGTGTTGCCCAGAGCCCTGCTCCCTGCAGCGCTGGACTCCCACTGCACAGCGCAGTTCTGCGGGTGGTGTGAGGAGCTGCTGGTGGGAGCAGGCTGAGCACAGAGCCAGGCTCACACTTTAATGCAGCAAGGCCCCCCTGCTCCCCGCCCCCCCCCCCAAATGACACTGGGGGTTGCAGTCTCACAAAGCAAGCTCAATCCCTAGTGCTTTGTTTACCATTTCCAGTTGAGACAGGTTTGGTGTTGTGGGTTTTTTTTTTAAGGCCACTTACGTTCTGCTCCCTGCCGCTGTGAGGGTGTAAACACATCATCTCTGCACCCACGACCTTAATGGAATGTAAGTACAAATACAAACTCCTGAGCCCTATTAAAGTTAAGCTTTGCCTGCATGTGCACTGCAGGGTTTTTTTATCTTGCTCAGGCCTGGCGCTGTACCACCCTGTGGAGCGCATGTCCAAGCCCAGCCTTACTCAGCTGTATCCATTTCTTTTATCCCATGTTTTTTCCCCAGTGTGGACAGAGCCTTTGCTCTGTCAGATCACCCTGGATGGCTCTAGACCATGTGACTTCATGTCACCAGACCCTGCTCTCCTGTGTTGCTGAAACTTTATCAGAGCATTGCAACATCTAACGGTCCCAGGGTTTACTTGGCTCCGTGCAGGCAGCAATTTTGGTTTACAGGGCAGCGCTCTGTTCCGAGTCCTGCACCTCTGGGGTTACGCTGTGCTGCGCACAGGAGGACAAGCCTGAACACAACCTAACAGCTTACTCCTGTTAACAGACACAGGCAAGCCACCAGGCGAGTCTTAAGCTTTGTTAAAAAGGCCAAATACTATTACTGTTACCTCCATGGATGTTACTTCCTCTGTGGTCGCTAACAGCTTTAACCTTTGCTGCGCAGAAGCGGCTGCAGAAACCGGCTGCAGAAACCCATCTGGGTGGGATTTATCCAGGAAGAAGTAATAGAGTCATTTTACTGTGTGATCTCTCCCTCCCACAACACTGCTGACCCGAGAGTCAGTGGAAGTGCAAACTACCAGGTTTAAACCAACAACGGCGTGACTACCACCTCTGCAGACATGCGATGTGGCTCCATGCTCAGCACTAAGTGTAGCATGTCAATTAACTGCCATGACTTGAGGGCTTGTTTCCCCCCGCCTCCATCTCCCATTTAATTAAAACATTAATTAGTAAAAAAACCCACTAGTAGTCAGATTCCCCTTTCAGGCCTGCTTTCAGTAGTATGAAAAGCCACGCTGCCAAATCCTGCACATCGCTACTCCACACTTTACTCAGGCGTGTGCACAACCTGAGGAGGCTGCGGGTCAAGTAAAGGGGTGGTTTGGGTTTTTTTAACAAACTGTAGGGTTTCAAAGCACCGGTTCTTCTGTGGAATCCCATCACTTGCAGGAATTTTAGACACACCTTCTTAACTGGCCCTTGGAAAGCTGAATGAGAAGATACTGGACCTGGTAAAAACATTGCACTGACTTAAGTTTGGTATTTGCGGCCATAGGTCAAGTACCTCTACACAGTAAAAGCAAAGGATACAAACATACATCTCTGTCACCCCTGGGGGTTATTTTAGCCCTCAGCAATGGCATTTTTCCCAAACTTAACCACCCCAACCACTCGTTCTGGGTTTTTTTTTTTAAACAGTCAGCTGAAAGGAGACTTACCCCACACCAAGGGAAAGGTGTTTAATGCAGATACTGGAAAAGGTTTGTAGGAATGCACAGATCAAATGCGAAAGTACAGAGAGCAGAAGGCAGTTTGATTAGAGTCTTCCACAAGAAAGATGGCACGGGGTGATGCCACACTCTTCTAGCAAGCAAAAACTGACTGAAGTTTAGTTCAATCCAGTCAGCGTTAGAGGTTGTGCCATAAAATTAGCCTCCACAGAATCAAGAAACAGGTTCAAACCATTAAATTTCCAACCCTGAAAGACAACCAGAACGTTTTCCCACTGCCGCTTGCTTCATCGCAGCGCAGGAATGATTCCTCTGTTCAGCAGCAACAAGTTCCTGTAATTCGTGTTCGTCCAGCGCTCCCTCACGCACGAGAAACAAGGGTTCTCCTGCACGCACAGAGCCTTCTTGAACAGCGCCTGGGTAGGGCTCACCGATCCAGAGAGCGCTTCTGAGCAGCTTCTGAACACACATTCCTTAGAAGATTGATCACAGATCTTGGATCTGCACTCTTCATAATAGCACTGCCAGATACAATCATATTTGCACCTGCCTGAAAGAATTAAACACCCGCTCAGTAACATGGAACAGCCACCGCTTTGCTCACTGTACAGGTGAATTCTGGGCTGGTGGGTGAACATGCGCTGCGCATGGAACATGAGTAACTTAACCTCTAACTGCAACCACTGACCAATTTAGAAACGATAGCTCTTTCTTCCCCAAAGCTGTCGTTTCTCCATCATTGCTCCTACTTACCCCAACAGCCAAGAATCAAACAACTTCGCTAGTTCAGGGCAGGCTGCAGTAGCCACTATTAAAGACTGCATAAGATTTGACCTCAAGCAGAGTCTGATACAGGGTGTGCTTCGCTGCCCCCTCTGACGCCAACCATCAAAATGCAACTCCTCCTATGCTTCACTTCCCACGGGATGGCAAAGTCACTTAGCACAGTGACAGAACACTGCTCTGCTTCAGCCTCTTACCTCTGCGCACTTATGGATGGTGTCAGGCCCAACTCCTCCATCCACTTCAATATCCAATGAGGGAAACTGCGTCCTCAGCCACTGGACCTGAGCAGCAGCATAAGAAGGTCATCAGTCAGCTGCTGCAGTTACGTACAGCTTCCCACAAACAGAGATGTGGTTTAGTCACTTTTCCGCCACACTCCACACTGATAATTCACAGAATCGTAGAGGTTGGAAGGGTCCAACCCCCCCTGCCAAAGCAGGGTCCCTAGAACAGGTCACACAGAGAAGTGTCCAGACGGGTCTGGAATATCTCCAGAGGAGACTCCACACCCCCTGGGCAGCCTGTCCCAGGGCTCTGTCACCCTCACTGGGGAAAAGTTCTTCCCCATGTTGGTGCGGAACTTCCTGCGCTACAACTTGAAGCCATTGCCCCTTGTCCTGTCTCCACAGACCACTGAGAAGAGGCTGGCTATTTTGCCATATCCCACACTAGAGATATTGATAAACACTGATCAGATCCCCTCTCAGTTGTCTTTTCTCAAGGCCTAAGAGCCCCAGCTCACTCAGCCTTTCCTCATACGGGAGATGTTCCAGGCCCTTAACCAGCCTCGTAGCCCTTCTCTGGACTCTCTCCAAGAGATCCCTGTCTTTTTTATACCAGGGAGCCTGGAACTGGACACAATACTCCAGGTAGGGCCTGAGTTTAATTAGCTTAAGGCCTAAGCCTAATTATCTTTTTTCCCTTATTTATTGAGCTTACAGCTTAACTCAGTTTACCTTTGGCATCATGTCTTCCATAAACTTCTGCCCTCCGAATCCGGGTTCAACTGTCATCACCAAAGCCATGTCTATCTGGTTGGCCCATGGTGCCAAGTGTTCAACCGTAGTGCAGGGCTTGATCGCCAAGCCCACCTGTGGGAGAGGCAAGAGAAATCCGAGCACGCCTCAGGGTGACAGAAAGGCAGCAAGGCTGGTGCAGACCATGCACGTGCTGTAAGCACAGCCTGACTGAAAGAGTCCCACTTTTCTCTAAAACCAAGGTCCGGCTTTGCACTTCAGCACTGCACACCACGACCCCCGACCGACCTGCACAGCTGGGTGTGCCATCCAGCCACCCATCGCTGGCAGCAATGGCAGCTGGAGAAGCCAAGCACCACCGCGCTACTGGAAGCTCTGCTCTGCTCACCTTCATCCCGTTCTCCCGGATGTCTTTTATCAGCGCCCCGGGGTTGTCGGTGGCTTCTAGATGGAAGGTGTACTGGTTGGCACCTGCGACGGCCATCGGCTTCACCCACTGCTCGGGCCTGGCCACCATCATGTGCATGTCTGCGAGGGGGCAGCCGCGCCAAGAGGCGTGAGCCAGCGCCGGCGGCTCCCGGGGCCGCAGCCCCCCCGCTCCCTCGGTGCCGGCCCCTTACCAAAGAAGGGCTCCTGGCCCAGCTGCTTGCGCAGACTCTCCACGACCGGGTGGCCGAAGGTGATGTTCGGGACGAAGTGTCTTGGGGCCGGAGAGAGAGAGACAGACCCGCCCGCCCGCAGGTTACACCGGGGCGGGCCGCCCCCACTGCCCCCACCCGCCGCGGCCCCGGTCCCGCGCCCCCCCGGCCGTTACCCGTCCATTACATCCAGGTGGAGGTAGTCGGCGCCGCAGTCCAACATGCGGCTGCACTCGGCGCCCAGCGCCGCCAGGTCGCTGTTGAGGATGGACGGCCCGATCCTGCAGCCCGACGCCATCGCTGCCGCCCGACGCGCCGCGCCTGCGCCGCCGCGGGGCCTGCCGGGACTGGCGCGTGCCGCCGCTCCGCCCCCTCCCCCTCCCACCCCCGCGGCGCCTTCCGCCATCTTCCTCCGGGGCTGAGGAGGGATTAGGGGGCTGCTGCGGGCACTGGCCGCGGGGCTGCGGTGCCGCCCCAAGAGGGAAGGCAGCTTGGGGGGGGTGGCTTCTGCGCGCCCGAAGCCGTTTCCCGGGCGCCCCTGGGGTCACTCCCCACAGGGAGGGCGCGGCCCGCCCGGCTGCCGCTGACTGGGTGCCCGCTCACGGGCGGCCTCTGTACCCGGCCCTGGAGCCTCTCGGCCAGGGACAGCGACGCGGAGACAGTCGCGCGGGAAAGGCGGAAACACAAGCACGCCGTCCGTTTTCCGTCACACTCCTCTGTATTTAGCCTTTGCGTGGATCGCTGAGGCGAAGGGACCGGCCGGGGCCCGAGCGTAAGGCCTCTCTCAGCAGCAGCGTTTGCTTTCCCGGCAGAAGCACAGCGGTTCTGGTACAGAGACACTGGAGGAAAGCACGAAGCCAGCTAAACACCGTATGCACCTCACCAGCACAGCACTAAGCGCCACCGAGACGAAGGTAAAAGATGTGAGGGAACAGGCTGCCTGCCCTGCCTGGCTGTGCCACCATCTAACCATCACCCAACAAAATCAAAGGCGCCTGCCCAGCCACCTGGATAAAACGGAATTGCGGGTTAACATCACTCATGAGCTGCATTGGTTTCTAGCAGGGGAGACAGGAAAAAGGCATTTTAGTCCTTGCTATGGCTTACTACTGCGGATGATGCGGGCTGGCTGATGCAGGGGGAATCAGCCAGCCCCTTTTCAGTGGTCTGTGGGGATAGGACAAGGGGCAATGGCTGCAAGTTGGAGCATAGGAAGTTCCGCACCAACATGCGGAAGAACTTTTTCACAGTGAGGGTGACTGAGCACTGGAGTAGGCTGCCCAGGGGGGTGGTGGAGTCTCCTTCACTGGAGATATTCAAGACCCGCCTGGACGCCTATCTGAGCAATATGAGCTAGGGAGCTGCTTTGGCAGGGGGGTTGGACCCGATGATCTCTCGAGGTCCCTTCCAACCCCTACAATTCTGTGATTCTGTGATTCACCGGGGACAGAGAGAAACCCACATGGAAACAGTTACTACATATACTGAGTTAAATGAAGTAAATCACAGTTACTTTGTCACTGTTAGAGAGGAGTAACATGGTGAGGCATCTACTTTCCCTTAAGGAAGGTGTTTCTTGTTTTCCACAGAAATGGTCGCTATAAAATGCACCATGAGTTCTGTATGAGTTGTGTCCAGCTGCTCGCTTCACTCACATCTGCACACACACACACCCCCCCACCAGTAACCCAGCCTACCTTGGGATTTGAAAGTGAAGCTGTGAGGGTTCTTTCCCCTCTCATTTGTGCGTCACTATTAATAATTAAACTTAGCATCTGGAATTTAGCAATCCTTTGAGTGTCCTCCAAGCTAGGAGCTCATCCCAAGCAGTCTCCTACAGGTAGCTGGTGCTGGCTCCAGTGCACTGAAGAGATAAGTGGTACAGCGTGTTTAGTCAGCAGCAGAGTAAGTTTGTCATTCAGGACACACATTGAGCAGCATATCCAGACGCTGCCACCTTCACCTAACCACCTCACACTAGAGTTGCCTTTTCAGCCCTGCTTTTCCCCAGAATTGCTGAGTGCCTCCACCTCTCACCAACGCTCTACACCCGTGAGCCTGGGAGGACAGCTTTTGCTCCTCAGAGGTTTAACGCACGCAAGTCCCCTCCTCACACTGGAGTACCAATCTGAGTGCATTACCGGGCGGCACAGCCTGAAGGCTCCGTGAGCTTCAGCTGGCTGAAACCTGCCGTCAGGTACATGGTTCCTTTTCCATGCACCAGTCAAAGCTGCATGCTGTGCTGCTGGATGCTCCGCTACAGCAGAGAGGCAGTCGGCCGTATGGCAGAATTTTAAACAGCTCTTTCAGAGCTGTTTGGGACAGATGCGAGCCCTTTCTCTGGAGGGGGACAGGAGGCTACACGCTCTCTACCCTCAGTAAGGCTGTTTTGTCATGCATGCGTCCAAATTACAAGCCATCAGGAGCCAGACTGGTAATTAGCACATTCTTAGAGACTCTGGGGATGACCTAAAACATCTTCCTCCGCACAGCAATTCCGTGCCTGTAAACTCTAGTCCTACTAAGGTAAGCTGGAGAAGGCAGTGTACGACTCCCACAGCGCAGGGTAACTCTGGGTGTTGCTCATGATGTCATGGCTTGTTTCATGGCTGTTTGTCTGTAAGCAGCTAATGGCTACATTCAGATTTCAGTGTAATTCCGTGATGCTGCAGCACAGCCCACGGCTCAGCTGTGACTTCAGCTGGTCCCTCATGGGGATCTCCACCTATGGATAAATGTCACGTGTGTGTATATATATATGTATATATATATAATCTCTCTAATACTCGCAGCCATGACCGGTATGTACATAAAATGGAACCTTTTTAAATACAATCTCAGCATGCCAAAAATAGATTCTTTCATCAAGTTTCTGCCCTGCAATATCCATCTTCTGTTTACAATGTACATATATATTTATATGTAGAGAGAGGAACATGAAAATACCATATATAAATATTTGCTTTAAATCCCTATGTCTAAGTACATACGACAGTATCAGCGGAGCAGTTGCTAGGTACTGGGAGGTCCGCGCATTCCAGATGTGGTTTCTGGGGGGTGGTTTTTTTCAAGCTGTGGCACTAAATTACTGGGTACGTGTCAGCAAGACAGTGTGGGCTGTTCATATCTCCTGCAGAGACCACTCATCCCCTGCCCATCTGTATCTGCGCAGCACGTACGGTCCTTCTTACGGTGCGTACTGCGATGGTTTTACAGAGCAAATATTTTTGTAGCACAAGTGTAGTATCTTACAGAGTGGAAGGACCAGCAGGAAAAAGTAAACTCAGCTGAAGTCTGCAGTGCCAAAAAAACCACCAAACCCAGCCTAAAAATGTTTCCTTGATCCACAGTGCTTATCACTGCTCTGCAAGTTAGAAACAATGGTCCCAGGCTTGTGAAAATCAAGCTTTAGGTTGGTTTTCACTGCCAGCACCAAGGTGTAGGAGCCTTGGATTCAGGTACTAACTAGCCCTACTCTGAAAAACGCTACAAAAATAAATCTTGGGCACGATCTCCGAAGAGGTTTCTCTTCTCTGCCTCATGCAGCCCAACAGCCTGCCTGCCCAGAGAGGCACCCAGCAGAGCACAGGCTGCCAGACCACAGTTGTGTGGACCACACGGCCCACCCTGAGAATTCCATACAGATTCTCCGTTCCTACATTCTTGCCCTGAACCAAAGTACGTTTCACATGTGGAAATGTGCCAGCCTATAGCAACTGGCTGTTTGCTATTTTCTGCTTTGGGACAATAAAGTGCTCTTGTTTTAATTAGCTACTAGGTACTAGGGGACTCGAAGGAGAAGGTACGCTTTCTCTTCCTCCTCCCACTACTGCACTTCCCCAAGAGTTACACATGAGATTCATCTAGGTCAACATCAGTCTCCCCAAGCTCCACGTGCGTGAAGCTGTAGTGGGTGGCCAGCAAGGGGTTCTCCATCCCATTGTCCTCACTGATGTGAAGGACAGTGTCCCCGTGCTGCAACAAGCTGGTGGTCTCGAGGCCAGCGTAGTCCTCAGTGTCAGAGAGCTGCGTGGGTGGGGTGCTTTGTGCCGTTGTGGGTCGGGACTCCAAGCCCTCCTCTTTGTCCTTCTCCTTCTCAGCAGAGAGTGCCTCGCTCTGCAATTGAGGGGAGCCAGTGGTCAGGCTCAGAGCCAGTGGGAAGGTGGAGGAGGGGATGTGGGACAAGACGGACATTCAGAAATACTTTTTACCATAAAGGGGCGGGCGCTGGATTGTAAATCCCTAATATTTTGCCCTACCAATGATACATTATTGCCAGTGAATTGAATCTGTAGCAATGATCAGAGAAGCTACCTGATTCCGGTCAGATACTGACCCTCTTCATTTCTTCTCAAGACGGGTGTCTGTCACTTGTTTGTGACAAAGGTCATAACCCCCAAAAGGCACTAGACAGCTGGGCGTATGAAGGGGATCTCAATGTCACTGGTGTGCTGAAGGGATGACTGAGAATGTCCCTGCACCGTCCTCTGTGGTATCCATGCAGAAAAACACTGGACATGCAATTTCTTTTGGAATGTGACGCTTTTGCTAAAACAGCCCTGAGGTTTTGAGGGAGGCCTTCCTTAAGGATGCATTTCTCAGGGAGTGAGCTGTAAAACCCTGCTGGTGAAAACTTGCAGGTCCAGAAGAGCTCCTGTATGCGATGGGAAGATGCAGGAAATACAACTGCAAAGTAAGAATCATCGCACAGATCTAGAAGCGAAGGGTTTACAGAAGTAGCGGGAGACAGACAGCAAACTCAGCCTAAAGAATAACAAGAGTTGTCTGTCTCCGCTTACCTGCCAGCTTTTGTTACAGTGCTGCAGCACACCAGGCATTTCCCTATAAACTTGCTTTGATGAAGCAGTGGGGAGGCACATGTGATAAAACCCTCAGTCACGTTACCTGGCCAGTGGTCTGGCTGTGGAGATCAGCCACAACGATGGCAGGTGAGGAGGTCAGCGCGGGTTTACTGAGCGGCTCCTGCTTGCCGGTCGCCTGGGGGCTGCTGCGGCTGCAGCTCTGCTGCTGCTGGGGTGCTGCTGGAGCCGACGGGTCCCCTGGAGAGGCTGCTGTTGTCTCAGGCTGGGTTTCAGTGAAAGTCACTGACCGCTTCTGCTCCACTGAAAAAAAGCCCAGAACTTTGAGAATTCAGATGCTACAATCTGGGAAGGAACACATGACAAGAAACAAAGAGAATCCCTGGAGTTTTCACAACTAAGACAGGATTCATGATTCATTCCATCTTTATAAGCTGTCTAATTGGAGTCTAATCTAAAAGCCTTTTTCCCTAGGCTTCCGTTAAAGCCACAGCAAAAGTCGGGGATCTCCTCAAGACTGGTCACCCTCCTCCCTGTCGTTGTTGTGATTTGGTGAGATAAATGACACCCATAATATCTTTCCATCCCAGAATAATAATATATGGAATGCAATTCCTGTGTGAGTTAGGCATTTCTGCCGTCAACTATAAAAGGAAAACCAAGATGCAAATATACAAGGGAATTTTACCCAAGGTTTTACCAGAAACCTGAGAAAAGAAAGAGGGCACCTGATGACCCCCATTCCTGCAGACTCAGTCCACTGTCCAGGAATAAAGACTGAAACTTAACAGTAAAACTGGTATCTGTGCTCCTGCTCTGACTTACTTTGGGTCAACTTCTATCTTAAACATCTCCAGCAGCACTGCCACCCGAGCAGTCCTGGATGAGTGGGTAGAAACCCAGGAAGACTGCAAAGAACTTTTGCTCTTCCAGGTGTTTCCTCCAAGGGTAACTGCTCACTTCAGGTGGTACAGAATAGAGCCAACCCCCCCACCTGGTAGTGCTGACTCCTGGAAACATAGGGCATGGACTACAACAGACCTCTCTTCGTTTCCATATATGACTCTCAAAGCTCTGCAAACAATGGGAAGCTTACAAATGATGGGAAATCTCCTTCTTCCTGCTACTCTCAATAGCAGCTTCAAAACTTGCCCATCTGGAGGTTTGGGACAAGGCAGCCTGAACAGAGGACACCTCTCCCCTAAGCTCTCCACCTCTTTAGGAGACTCGTTAGTTCACTGTCCATGTCCCGTTTCACCTTCAAAGTCTTTGGAGAACCGGTGGAAGTGTTCTGAGGGGCTGATTTTCTGAGAGGATATCCACTTCCTAGGAAACAGGGCAAAGCTGCTGGGCCTGCACGTCAGTACAGGCTACTAGCAACATACTAACTTCTCCATGGAGCCAAAGCAACACCCAGGCATTTTCTGCATGCAAACGTGAAGCGCTCTGGAAACGCAGCAGGGCCCTACCGCTGGGCTTCGGTTTCGGCTGGATGCTCCGGCGCGTGGTTGAAAGTCGCGCTCCGTGACGGCTGCGAGGCTCCGTCTGAGTCTTCTGACGGGACAGCAGCGGTCGCCGAAGCTGAACATTGGAAGAAAGAGTTAGGCTGAGGTATGTTCACCTGTGACACGCCTTCCCCTCCGGAAGGCGGGCAGAGCATCGTTGTCTGTTCCTCTGAGGGGTGTGCCAGGCTTCACAGCCATGACGTGTGCTGTGGCTGCTGCTACCTCAACAGACGGCACCAGCGCGTCACAAATTAAGCAGAAGGGACACATCGCATCCACAAATCATTTCAAAACACACACAGCCAAGAAAACAGAAACCAAAGCAGGAGGAGAGGAGGTTTGTCCACTCCCCGTGTTCTCACCTGCCGTAGGCCTCTCTTCCGCCCCAGGGGCTGCTGGAGAAGAAGGTTCTGCTGTCCCGGCTCGCTCTGCACACTCGCCACCCTGTTAGATGTTGACAGCATTAGGCCAAGCAGAGAAGCGCTCTGTATAACTAGTGGGTGTCCTGGCAATTGTGACTAAAATAAATAAACCAACCAACCACTAATGGCACGGTCACTTCAAAGAGCAGTACTGTCTTTGAAGGATGACGGGGGGAACACGTGTCTGTTAGGTTGTGGCTTCCGGGGCTTAGGAAGGGGTGGGAGGTGGAGTCATGGCATTCAGGACTTGGCCACGCACAGGTAGCATCCAAATACAAATAACTGCAGATTTCAGTTTTCAGTCATTGATTGATGCATCCCACTGAGCAACACTCGCTTCTCTGCATCCTTTGCCACATCAATAAAGGCAAGAATATCAGCTCCCTAGCTCAAAAGCCTTCTTGTTTGCTTTTCCTTTTTCAAGGACAATGTTGTAAAAGCCCCGTTTTTATTTCTTTTTTTTTTCCTTTTTTCCTCCCAAATAGACTCCACAGCCTCATCACAATTTTGTCATCTGGTTTTAATTCCGATTTAAGTCAACAAACAAAAAACAAACACAAAGTGACAAAGGATCCATTCACATAATGGATGCATGAGTTATGTGAACAAGGCCCCACACTCAACACTTGCAGCCTTAAGTCTGTTTGTGGCTAACAAACAAAAAGAGACAAGTAAACGTAATTTTATATATATATATATATAAACACAGCTTTTTAGTTTTTAATATCTTGGCACAAGATATCTGAAGTATCTGCAGTAAAAGAATCTTTAGCAGTAAACACACTTGGCTACATACCATCTCGTTCTATGTTCAACTGTCCATTTCACCTACTTGATGTACGAGTCCCACCCTCCCTCCTTCTCATCACAGCGCTGTATTCCCCCAAACAGTTGGAAACCGGTCAGGTAGCAGACAGTGGTCACAAAACATTTTAGCTGACTGAACTGTGTCTGAGGGACATGTGGTTACAATAGCAACTAGCATTTAAGATGGACACCTTTTAAATCAGGCAGCTGCTTCTTTGGGACAGACTGGAATCCTGTGAGCCACACGTCCTGTTTTAGCAACTTCCAGCTATATCTGGTTCGCGTTGTTGAAGATTCAGTATTACAACCCATTCTACCTTTGGTCTGCGTTAATCTAAAGGAAAACCATATTCTTTTCTCTAGATGTTCTTGGATCTCCCAGGAGGAGCTCAGTACCACCAACAGAGCTAAGGTTTGCTGCCTGGCCTTACAGGAGCAGGGGAAGAAGACACACCTAAGGACCTGGTCAGACAGGCATGGAGGATGTCTGTGGACAGGCTTAAAAAGTTCTGTCTCCTGAACAGCTCATTTCCTCACCTTGGCAGAAGTTACTGCCCTTGGAAGGTTTGGTGGAACAGAACATGAGAGCTTCCTGGTCTGCTTCAGGTCAAAGTTTGGTTACCTGACCTGAAAGTCCTACTCCTTTCCTCCCTTATCAGTTTAAACTAAAGCCAGACTTCGCACTGAGCCATATGTGTGTGCTCCTACCAGCTCTGCCGGGGAGAGAGTGGCCGACTTCAAGGGGAGAGACATCCTAAGACCCTGAAGCTGTTTCTCTTCCGATTGTCTGATCACAGCCTAGCAATGCTAGGCATGCCCTCGGCGATCTCACACAGCTGCAGTGGCTTGGAAAAAAAGGATAAGCTGCTGCAAGCTCAAAGCCAGAACAAACAAGATATATTTGAGTCCCCTTCTCCCTCAGACAGCTATTCCAAATGAGATCACCGGTCTCTGGAACATATTTTCCAGCTTTTACGTAAAGCAGTGACATGATTTACATACAAAGCATCCTAAACATCATGCAAGCACCCGCCTATGAATAAGTAGAGTCCTCAAAGTTCCTTCCTGTTAGTAGGACTCTGTTCTTGACCCAGACAATGACTGCAGCACGTATGACTGGTAGGTCCAGAAGCAACAAATCATTCCTTATCAACACAAAGAGTCTGCACTTAAAGTAGTCTGTACATTTACGATCCAGACTACCTGTGGTTACAGCTTGTAGAATCTTCTTTCTGTTTCTAGGACTACATAAAACCTTCCTCCTCTGGATTTTAAGAAGTTTTTAGACTAGTTACCATTTTAGAGTAGTTAGATTAATTCAGGAATCAGCTGGAGAAGATCTCAGAAAAATAATTTTCCATTGAACTAGCTTTTGGGAATACTGCTACAATTTCTGTTACTGAGGAGCAGTAACCCTTTAGTTCTGCGAGTGAGGAGACACGAAAGTCTGTCGGTACAAAACACTGCTCACAGCGGTGAGACAAACTGATTTCACATGCATCATGAGAACACTTTTGAAAAAGTCATTAGAGAAAAGGAGCACATGGACAGCACGAGGGCACGGAGGCTACACGTGGGGAGAAGAATGATTCCCATGGAGTAATCTGGGTGCTGAAGACAAATGACAGGTGGGCAAAAGAAAGGCTGGACTTTGTGTCCTCCTTCTGGAGTCTGGGATTCTCAGCCTGGCTTATATCATAAGTGAAATTAGTTTAGTGTGCTGGTGGATGTTTTATTTCCAGTACTGAATCATTACACAAATGGGTATAATTTGGGATGATCTTAATGAGCTGAAATTGCAGATATCTGTTGCAGACAAATGGTGGGCCCAAGAGCAGCCGAGTCTTGCAGAGCTGGCTGCAGACAGCACAGTCTCGCTGTGGCTGTCTTTTCATCTTTTGCCCCCAAATTCTGAAGGAGGGAAGGGGGAGAGGGAGACTCATAAAGACCATGAATTTCAGATGAGTGACTGAATTTTCAGCTATAACCCTTCACTTCGTGGTGGTCTGTGAGGGTTTCTTTTCCCATCAAACAGCACTACTGATCTTCCTCCTGTGAAAATCAGCATGGCAGGCAGGCTGTTGATCCCACTGTAGCCCCCGTCCCTCCCTGCTTTTCTGTCTCTCCTGCTTACCCAACCTGACCAGGAGTATACTGTATTTCTGGCCGCCTATGGGACCCAATCAAGGAACACTGAATCAAATGCCATTTCAGCTGGCAGTACATTTCCCTCCTCTGGCACTGTGATCGATAAGAAGGGCTTTCCTGCCATTCCTAAGCCGGATTTATTTGGGAGCAACAAGAGAGAAGGTTTATTTCCTGCCCAACACAAAGATGCTCTGTCACTCTCTGAGTATCTCTGTCAGGGGTTTTATTTTCACAACAGCATCGCTCCTGTTGAATAGCCAGGGCAGAGACAGGTGAGCAAGAGATCAAACCAACCCAACTTCATGGAAACATGTTGCCAGGGCTACAGGAAATGACACCCCCCACAGCCACTTGGTGGGGGCTAAAAGAAAAGCCATCAGGTTGGGAATTACAAGAAGCAATGCTCATCAGTTACTAGAAACCATGCAGCCAAGGGGGAAAAAACGAGGAAGGAAACAAAACAGAGACGGAGGAAGCAAGGTGCTTAAACGTCTGTTAGAAGATGTACATGCTCACCACGCCGTTAGGGCAGAACGTGCAGACTGTGTGTCCTGAGACACCTGAATGAGAGGGTTAGTGGACAAAGGCCAGCGGAGAATGGGTTAAAATGTAGATGCACTCCAGCTCCTGTATGCCCCGACACATCCTAGCCCACTTAGGGTTAGATCTGCTACCCCTGCCCCAGCAAGGTGAATTCACTCTGATTTTCCCTATTAGGCACCATAAAAGCTAAGACAGGAGTAATGACAAACCTTAAAGGGGAACATGTTTGTGCAACAGATTTCCATGACAGCGACTTCCCATTCTTCTTCCTCTCTGATTCGGGAGAGCATCCTCTCCTCTCAGGTCAGAACCGCAAGAAATCACAACACTGGACACATACGCTCCTCAGCCCTGTCCCCCACGCTGTCCCTTTACTTCTGAGCACTTACTTTCCCCTCCCTGTCTTCCCTGCTTTTCTACATGGCTGGCTCTAACTGCCACAGAACAAAGGGAAACCAACTTTATGCTGTGTTTGTTGCTATTTGTTTTATTTATTTAAAACTCCTACCATCCATAAGGACCCACTCTCAATATGATTTATGTCAGTTATGACTAAATATCAGCTTCTGGAATCAGAGGGCAATCCTAAACGGTTGGTGTCATTGTGCTCTAGCCAAAATCAAAGTTATGTGAGAAAAACTCAAGCCTGCTTTATTCTAAACTACTGTTACTGAACGTAGCAACACACTAATTCTGCCCCATGATACCCAAAGCACAAAACACCTCCTTTAGAGGAGGAGTCCAATCTGTACATTTGAAACATCTTTGCTTCCTCGCAGAACCCCACCCGAGCCTTTCATAAACTGCAGTACTTCCCTGTCTTGGTGCTTTGCAGCCCTGATGCCTCCCTTCAGATGTTAGTGCCTGCTCCTTGGAAAGAACAAGAAACCTGAACAGAACGGACTCTATTAACCTTTCTGCCTCAGGAAATGTCTGTACCACAGAGCAGGGTGTCCTGGGCCCTAGTGAAAATCAGTGTGACAGAAATAAG
The DNA here is from genome assembly GCA_020800305.1 of Porphyrio hochstetteri. Taxonomy (NCBI): domain Eukaryota; kingdom Metazoa; phylum Chordata; class Aves; order Gruiformes; family Rallidae; genus Porphyrio; species Porphyrio hochstetteri. The sequence continues at coordinate 3,853,468 of CM036910.1, read as the reverse complement.
TAGGAATTCACTGTCCAGCTGATTAAATTTCAAGGTTCAAAATCAATTACTGCATTTGAACTCATCTGTTGGCTTAGCTGTCTCATATTCCTCAGCCCACCCCCGCCCCTGCAGTTATCAGGAGTGACTCCCCCACACTTCACAAGATCAAAACATTTCAGATTCAACATGGGTGCAACCTGGTTATCAGGCCATTATGGCTTTAACCCTGATATGGACCTTTCTCTGTCACCCTTCTCAAGTGTAGGGAGGTTTTAGTTCTACTTAAGGGACAACACTGAACTTCTTTGGTCGAATGACTTCTCCTTAGGCCCCAAACCACGCTCAGGTGACCATGCAAGTCATTTTGCTATGCCACAAAGCCAGATAAAAATATTCCTGGCCTCTGCCAACAGGCCGATGTGTTTTACTAATGGCACTCCTACAGTAGGACCAATTAGAGATCAATCTGCCACAGCAGGCTTCACACACACAAAGGACACTGTGAATCATGGGATGGTCTCAGTAACACCACCAGTGACAAACTCTCCACCTGTCAAGCAAAAACAATGAACAAACGAACAAAGCAGCCTGTCCCCATCCTGAAAAGCCACTACTGGCATCTAAAACCAAGGTGTCAAAATAAAAACCATTCACACAACCGCCTCTCAACATATCCACATCCTCAGCTGGCATGGCAAAGTAATGAAATTGTGTAATACCCTCCGTGCTGCCAGTGTAAGGGGCCATCGTCTTCTGGAAGGACACAGATACTCCTGGGACTAACGACAGCTTTCTGACCTCGAGAGGGTGGGTTGAGAGGTGCAAGCGCAGCAGCAGGGCAGTAAGGATGACTAACACAACTGAGCTGGCCGCTAAAGGCACAGACCTCCCTTCTAAGCTCCCTTCTGACCCATCTGACAGGCACAGTCCTCACGGTGTTTGCCCACAAACTCCCAGTCCGCAGGTAATGGGGAACAGCTAGACCCCAACTCCGGCACCAACAGGGCAATTTTATCTCTGTCTGAAGGGTGTTCACCTGCAAGCTTCCCACGGTGTCATCTGAACACTGAAAGCACTTTGCAAAAATAATGAGAACTGCTGCAAGGATCCAGAGAGAACCCTATTCCACAGGCGTTACCATCATTAGTTTCATTAGTGAATGCTGAAGGACAAAGCTTGATATCATTATTAAGTCTTTTGTGGTGACAGCACTGTGAGATGAATGGAAAAAACAGATGTCTCTCTTTTATATAAGCCTCCAGACTAATGCTTATAACAGGCTACAGCTAATGCCTCGTGGATAATCTTTCTCATGCCTTTCAAGCAATTGCTAAACAAGGGGAAAACCCCGAGGCCAGCCAGCAGGACTGCTGTTCCACTTTGCTACATCTTTTTTCTTCCCCCTTCCCCTTAGCCTCCTCAAAGTTATGGCAATCAAAGCTGAAAACTGAAGGTGGGTTGCTACACCTTTGACTTGCAGGCCTGAATATCAATGAGCCACAAGAGACAGAGATGGAAAGAGCAACAAAAGGTGAGGGGAAGAGACAGAGGAGGTTGGAAACGGCTCGTTTCCCAGCACACACACTGACAGACAGGTAGTGTTCACACTGTACCTAGAGAGGCTGCCCTCAGTGGCCAGGCTCGGGGAGTCATCGAGGACATTAGGTTCACTGCAGGAGGGGCAGGGAGATTAAGAATTTAGGGAAAGAAAATGCAAAAAAGCATGCGATTGTCTTTGTTTTCAAGGGAAAAAAAAAAGTATCAACTGAATAAAAAAAAGTTAAAAAAAAAAAAAAGGACGGCAACATTAATTGGTCTCGCACGCTCAACAGCACATATATGACTCAGAGGAGCTGAAAGAACATCTGATAATAGGAGCAGTCTTTAGAGGGAGTTTACAATACATGGAGGCTTTTGCATCTTTGCTGAGAATTGGGGAGCTGAGAAGTTCAGTAGGATGTGTTTCCACATGAAATAAGGGCAGGGAACTGTTTTCAAAGCATTTTCATTCATTTCGGTTCTATTTGCTTCCAGCTTCACAGAAAGCTTTTCTTACTTCTCCCTTCCCTGTGAGCCAGCTCTTCCTGAGGGAGGGCTAATCTATCTCCCACAAGCTACAGACCACTATCCTTCTGGTATGACAAACATCTGGAAAACAAGGTCGTGTAGTGCAAGGAAACTGTAAGTAAACAGCTGGTGTGGATCCTGGCAAACCAGTGCTCAACCGCACCGTCCCACCACTCCGGCGGCAGCAGCCTTCTCAGCCCATAGGAAAAAACATGAAAGAAAGCAAGCAGTCTGCTGGGTTACCAGCAGGAAAGCAATAACAATATTACTTAACATTAATTAGTTTACATTTGTGAGGCAGTTGGAAAGCCCAGAGACCATCCATAACTAAAAAGGGCACGACATCGTGCACTGTGATTACGCTTGCTGAGCTTGTACTTTCCCTACAGGGATGAAAAGCAATTCTCCTGGTATACACCATGTACTTAAAAAAGCAGAGAGCAAAGCTCTGTTGTAATTAAAGTCTGGTGTGGGTTTTTTTCCTCAGCATCACCGTGACTTGGGATTGCACAAAGCAAACATCGCTGTCGGTCAGCTGTGACTCTTAGGAAGTTCATGCATTGAAGATGGTAGTGAAAGATTGGGGAAAATGTTGTCTTGCATATTAATTTTCCCAGGAAATAAAGGGACTGAATCAACTGAGTTCGAAAGTCAAATGAGTTCCTGTGAGCCCTTTTGTGAAAACTGCCAGATAAAATCTGTGTAACTTCTCTCTTGCAAATCACTTCTATCTCTGCTGGTATGTGCCACAGCTGTTACTTTTCCTTTGTCTATCAAGGTTATTTCTGTAATTCCAGGCAAGACTGGGGAGGGAACAATGTTTTTTGATTCTCCAAGGCTGGTCAAGAGATAATGTAGAATTTATTCTTTAAAGGTTCAAAGGAAATAACATAAATTAATCTGGCTATTGTCAGATATCCTTGGATAACTACGTTGCAGACAAATAAAACTATAAACATTGCTTGCTTAGGGAAATAAACCCCAAGCATTCTAATGCAAAACTCTTTGCATCTTCTAAAGAGGTACATTTCCCAAATTCCAATCTCCTTCTCACTACTCCATGTAAACCAGGAGTAAGATATTCAAAGCTATTTCTATCAACAAGTATATTTCCGGTTTTAAACAGTATTAAACCCCATCTCTGAACCTGACATTTAGTTTCTGTGATGAGCTAGTTGCTGCTCTAGGAAGGACAAAGACTACATGGAAGAAAATGAAGTAAATCAAACAGGAGACCTCTGCCCCCTTTCCCAGCTTCCCAGGATTACTCCGCGCTCCGTACAGCTTGTGTGCAGTCCCCTGGTTCAGTGTGTACCTCCCGAAGCCTGTGTTTTCTTTTGCTATCCATGGTAGTAGCAGAGGAAAATAACAGTGCTGAGCGTTCCCAAAACCATTTCAGAGGAAGGTTTCTATGGATGGCAGCTTGTTCTGATGGACCTTACACAACACAGATCATCCTGGAAAATCATTTAGTTCCAACCCTGCACCCTTGGTCCAACACTATGTCAGGAGGAATAAATTTATCATCACTGTGCTGGCGCTGATTCTACTGTCCCACATCTCTGATGCACACAAAATATACCTGTGCCATTTCTGCTCTCATGCCTACAATGGGAGAGGTGAAAAGCCCATGTTGTTACCTTTGGCTGGGTAACATGCCCACCTCAGCCTGAGGTGCAGACACGCTGGAGAGATGGCTGGAGAACCGCCTCCTCCCAATGGCACCCATAAGGTATGCTTCTTGTTCACTTACCACACTGGGCATGCTCAAGGAGTCATCTAGAAAGACAAAAAAACAACAGGAAAGGAGAGGAACCAACCACCCTGAACCCCACCTACGTGTTTACAGCTGTCAAGGGTTAACAGGATGCCAGAGGTGTACCTAGTGTTTACTTACCGACCCCCCAGGCCTGCAGATTTGAGTAATTCTGTTAGATTTTACAGTCAAAACCACGTATGCATAAAGCCTGGGGTTCCTGATGGGGAACCCTCACACATGGCGTGGGGATTCATGAATGCTTTCAGCTTATGTGGCACTCAGGACAAGGTGTTTGGGGAATTCAACTTCCACTAGAGCTGAATTCCTGCCATGAATACACTGATGGTTCATACACAGTGTTTTCTGGCATAGAAAGCTGTAGCTGGACGTTTTGCTGGTGTGAAATAAACTGCTGCTACGATATGGCAAAGCACTGTTACAACAGGTGGAACACCTAGCAGCGAAATGCAGACCTGACACCCTTTAACACCCTTTGGGGTGGGCTTTGTAAATGTGACAAAAAAATTGGGCACACTGACTGAGATCCGTCACACTGGAACTGCATTACACAGGCAGCTGGATGGTGATCAGGACTGCTGGAAATTTTCAGTGCTGTTGAAAATTATGTAAAGTACCTGGAAAGACATGATCTGTGGTGGGTTTTACCACAACAACTTCTAGTTACAAATAAACAAGTAAAACAAAGGGGAAGCTTTGTGTCACTTTCTCTTTTCTGTTTGACCTTTTCCAATTCCGATAGGCTGAAGTATTTTATGGCAGCACAAAGCCAAGGCAGGCCTGAAGTAATACTGCCCAAGCCAGTAAGAAGACAGCACTCATCATCTTGTAATTACTTTGAGGCTGAAACCAGAGTTCTCCACGCTGCGTATCTAAGTGATGTATCAGCAGCACAGAACCGGGTGGAACATGCGATGTTTAGTAATGAACCCAGCTAAAATAACTTTGGGCTGAGCCTGGAAAGTTGCAGGCTGAGTGTTCTTTCCCAGAAAGCAACTCTGCCACAGCTGCACAGGCACCTCTTTAAACCCTGCCTTCCACCCCTTTCATTTAATGCCTCTGGGAATCGTCATCAGTCCTCAGGTACCAAAGTGAAGTGCCCGAGCTTCAGGCATTGAGGCAATGAACCACCGCAGCACCAGAAGACAATATCCCTGCTAACACAGGGGGAAGCCCAAGCCTGGTGACAGATGAGCAAAGTTTTCTACCCTGGCTTTCACTGATGGATAAGTCAGAGGCAGAGGGACATCAGAGAGAAGGCAAAATACCAGGAGTAACATGAACCTGGGCTGAAATGACAAAGCAGCTGCCAGGTCATTGCTACTTAGTCCCCAAAAGATTCACTGTCCTGTTCCTTCCCAACTGGCACAGAAAGCCTGGCAACCCCAGCACCTGCCAGCGGCCCAAAAAGGGAGATCCCCTTTTGTTATCAGTAGGTTTTAGGTATAATTTCCTCCTTTCTAATCAAATGACACAAGCATGCAGACATTGCACCCTGCAGAGAGCCACAGCTGGATCCCATGCAGCACAAGGACAACATGTTCCTCGTTGAAGCATCCGGACAGAAGTGATGAGCAGGAAGTACTAAGATCCTACAGGAACAGGACCCGAACTAGAGAGCCAGCCACAGCCCCTGCTTACTATCACGATGAAGGTCAGAGAGGACTGATTGCCAGATGCCTCTTCAGTGCTGTGAGGAACGCAGGTCAGCTCAGGTCTCACACACTAAAAACCTGCCTGTGCCCTTCCCTTTTCCCTACCTGGAGCTCAGGAGGGAGTAAGAAGGTACGGAACGACCCAAGCTTTAACACCATCGACTGTGCAGCTACCACACCAGTTTCTTAGCCTCATGGCTGCGGGTGTGTAACTCACATGAGGACGGGGACAACCATCCTCCCCTCCCAGCCATCTGGGGCATCAAGAAAACATCTCAGTGTTGGGGGCTTAGCTCGAAACAGTCGCCACGTACTTTCTTCATCCTCCTCATCTGTGCGGCTCAGCGTGTCCTGCGAGGCCTGCTGGGAAGGTTCACTGTCCTGCTCCCAGACCGTGCCGGTGCCAGTGTTGGAGCGGGACATGGTGGCCTGGCTCAGGCGGTAAGCAGAGGTGGAGGTGCCCACGGTGCTGACAGATGTCTTCCCTTGGTAAGCTGCACAGGAGCGGGAAAACCAAACCCAGGTCAGCGATGGCACTGGAAATCAAGAACCAGCCAAGCGTTCCTGTTGTGTCAGGCACCTGATTCTGCCCGGACTAGTGGGACAGGGGTTGGCAGAGGTGATAAATCAGACACATCTGCCCTGGTTCACCTCATCTCTCCAAAAATCTCTGTCTGTTTTTCATACGCAGTCTCCCTCAACCTTAGTGCCATATTTTCCAGATCAACTTCAACATTTAGGAACAAGGCAAATCATTGCCAGGGGAAAAAAGGCCGAGGCATTTTCTTTAGAATTTGTTTTTCTCTAAGAACAAAGCACATAAAATCTCTCGCTGGGTGCATGCAGTGGCTGCCATCTCGTGGCAACAGGGGTTACCGCTACAGGAGAAATGTGTGTGATAAAGAGAATTCAGGGCACGGAGCTCGGGGACACGGATCTGGACCTTGCTGGTAACAGCAGAGAAAATTAAAGTGACCAAGAGGGGAAAGGAGGAGACACATCTGCTGCTGACAACAGAGAGACGTTTCGGGTGTACAGAGATGGAGGCAGCACTCACTGAGCTGCGAGTCAGGGCTGCACAGATCAGCTGTGTCAGCAGGAAGCAGCTGCTGAGAAATGGGACACAGACACAGTGGGAAGAAGTGGGCAAAACAAGGTGCATCCCAGTACTAAGCTGGACTTCTGCTGGCTGTCCAGTGGCAAGGCTGGGCTGGGCTGGGCAGAGGGCCCAATCCAGGGTGTGGGTGATGTACCCCATCCCTCTTGTAGGCAGTGGGTTGCCTCACAAGTTAATTTATGGGTGAGACTGACGGGGCTGAGGGCCCTTGCCTCTCCCCTCCCCTCCTTACCAGACCCGCTGTGCACTGCCTCCTTCAGGATCTTCAGCTCGTTATTGAACTCAGCAATGAGGGAGCTCTTGCAGAGCGGACGCGGAATGAACCGTCTCTCCAGCTGGTCGGCGATGTGCTGCCGGGCAGTCAGCTCCTCGTGGTTCTCAGCCGGCTGGGCCAGCAGCTGCAGAAGGGGGAAACATCAGCACTGGGAAAATGATGCCCAGGGAGCTGGGACTGCTCTCTGGACCAGCACGAGCCTGCAGCCAGCAGACTGTCCTCTTTGTAGGCAGCTTTGACTCCAGCTATGACGTTTACATCTGTCTGTCAGGGACAAACTTATATTGGGCTGAACAGATACTGAAACCTTACCAACACTGGTACACGTGGATGAGGGCTTCCTTATGCTAAGCTCTACCCTCAGACACGAGACAGTTCCTTTCTTCAAGAAAGTGATGAGACACAGCAGGCTAAATAAGGTGGAGTATGATTGCTAGTCTCCCCGTTAAGCAGGGAAGAGCTGTGATTAGCTCAAGCCCTGGCCACCTCAGAGCAGCAGCTGTCTGTCCGTGTCAGAATGAACCCACACCCAAAAAACATGGAGTGGTCCTTCCCAGCCGTTAGCTGTATTGGCCAGCTCTGCGCAGAAGAGAGACTTCTGGAAGATTTTTACCAACCCATGCCAACCCCCGTCCTGGGTTCAGAGCTACCACACTACTTCCAAGTGCTTTGAGTGCCTTTGTTGCAAAGCTAATTCCACATGCAAACCCTCTTGGTGGAGCCCAACAGTACTTTCCCATCCAGGGGAACTAGGACTAGCTACACTCCATGGCTTTGTGGATGATTCCTGTACGACTGGCATACTGTCTCGTGCTGTGGGGGAGAGCATCCTGTGATTTCATTTCAAAGGGTTCACAGGCCCTCTAACTTCTGAAAACAGAAACACCCAGCTCTTCCAGAGGTGCTGCTTCCCTGTTCTCTGCAGGGGAATAACGAATCCCTTGCCCTCAGCAAGTGATCCAGGAGGAGCCAAAGCAACTGTTACCTTGCACTGGATGAAGGGCCGAAGGAGCACAAAGATAGGGATCCGTGTTCGCACGATAAAGTCGAGGAAATCCCAGAGGGCCAGCCCTCCCACCTTCCGCAGCGCCATCTCTTTCACTTGCAGGCTCAGCCAGTACCACTGGCTGTCCAGCTGGCGTTCAAAGCAAACAAGGATCACCTTCAGGGCTACAGGGGAACACACACCAGCAAACGGCAGTCAGAGACGTTCTCAGTGCCCCTTGCATGCACTGAGGGAGGAATGGGGTGGGGAGGCCACAGTGGGTGTGATCCCTCACAGGCATGCATGCACGTGCACATGCACACCCGCAAACCTGAGTCACAACTGTCTTTTCTACCAGGCTCCAAATGCCACAGGGTAGGAGGGCAACCTTCTTATAATAACGGGCTCAGGATCAGGACCAAGAGTCCCATTTCCAGAGAAATCTTTCTACTTCACACCTGTGAAGTTCCCCTGTCCCTCCCTGCAGAGTTCTTTTGTCTTCCCAGAATTTAGATACTTTGAAAGTAGCTCAGGGGGGTAATACAGCCCTGGCTGATCAGACAACCTCAAAAATCTTGATCAAGCATATCCACACAAAGAGCCACCCTGTGAGCACAATAACCTCTAAGTTATTTATGGGGTGATGAAAAGAACCTTTCCAGCAGCGCAGCTGCATGAGTCACAGCCAAACTGTAATCTAAACACAAATATGGTCCAGCAAGCCAAGGGCTCTAATTCACTGCATTGCAGATGGGCACGAAGAGCAAGGAGGTTACAAAACAATGCTCTGTATTAAAGTGGCAGTGACCAGCTGTTAGCACACAAGAGAGACAAGCAATGTTCCCCTCTCCATGCTCCCCTGGTCTGGAACAAAGAGGGAGGGCTAGGAATGGTTGGGGGAAGGTTGACCATCTTTCTTGATGGGATGGCCAAGTCATCTCAGCCATCGCACACCTGTATCCAGCTTTTGCTGTGGTGGGGGACTAAATCAGTGCTGAAACTGCCATTTTTTCATCAGTGTTACCCCATTCCTCAGATAGGGGTTAAGAAAGACCTAAATGTAAGCCTCTGGGTAAAACGCCCTCACGAAATCAGAAACAAGCTGTTTGAAAGAGCAAGGGCTCTGAGACACAACTCTCCCCAGTTAGCCCTGACAATCTACACTGCTGCCATAGCTCCAATTTGATTCATTTTTTCTTTCTTCTCACTCGTGGGCCATCTGTATGTAAATACAGTATGAGCTCACAGCAGCTACAGTAAGCAGAGGGAATATAGGTCAGCAAGGACAGCGTGGGGAAGCAGCCTGCATCACGTCTCACTCTAGCTAGGCCAAGGGCCAGTGTGGTTGTGATACTGGGGGCCAGCAGGCAGTCTGACTTGCCTTTTGTGGCTTCACTGCTTTATCCCAGCGGTGTGAAATCTCCAGTCTCCTCCTGCTGCAGCACAGACACTGCTCACGCTGCAATACACTGCAGAGACACTCCTGCCTGCATGTTCTGGCCTGTCCCTGTGTTCAGGATGACCTAAACCAGCTCTAAAGGGCTCAAACCTGCCCGAGACGGTTTTCTTTGGTGCTAACTACAGTCTTAAACGCCCTGTTTTACCTCCCTCCCTTGGCAGGGGCGGGCAGAAGCCATCACTCACCCAGGTAGGCAGCCTGGCTGGTGGACTCGGCGAGCCCTTCCCGCCGCAGGTCCTTCCCCGCATCGCCTGGGGTGGAGCAGTGGGCGGGGGAGCTCTCCAGCATGAAGTTCTTGCTGCGGGAAGTGCTGATGATGCGAGGTGGCAGGAGGATATTGATTACAGTCTGGAGCAGCAGCAGGACCTCAGGCTGCTCCAGCCAGGGGCTGTCTGAGATGCATTGGGAGGGGAGAGAGAGAGAAAGATCAGGCTACATCCCATCAAAGACGCCCAAAAGATCTAGACCCTGTCCAGTTCCAAATGGGGTGCAATATCACATGTCCCCTAAACCAAAACTCCGTCCCCCACACCTTGTTATGCTGCTTCTCCTCCTGCAAGCAAAGGCAAAGTTTATTTTAACACCAACACGAACACACACGAACACAGAGCTACACAGCACAAAGAAATGTCCCATTCAGTGGTCTCACAGTCTCGTTTCCTTTTGACATTCCCCTCTCCCTTCACTCTTTGCTTTCATTTAGGGATTTACCAGCAATCACCCTCTATAATGGAAATCAAGGAGCAGGATTTGTGCCAGACAAGTGGTACGGACTGGGCAGACTGTGATCCACAGGGGCACACAATTTCTGTGACCTCTGCACCCCTCTGTGGCTTCTGCTACAACAGATTTGTCCTGCCCTGCACTCCACTTTCACAAGAAGGAGCACATCTATGTCAGACCTGACTTGAGAGCCATGGCACAGCTGAAACAAAGAGAAGAAACAACAAAGTGGGGCTCTTTCCAGTCTCAGACCCAAAGGGCACTTAGCTGACACACTGCCGGTGACAGAAAACCAAATTAAAACATACAAATAATAATAATAATCAAATGAACAGAGAGCAGGGAAAGTGCAAACATCAGTTGTCAGAAAAGGGGGAGAAAAATTCTTTCTGTTAAATTAGTCAGACCTTTGCTTCCAGATCCTACTGTGAGCACAAATGGAATCAGTAGGTTTAAAAGCATTCCTTCCCTTCTTTCCTGATTGGTGAATGGGGAGACGACATGGCTTAGGGGAAAATCTTCTTTCAAAGCCTGTGCAGTAATAATAAGAAAGGATTAAACGAGATTTCATCAGCAGATCACGCACACAAGTCACCGCCGGGAACGGCATCCCCTGGGCATCCTGCTCACACAGTACACCACCAGCACTGAGGTCCTGATGGAATTAGAAGCCCTGAGACCACTTAGTCAGGAGTAAAAGGAATTCACAGAGTAACACAGGTACCACCTGCTCTTGTCATAGCTGAGAGGTAAGAAGCCCAAGGTTCCTAACTCACTGATATCATTACCAAAATCAGGTATGTCCCACAGGAGGTGGCTGAGTGTTACTCCTGAACTCTGCACCACTGTGAATGGCATCAGGATCTGACCCAGACTATGGGGAATAAATTAAAAAACAACACAGAGGAAATTGCACAAATGATATGATGTAAATATTCTGCTGTCCAACCATGTAGATTATTCCCAAACACATTTTTTGTTCTACCTCACTTTGTGCTGCCCTATCATCCTCCCTAAAGCAAAGAATGAACTCCTGAAAGGTAACCAAAGTGCACATTTACTTTGCAATGTGTAGGCAAGCCTAAATTGAGAGGTCTTGAGTCTTTAGAGGAGGTAATACAAATGACTGTCAGTGGAACTCTCCTCATTTGCAACTTCCCAGTTGCTACAGACTTAGCTGTGAAATGCAACTGACCCTTGCAACCCCCCTCAAGGTTGCAGATGTGGGCTGAGAAATTCCAGAAGATGTTTTCTGATGGGGTGTGAAGTACTTCTGGTTTGTATCCTGCTGGGAGTATTAGGAATAGGACTGCTCATGTCTTTCTGATGTTTGGTTTTTATCACATTTAAAACCCACGAAAAGAATAAGCGAACAGGGACCAGAGGATAACAAAAGTAAAAACTCCCAATACTTGTCAAAAAGGGATTAATTTGGTATCTGCTTTTAAAAAAGAGAAAAGATTTCAGAGAAGGTGAAGGTGGCCCTTTTTTGCTTTTCGTTACAGAACCATTATCTCAGAGCTGAAAGATACCTGTCCTCTTTCTGTGTCGGTTGGTACCAAAAATGTCCTTTTATGCCTCCGTGTTCTGAGGGACAGCACTGTGTTTTGGTCCCTACAAGCTCTCCTTCCCAAGATGCTCCCCTGTTCTGAAATACATGCTGAAGTCTTCAACTGGATGTATTTAAAAATGCAAGTTGAAGCTAGATTAGGAAATCTGTCCCTTCATTAGTCACCATTCTGCCTGATTTCATGCCAAGGGGAAGGGAAAGGGATACAGAGGCAGAAAGACTCTGCAATGGTTATGGCACTGCTATGAGAAAGGAATAGTGATGGCTTCTCCAAAAAGTCCAGGATGTTTTGGGTGTTTTTTATTCTGGACAGCAAGGATGCTATTGAGTCAGCAGCTGAAAAGCCACGTTCCCCTGGCTTTTCTGAGATGGCACACTGTGTGACCAGCTGAGGTAAGAGCAGAAGAGCAGAAACTCCACTCACGGAGCGGAGGCCAGGGCCCGTTTCCCTGTGGCAGGAGACTCACGATAACCCCCCAGATCCTGCAGAGAATCCTAACGGGCTTGTCAGAGCCTCAAACAGCATCAATCAGCCGAACTCCCAGGCTTCAACGGCGGCGTTAAGCTGATGGATGCTTGCCGTGGACCTGGACCCAGCAGGTGAACTCTGAGCTCAGTTCAAGCCTTCAAAAGGAAGGGAGAGTTTACACGTTGCTTCTCTCTCATTTTTGGTGTATGTTCCACAGTTTTTGCCCAGCTTTTGCAGAAAGAAAACAGAGCACCCATGAGTTGGTGTCTCAACCAGAAGCTCTAACAGGCCTGGCCAGAGGCCAGGGCAGACACACCTGTATCTGCAATGCTACAAGCCGGACAACAGCTGTGCTGAAGGGCAGAGGTGGCGAGAGATAAGGGCTGAGATGAAGAAGGGGTAATCCGTCAGCCACACTGGAGGGTCCTACCACTCCCATCACCTGCAATACAAACAGAGCACATCACCACAACTGGCTACTTACAGTTTCATCCATGTCATATCCTCCAACATCAGTGAAATGGAGGGGGCCTTCCATCAAGCACTAAGGTGGGGTGGCTCTAGGAGAACCAGCCCCCTCAGTGGTCCTTGTGGGAGCTGGGGCCAGTGAGGAGGAGTTCTAGCGGGGAAGGGGAAGGGAGAAGAGGGAACCAGCGAGGATGGGAGGAGTGCACAGGTACCCTGGTACATTTACAAATGTACCCAGTACCAGCCCTGAATGACCAGCACTGCACCGGTGGAACAGTTAGAGTTGGAGGATATGTCATGTAACGACTGTAACAAATAAAAATATGTCATCAAAGCAAAAAGTCTGCATTGGAACTGGACATCTGTCCCCTTCTCTTGCTGATCTACTTGAAAAATAATGTCCTAAGTCTGACCCAAGCCGGGTTTTGTACAATGTTCAGATTCCTCTCAAACAGAGTCTGTTCTTGGGAAGTCTAAGCCTGATTCATCTTACCTCACCCCAGATATCTGAAGCAGAGTCACCTGTATGTGACCTGGTGGTCCTGGAACTCCTTAAAATATCAGCACAAGAAAATAGCATGTCTCAGGGACAGTCACTTGAACCGCTTCGGACGTGTCCCTCGGGAAGCATTAAACCACAGGCTGCACGTGCCTGTTTCTGCGCATGGCTAGACACATCTAGATGACGGGAACAGGGAGAAGCTACCTGGCAGGTGCCTGTGCTGAGGGGAGATGTATGCACTCTGTTTTTCCAAATTGAGCCTGGGGAGAAAGGCAGTAAAGGCAGCTTTCTGCCAGAAAACCAGAGGACAATTTAGAGTGGGGAGAGACAGAGCCCTTTTTTAGATTATCATGGCTTATCATTTAGGCATTTCCCCACCTTCCTGGCTATTATTTTTTTGGGCTTCATGATGCAACTGGTCTACATGTGATACAGCACGAAGTCAAGGGTGCTCCCACAGCTCAGAGTGGCCACAGTTCTGACAGCTAGAGGTAAAATACTCTTAACAGCAAGAGTGATGACTGCACTTCAGCACTGCGGAGCTTTCCGCTATTTTTAGAGCGCTGGCTAATTCCTAATGCAGGCCCTGTGGAAGGCTTGCTGGTGTGATTCATTCTGCCATGCCTGCTTGCCAAACTGCAAATCCATTCTAACCTGGTATTTGAGCTAACTCTGTAGCAACCTTAAGTTGTCTGAGGGCGCAGATTTGCAGCTCCTCCAAGTAGCTGCCTCTGTGCTTTAACATGGGAGCAGTCTTCCAGATCAACAGGCTGCAACTTCCCTGCCCTTAGAGCGATGACTGCTGTATGGACTTGAAGGACAGGAGCCTGGCAAAAACTGATATTGAATTTTGACTGATGGTCATTATTTTTAAAGCTCCCCAGAGCACTGGGGAACCCTGGGAGGTTTCTGGTTGCTGCTAGAAAAAGAAAAATCACAACATTTACATTCTAAGAAGAAAGTGTTCTTAAAACCCAGTAACAGTAAAACTGCCAGAGCAGCCTTTCCCCCTTTATTTCTGTGTTTTCCACATGGAACAAAAGCATGTGTGTTTGAATGGCTGGAGTTAGGCTGAGATCAAATTGAAGGTTTGCCCCCAGCTCAACAGCTGCAGAAACACTACAGCCTAGCACTGAATGACTGGCCAGGCTCCATCTGTATCATCTCTCCGTTGTAACACACTTGGGAACATGAATTCTACTGGGAGTGGGATCTGAACATTGTACAGTGCAAACCTGTACTAGATCAAGCCAGGGACATTGCAAACAGCGGAGTGAATCCACCCCTGTAAACCCTTCTGACTAGCCAACACCTGACGACCTCTGACTGAGCCGTCAGGGTGCTTCCCCACTGGAGACGGTAGGTATCCCCAGTGCCCCCCTCTCCCCGCCTCTACCAGGTGTGTGCAGTTTCCACCACCCCACTCTCCAACTTGCAGCCCTCAACTCTCAGCTCAGTCTGGCAAAGGTGGATCTTCAAAGTGGTGCGTGGGAAGCGACGGAAAGGAATCGCTTGACCACGGCTACCGGTCACTGTATCTCCCCATGCACCACTTCAAAAATGAACCTTGCTGTCTCTAGTGTCACTTGCAAAGTCCCCTTGCAAGGGGCAAGGGGGACAGGTAAAATGACAGGAATGGGAATGATCTTCAGTCCAGAGAAGTCAACAGCAGGGAGAGGTTTAGCAAAGGTTCATGGGGGGGTTGCCGCTCGGCTACTCACCAGATTGACACACACATTGATCAGAGACCTAAGGTGAGGCAGGAAGGATATGATTGGCTGCCTCTGAAGTGTCAAACAAACCCCTTCAATCAAATTGCTGGCAGGCTCCCACTCAACCTGGCGCCTGCAATACAACAGTAGGTGCCGTTAGCCGCGGCCTCCTGCCCCCCACCGGACGCTTGCAAACACGGCGACCGACACACACTGACGCCCACAGAGGAAACGGTTCAGACAGCGACGACGTCCAAGATGAGCACAGAGTGTGCAACAGCAAAAAAGGTGTTACCCAGGCAGCTGAGGAAAGCACAGAGTCACAGAGCACACTGGGCACTCGAGAGAGACAAGAAACGGAGCAGAGGGGTCTGCGGTAGCGACACAAACCCCCCTGCAACAGCAGCGGCAGATGAGCTGTTTCAATCCCTGCTGCTTCCCTCCGGCAGGTGGTGAGTGAAGGAGCCACCAACAAGTGTCTCAGGTGTGCTGTGAGGGGGAAAGGCTTGCTGTGCCATGCTCCCAACTCATCTCTTCTGACTGGCACTGAAGGGAACAACCCCCATCAGCTGGCAGTGTCCTCTGGAAGCTACTCTCTCCAGGCTAGTCTGCTCTGCCAGAGCGAATCCTAGCCTGCCCTAAACTTAAACTAGCTCAGCAGTACAATCCCTACCTTCCTCATCCCGTGCACGAGGATTCATTCCCTACCTGCACCAAAGTCCTCCATTCCAGGATCATTTCTTCCCCAGCACTTTGGGGTTTTTCACCAAAGCAACTTTTAGGGCTGGTGCCAGATGTTGAATGGAGTACTTCTTAATCATAAAGCAGACACAGCATAGGTAACATCAAAGTGGTTCACACCGTCCATCTCAGGGCCTGGCTCTTAGGAGTAAGTACAGATCTCAAGCCAACATCTGGCTGTGCACTTAGTGGGACAGAAAGACAAGGCTTGCAAAACTTGTTAGCTCATACCCTGTTCAAGCTCCTCAGTGGACTTACGAGACACATCAAGTGTTCACTATGTACGTTCTTATGCAGACCAACATATACCTCATCTGTCAGCATCCACTGTCCCTAAATCTCCAGAACAGTAGTTTGTTCTTGGTCCAACACACACACTACTCCTATCAGCCACTGCTTTTGGAGCAGGGTACCCATAGGACCCAGTATGTAAGACTCTGATGCGAGTACCCCAACAGATGGCTCCTGGGATGTGGCACACGGACCCATCCCTAAGAGGCTTCTTGGCCCAATGGTGTTTAAATGCAGCTGCTGCATTTGGTCCAGTGGCTTTGCTGTTTTGATTCCTTTGTGTACAGAAGAGCAGCTTCAGCCAAGCGTAGGTACAGGCAGAGACAGAGAGAATATGAAGGGAATTTTAATATATGAGCATTCACTCAGCTTACACAAAGAGGAAAGACGTTCAGGAACAGGAAGACCCTTAAGCTGCCTTTGAGGCAGAAGAAAGTAGGAGCGAGACAAGAAAGAATGAGCAAGAAGCAGGCAAGATATGGCAAAGAATTAAACCAACAGCAAGGAGAAGCATCAGCATTTCTGCCCTTATATTCCCTACAAGGTTGGGAATTTCTTAAAGTAGATTGTTAGCCAAAGTGATGGGTAGTGATGCCAGAAAGAGATCACCTCCCTGTTATTTGCTCCATCGTAGCTGGGTGCATATGATTCCCACTGGGACCTAAAGTTTTGTGTCCAAGTCCTAAATTCTGATGTTCTCTAACATGATTTGGGCTTCTCAGCAGAGACTGCCAAAAAGCGACTGATTCAAGCAGCTGATGATACGTGTCCATGAGGGTGACTGAGACCAATGACTCTTTTTACTCAGATCACTGGAAAATCTGCGAAGTTGGGAGATTTTTACACTACCCAGTGATTTGTATCACTGCCTCTGAGGTGACAATGCCCCATATTGAATACTTCTTGCAGTCACCAAAGCCTATACCATCAATCTACCATGTGATGATGCAGGCTTTCACTAGCCACTGACTAGATGCAACCACTGCACTTTTGCTCCCTTTACTAAGGAGCATTCAGAAGCTCCTGTGTAGCTCCAGACTATTTTTAGCTTTACAGAGTACATAACAGTATTTTCCATGAGAAGGCATTTACTAAGGTTTAACTTTCCATTAAAAAATAAAATTAATCTTCTCAACTCCCAGCTAAAATAAATAAAGAGGGTAGTGAGATGGTGCAAATTTGAAGGCTTATTTTGGAGAAAGAAAAACAAGATTTCTGGAAGTTCTCTCTGCAGTTCTTAATAACCATGCATTTCCTCTCTTGCTACCAGAAGACACAACAAAAATGTCAACATAAATGCACACTTACAGAGATAGAAACATTTGTTCATTTTCTGATATGTTGTAAAGGTTCAGTGCAACACGACAGGTTTAGTTAGATGACATACCCACACTTCAAGGCTTGCAACATCAGAAACGGACCCCAGAGGGTTTCCATTATACCTGCTCACCTCAAAGTAGGCATCTTGTGAATTTTATTGAACATACGATCCAATCTCTTTAAGATGAGGATAAGGGCAGGTCTCACCGCCTCAGCTGTCCAGTCAGTGATGGGCAGCATCTCCATGATGTAGCGCCGGAGACCTCGGCTTTCCATCGTCTGCGTGTCGTAAGGTGCCAGTTTCAGCAGGGAATGCGCGATTTCTGCCAACCTACAACCAAGGTTTGTGAAGAGGAAAATCAAATACAGCTCGCATTTCTTCACACATCCCAATGAACTAACACATAAATCTTCAGAGGCCTAATAAAAAGGGAAAGACACAAAAGTCAAATGTGCTGCTAATTTAAGACTCTTAAACCAGATACCACAGTTTCTGGTCTGTTAAGATTCTTTAGCTGGAATCGCTGCTTATAATAATGTACACCATATCAATCTGAAGAATATTTTTACATTGATAGTAAACACACCATAGGAATGCCAGGAATCACAGCTGACTTGTGTAGCTAAAAATGTACCTGAGCTCTAAAGTAAGATTACAACGTTGCAAATGCCTGTGAAACACAGACCTGAGTGAATGGTTTAGTTTTGTGCTTGTTTTTCAGTGTCATCACTCTGAAAACTCTCACTGTGCAATTATCAGGTGTTACATGTAAAAATAACGTGCCATGGCATAGGTTTACACAACATGTATTTTGTATGATTACTCCAAGCAGCTTTGATTTGTTTCTCCTAACACCTCTACAGACTGTGTGTTGCTGTTACTTCTCCTAACCCTCCCAGATGGCCTCGCCGATGGCAGTTTCTGTATCGACTGTGAAATACCACGGCAGCATTTAACACACACTTGCAGTTTGACAAAGCCTTACTGAAATACTTGAATAATTGCAGCAGACAAAGACAAGTAATAGAGCTATATCTATTAATAAAAGGGATGGAAACCTGTATGCTCCAATAGGCTCTGTAGTGGACTATTACACTACAATCCTATTCGTGGTGGGGGGGCTTCCTCTGAAATGCCTTTAAATAATGAAACATATTTCCATTCTCTCTAAAATCTTCCTAGCTTTATCAAGGGCAACAAGTTCCTCACATAAACCAAAAGTGCTATAAAAGTGTTTCTTTATCCAGTGTTTCTTTATGACTGTTTTTTAGAATTCTATGGAGTAGGTCTGGTTTCTTCAATACTGTGAAATTTAAATTATCATATAACATATGCTTCTTTCTGGCAATACAATATCAGTAGCATATAATGGTACATCAACACTTTCTTATGCATTATGAAGTGTTAGATTCATCTCATCCACCTTGAGATGTCAATCTCAATCTTCTAGCTCCATTCATGTAGAACTAAGCAACCTGGGAAATTCTTATCTTCCTGAAATACTGGGATACACAGATCACTGGATGTGCATGTCCCTTTTCGTTGGGCCCAAAGAGATCTTTATGACTTTTACAGACTAAACATTTAACTTTTAAGTGGCTAGAACTGGGTGAGATGAGTCCTGTCTGAGGTGACTAGCATATTACCTTGTTTTCTGAAGTCTTTGCAATGGCATCTGTCAGGCTCCCAAGACCATGGCTGTCGCATCACATTCCGGTAAATCTCTACTTAGAAAAGGTTTTTTCCTATAGTGGTTAAATCCTGCCAGCCATTTCACTGGTGCTTATGAAATGAATTTATGTAAGAATCAAGACAATGCTTGCTTTTATCTAGGGCTAACTTTGATAAAGCAGCTCAGGTTCCAACCCCGATAAAACAGTTATTTCCAGGAGAAATCAGAGTACAACTCATTATCTTCTGAAAATCAGTCCCTTAGTTTCACTGCTATAACCTTTGACCATGAAAGTCATTCCCTCTTGAAAGAAATGCACTGTTTGCCAGTTAGTGCTGTGTACTGTGACTCTGCTTCACGGAAATCTTCCCAGAAGAAAGTCTCTTTCCACATAATAAGCCAGTAACTCCTTCTGTACATACGGATTATGTTTGTTAAACTCATGTTTTAAGAGAGTAACATAAAATATTTTAAGAACAATTCAACTCAGCTACTCTGGAATATAAAAACACACAGAAATGAAGTTCCCACATTACTGTTCAACTGCAAACACTTCTGGGTAGTACACTCTGAGCATTCTTACATTACATACAAATGTAAGATTAGGATAGTAAAAAGAAGCAAGCCCTTCACTTTACTGCACTAAATAAAGTTTATTCATGAGACACACGTTCCTCTCTCCCATAAAAAAAACCCCACCCCAACATGTCTAACCAAAAACATAATCTCACTGGAGAATCTCACCTTTCTTTCTAACATAAGATTAAAGTTCTTATCTCAGGCTTGTATTGCTAAAATTCATGGTGTTTTTAATTCATGGAGAACGACCAGTTCACTTTTAAGGCCAGTCCCAGACATAGATATCTGTGCAACCTTCCCTTTTTACTTTAATACTCTACTGTTTGACTTCAGCCACAAACAAATGGCCTCTCGGTATCCGGCTGTTCTGTATTCAAAGAATGATCTTGAAGTATTTCTCTGTCTCATAAAAGAACTCAGATAGCTGGCTCCCTGTGACACCCCCCAACCAAGAGAAACACTGGGACTGCCTCATATTAATCCTGGTTTTCCTTCTGATGAGTGCCAGTAAGAACAGTGCTAAGTGTGGCTGACTTGGAGAGTATCTGGGCTGTTACCATCTGAGTTTATGTTTCCTAAGATAATACTAGGTAAGAAAGGAGTTTCCCCTGAAAACGAATGAAAAACTGACAACAGAATCAGGCCCATTCCCTCTCTGCTCACCACTGCCATTGTCTTTCACATCTGGACAAACTTCTCAGTAGCTACTTGTGCTGCTTTGTGTTTACCATCAACCGCAAACACAGAGAAGAGAACCAGGCCCAGAGCTCTCCGAAAGCCCTACACACAACTTCTTCCAGGTCAGCACCACATGGAACGGTTTGCAGTGAGCATCCCACCAGCAAGCTGGGCTCTGTGCTGCACCTTAATAAAACATCTTGGGCACGTGCTGTATCTGATGCTGAGGTGGCAGCAGTCCTGTACTTGCCGCCTGCCGCAGCCTCCTCTGTGTTCAGGCACTGAAGCAACACAGTGCAGTGGTTGCTCTGCCCTTCTTGCCTTTTAGCTGCTCGTTCTGATGCAATGTCACAGGAGAATAAAGGCCATATTCATCCAGCTAGGCAGCTTCCCCACCCCTTGCCTTGCAGAGGCAGCCTTGGCTGCTCTGCCTCTCACTGCAACTTACTCTGACGTATTGGATGTGCTTCCATGGAGCTATTTCATCCACTGGAGATGGGGTCTGTATGAGACCAGAGGGCAACATAGGAAATCCTCCTTACACACAGGCTGCATCAGGTTCAATCTAAGGAATACTCAAAAAAGCTCTGCATGTTTCAGACAGCAACTTGTAGCTACACCACCAAAAAGTGATTCAGTCCACTGCTATGAAATATTAAGAACTAAAAGAAAGGAACCTCCCTGAAATGAAGTAAAAGCAGAATGCCTGTGGAATACCTCATGTGGGACTTCACATCCAGCAGCTCCAGAGAAGTGACTCGGGGCTCACCAGCCAGATTCTGCAAAATCTTCAGCCTTGGACCACAGTGCTTGTAAAACTCTGTGCAGATATTCAGCAATGACTCCCGTGGTCTCCTGAACTCCTCCCTGGCAATTCGTTCATCCAGCTCCTCTCGGGGAAGGCCCTGGCCCTCCTCCAGTAAGTGAAGGTTCTCCCTGGAGGATATGATAGGAGGAAAAGAAGGGTTATATGCAGTGGAAAAGCTGACATAGATTATAACAACTCTCCAGCACATTTCTGCAATAGATGCTTTCCCCTGCAATTGAAAAGAAAGTTGCATCTGCAGTGAAGCACAATGTCGGGGGCATTACTGCCTGCTAAGTCTTGTGAAGGACACGAATCATTTCTGTATGAACTACCCTTTGCTACTCTCCCCTGAAAAAAGCCTATCAGAGCAACAGTGAGTGGGACCCCGTGAACCTGGGAAGTCCTGGGTCATCGCACATCAGGGAAGACTGGGTGAACATCTTACTGTACCTGATGAAGTGTAGTTTGGCTCCCTGCTCTGGGTACCTGGGAAAACAGAGAAAGTGTAGTTGTAAACAGCAACTTTGTAATGCCTGAACTAGGCCTTTCTGACAGACTGTGACGCTGTTCCAGCCCAGGGGTACACACAACATGGGCAGGACAGTATCTTGCATCACTAGAACACACGTCGTTGGTGACCACATTGAATGCCCTTTACCTCCCAACTGGCAGCAAACAACACATTGCTTTGCTGTAGTTATTGCCCTTGTTATGAAAGGGAAAATTCAGGCTTAAAAACCACAGCCATCTTTCAAGCAATGTCTCTTACTGCTTTTCTCTCCAGTGCTCAGTCTGTTTCATGAAGCCAGAGATCACACAGTAGAAACAATACCTCAGAGTGCCTTTTTGTTTTGTTTTGTTGTCATTTTCTCTTGCTGCTTCTCACTGAGAAAGCATTAACAAACCCCACACCACTTGGCTAACGTGTCCAGGGCTGGAACAGTGATCATTCCACTGTCAGGAGACTCCTGCTGTTCCTAGCAGATGTCTGTTGCAGTGATAACACAGCATAAGAAAGAAAGGCAGGAAACCTGGAGCTCTGCAAAACTATTTTGGATCAGAGACTAGATGTTTGATAATCAGAAAGATCTGGAAATGTAAACCAAGATGTTTGAGTCACACAGCATCAGGAGTTTCTATGCTGCCTGGCAGCAGATACATATTAACAGCTCCCCAAAATCAGCAAACAAATAATAAACCACTACTTTCCATTACACCTTATCTTCCTTAGTCTATACAATATTACAATGGAAGTAAACAGCATATAACCACTTCAGATTTGAGCATGAAGGGGTTTATCTGCTTCTCAGGTCCGGGACTGAAAGTCAAAGCTATGTTACATCCACACCTGAATGGGTCTTGATTGGACCAAGATGTGTGCACTACACCTGTACAAATAATAGCCCTTTAATGATCCATGCAGGGAGTGATTTCTATCTCCCTTGAATACAAAAGAAGACGGGGAATAACTTGGAAAGCAAGTCTTGCCAGAAGGGTGTTCCTGATTTAGTGTCCTACACAGCCCATGGTACTGAACTAGACTCCTGGCTGTGCAGAGACTGTCAGCTGTTACAGATGGAAGAGACACCCAGAGGAAATACCCTGCTTGGGAAGAACAGCTACTCCAGCTTTTGATAGGGGAGGATTTCCTTTCCAGGTCAACCTAAACACCCAGATTTTAAGTCCAGTTAGGCATAGCCTGGCCATGAGAAGACACGGATGCCTGGCAATCGGTACTGCAAAGAAAACCTTCATAATCCCAAATGCTTGTGGGTGGATTTCATAACAAGATTTCTTCAGCCCTTGCTCTATGACTAAATAGTTCACTGGCCTTGTCTGATTTGCAGCCATCTGACTGGAATGGCAGAAGAACAGTATTACAGTCTGCTGGCACCACCTCTTTCCCTACTTCCTCCTTCCACCTGAAGGTTTTTGTGAGGGTTTGGTGGAGTTTTTTAAGGACAAAAATATTCCTGGTCATTCTTTCCTTCTCTCAAATTCTCTGCCACCCACTCCTTTGCTATCTGTATACTGCAAAAAAACCCCAGACCAATGTGGAGATGAAGGTGATAGAGACACCACAGGGAAAATAAAGAAAATGGTAAAGGGAAGAAAACTAGAGGAGGTGCCAGTCCCTGTGAGTCTCAACCAACATGCAAGTTTGAGCTTGAACTGCTGTTCAGCCTCCCAGAACTAGACCAGAACGATCCCACCCTTCTGCTATCCACGTGTGCCCTGCCCAGTGGTTGCTTTGACACTGGACTTGGAAGCAAAGCAGAGAACTGAGGGACACAGCTGCGTGGTCAGTCTACTTCCAGAGTGTGAAAAGGGAACCAAAGAAAAAGACATTTAGCTATTTGGAAGAATGAGACAGACAGACAGGAAGGAAGGTAGGCAGGCAGGCCTTCTGACTTACCTGGTGTTCACACCTGCTGACATGGTGTGGTTTGCTGTTGTGGTTCCTTTATGGCCTTGGTCACATCGACTCATCTGTGGGGCTGTCATAGGCCTGGCAAAGGGAAGACTAAATCTTTTAGCAGATTTATGGACATTCTGCCTGTCACCTGGCAACATTTGGCACTAATTTTACCATGTCTAAAACTCAACCAGTATTGAAGCTAAGTTGCACATCATGACCCCCGGTGCCTTCCCTCTCCCCAGACTGACAAACAAATGCAGGTTCAGACCCCTGAACCGCGTGGGTTACCTGGTGAGAACTTCTACACTGTACAAGAGGGCCTGCAAAGAGGTGGCAAGGGCAGCCATAGCAGCAATCTCCTCACGAGCTGCCGTCACCGTCTCCGCTTGAGAGGTCTGTCGCTTCAGTTTCTGCAAGTAGCAGGGAACCAGTGCTTCCAAGACCATCAGCATCTGGAGGCTGGAAAAATAACCAGTACTTAGTCTGTTTTATTTTGTCAATCCTGAAACTCAAATCAGGCTGAGGCTTGAGTTTCTAGCTGGCTCTCTCACTATTTCTATACTGGATCTCTCACTGGCCTTCTGATTTCATTGCTGCTCACTAGACAAGCAGTCCTGAGCCAAAGAAACTCTTGAATAAGGGACACTGGGGGGAAAGTAACCTGATGCATAACACAATAATGACAAGAACAACCCAAACTTCTGGGTATCTTCTGAATGTCATCCATTCTCTCTTCCAAAGATTCCTTTTTCCTCTGGTTCCCCGTTGGAAAGTAACTTTTTTGCTTTACACTATTTTATGTCCCCTCTCTCTGTATGGTCTTGTTCTTTCCAGCTGCTTACTTCTTCCCCTCCACTTCCCCCTCCATTGTCTCCAACAATAGAAACCTGCAGGGCACAGTGTGATCCCCACCTGGCAATACCGCTTAGGTTTTGCTGCTCAGACTACCAACCAGCTTAGTGCTGCACCAGCAGCTGGAAGGATTTGAAGATGGAGCCCTGGGGATGGTATCAACAGGCAGAGGCTTGGCCTCACAGAGAAGCCCCGTGCTTGGAATGCATTTCTATATCCTCTGCCTCTGTTTATCTGCCTTGCTTTCACATGCCATATGCAGCTTTTATGCCTTTTCTGCATCTGCACAAACCAAGAAAACAAATTAGCACCTTCTGAATGATTCAGGAGCATAGGCCACCACTGTCACACACAGCTTGATGGCTTCGCTGATCGAAAAGGTCAGGTCTTCATTCCCATAGCAGAAATCTGAAGGAATAAAGCAACAGAGAAGACTATCACCCAAACACACTGAACATGAAAGGAATTAGGCCACTTCTTCCTTCTTCCTCTTTTCAATGGTTTGCTTCTCATGTTAACAATCTCTAATAGACTCTTGATTTTTGTCAAAAATCTGCCTCTGAAAAAGAAATTTACGCTGCGCTCCCACTTGCACCCTGCCCTCCAAGAACTCAGTAGGCAAGAAACAGTTCTTAGTAGGTCAAGTCCCTGCTAAGCGTAAGGCCTACAGCTGCTACAGGGGTCCTGTTTCAAACATCACCCACCACGAGCAAAATCTTAAGCTTATACGTGACGAGGACATATGTCAACTTAATGACAAATTTTATGGTCCCTCTGCTTTTCCCTAGATGTTTTGCTGATACACCACTGATGGCAGAAGACAGTTGTACTTCTAAAAAAAAAAAATCAAGTCCCTCCTATACTGCATGCCACATGGGTGCCAGCACAAAAGTGAATCTGGTTTGCTAGTGGCTTGGAAAGAAGTTTACAAAAGCATTTTCGGCCCATACCAGAAATATTACCCTGGGGATAACTGGGAACTGACAGTCCCATTTTCGGAAGTGACTTTGGTACATAGGAGCCCAAGTCCAAGTCCAAAAGTATGCAAATTCCTGGATAATGGAACTTCGAAGTCATACAATTTAGATAATTCTGATCTTCATGTGGAAAATATTGGGTACACAACATACTCATCTACAGTCTCACCACCTACACGTGTTCTGGAATTTTCAGAGATGCCTTTGAATAACCCACCACAGAAAACCCAAAGCTTTTACATAAATCTTTACTACAATCCACAAAGAGGAAGAAATAGCCTCCATTCCTGTACTATTTTATATCATAACTTGTGATATAATTGTTCAGCATCATAAAATCCCAGTAGGCTGCACTTTAAGGCTAGATGGGCTTCACAGTTCATCGACATCAGTATTATTTAAGTGAAATGCAAATTTGGAAAATAAAAATTGAAGATCCCTTATAAAAATCAACAAAAATAACTTCCCTGCAAATGACAAAGCTGTCAAATTCTTAAAAGCTGCATGGCATGGGCAACTATCAAGAGACACAGTGTCCTGGATACATCCTGTGGTTGTATGTATTCTGCTTCGTGATAAATCAACACCCTGCCTAGAACTCAACGCTGCTGGATGCCTGAATGGCATCCATCATTTACTAGTCATAGCCTGCCCACAGGAGGGGATGCTTTTACTTCCTGCCCACATGGAGCAGATGAGAGGATAACACTGATCTTGTCAGCATGCTACAGTTTATTAGGCATCCTTTTCGTTCTTCACCCACACATCATAAAACTCTAAATGCCAGGGGCTAGTCTCAGACTAGCAGGCTCCATGCAGGAAAAGCAGCTTTGGAATAAAATAAATTAATAATTCCCCTCCTGCAGAAAATATTAAAAGGATGGTCATGATAAAGCCAACCCTACAAGCCTTATGAGGCCTAAGCAGCAGACGTGACTGCATTCGGGGAGAAGAAAAGGGCCCTGAACAAACAGTGCTGCATCAAATGCATGTTGAATCAATAGCCAACAAAGCAGAATTACTGAGTAAGGGGTGCTTTGCTGTTACCTAATGACTTGAGAGGCTTTTCTGCTTTCACCAGCTCTAAGATGTCCAAAA
Organism: Porphyrio hochstetteri; assembly: GCA_020800305.1. NCBI lineage: Eukaryota > Metazoa > Chordata > Aves > Gruiformes > Rallidae > Porphyrio > Porphyrio hochstetteri. The sequence continues at coordinate 3,827,272 of CM036910.1, read as the reverse complement.
TGTCCGGAGTATCTCCTTCTAAAGACTGCAGCAGGTCAAAGAGGCACTGAGCTGACACTCCTTTGCTGGTTCCGTTGTTCGTAGCATCCTGTTTCAACAGCAGACAGTCGTGGTTGATTTGCTGAGGGTCTGTGTGCATTCCAGGAATCTTTATCTGGAAAGGTGGGCAACTACTATTTTTTTTTTTTTGAGTGACAAAGGCCCACATGGAGCCCAAGAGCTCACTGCCATCACACAGTAAGTCTTGCCTGACTCAACAGACTGATGCTACAGCGGAAGCACCATCTGAAAACCACACACAGCTTTACTTCCCAGTAACAGCAGAGCTCTGTTGCCTTGTGAAGGAGAGAGCCGTGTGTGCCTACAGCCTATGTGCAGTTAGATTCGACAGTCACACTTCAAATTAAAGTTCCATTGCTTTAACTCACTAAAATTGTTAAAATTAATTAATGAATCTTTGAAAACATGATTAATTGAGCCTTACAGTTTTCCACACAGTAACACGTGGCGTTAAGCTTTTAGTTCCTATTGCTAGAGTCTAAGAAAGAGTTTGTGTTTACAGAGTTACAAGTCATTACTGTCCTTTTACAACCTTATACTCAGAAACTTCAGGTGAGACTAACATTACTAGCCTGGATACCAGTGGCCCATTAACTCAGCATCCTGCTCAATCCACTGATGAACAGAAGCATGCAGAAATAAGTCCAGGAAAGAGTTCTGTGCAGCACCAAGTGCAGTAAGCACACGTTCACTAAGAACTGTGCTGCTGATCCAGCTGTTTTCTCTTTGTGATCTCTGATGGGGGATTGGGTGCCTACACAGGCTTCCCCATGCTGAGACCAGGGAATGGCTTTTACTCACAGGGAACTCCAGGAGAGGGGCCACACTTGCAAACAGCTGCAGGATAAAGGGCTTGCGATGCAGAACGTAGAACTGGCGGCATGCAAACTCAATCGCCTGGCGTAACTGGGGGTTGCTTTCATAGTCAGCATACACCTGAGCAAATGAAAAAGGACATGGAAGTGCTGCTCCAGTAGTAGGGCTCTTCAATATCCTGATCCCAGACTAAATCAGATACAGCCTGGCCACTCCTGATATGCTTGCCTGACATTTTTAAAGATGGAGACTTGTCCACTCTTCCTGGCAATGCATTTCAGGGACAAACTAACCTTAGAAAATAGGTTTGCCTGTCACTCTTGAACCTTCTTTGTCACAGTTTAGTCCATTGGTTTTTGTCCTATGTAACAGAGGTAGATTCCTCCCCTCTCCTTTCTAGAAGCACTTCAGTTGTTTGGAACCAGTTAGCACTTTCTTTTTCAATCTTCCATCTTTTTCAGGTAATCAAACCCCAGCTCTTTCAGACCTTTCTCATGTGACATGCTTTCTAGATGCACACCCCTGTTCTAGTCAGCAGTCAATTCACTGAAGTGCCCAGAGCTGGACAGAGCCAGTGCTTAAGTCAGGAGTACTGCTGATTGGAGCATCAGAATTATTCCAAGTTTCTTTCACAAGATGCCAACCTGTATAGTCATCCCAGAATGGCATTTGAGATCTTTTCTTTTTTATCCTTCAACAGAAGGACACTGTTGATTCATGTTTAGCTTCAGATCTAGAACAACTCCAATATTCTGTCCTGCAGAAGCCCTAATGAATCAGTTACTTTCCCTTCCACATTTATGTGGCTGATAATTCATAAGGAAGGACCCACGCTTGTCCAACATGATCAACTTAATCTGTTTCAGGGTTGGGGTTTTTTCCCTTTTTTCAGACTGCATTCCCAGTTTGTCAAGATAATTTGAACTCCCAGCCTGTCCTCCAACACACTGACAGTTCCACCCACTTTTAAGATATTTTAAGGTTTTTAGAGTGGCATTTCCTTCAGGGCTGGCCACTGAACCATGCACTCAATGTGTTGCCATAGATGTCGGATTTATTTCTCAGTTATGTAAACAGTATAAATTGCTAGGAACAACTTCACTGCGCTTTCTTCTTCTGTCTGTTGCTATAGCCTGTCTGCACCTCTCTCCTGGTACAAGTCTGTGGGAGGTTTGAGGTTGGCAGGATTGCTCCTTGTGTAAAGCCAGGAGTTGGACTTGATCATCCTTATGGGTCCCTTCCAGCTCAGTGTATTCTATGATCTTCTTGCTGTTTGCTGGCAATAGGTAATGCTGAGATTTTATGGTCATGCAAAATTCACATTGTAGCACAGGGCTTGAAGGGTTCTAAAAAATTACTAGTGTGAGACCTCTGCAGAGATGTATTCACTTGGCCTAGCAGGCCAAAGAGATTAGATTAGCATGTCTGCAACACAGTCAGAAGCCTCTAGCATGTTTCTGACAGAAGTCAATCACCATGGCCTGTTAGCAAGATCTCACAAGATCTCATTTCACCAAGGAAAGTGGAAAAGCCTGCAACGAAAAGAGCCCTGTGGGAGTTATGTGCATGCCTCCATCAGGAATTAAGCTGGGTGGAGCCCAGAAGTGGTAGAAGAATGTTTGTGATGACCACAAACAAACCAGCTGATGGTAGATACCTGGAACAGAGATGTGAGGGTCTGCAAAAACAAGCAAGCTCAGCAACACTTGGGTTTTCTTTTAGAATTGTTTCTTTGCCTCCCAAAAGTGGTATTTTGTTAATTATTTGGCAGTAATTGGGGGAGCAGGGGGTGGTAGGAAAGAATTACAAAACTAATTTGTCTCATAATGAGCAGTGAAAATTAAGGGAGAGTCCTTCACAGGGCTGACTGGTTCCTGCCCTGTACTTCAATTAAGTTGTTATTTTATCTCAGAACATCTTGTTTCTAACGAATAAACTCGTGCACTGCAGACCTGGATCCAAAACATACTTACCTGTCTTAGGCATGGTATTAGAGTATTCAGTTACTAAAGAGTTTGTTTTCATAGCTAAATTCATCACTGGTCCTAATTATCACACTCTGTTAACTCTATTAAAATTAACATACATCAGGATGTCATGGTCATTGCTTCTTTTACAGAAACAATAGGGTGTTTTCCTGTATTTGCATTATAATACTAAATCTCTATTTAGATATTGTCTTTGAGTCCTGCAGAAATCGTATTTTTGTCTCTAAAGGAACTGTATGTATATTTTTATTTTCAGTACCTGATTTTTCCCAAAGAGCAACAGAAAAAGGCACACCTGTACACCTCAAAGTGAAGAGAAACTCTGCCTCTAACACTTGCAGTATTTGTCACCACTCACATGAGAAGACAACATACAGTTTTTCCTAACTAGTATTACTTTCTGTTGCTATTTACATTGCAGATAATACAATAATCATACTTAAAGAAGTGAATATAATTTATTTTCAATCAGGAGGCAACAAATCCAAATATTTCAACCATTCCCCAAATTTCAGCCATTCCTGGAAAAAAAAAACCCAAAATGCTGAGGGAGACCCAAGGTCCAAAAATACCTCAGAAATGTCACATACCTGTGTGGATGTACACAGTCAGGGCAATGTTCATTTACTTAACATAAAGGAGGAAAGAAAATGTAGTATTTTACTGGAGAAGAAAAGGGAATGTAGCCTCAGGAATGGAAATTTGGGCTGTCCCACCCTGATCTACTGTATTCTTGGAGACCCCAAAATCCATGACCTGCCTGGGACTCAGCAGTTTCTCCATTAACAGCCAGTTCTGTAACAAAGTGCTCATTCCCTCATATTGTTGATGGAAATGGCTCACCTGCAACATGCTGGGGAGGACCCACTGGTACCCGCTGAGGGAGAAGAGGTGGTTAAAGTGCACGGCTGTGTTGATGACTGTGGCAGCGTACTGCCTCAACAAGGCACTGTCCTCAGGGTGCAGGATCAGGGCACCGTTGAAGACGTTCAAGAACAGCATGATCTCATCCCCCCAGGGGAACTCACTGGGCATGCCAAGGAACATCTCCTCTAGCAGCTTAATCCACAAGCTTTTCTGAAGAGTGTCCAGACCAAAGAGCTCTTTCCCAGCTGTGGGGGAGAAGAGGCAACAGCAATCGAATCTGTCCACTACAGCCAGCCTCACCACACCTCCAGAGGCCAAAGGCCTCTCCAGAAAACCCTCAGACAGCACTGACCATCATTCTGCCTTTTTGAAATTAGTTCACCCATCCTTTGCTTCTGGTACTTCCCAGAGGGCCTGCCTTGGTTGAGAGCAACACAGGTGAAGACAAAGAGTGATGAATGTCATACAGCTCACTAAATCCACTCTACACAGGTTGGAAATTCTCCTCTTAAGACGTGAAAGCCAAGCTGAGCTTGTACATAAAACCAGAAATTCATCATCTGCCTCACAGAACCTGAATGGCTCTGTGGATTTATGCTGACTTTTTATCCTTCAGGTGTCCCACAACATACAGGACCTTGATTCAGAGTTACAGCAATACTTTGGAAAGTATGTGTCTCTAGGGCCTGTTACAGACCCTGCCAATGCTCACCATTCTGCAAGAGTGGCCTGTTTAATCCCCAGGTCAGGCTGGAAATCCACCTTGACTTTCACAGCAAAGTTTCTAAGTAGTGTCCTGTTTCTATCTCTCTGCTGCAAAATTTGCTCAATCTTCATTAAAGGCCCATTGCTTCCTCAAAGTGGATGGCAAAAGACTCTGAGCTCTTCTTTTTAGAGGTAGTTATGCCATGAGGTCCTAGAAACTTTCTCTGAACTGGGCTTCAGATGCTTGGATCTGAAAACACTGGCTCAGTGACAGGATGCTAGTGTAGAGCATGGAGTGCTTCAGCCAAAGTTCAGAGAAATCTGTGCAAAGACTCCCATGAGACCTACAGAAAAACCTAGGTTAGAGAAGACTACTAAAGGTCCCTGGTTCAGGCAAGGCTAACTTCAAAACTAATCAGGTGGCTGAAGGTCTTGACTGACTGTGTTTTGAAAATCTCCACGGATGGCGATACCAGTGCCCCGCTGGGCTCCTCTCCCAGTACTTTCCTGTTTGTACTGTGAATTTTTTTTTCTTTATGCCCAACTGTAATTTCCTTTTCTTCAGTTTGCAATTGCTGCCTCTTGTCCTTTGGCTGTTCATTTCTGAGAAAGATCTGACTCTGTCCTTGCTACAGTGCTGTTTTAGTGGAAGTCCACTGCTAGATGCTCTCTCCCCATCCAAGCCTTCTCTTCTCCCAACTGATGAAGCCCAGGTTCTTTCACCTCTCCTCATATGGCAAGCCCTCCAGTTCACTAACAACCTTAGTGCCTTCCCTGTGACCCTCTCTTGTTTGTTACAAACCCTCATGTTCTGATGAGCTCAAAACTGAACACAGTGTTCCAGCTGTAGCCTTGTGCATAATTTTATTACATCATTATAATTTATTCTTATTTGGGCCCAAAGAAATGAGATTTTTCTGGAAATCTCTAACATAGCAAAGCCCTTTCTACTGTTGTGCTTACAGACCAACAGCTACCTGTCATCTTCCCTAGGAAGATGATTTATCAGCATTCAGAAATGCTAAAGGCCTGTATGTTTCCAAGGGAGGTGAAGCCTGCATGTCTCTAGACTGCCCCACAGAAAGCTGTACAACCACCAAAGGAGGCTCTCCAAAGGCCATACCTTGGGGATCACTGAAGAGTGAGAACTCAGCATCAATGGCACTTCGGGGGAAGGAAGGCAAGCGGAGGAGGTCTTCCTGGAGCATAGACACGTGGGACTGCTTGTGGGCGGCGGGGATCTTCTGCGTCAGCGATATGAGGAACAGCACCCGCCCCACCTCTTCCAGCTTGCGGGTGAACACCTGGGAAAGAGGGACAGGGACCAGAATCAGTCTGATCAGAAAGTTCTCTGCAACATACATGCACTTCCTGGGTTTGCTTCCACAGCCTCCTCTGATGGGAGGGCTGCTGCACTCACAGCCCGGAGGGACCTGTTGAAATTCACAGGGCTCGTGCCCTTCTGCCAGAACTTGTGTGACTACTGTGGATAAAGTCAAGCTCAGCCATTGCTCCCCCACAGCTGTTTTTGTCCAACAACTGTCCAGATTTCTTGAGGAAGTCTCTCACCCCACAATACTCATCTCTGCAATACAATTGCTTTCTTCTCCATTTCAAAATTGGGCACACTTGTATTTGGACAGAGACTAAGCAGGATAAGATTAATTCCTTGACTGGGAATTAAGCTCTTCTGACAAAGCTATCATGTATTTGTTCAGATTCAAAATGCTCCACATATTCTCTACCAGAGATGATTGTGTTTGTAAAAGAGGTTTTAACACTTTCTCTTTCAGTCTGGTGAAAACCCTGGGGGTTGTAAAACATATGGCAACTGTGCCATGTGGTCTTGCAGATTAATGTAAGCTTTGCCAGTGTGAGCCCCAAGGTGGTCAGAGACAAACCAACTCCAAACTGAAAGCCAGGTAGTTGCAGTTGCTCTCTGCAAGGTCTTAGAATATAGCCAACACAAGGTTGGGTTGAGGCTGGCTCACGTCTGGCCACAGGAAGTGATGTACAGATGCAAAAGAAAAGTAGTCATAAAGCAAAGCAGACCAGATTCCAAGTTACTGCAAACAAGCAAAGTCCTGCTGACTTCAGATTATTGCTGCTGGTTTACACCAACTGGGAAACCAAGTTCCATCCTACCAGCCTCCTTTGAACTTCTGTCTGGTAGGACGAGTCAGGCTAGCTATTTTATTTTGATGCTAAAAGTAACCGTAAGGCAGAGTGATGCTCAGTAGTAGAAGTCACTGTCCTTTGAAGCAGTTTTGAGACAGCTCTTAGGTACTGGGATGAAGCCAAAACTTGAAGCACATGGCTTGACATGTGACAAAGCTCAACTCCCACATGCTACAATTGTTATGACCTTCCTCTGAAGTGCACTCAGCTTAGAAATGGGTGCTCAATCAATCGACAGTAAGGAGAATACTTTTCCATAGGTTTCTGCTCTGTGGGTAGCCAGACAGTACTGTTTTCTTTACTGAAGCTGGATGCTGCCCAGCAACTTCTTCATGACTACAGAGAGGCTGGGAGATGCTTGATTTAAGCTTGCCTTAGAAATATTTTGCCCCTTAAGTACTCTAAATAGAAAAATGTAAATGTAAAATACTGCCCTGACAAAACTGGACAAGCCAGTTTAATCTTTTTGGGTCATGCAGGGCACATCAGACTCATTTATTTGATATGTGGGACACATCTACTAGAACCACAGGGAGAATAATTTCTGTCAGGAAAGTGACCAAAATGATCTCAAGTAATTTCAGATTTTTATAGACTTTCAACTGACAAAGGCAGCACATAAAATATGTTCCTATTCTATACTGTACACATAGGAGATGGCATTAACTACATTCCCCATTATTTTAGCTGCTAGTCTCTCTTAAGCAGCTTTTTTTGTAACCACTGTTTTTTGTAAGTAGCTGTTTTCTGTAACCACTCCTGATGATATTTTCCTGAACCTGCATTCACATTGCCAGTGACACAACTACAGCAGCTGCTTTTTGCCCACACAACTGTCAATACCAAACTCATACCTTTTAACCACATTACCCCTCTTTATTTCCTGCTTATTATTATCCCTTGCAGACACAGCTAGAGCAGCTTTTCCCTGAACACTCAACGCTGTCCTACTGAGACAACTGTGATTTGGTGGAAACCAGAGCATGTGGCTTCTATAGGTAGAGTGAGCTCAATACCATTGTCTTACTGTTGAAAGAAAGTACCCTTGCAGGGATCTGCAGCTTGCCCTGCCACTTCAGTTACAGTTTAGCTCCTCAGGGAGAGCTCCTGGGGGCGACAGAGCAGTAGCAGGGTCAGATAGATTATCTGGTCCTCAGGCTGGAAGATAGGGAGGACAATGCTCTTCTGAGGGTAAATATTCCCCTGACAAAACAATCGATCCTGCTGTGGCTCTGGGAGTACCTGCTGTAAAACTAGTGTCTGAGAGCAGGACAAGGAAGAGAGGCAGGCAACATTCTCTACAGTGAGAGGACAAAGAGGAAGGTAGAACAGGTAATTCTTGCTCAACAGCTAGATGGGCATGCAATGAAAAGGTCATATAGAGAGAGTGGGAGGGAATTCACGTTGCATTTTTTGACTGTTAAAATACTGTACACTTGTCCAATGGCAAGCTCTGTCTGCATGCAGCATGAGTGAAGGTCTTTCAAGGAAAAGGAAGTGTTATTTCTGGGCAGAGGTGTTTGGTGACAGTAAGATACCTGCTTCTGGATGAGCTCTTGACCCTTTTCTGGATGCATCTGCACCAGGTTGAGCTGTGGAGAAACTGACCTCCGGAAAGGATAAATGTCACGGACGTAGGTCTGCCAGGAAAGGAAACAAGTGCAAGAAAATGCAGTTGTAACAGCATCACTCAACAGAACTGAATAAAAGGCCCTTTAGCCCTTTCTAAAGCCTTTGGGTCAGGGCTTTCAGACAGCATCAGACATCGTGAAAGAGCATAAACAGAAGAGATATATGCTCCTTTCTAAGAAAGCTAACATTAATGACTTCTGCCTCCTCCTCCTTCTGTTCAACTCCAATCTTTCACCAGACACAACTAAACACCCAAGGTGTGGTGCCCACAGGACAGAATTCTGTCTGTTTATGGGCTGCTTGTTCTCCTTTTAGGTAACCCTGACGTTTAAAAAGGGACTGGAAGGAAACAAGAGAGTCATCTGTACCTGACCTTTGCCTTACCTTGTTGTAATGAATAAGATTCCATCGCTTATCCATTAAAAAGTAATGAGAAGACTGTGTTTCAGGTATGTTAAAAAACTCCAAACACTCCTGAAGAGGAAGAAAGAATCCTGTTACTTATCAGCTCCCTTGTACAAAGACCAGTACACCAAGAAGAATAATATCCAGCTAATAACATACAAAGGCACAAACCTGCATGAATCACTTCACTGGTATTAATTCTTAATTTCCTTTTTTAGTCATAAAATATGTTTGTAATAACCAAAGCCTGCTGATATCACAGTCCTGGAGTCACTGAATGTTACTTATTTCAGTGTCTTCATGTCACATGTATTTGCTTGGCTATATGAGCCATGTGGGTAAGGCAGTTTCCATTTCCATACTATGTATCTAATCAAGCTTTAGTGAAAGGTGGTGTAGAGAGACACTAAAGTTCAGATGCTTAAAAGCACCGAGATGCCTGATTCCCATTAAAATTTAACATAGTTGGACAAACTGAAGACTTTTACAAATCTGTTTCCTCTGTGGTTTTGTTAAGCCCAGCCAGGAAATCTTCGGGAGAAGGGGGCACAGCCTGCATGTGTCCTAGATACCATCGTGGCCACTGAACCATCATTTCCACCCTGATCTTTACTACTTTCTTTAGTCTTTAGTGTTGAAACAACCCAACGTTTAAATAATTTATGTATTTATTCAAAGCATAGTGTATGGCAAATACCCAACAAGCTTCAGTATCCTTAAATGTAGTTGCAGTTGTGAGCTTTTGCCTGTCTGTGAGGTCAGAGCATTTCTAATATCCTTTCATACAGGATCCTGTTTCTTGCAACCAAGCTTTCCTCATATGGAGACAGAAATGCCTCTCAGCAAGACTTCTCTCCCCCACACTGAAACAGGATGATCAGGCAGAAGGTACTGCTGGCATACAAGTATAGCAGGTAAATGTTCCATTAAGAAGTTTGTATGGTTCAAAAACTGACTCCTACCTTCAGAAGAGCTTCAAACTGTGTGTCCTCGTGGACTGGTAACTGAGTTGGGATATCACATTCATTCTGCCCATGCACGACAAGGGTTTTTGTGCCTGAAGGAAGAACATCAGCTGCATTCTCCCTGGCCTCTTTAACTCAATTTTAAAAGACTGCTCATGGAGAAAAAGTGATAGATTCATTCCTGGGCAGACAGACAATGCCAGTCCTGCCTGGAATCCATTATGTAGCGTTAGCATAGTCTTACACTTCCACAGTTAATGAGAAATTGATCTGCTCCTGAAGGACTGAGCTGGCTTTAGCAGTAACTGTCACGCTGTGGAAGGAACAAACCTAAAAGGGCAAATCTGTTTTTCAGCAAGATACCTTTTGCTTGACTCATGGCATCCTAGGCTTATTGCACACTCTTCTTCTTCGAGGCTGAAATGAGAGGCTGCATAATAACAAACTCAGTCTGAAGGGGACAATCTTACAATGACCATCCTGCCAGCCTTTCACAGCCTAACAGGCACAAAGCTCTGAGCTGAAGAGACTGTTCTAATTCACTTTCTGCTTGCTTCTTGCAGACATCTTAAAGTGGCTTTCTGAATCTCAGGGTATTATAGGTGGAATTACTGACTGAATCCTCAACTCAAGGAAAACACACTTAGGAATATGGAGCCATTTTGTAACATGCCTTTTTCCGATCCAATAGTGATGGCTTCCCTTTCTGTCACAGGGTTTGGAAGTGAAAGAGATTTAGATTCATTTCTCATACCTGGCATCGAGGCAGTCACCAGCAGCTTCACTTCACACTGTTCCTTCTTCATAGTCTGTTTGAGATCCTTGAAGAACAGTCCCTCCACGTAGCCCACCACTTCCCAGAGGAAGGTCAGCGTGGCAGAAATGGCATCCATGCCCCACTCACAAGGAGTGCGTACAAAATACATGATCAGTCCTACCTGCAGGTAATGGGAAAAGGTAGATCAGGTTGTACAGAGTCTTAATTGTGCAGAACAAGAATATTATCAATCTTTCTTCACTCAGAGAGTCATGACCAGTGGAACAAAATCTGAATGGAGGCCTGTGACTAGCGGTGTTCCCCAGGGCTCAGTGTTGGGTCCAGTCCTGTTTAATATCTTCATCGACGACCTTGATGAGGGAATAACATCCACCCTCAGCAAGTGCCCATGATCCAAAGCTGGGAGGGGTGGCTGACACGCAGGAACACTGCGCTGCCATCCAGCAAGGCCTGGACAGGCTGGAGAGCTGGGCAGGGAGAAACCAGATGAGGTTTAATAAAAGCAAGTGTAAAGTCTGGCACCTGGGGAGGAATAACTGTCAGTATCAGTACAGGCTGGAGGATGACCTGCTGGAGAAGAGCTCTGTGGAGAAGGACCTGGGGGTCCTGGTTGATGACAGGTTGGCTATGAGCCAGCAGTGTGCCCTGGGGGCTAAGAGGGCCAATGGGATCCTGGGATGCATCAGGAAGAGTGTGGCCAGCAGGTCGAAGGAGGTGATCCTCCCCCTCTACTCTGCCCTGGTCAGGCCCCACCTGGAGTATTGTGTCCAGTTCTGGGCTCCCTGGTATAAAAAAGACAGGGATCTCCTGGAGAGAGTCCAGAGAAGGGCTACGAAGATGATTAAGGGCCTGGAACATCTCCCGTATGAGGAAAGGCTGAGTGAGCTGGGGCTGTTCAGTCTGGAGAAAAGAAGACTGAGGGGGGACCTAATTAATGTTTATAAATATCTTAAGTATGGGATGCAGGGGGAACTGGCCAGCCCCTTTTCAGTCATCTGTGGGGACAGGACAAGGGGCAATGGCTGTAAACTGGAGCACAGGAAGTTCCGCACCAACATGGGGAAGAACTTTTCCCCAGTGAGGGTGAGGGAGCCCTGGGACAGGCTGCCCAGGGAGGTGGTGGAGTCCCCTTCTCTGGAGATATTCAAGACTCGTCTGGACGCCTATCTGTGCAATATGAGCTGGGGAGCTGCTTTGGCAGGGGGTTGGACCCCATGGGCTCTCGAGGTCCCTTCCAACCCCTACGATTCTGTGATTCTGTGATAAACTCATTAAACTTATGTCCTGGAAGTTTATACATACTACAGAATAACCTGTTGCACTATTCTTCCTTAATGGCCTGAAATACCATTGTAGGTGAGGAACAGGGAGAAGCCCTTCAGTAAGAGACTTCCTATGCCTTCTGCTCTGATATGCTGCCCATACACAACTCACAGAGGGCTCCTGGAGTAGCATACATCTTTATGGCTTTTCATCTCCTGATTCCAGCAAAAGCATTTTCCACAGCCTTGAAAGAATCTACTAGATTTGCTCTAATAGGACTGTCCAAGAGCAAAGCACTTTTGGAATCAAAATTAAGTAAAATAATTAAAGGTGTCTAGCACTGGCATCCTTCTAGTGTCTATGACTTGTCTCTGGTTCAATTCAGAATACCATGACAGGCTGCTTAGGGGTTTAATAAAAAATTAAAGATTCCTTTTCCTCTCTCCAGAAGGACTGAAAGGCTGGTGTAAGCCTGGTGATTTGCACTCACAGCCTGAAGCAGCTATGAGCTGTATAGAAAAAGCTAAGAGCATTTATTTCCTTGCAGATTATGACATTAACTTTTCAGGACACACACAGGCAGAGATGAGGTTCTGGGCTGCAGAACGGATCTGCATGTTACTCACCAAGTAGTTAAAGAGGATATGAGATGTCTGGGCAGGGAAGTCTCCAATGTTCAACAAAAGCTTCCTTAACATGTACATCAGCTCATCCTGGAAAGAAGAGCAAATGTTTTTTCTTCCCATCACAAAGTAGAGGATGGATTTCTCCCTTTTGTTCTCTCTGGCTTTGTTTCCTCCCATTTTTCCATACTCCCTTGTTCAGCTCTGTCTCTTGGCACATGAAGAACTATATGCTTGTGACTGCTCCCACATTTCCCAAGGCCCAGGGCACAGCACTCAGGTCAATGTCTGTCTTTTTTGTCTCAGAGAGGCCAGTAACTCCTACTGCAATCTACACTGCCTGTAGCACCCTGATTCTGCACTCCTTTCCCTGTGATAATCCCGTGCTGCTTATTGCAAGAAACGGCTACCTAGATGATCTGTGAAACCTCAGTCAGCTCAACTCAGTAGCTGTGGCAGCTGGGTAGGAGGTATGGACAGAACCTAACTTCTCTTCCTTTAGAGGCTGCCTGCTTTAAATGCAGGCTAACACATTTCTTATGGTGGGAAGAGGTGATAGAGGGGAAGGAGTTTCACCATCAGCTAAGGACAGACAATCATAAATTTCTTCTGTGGGTTTCATTCTCTTAACCAACAGCAGATTTCTGCTAGTGTTACAGGCATGAATACGCAGATTACAACCCGTGCCAATGACACATCCACTGAAAGAAGCTTTCAAGGAAATACACCTGTTCTCTGTGGTCTGTGTTCATGGTTGTAGTATGCCTATGACGAGACCATAAACCAGCAGACTATGACAGCTTAGAGGCCTCTGAGGCTGGACAGCATATAGCTTCTTTCTCAGAGATACTTAACAAACTGAAGTGACCCTCTGAACTTAAAAACAAGTTTTGGGGACTATGGCTGAGAAGTCTTCGGAATAGAAAGTCCACTGAGACCTGATTACTCAATGAAATAAAAAGCAGCCTTTCCTGGCCCTTCTCAGGTTTTAATATTCATTTCATAGTCAGTTCTTAGGTGATAGCTTGGAAGTTGAGGACAGTGATATTGATACCGTACACCAAGTGTGCAGCTGAGAAGATGTTACAGAGTTGCCTCACTGCCTTTCACCCAGTCAGAACCAGTATGCCTCTCTTCCATAAAGCTTAGCCATGGCACTAGAAAGCAGTCTAATAAGCCAAGCAGAGACAAGGCCACCCCCACCTTTCATAAAAAGCTGAGCAGAGTGGCACAGGTGCAGGCAATATTGCCCATGGTAGATAGAAAGGGTTGTGTTTTACTAAACAGATGTTCAGAGCTTGGCTTAGAGACAGTCAGATCCTTAGTGGCAGTACATCAGCTAGGTCCCATTTACATGAGTGGACAAAGATTGAAGCCAACTGATGATACAGCCTAAAAGGCTTTGAGCTACATTCTAATAAGAAATGTTCTTCTCAGGGATGCCCACAGAGTGATTCTGCTTGGAGCTGTTCTCCCCTGCTCGGAGCGAGACACACACCTCTGGGGAGAGGCAGGGCTGACCTGTCTGTTGCTGATGGTGAGCTTCTCCAGGAAATGGCGCAGAACTGTCGATGGATCTTCAATTAAGCAGTTCCACAGGACCTGCTGAGCAACAGCACTCACTGCAGAAGAGAAAGAAAACGGGGTCAGAACCAGCTCCTTTGGAAAAGCATTGAACCAGTAACGCTGAGACACAAACATTCCTGACCTTCTGCAACTGTTATGTCTTGTCCTGCAACACACAGGACCCTCTTTGAGACACTAGGACACCTGGTCAACCAGTGCCTAGCTACTGGTGATGTGACAGGAAGCACTTAACCACTGTAGTCAGAGGAATAATAAAGAAATAACTATCTGGATTCACAACTTCAGGTGGACGAATCTGGCAATTAAAAAACATAAACTCATGTACTTTTTTCTTCATGCATAGAAGTTCAATTTCATGGTGATTCACTGAGTGATTTTATCTGGTATTGGTGAACAGTGTTAGATAATCAGCAGGGAATTGCACTGATGATCAACTCCCCAAAGTGTAATTAATTGGAATTCTGTGAAGATTAACAACAGAGAATTATTCATTGTTTTGTTTTCAGATCAGTTTCTGATCAGAAACTGACACATACATTATTTAAGTGGCTGACTACATCCACCCAAAACTGAATACAAAATGTAACAGCAAGCTAACTGTGCAATCAGCTGATAAGATGAATGATGAGAAAGGAAGGGCAACAGTCCACCATCTATAAACATTTCAGGGAAACAAATTCAGAAAAATTTACAAATACATCAGAGACCATAACCAAAATGTTCAAGCTGTGTATAGGTGGCTTTCCATTTACCATAGGATCAAAGAAATGGTGGGATTAGACCTCTGCAGGTCTCTAGTCTAAGCCCCGCTTGTAGCAGGACTGTCACCAACACCAGATTATGTCAATCATGGCTTTGACTAGCCAAGGCTTGGTAACTGCTATGGATGGAAAATCCATGGAAACTGCACTATGCTCCTGGTTATAAAGTTCCTTCCAAATTTCTAGCCTGAACTTCCCAAGTTGTAACCTCTAAGTTGGAGTTCCTACAGCTCTTTGTTTCCTTTTCATCACACCAAACAAGCCCAACTTCTGCAATCACCCCTCCAAGAATACCTGCTTTAGACATCTTACCATCCTGGTATCCTCCCCCGCACCACCACCCCCCTCCCCCCAAGACCCTTTTCAGCTTCTCGGTATCTTTCTTGAATTTGGGCTTTTTTTTAGGGCCCCAAAAGGGCAATAAACCCTCAAAACCAAACACAAATTATGGAGAAAATAAAGGAAAATCCCCACAAAAATCACTTTTCTGTTGGGGAACAAACTGTTCCAAGTAGTTTGTGAGAATTTAGTAGATTATTCATTAAATTTGTAACAAACATATACACTCATAACAATATAGTACATAACACTTCTAGGAAGCATGAACTGTGTGCAAATACAAGGTTGTGTTACACCTCATTTCCACTTCAGTTATGGCACCCAAAAAATGCAAGTCATTGTCCAAAGTGCTGGCAGGTTCTGCCACCCTTGAGCAAGAATTCCTTGGACTTTAATCCAGTCATTACCAGCTACTCCATCCTCCCGAACTTCTCCATCTTCCATCAAGTGGACGATGGGGAGCACCGCTGCACAGATGCACGCTGGAAACACAGCTTGAGGTGGTTGTGGCACATGGTGGTTTGGAGTATGCTCTGTAGTGTGTTCTTCATCTGAATCACACAGAATCACAAGGTTGGAAAAGACCTTTGAAGATCATCGAGTCCAACCATTCACATCCTAAACTAAACCATATCCCTAAGTACTTCATCTACCCTTTTTTTGAACACATCCAGGGAAGGTGACTCGACCACCTCCCTGGGCAGCCTGTTCCAGGCCCTCACAACTCTTTCAGTAGAAAATTTTTTCCTAACATCCAATCTAAACCTGCCCTGGCACAGCTTCATGCCATTCCCCCTTGTCCTATCTCCTGTCACCTGGCTGAAGAGACCATCACCTATCTCTCTATAACCTCCCTTCAGGTAGTTGTAGGTGGTGAGAAGGTCTCCCCTCAGCCTCCTCTTCTCTAAGCTAAACAGCCCCAGCTCCCTCAGCCACTCCTCATAGGATTTGCCCTCCAGCCCCTTCCCCAGCCTGGTTGCCCTTCTCTGGACTTGCTCAAGGATCTCAATGTCCTTCTTACAGTGAGGAGCCCAGAACTAGACACAGTAAGAAGTTAAAGTGTGGTTAGTGAATAAGCTCTGGCATTATCCAGGTAGGTTAAACATTTACATTAGGTGCTGTACCAGCAGAAGAGAAACATGGGGTTTCTGGTCACTGTGCAAACATGGCACGTTTGTTACTATCTCCAAGAAGAAAAAGAGCCTGCAGCCAACTTCATCAAGAATTTTCACTGTAAATGTATATTTTTCCAATTCATATTTCTCTTCTTGTAAGGAACTCACTTTCATTTTAATGAAATATCATTTCATCACCATTTTTCAGCCAGAGTCCTCTCCATAGCACTACTCTGCTAACGAAACATAAGCAGCAAGGGAAGACATTGTTACAGGAGGGGTGAATAAAATAATGCAGGGGAGTAATTTATTGTGAAGTGGCTCAAGTTTGGCAATTCATTCAGCAAAAGGAAAAGCCCACCAGCTTTATGGGTCAACAGGAAAGGCTTCCAGTGAATGAAGGGTACAAAGAAGGGTACTCCAAAGTGAAGTCAACCTACCTTCTGCACTGACTGCTGACCGCACTGACCAGACAGAGCCACGGCGGAAAGAATAGTTCCTGTGAGAGGTACTGGAGGTGCAGGAAGGACTCACAGAGAGACGGCGGGAGGCCAGGTTGGCAACTTCTTCTACTGACAAAGAGAATGGGAAATGTCAATCCAAATCCAATTGCCAGACTTTAGGGAACTTTCTGAAGGACAGCACTTAGAACCAAGTTGGAACACTGGAAATTCAAGTCAGGTAACATTCAAAAGGCACAATTTAAAATCTAGAAAGATCAGTCAGATAGCTAATTTGCTCACACTTTCAGAACCAGCAGAGCTTTGTTCCATAAGAGCATTCAGTGCTTTGGTGAGTCACACTGTAACTGAGTCAGCTCTATACTTCATTTCATCTACATGCTGTTAACTATCGTGGTTGCTGGTGCTTAGCTTTTGCTAAGAACTGGGATTTCTGCTCACAGATTTCCCAGTGTATGTTTAGGTCTGAACATCTCTGTACTCACTGACACGTACCTTGGAATGCTTTTAATGAAAGCTTTGTGCTCTGTTAGCCTGGACCAGTGTACATCCTCACCCAGAGGCTCATGTCGTGTAACTTTGGCCATCTGAAAGTTTAGTACTGAGGCTGAGGTGGTCATCTAGGCTGCCCCACCAGTCACCATAAAGGTGGAAAACTCCAGGGTCAAATCAGCCCATCCTAACCTATGTGTCTTAAGACTGATGGTACCAAAGGATGATTCCTCCCACCTTTTCATTATTAAAGGGTTAAAGTTAGGGAAGACAAATTCTACTCCTGGTGTTGCAAATTCTCATTGTGTTAAATCCTGCAAGATGCTAGGAGCTTTGAGATGTTAAATGCTGGCAAGTTCCACTGAAACTGGGGGGAGATGGGTAAGGGGCTGCAGGTCACACGGTGAACACTCAATACATACGAGGTTTTTGTGTTTTTCTTGCTCTAATTTTTAGCTACTTTTTTTCTCAATGACTTAGACTCTTCAGGAAATGGATGTGGTTGTGACATTCCTAACACTAACAACCAATGTTCCTGGACAGCACACCCCTAAGCAGCTCTCTATGTTAGTGGCAGGTGCTCTTGGGTTCCTGGAATGCAGTTTCTGGCCCTGGAGCACACCTTCTTCTTCCTGCTCTGAGCTTGGTGTGCAGGTTGGCTCATAGCAGGCCTCCTGAGTGATGGGGATGGCAGTGATGAGACTGGCTTCCCGGCCCAGGCGTTTCTTCTCTTCCTCCTGTTGCAGGTTCTTCAGGATGTGCTCTGCTCGCTGATGGGAACGTGACACAGCTCTGGCTGAAAATGACTTCTATCAGGAGGAAATGAGAAGAAACACAACCTGAAGCTGTTAAGATGCACACATCCTGCATTTTTTACCAGAGACAAAAACACTGACATTCAGCAACTCAGTTTCTAAATACAAATCAGACTAGTGCTAGGTGAACAGAGATTCATCAGGAGACTCCTCTTGGAGCTGTATCTACAAGAAGCCTTGGTGCAGAGCTCTCCCAGGAGACACCACATGAACTGGTGCAGACAATGGTCTGCCAGGCAGTTCAAGTGAACTCACCTTCTCTTGGAGCTGTGTGCTCCTAAAATCAGAGTTGCTGTCTCTCTCAGGGATATGACAGGCAGTACAGTACCTCAGTAAACAAAGAGAAAAGCCTTACGCCCTTGCAGAAAATTCTGTGTGCCTGGCACAGACTGTGCACTATATCCTTCACAGCTGAGGAAGACAAGTCAACATCTTTTGGCTTAACTGCCCCATGCTGCTGCAGGGAAAAAGCAATGCTTACTGTAGCGATGCCTGCTTACCGACTGATCTTCATTTATGGGATCCTGCACGCTCCCACTGCACTGAGGGACCCAAGGGGGGTCAAACATTGGCACAGATGGCATCCCCAGGACAGGAGAAGGCAGAGTAAAATTTATACTTGGAGGAGGAATCTAAAGAAAACCAAGAAAGACATTTGGTTACAGCAGACTAGTATTAATATCAGTACTGCTAATTACACATGAGCACAAGTGCCCAAGATGTTCAGTACCTCCACAAGGTTTTCCAATTCTGTATCTTGAGACACTTCAACACCATGTATGTCACACGTCTGTCTTTCTCTGATGTTTTTTCTGACCTGCATCCTCGTTGTACACTCCCCATTTTATACATCACCTCCCTGACCAGTGTGACTCACACAGACATTTTTCTCTCTAAACAGACTTTCAGACAATTTGGTGGTGGCAGTATATCATTATGCATCTGTCCCACAGGGCAGGTTGCGAATGACAATGCTGTGCTTCACGTGCCCCATATACCTTAAAGATCTGCTGTGCTCCCTCTTCCATCCTTGGCCAGACTTGATACCTAAACCTCCAGAGCGTGTGAAACTTGAGAATGGCATTCAGTCTCTGCACTGTCTCTGGGTGATGAAATTCGGACATCAGCATGTCAGAAACAGCCTCTGGCACTTTCACAGCACACAGCAGGAACATGGCAGCTGGAGGGAGAGAACATCTGATCATCCGATTTCCTTAATAATGTGGGTTTTTGGCAGAGAATAATTGCCATTGTACAACCCCCCCACCAGAAGAAACCTAATCTTGGCTCCAGCAATGAGATCAGCAGTCTGCCAGGCCTAGTGGAAACTGTACTGCTTCATGACACCAAGCACATGTGACTGCACCTTTTGGAGCCACACGGCATTACGTGTGAAGCTCACAAAGGCTCCTGGAAAACCTGCTTTTAAGATAAAATACAGCTTTGCTCTTCTCACCAAAGATCTCAGTCATGAGCAGTTTAAAATAAGGAGCACCTTCTGAAGTAACAACACTGAGTTTGGCTTTTAAAGATTCCGCTTCCAAGTGATTTCTGTGATGATTAATGAAGACTGGTTCAACAGCAGCTCTGCCTTCCCTCAGAGCAGGAGGCAGTGTCCCAGTAGAGGTCTCACCCGTCTCTTTTCAAGGATAAAACCATGAAGAGAGGTTCTTAGTTAAATGGGCACCATGCAATGATCACAACCTGCCTGTCTGAGGAAACAGAGATGCTGTGAATTGTGAGAGAAAGGACCAGATCACAACAGCACAACAGAATCTGAGCTGGCCTGTAGTTGTTTCAAAGGAGCATTAATATTAACATAGTCAAACTCTAGACTGACAAAGGCCCATGAACTTAGATAGGTGTCTGAGGGCTCTGGGGAGGAAACAAATGCAGAGGGAACACTGCTGCTGTGGGACTTCAGTGGGTGTCAGAGAGTCCAGTAGCTGACCACAAATCAGCGGAGACAATTTATCTAGATCTGGTGGCTCATCCTCCAAAGTAGGAAGAGGACATTTGCCATTGTGTTTGCCTCAGCACTTAGAAGGTGCCAGGACACAAGCTGTGCTGATGGGAGGCAGTCTGAACACTGCAGAAAACCAAGGCTGCTCTTTGACTGCTTAGGTCCTGCCTTGCACTACAAGGTTCCTGGTCCTGCCCCAAATCTTTAGGGACCTTTCCGTTTCACCAGTTAAGAGAACTTTCTGCTCTTTGGTCTCCTCAGTGTAACTATGTCAAGTCTTATTAGGACTGATTTCAAAGTGTGAGCTTATACCGAAGTAACCCAAAAAAATACAGCCCTTGGAAGAGGTCAGTAGATGGTGCTGTTGTACACTAGCACAGTTCTCCTTATCCAGCTTGTGGAGAGCAACATTAACGAGTTTACAGGTTTCGACCTTGATGAATGTAATTCATGCTTGGGTTGAAATCACTCACTACTGAAAAAGCTACTACAGACCTTCAAACAGATTTTAATCTTCCCTTCGAGAAAGGGAGGAGGAGGAAGATGTATCTCAGAGGCTGGTTTGGAGAGGCAGCCAGTTAGCTTTCCTGAAGTGCAGCAAAATTTTGTTTGCTTCTCTGGGACCCATTCTAAGTTTTTTGTAAGAGAGGAAGACTATCCATCTCCCCAGAAAGGGACTTGAAGAGGAGAAACAAGCACAGTTTCAGGCAGCTTGTTTCTCTTCTTTATTTTGCCTCCTTCTCTTCCTGTCTGCGTATTCGGCCTGGGAAAGGCAGGGAAGAAGGGGCAGAATTCATTGCCAGCTGTGGAAAATGAAGGACTGCTAAACTAGATTGAAGTGTGATGAAAGGGGCAGTGAGGTCTGAATGACACTGCAAAACTCCTGTGTTGCTAGCAGCTTTTGATAAACATGCCTGCAAATCAATCTTCAGTGTAAGAACACCCCTGATTGCTCCCTTAGTGCAAGAACCTGGGGAAGATGGCAATCTTTAAGACATTTCCTTGGGTGCTTGGGAAGGAGAAAAGAATTTGAAACTGGGAGATTGGCTTACAAATTTGCTTGTTTTCATTTATGCTTTATTTAAACAAACTGGGTATTGTATGTTTGGGGTGTTCACAGATTCTAGGGTTGTGGCTCATGATTTCTGAACATCTGGTGTTAGCACACACTGCCTATGTGTGTTTGGACAGGACAGTAAGACTAGAAAGGACCTCCTGAGTAACAACATCTAATCCCTTTCACAAACTCTTAAACCTAAGCCTGTTTGCTCTCTTTTTCTGATCTTCTATTTTCCAGATGAAAGAGGTCATACAAAGTTCATACTCATCTTTATGCTGTTTAGGCTTAAATAATTCTGGCCTGCTGTATTTATGGAGAGCAACAGTATCCCCTTCTCAGTCGTCATCTGAATCCCTTAAATAAATATCCTTGTCATATAGGCTCTTCATTCCTCCCCCTCTCCCAATAATCTTTTATTGTACCTGTCCCATATAAACATCTCTTTCTTCAGTGACCAGAATTGTGCATGGAGGTGCTGTGTCCTAGGTAGTTGCAAAATGTGCTTTACAACAGTATTAATACATTGAATCTCACACATGAAATACCTCTTCTGACACATCCTGACTGTGTTTATTGTTTCCACAGATGAATTCTGCTGGTTAAGCCAGCCACCTTCTGGCCAAGTAATACAGCCTGAACCTCTATCAGGTCCACGGCAGAAGATCCAAGCTCATAACAGAAAAGAATCTTACTAGTTTGCAAGGACATCATCTTACAGTCTGTAGTAATAAATTTCATCCCATGTTTGGAATGTATTTTTCAAGGTAACACCTCACAGGTATATGAATTTCTAATCTTCCTTTGTCTTTAATATGCCTCTCAACAATGTGTCATCAGGAAACGTCATACACACAGTAAAATATCAAGTGGCAACAGACAATTTAGATAAATACTGTACAGTAAGACTGAGCAATGCTGCTGTCTCCCTGCAACATACGAATTTTCCTTTCAGCACAACAGAGGAGCTATGACAGTTTAACTCTCACCCCTGTTCTCAGTTTTTGTATCACCCCTTAACTGCTATCAACAATTTCCATGATGCAACATCCAAAATACTTCAGCAGACTCTGGACAGATTATATGACTGTTTCCTCTGCCTAGAAACCCAGCTAAACACAAATGACTAATTTTGCCACTCCTAATCATCCACCACAACCAGGGGCTGAGAAATTGCCTTACCAATCCTGCTGACCACCTCTCTTGTACAGAGCACAGAACCACAGGAAGACCTATGAAAACCAAGCAGCCTCTAAGAAACCCTCAGGGGCATTCAGACTGCTCTATCACAAGATGTCTTGCAAGGACCTGTGACCAACTGTGTGTTACGCAGCCAGGTTAGCCATCTAAGTGGCCCTGTCCTTTTACCTGCTGCTCCAGCCATGTGCTCATCCACACTGAGCAGGAGCTCCCAGGCTGCTGGCTGGATGTCACCATACATCTCTTCTGTGAGGATAGGAGCTGCCTTGATTAGCAGTGACAAAGGTGCAGGGGACAGGCTCATTACCTGCAAAAAACCAAACCATGCCTTACAGCCACGCTGTGCCAAGCATCCACTGTGAACAATACTCTCAGTAACTTTACCCTAGTTTTCATCTGCAGATCACCCACTGACAGCCTCCAGTTTCAGCCCTTTCAGACAATGCTCCACAGAAGGGCACTGCTTTCAGCCTGCACTGAAAGGGCAGTGCTTGCAAGCTAGTTCCTCCAGCCTTTTGCTAGTCCCTCATACCACCAAAACACAGATTAAGAGGACAAAATGGAGGCAAAACTCTCCCAAGGTGGTGCACAAACAGTGATACAGACCCATGAAAATCTCACTCTGCCAAGAACAAGCCTGTGAAGAGTCTGTTGCTTCTTCAGGGACACTGAACAAGGAAGAACAAAGAAAACTATTGCTGTAAACTGGCAGGCTGTATTTAAATACATTTGTGGATTTTTTTTTTTAAATTGCTATTATTATTTTTATCCCCAGTTTTGATAAATGTGTCACTACAGACAGCCAGAGATGCAGACTGTGATTTAATGGAGCCACATGATTAAAGTAGTCTTTGATAGGGTTACCTTAAGAGGCTTAAATTTAGCATTACTCAGCTGGGCAAAACATGTGGTGCTGAGCTGATTGAGATTCAGGAACAGTTCTTCACTGTTGGGCTTGGGGATCCATGTGGATTTTTCTCCTTGCTACAGTCTACCCTGACATCTGTGTTTCAGCCTCCCTAACTAGCATACGGCCAACTCAGTACCTGGTGCCTGATGTATTTTAGCATGCCAGAGTCCTTCTTCCCCTCCAAGTTGACATCAATCACTCTCTTTTTTAGAGAAGGAGTTCTCAAACATGACTTGTCTGAGCACTGGAAGGAAAAAAGAAAAATAAAAGTGTAGTTCACATTCAGATTTCCCAAAACATGGAAAGGGAGATCATGTACAAGAGGAATTTCCACACACTAGAAGCTGTCTAGCGCCAGAGCTGTAGCACAAAGCCTCCTCCTGTGCTGGCAGCAGGCCTAGTATCAGTGAGACTCATGTGTTTGTAGGAAATTTTATTGTCCCTCAGCCTCTTTTTCCTTGCCACTGCTTAAAGGCTTTGATGGTTTGATGGATGAAGAAATGTGCATCAGTTTGCCCTGCAAACCAGAGCTGGAGATGAAACAACACACAGTAATGCATATAGTACTCTTCTGCTGCCTTTCATGAACACCGTCAGCTGCTCATCTCGAGCCTGCCTTCTGCAGCAGAAATGACTGCCTCTCTTCCTAAATGCTACACTACATCTCTGTGCCAGAGGAAATACATGGGGGTTACAGTTTCCAGGAAAGCAGAATCATTAGCTGTTAGTTCTGCTTTGTGCTTTGTCCCATACAAATACCCTTTGATTTTCTAACCTGACAGAAAAGACATAATCTGCTGGCTGATGAAGAAACATGACCTTGTCAACTACTCCCTCATTTTCCCACTTAGCCTCTTTATCCAACCAAGATCTTCATGAGAGTTTCACAAACACTTGGAACGACTCTGCCATTTCACTCAGTGGAATGACTCTGACATTACAAGTACTCACAGTAACTGTAGTCTGCCTGCTGTGGTCAGGGATACAAAAGTATTAACCAAGTGTTGACTTGACTCAGTTGGTACCTGGGTGGGCATTTTACTGAATGGAGAAACGTATTTCCACTCAAGTTAAAGGCACCACTTATAGGGCTAAAAAGACAAAATTCTTCTTTGAATATCCCACTGAAGCGGTTGTTAAAACTGTCACTAAAAAGACTGCAACATTACAGACTAATTTGTACAACTCTTGGAACAGCTCAGACCTAAAAGAAAGAAATTACTGAAGATTTTTACAAGAATTGCAAGAGTGATACTTATTAACAGATGAGAAGAAACATGAAAAAAGAGATTGGACTCCAGGGGCTGGTAAGTAGAGGCCATAAAAGAACATTAAAATTAAAGTCAGGTTATAAGCTTTTAAACAACCTTATCAGCAACTAAAATTATTCCAAATAGATACAGATTATGTTCCTTCCATAATGCTAAATGACTTTATAGGTTTGTTTTTTTTTTACAGCAAAGCTGTGTTTAGGAAGGGCTGTGTTCATTTGTCATGAAAGACTGAGTACATTACGCAGTTCTTGAAGGTAATTATGGCCTTCTACTCACTTCCTTCTGTTTCTTGCCTCTTGCCACACTGTTCAGTGTGCTGTTTTCTCTCAGAGAGTCCACTGTGTCACCATAGAGGAGTTTGATGGCCCGGACAAGGCGAGCGCAGGACCGGCTGTGATACAGGTAGCAGTGTGGGTGACAGTAGTCAATGTGGGTACAAATGAAACTTTGCTGGTTGCACAATAGGATCATAACCTTGAAAAGAAAAAAGAAGAACAGTCACCTATAGAAAGGGGAGTTACCCAGAGAACTGCATAGGGCAGCCTATGCTAACTTTTCCACAGCCTAGCTGGGGAGGAATGAAGCTCAACAGAGTGTTTTGCAAAGGCATTGGTGTCTGCACAGAGCTCTGTGCTTGCAAGTGGTTTACAAACTAGCTAGGCATGGCTAAAGAAGCATTAGCTTTATAAAAGCAGAGAGAGAGGCAGAGGTGCTGTAAATGTGTATGTCTGGCTGGTGGCAAGATTACGGCTGAGGAGAACAGCGCTCTCTCCATCTGCAGAAGAGCTGTTGTATTGCCACTCTGAGTTGAAGGCTTGGACTGGAAGTTGTCAGCTACTCAATCATCATTAAACCCCAAACCCACCGGGTTGGAGGGTTAGTTTCCTTCAAGGAATGCAAAAGGAAATGTCTCAGTATGCTACCAAGTAGGAATAGGCTGTGCCAGTTGTTCTGCACATGCTTTGCTCAGGGTGCTCGGGTTGGCCCACCCAGCCTCGCTTTACCTTAGCTGGCTGAGCTACTACTGTGTTGCCATATGGCAGCAAGGAGAGCTAAAATTCATCTAAGAAACAGAGTAGCTACTCTGAGCATTGTTTGCTTCACCAACACTGGTCTTAGTCCCTAAACTAATTCATTAAACACAGCCTTGAGTAAGTCTAGGCTTCAGTTACTGCCTCTGGTGTAACTCAGAGGGTTTCAGAGGACCAAAGCTGGGTCCCGCAGCTCTTTGTACGCTGCCTTTCGTGTTACACACAAATCCAGCCACTCAGTAGCACTCTGAGGAATACACAGAGGCATCTCCAAGCCATTCACGCTGTAGGTCCTAACTGGTCTTTCTGAATCCTTCTGTCCACCCCACAGCCAAGTGCAGAAATACCCAGAATTATGGGAAAGAAGCTATCCATGCATTTTCCATCCATTTATTGCCTGGTGCAGCTGCAGTCTGCTTGCTGTCTCCCAAGTACAGCAGCCACATCACCCAACCTTCAAATATTTAGGCTTCCAAAAACTCATGACCTTCATTAAAAAAAAATTAAAAATCTGTGCTACCTACATGGGACTCCTCTTTGCCTGCCTGTTCTGGCCTCATGTTGTCTTTGGGTCAGTCAGGAATAATTCAAGTCACTACTGTTGTATCAACATGCAAATGGCAGAAATCTGATCAGCACTGTATAGCCTCTACCCAGCCTCTGGTCCACTGCTGCAACTTGTAGTTACAGTATGCTGACACAGAGTGAGGACATCACACCCTGGGCTGCCCTAAAGCACCAGTAAAGGAATGCTGGTGCATGCACAGAAGCAACTGGAACCAGTGATCCTTTTAAGCAGTTTGCTCATGACCATTAAATAAAGCAGTTTTTTGTTTTGCCTTTTGGTTTTGTTTTGTAGTTTTTAGTGACCATCTACCCACACCTTCTTTCCAGCAAACAGAGAGAGAAAGGTCTCATGCAGTATTGGTACGTGTGTGACATTAACTGGAACGGACCATTTTTCAAATCTTCCTTTCTCCATTGCAGCCTAATCACACGTAAAGTGAGACAAACATCTCAAGTTCCCTTCAGTTTATGCCTCATATTAATGAGTCCAGGCATCCCCCCACATTGAACAAAGGCACCATGATTTATCCTAAGCTGCTATCTAGGGAGATGCCTTCATCCTCTAGCAGTTCCTCACCTAGTAAACACTCTCACATCTAACATATTCAGTTCAGTACTCTGGAATTTCAACATGAGGTGTCATCATTACTAAGAGCATCAGAGAACTGATAGAGAAGCAGGGTAGCCCAAGAGTTGAGATACTAGCTTGAAAGCCATGACATTCAAGTGTGCTTTGCCACCCTCTTCCAAAAAGCAATTATCTAGAACTGCTGCTGACATGACAACATCGGATTAAGCCTGTCATAGGAACGGGGCAGTTGAGAGCAGACCGTGTGAAACACATGGGGCAAAGAGGGGGGTATCAACTCACTGTTAGCAGCTATCTTTCCCAAAGGCAACTCAGAAGTCAAAAGGCATCTGTCCTCCTACACACACGCAGGATACAATCAATCTGTACACAGGGAGTCAATCCAACCTTTCTGCAAAATGCCTGCACAAGGACACACTGACTGCACTGCACCCCCACAGCCTGTCATGAGGCAACAGAGAGAGAGGTGTGCAGCCCTTGGGTACCAGTGGACCGAACTGTGTAGACTCGCCCAACTGACTTTTGGCATATCTAAATCATGGGTACCAAGATATCCAAAATGGATTATTTAGGACCCACATTTGCACTATTGTGCTCCCTGTCTGTTTGATAAGAGTCAAAACTACAAGAAGGCCCTGTTGGGTTAGGCACTGTGATAGAATGCACCTAATCCATTCAACAAAAAGTTACAAAAGTAAGCATTTTTTCCCCACAAGGTCCATAATTATGCTCATTGTCATATAGTTGATGGAGACAAAAAGAATTCTGTAAATTAGTTCAAAAATGTGTGGAAAAACTCCCTAGAAAAAAAATAATCTTCTGGTAGTTAGTAAATACATCAGTCACAAGAGAACCTCCAGCTTAAGTAGCTTCTAATATGCCATTTCCCAGCTCACACTGTAGTCCATTCTGTTGCTCTTCCTGAACTACCCACTGAAGAGAAGATATGGAGCTAATGGGTTCTTCAGCTGAGGTGGCATGGCTGTCCCTGCACACCAAGATAAAGAGTCCCTTTTCCCTTACAAACTAAACGTATGAAATAGAGCAAGACAAAAACTTTCTGGTTTTAGTCCCTTTTAGAAATTACAAAGAGGCAATTTCCAAAGGTCGCAGCTTACTTACGCTTGGGATCCTTGATGCTACATGGAGAAAGCACAGATTGCGGTCTGGTTATTTCCAGCACAAAGATTTTTCCTACTGAAAATGCCATCCCTGTGGGCTCTGCCAGCGACTCATACTTACATGCAGCCACGACATGTTCCGGTGATAGTTCTCCTCCGCGCCGGTGTTGCTCAGCACCTCGGGCTCAATGCTAGGTTCGCTCGCGCTCCAAGGGCTCCCTTCTTCAAAAGAAAAATACCCAAAAGGTGGTTGTTTTTATTGCTCCCTATGTGCTTTGAGACTAGGGACAGCACTTGTAAGCCAAGCCAGCCTTTGTGGGAACAGACCAGAGCACATAGAATGTGCCACACTGGAAAGACTGCATTTGGACACCCCTCCCCAATCCTCACATCACGCTGGCTTGACAGTTACAAGAACCATTTAGGCTTGGCTCACAGGCCGCAAATACTGCTCCCTACCCACTTTTTATCGTTAATGGAAGGGGAGAAGGTAAACAAAAAAATACCAAAACCAAATTATTTGCACCATTCAGATGCTGCAAATGGTTGGTTTAGTGATCTGCATTGACTGGGCTCTGCGGTTAAAAAATGTCAACAAAAATCCAACCAGAAGTGGCATCCAACTGGCAATGCCAACAGGCAAAATCACTGCTAATTGCCCATGGAAACTGCTAATGTCATGGGGATAAAAGGGGAAAAAAATCCTGATTCCAGCACACTAGTTCTAAAGAACTCAGACAAGGGAGAGATTTCTCTGGGAACGTCACTGATCCCTGCGTTTCCTCTAGCCGTTTCAGAGCCTATGGGCCTCCTATAATACTAACATTAATGCTATTAAGTGATGGCTGGGGATGAACTCTGGTTAAACCTTTCTTTCTCCTAAGTGAGCTGTGATTTGCCAAAGTCTGCACAATGGGCAAAGCCACTCTCCATGTTCTCCCACTGAAGCATCTTTTGGGCAACATAAAAGTGACCATTAGGCTTGGGAGGTTATTTCAGCTATAAATGTATCCAAACTGTAGTTCTAGGTTAACACCCTTAGCAGAGGGAGCCCCTTTAATTCAATTGTGATGGAGATTCCCCGTGGCAGGAGGCACGTTTGGTTTCCATAAGATAAATATATGGGGACCCATCTTTTGAAGACTAAGGCAGGCACCTGTAAACTGTAAAAACATATGTATATGCCGATATGTAGAAATACAGTATGTAGCATGTATATCTTACATTCTACATATAGGAATATATATACTAGATGTCATATGGCACACCTATGACATCATATGCTACACAGAATATGAAGCGCATGTCTGTACATATATATATATCCTATCTGTTAATATGGACAATAAAATATCATATACGCATATGACCTCACATATTCATTGTATCGTATGATTTAGGGGTGTGTGTATGTGCATATACACACATGGATGTGCTCCCCTAAAGACAGCGTGTGCTTGGCTGGCAGGCACCAGCATTCCCAGAGTTCATGCTCTAACACGGAGCCCTGAATTGACCAGCTGTGCGTGGCGCCGACGCTGCACCCAGGATTTCAACCATGCCCTAGCTCAGGGAGTCGCTGAAGAGGGCTCTAGTTTTTTCCTAGCCTGCTGGGGCGGGGGTGGATTGTCACTTCTAGCTCTGCTGCAATCGCATCGAGAGTTTAGGTCCTCCCTATTGTCCCCTCCCTTTCCACCCACTCGTCTAAGTTACCTATATCAGTGACAGTGTCCCTGCTGTGGGACAGCTGCAGCTCCTCATTCTCAGACTCTGAGTCCTGCCGTGATAACTTGGTGCTCTTTAGGCTGCCGGCCCGGCGAATGCTGGAAAGGGAACCCCCCTTCTTCACCCGGAAACTGCGGGTTCCTTTAATCTGGAGCAAGCGGGAGCCTCCTATCCTGATCTTCCTGCTGGGAACTGTATTAAAAGAATAAAAGAGGACTTTTTTCCCCTTAATTTTTCCCCATTTAAAAAAGAAAGATATCCTGACCCTCCCCTCCCCCCCGACCTTTGCTGCCAGCCTGTATTGCAGCGCCTTTTCGTCTTCTACCAAAGAATGTGGGGGAGAGGCTCCCTCCAAAGCCACCGCCAATGCAGCTCCGTCAATCAGGCAGTAAAGATGCTTTACAGAAATGTGCTCAGCACCTCGTTTCTGGAGACCTGGTGCATCACCTCCGGCCTTGTCTGTATTTGGAATCAGCCCTCGTTCAACCACCAGCAAGTAGAGTCAGCTGCTCTAACAAAAACCCACAACGCGGACAAGGAAAACCTACCATCCACACCGGTTTGAATCAGTGCCTGTCAGGACACAGGATCTGCCCAACGGGTGTAAATTGCACTTTTCTTTGCCAGCCCTTGGGGTTTACATTAGTGCAGAATCACCTCTTGCTAGGGACAGATGGCTGAATCCCAAGCATAAACAAGGCACCATAAACAAACCTATTTTCCCGTGGGCCTGGGTTCTGTAAACCTCACTGAGCTCTGCAGTAGGATCAATTATTTACTCGTGCAGCACTTGTGACTGCAGAAGGGTAGTCTGCTTCATGAGGTTAGCACGCAAGACTTCTCTGAAGTAAGATTTGCATAAATCCGTGTCTCTGCATGTTACTCTTCACCATTAGAATGCTTTAGAGGAAACAGGAGCACGTAGATCCTCTCCTTCAGACAAATCAGCAGCTTGCAGGCATTAACAACATCCATTGACACTCTGCATTTTTGATGAGCACAGACATGAAATGGTTCAATGTTCAAAGCACCAACCGTTTGCACTTTCATTCTCCTCTTAGTTCAAAGGCAGTACACAGCAGCATGTCAGTCCAAATGTTGCAACACTCAGTCATTTTACTGCAGATCTAATCAGGCAAGGCCATGTGCAATCGATTACCTTTTGGTGTGTTGCTGAGAATGAACAGGGTACAGGGGTTTTTTGGATACCATGGGTAAGCAAAATATTTTAACAGAATTGTATTTTGACTTCAGGAAAAATCAAACACACCCTTCCTCCTGAGAACACCCCTAATTCCTCCAGAACCCAATTCCCACTCCCATTTCCAGTGGCTAACTGAAGTCTCCTGGCTGAAGACAGATGGATAGGTTTTGAGAGCTACTCCTCAGTCCTCATGAATCAGATGGGCAAATCACTGTTGAGTGACCAGAGAATCTCCCTCCAAGTGACCAGGCTGAGTTCCTTAGCAATCGTTACTGCTTGAATGCTGTCCAGATCAGCCTCAATACAGTCCGAGCACCAAACCATTTGAACACTTGCAACTGCATTTCATGAAGTGTGCAGAATCCCATTTTAGCACCCAAATAGTACATTTGATCCTCAGAGTCTGCATCTACCTAGCTTTAGTGTCTGTACTTCAGACCTACCTGGAGCAGGGTCTATACAGTAAGCTCGTAGCTTTTGGATAGTTGTTAAGCCATGCCTGGGGTGAGCAATGAGAGCAAAGTTTGTAACACTCAGGGAAAAATGAAAGGAAACAGATTAGTACTTATCAAAGAGGTTGAGATAAAGAAACCTGTCACTGCAGGCAAAAAAAAATTTAGTTACATTCAAACAACATTTTCTTATCTAGAAAAGTGTAGATTATGGAAGATGCCTCTGCATCTATTATGTTTGGCCCAGGTGGATACCCAGAAGAATATGCTGTGGCCAGAGAAAAGAACATAATTATTTTAATTTTAAAATATAACATTATCTGCCATTTATTTAGCTTCCAAAATACTACAAGTACATTTTTGCTAGAGTATATCAGGATTCAGCCTTCCTACCATAGTCACTTTTCCCATCTCTAAAATGAGGTAAAGATGCAGTTTTAGTAAAGGAATACTACATGACAGCTTAGGGAAAGGAGAGAATGGGGAAAACCAACTGAAACTGCAGGGAACATGTAGTTTAATACTGTCAAGGATGCAGAAGTTAATACTATCTTTGAAAAAACACCTCAATTCTGCATTATTCCTGTAGCACAGTAACACACGAACGAAAACTTAAGTCAGCATTGCCTCTAAGGAAAATAGGATAGTTAGAGACAGCCACCAGCATTTTCCAGCAGGACTGTGTGCTTGTAGGTGTTCTCCCACTCAGGTAACATCCCAGTGGGTGGGACTGCTGCCTGAGAGGCTGAAAAGTGGTTTCAAGTAATCGTCATAGCTATCCTAAAAACACCCAAACAAACAACACCCCAAAGCCAAGCTTTTCCTCATCTACATAGTTAGAGACATCTTATCCCTCTGATCTTAGCCTATCACACAGCCCATAAGGTTCTGTGCTTCTCTGGGCTGATGATATGCCAATAAATGAGGTTGACCACGAATTTATCCAGCTCACCTTTCTTCAGTGGATACCTAGCTGTCTTCAAAGGAGTAACTGTCGCACCTGACACACAATTTTGGAGGCAGTTTTACACCATGTAAGTCTTGGAAATGGTTGCATTATTTTCTCCAGTAACTGTGTCAGGGTGACAGCTGAAGACAACCCGAACTTTATCCAAAGCCCCCTGAAGTCAATAAAACCTCCTCTGAATCATTAAGACACATTACAGTATCTAGAGGATAACCAGCCACAGAATCCATCCTTTTCAAGCAATCATCAAACATTTATCCTTTAAAAGCAATCACCAAAATTACCACTCAGATATCCACACCTTTATATGGCTGTTATGAGACAGAATTTAAACAGTTCTAGAAAACTTTTAAGAGGGAGAATCATTTACAGGTAACTTTCTGGCAGTTTAGCCTCTAATTGCAAATATGCACGATGACTGTATATTGTATTGCAACACTTGTACCATCAGATAGTATGTGAGTTTTGCATGAGATGGCTCAAAAATGGAAACAATCTGCTGTTCTCAGCAAACACAGTGAGCTGGGGGTTTGCTTGTACAGTATACAGTATGTTGGTAACATTAATCTGCTAGCCATCAAAAGCCACATAGGTGTGTGTTTTTCATGTGGTAGCAAAGAATTCAAGAGATCAAGTGATCAATCACTGATTCTGTGAAATGCCATGACTTCCAAACCAGTACAGAT
Source organism: Porphyrio hochstetteri (assembly GCA_020800305.1). Lineage (NCBI taxonomy): Eukaryota > Metazoa > Chordata > Aves > Gruiformes > Rallidae > Porphyrio > Porphyrio hochstetteri. Next base: position 3,794,676 of record CM036910.1, on the reverse strand, counting down.
TTCCACAGATTCCCATCTTCCTTCCTATTTATGGTCTTTCCATAAAAATGAAAATTATCATCAGAATAAAAAAACCCAAACAAGAACATTTTTTATCTTTATTTTTAAAGTTAATCAAATAGTGATCCTTCTCTCAGCATCTCACTGAGAGAGAGTTTCAAACAAGGCATCCTCCTTTTTAATATACTTGCTGTGCTCTCAGTTGGTTTCAGTCATAGCAGTGTTTTATAAAATTTAACATCTTTGCTTCTCACATTTGTTATATCAAACCCTGAAGGCCAGAAGCGTCTCAGAAATGATTCAAAGCCACGTGACTCCATGGCTGCCTGCTGTTTAAACACAGTCTGTGCGAATGAAAACATAAAATCAAGCGCCACTTCACAAGCCCTGAGAAAACAAAAGCCTTATTGTGCTGACAAACCTTTTTTCTCCTCGAAGCCAGCCTCAGATTTGAGGGTGTGGCTGCTGCTGTGAAGGGAATCCTTTGAATCTTCATTTTCATCCAAAATCCCAGCAAAGCTGATCTTTCTTTCATACCTGTGTCGGTCCATCTCAGGGTCCAGACGCAGCCTGCAGCTCTCCAGATCCTGTAGCAGAATGCAGGTCACACAAACATGCAAGCAGAATGAGCCCCTACACTTCTCACAACAACTACAGAATCAATCACAGAATCACAGAATCGTAGGGGTTGGAAGGGACCTCGAGAGATCATCGGGTCCAACCCCCCTGCCAAAGCAGCTCCCCAGCTCATATTGCACAGATAGGCGTCCAGACGAGTCTTGAATATCTCCAGAGAAGGAGACTCCACCACCTCCCTGGGCAGCCTGTCCCAGGGCTCTGTCACCCTCACTGGGGAAAAGTTCTTCCGCATGTTGGTGCGGAACTTCTTGTGCTCCAATTTGAGGCCATTGCCCCTTGTCCTGTCTCCACAGATGACTGAAAAGGGGCTGGCCAGTTCCCCCTGCATCCCATACTTAAGGTATTTATAACCATTAACCTTCAGGAAGAATTGCTTCAGATGGGAATTGATTCCTAGCACACAGTTCTTCACCTACCCTGACACATTCCAACCCAACTACTCTCTGGGTTTGCAGCACACGGAGCCCTGCTGCCAGGATGGAAGAACTGACAGGTGTTAACAAGCAGTTCTGGTTAACAGGGCTGTTTGAATCCACACCTTGCCTGCAAGCTCAGGAGGGGGAAAACATGAATAGTCTCTAATGGTTAGGTGGCAATAAAAGATGTCTGCAGCCCAAGGTGCTGTATGGAAGTCCAGGTCTCCACTCCCTGTGTTTTATTGGGAATGCCTTGCCACTGTACTCATCAGAGGCAGAAAAGCCCAGACAAAGCCAGCTGACACTGCAAGTCATGGCAGCGTGGCCCAGAGCAGGCTTTAACTGTGTGCAGATCAGCTTGAAAGGACACAGTGTAAAACAGGGAGCAATAAAAATGCTGTCTGCACTTCAGTTCTAGAAAATAAACAGCATTGCTCCAGAGAGAAGCTAGTTTGCACCATCATTTTCTCTTATAACAGAAATGGCATCATTTGTGCCACCTACTGGCTATCAATATGGGCCAAAAAAAGCAAAGGTCTTAATATTCCACAAGCTGTGAATTATCATTGGCTTTCTCTAAGCACAGCTAGAAAAAGTGAAAGGCTGTGAACTCCCATGCTGGCAAACACAGACAGAATGCTGAGCTCTTCACGAACATCATTCGTGCCTTTTGATTGGGGGTGTCATCAGGTTTGAAATCTCCACACCCAGAATGTAACTAGCTGAAACCAAAGATGACACAGAGCATCTTGCTGTCAGTAAACAGCTGATGAATGCATGAAGGGTGAATGAAAACATCACTGAAATTATCCAAAAAAAAGTTATTCTGGATAAAATTCAGTATGCTCAAGAGATCTCACACAGGAATTTGCACACAGAACTCCTGTAGAAGCTACTGAGAGCTACATGGGTAGTGATAAAGTTGGTTTTGGGAAAGAAAAAATAAAGGTCTTCTCACATATATGTGCTAGACTAACCTGTGCTGACTTGGGTTGATCAGCCTACCTACCACCACCCGAAGCTCCCAGACCACTTGAGGCCAGCTTTCCATCTCCAGGGAAAATGATCATAAATGGCTGTCAGAAAAGCAAAGAGCTGACTAACATAAGGGAAATATTTTGACTTTGTTCAGTAACAGAACCCAGGATACAAACAGGTGGGTGCCTAAAATAATGATTTGCAGCATCTCAGGCACTAAAAACTTCCATGTAAGCAGTTAAAAATGTATCTAACATGGTTTAGGATATGAAACAAAGGCTAAAGCATTTCAGGATACGGATCTGTGATCAAATCTGCCTAAATTACAGCAGCTTCATAAATTAGCATGCCTCACCTGAGCCATGATAGCAGTACAGGTATATTTCTAGGGCATGGACAGACTTCCCCTCCCTGGAGTATTTAAACACATTACTCCTCCCAGCTGTTTGTCAACATGCTTACACTGGAAATTGTTGTCTGCACCAGTTAACTGACAGAACGAAATACACTCTCTTTGCACACAGGAGGTCTCAATATCTTCAGCAACTGCCAAGCTAAAATGAATGACTCTCCACCCCAGCAAGTGACAAGTTCCAGTTCTCTGACTCTACTGGGGCAGCAGTAGGCTTCAAGAGAATGTATTAATTGCTCCAAGCCATTTGCAAGGTGATTTTGTATCTCCACCAGTGTTGGTAAAAGGCTTTGATTGAAACTTCAGCCAGGGCACCCTGCCTCACTCAAACATAGGTAGCAGCGCTTATGCCCACAGCCTGGTAAATCTGCTTGGACTGTGAGTAGGTGAACTGGTTCCACAACTAATTCAGCTGCAAACACTTCAGTTCTTCAAGGCTGCTGTCTGTGCTCCTGTCTATGGCAAAGGTATGCCTGCAAACACCAATGGAAGAGAGATTTGCTCTACTGGAATTTCAGCTTTATGGACCATATCGCAGGATTGTCTTGGTTGCAAGGGACCTTTCAAGATCATCACGTCCAACCATGAAACTAACCTGCAAAATCATCACTAAACCATGTCCCTAAGCACCACATCTACCTCCAGAGAGGTATTTATCAACATGCCCAGGTCCCACTCCTCTGGACAGCTTTCCAGCCACTCTGCCACTAGCCTGTAGCACTGCAAGGGGTTGTTGGGACCCAAACGCAGGACTCGGCACTTGGCCTTGTTCAATCTCATACCACTGGCCTTGGCCCATTGATCCAGCCTGTCCAGATTCTTCTGTAGGGCCTTCCTACACCTTGGAAAGGAAGCATCACACCATAAATACAGAGACTTTATATTTCAGTCTGGAGTGGTGTTGGCTCTTCTCCCCCCGCCTCCCCGTACAAAGTTAAAAGCAGCACTCTATGGCCATTTCCTCTAGTAAGCTCTTGCATAACATGAACTTAAGGCTTCTTCTGCCTACACATCACAGAATAATTCCTCCTCCTTCTCTCCCATATGCAAGACTGAAAAGCTATTAATCAGTTGCATTTCTATCTGGCACAAAAGCACAAATTTCGGTTGACCTTCATTACCCAACACATTCTTAGTTCCTTGCCTAATTACTTTACTGAGATGAATTCTAAAGCCTGGAATTATCCTCCTTTTGGGTGCAGTCTTTTATTATGTGGTAAAAATATCGACAAGGTGTTTAGGAAGACTGCTGATGAATTTATCCCTGTTTTTTTAAATTGCCCTTCTTGCATACCTGGAGGCTGAGTCACTTCATCCTAGGGCATCTACAGCCTATGAAACCAATTTCAGAGCCTAATTACAATAATGCCAAGCCAAATTAGCCTGTCAAGCACAATTGTCATCAGTAAAATTTGATCTTAGTCTCTCATTAACAGAAACCAGAAGAGTAGGGCTAAATCATTCATTTGGAAATGCTTCATTCTTTAGCATTTTTGTCCTGATTTTCTGAAGAAATTAAGGTTAAAAGATGAAACTGTGTGTCTGCAATTCTCCTCTTATTCCCTGTTAACCACCTCTGAAGCTGATGGTCACCTTAAACCAAGTTTGACAAAAGATAACTGAGTGCCTGTGTATTTTGTGAAACAAGTGGCTGAAGGCAACGTTAAACCACACTATTAGACGCAAGAGAATCCACACAAGAACGAATCACTGGAAATCAGCTGTCATAGGTTGTGCTGTTCATAAAATCAATTGTCACCATTTAGCTTATTCCTCATGCCAGGATTTGCCAGTGCATGGAGTTCATCTGCCAGTCTCATGGAGGTTTATTTCTTTCCTTGTTCTTTGTCTTTCCTTAGTTCCTTTGACTCTGTTGTCTAACCCAAGCCAAAAATCTGCAACTTCAAAGCTCCAACAAACTCACTGTAAATCATTCTGTCCCCTTTCTCTTAAGTGCCCCATTCAGTTCTCTGCCAACCAGGCCTTACAATCAGCTAGGTAGCACGTGAGCTGTCACCTCCTGAAACCCATCTCCCACACCTCTCAGGTCCCCCGTACTCAGCTTCTTAATCCACCTGCCCCTAACTTTCTTGAACTTCCATAGTACTTCCATAGCCTAATCTTCTCCATCAACCCATTTCATGTGCCCAGCCCATCAGCAGTCCACAGCTCCTCTCTCCCTGCATCAGATATCCACCTTATTACCCCACTCTACCTCTCCTCAGCCAGCCACAGAGCCCAGTGATAGCCATGGGCTTGGCTCTCACTCCAGTGTGTGTTGTCCACTTACCACAAGGGGCTCCATGCGCGGCCTGGGCATGTAGGGAAAGGTCTCTCGAAGGAAGGTGGTTATCTCCAGGAGCAGCTGGCAGGCTGCCATTTTCAGTGCAAAAGGACAACAACATTTGGTAGGATTCACAGTGCCTAGGGGAAAAAATATTTCTGTGGTGAGCAAGGAGATAAAACAGGATCTGGAACCAAGAGGTGATGGACATTTTCACATATGGTGCACAATGTAGACTACACTAAGAAAGAGGAAAACCCAGACTTGTATCTATGCTACTCTTCCTACACTGAAAGGAAGAACATATGAATCCATGTGTTTGCCAGCACATATAACAGTACCAATACACTATAGTGTACTATAGCATATATTACAGAATACTATTAGAAGTGCCACCAGCTGCCTGAGGGAGGTGATTGTCCCCCTCTGCTCTGGTGAGACCCCCACCTGGAGTACTGTGTCCAGCTCTGGGATCCCAAACATAAGATGTGGGCCTGCTGGAATGAGTCCAGGGAGGCCATGAAGATGAAGAGAGGTCTGGAGCACCTCTCCTTTGAAGACAGGATGAGTTGGTCTTGTTCAACCTGAAGCAAAGGCGGTTCTGGGGAGACCTTACAGCAGCCTGACAGTACCTAAAGGGGCTACAGGAAAGCTAAAGAGGGACTGGTTACAAAGATGTGGAGTGATATGATGAAGGGTAATGGCCTTCAACTGAAGGAGGGAGATTTAGATTAGATATTAGTAAGAAATTCTTTACTATGAGGGTGAGGAGACCCTGGCACAGGTTGCCCAGAGAAGCTGTGGCTGCCCTGGGTCCCTGGCAGTGTTCAAGGTGGGGTTGGACTAGGCTTTGGGCAAGCTGGGCTACTGGAAGGTGTCTCTGCCCATGGCAGGGGGTTGGAACTGGACCATCTCTGAGGTCCCTTCCGACCCAAACCAGTCTGTGATTCTATGATTATGGTGAAGTATCTACTAACCTAACAATCTCTTACAGTATTTTGTATACACCTCATTTAAAGTAAATGCAGGTTAAGAAGTAGATACCTTTCTTCCCCTTTACAGTTTCACATTCAGCCAAATCTTCTGCAGTTCTAAAAAAGAACCACTTTAAAATCTAGGAAAATTTTGCAAAACCTACAGAGTTCTGACTAGCCAGAAAAGAGGTACTGTGCCTATTATTTACTATCCTGATAACTGGGAGATAGAGCTTCCTTTGATGTCAGGCTTCTTATTTGTGCACTGAAACCAAGTACTATTTAGAGATAATAAAGAAAAAAAATAATCAAACTGCTTAATAAAATTACACATTTGCATAATTAACCTAAAACAAAGGGGGAGAGGGAAGAGGGATTATTGAAATATTTGAAGTTTCTTCTCAACTGAATCTAAACAATCAGCTTCAAATGCCCTACACTTTGTAACCCATCTAATGCCATTCAAAACATAAAAACTATGAAGGATTCTTCAGCACTTGACCAATTTGAAAAATACTGTTTAGGACAACAGACAGCAAAGAAAAGGAAACAAATCATTAGCTGTGGCAACAACTAACCACGTCCATTCTTTAATAATGCCTGGTATTACCATCTACATACATTTCAGGGAGATTTGTGTTTGGATTTTCTTTCCCCCCATGTATGATCTGATTACTTTGTGCAAAGAAACACTGCAAAGCAAATGAGCAAGAGGATGCAGCAACAATGAGATAAAACCAGATTAATTCTGTGATGCTTGCTAATTCCTCTGTACACATCTACCAGTAGCAAATTACAGACTTCGTAGGGACTAAAATAATCTGAACTATCAAATACATATGAGTTGTACAGTGTAATGAAATATGCAGCTGCATATTTTATGCTCCTCAGCCTAACCCCTACAGCATGAAAAGTCGCTGCCTTCAGCAAGAATGCAGATTGGTTATTTTCAGACCCTGGCTTTCAGAAGAGTACTTTTACATAGCTTTCACAAGGCTTTCTAGACCACAACCTGTTTTCTCATCTTGGTTGCCTGAGACCACCCTTCTAAAGTAGCTCCACAGCCCCTGATGAGTGCCTCATCAGTGGCTAAACAGAGACAAGACAGGCTATTCTCTCACTTGGTTGTGTGAATGGAGTTATTCTTCACCTTTCAAAATTCATTCATGGTGCAGGAGAGGGAGAATTTTGGGTGCACTCCCCTGCTTTGGAGACATCTCTTAAAGGGCCAATAAAATACCCAGAACAGCCAGACACATTCACGTGGCCAACAGTAGTGGCACATGTGCAAGTCCAGCTTGGGCCAACAACTTCTCTTGAGATCATTTCCCACAAACACTGTTTCACTGCCCCCACCCTACCCCTCTCTACTCCACAGCTGGCTTTTAATGCAGCGATGAAAACAAACCCAGAACCACAGAAAAAGAAACCAGAAGATACAGAAACAGCGCTGGTGCACTACATCTAATGGCAAACAACAGTACATGTACACAGGAACCAGTACGTTACAACACACACGTATGTACAGATGGTGTCTGGAGAGGACAGAATGTTTGTTACCACCTTCACCTACAACAGTATGTGCTGTGACTGAATTTATTTTGATTCACAGGGTGTGTTGGTAATTTGCAGGTCTATCTGGGCTTTCAAAAACAGTGAACTGTGACATCCCCCCAGCCCTTAGGTATGCACAGACGTGTCCGGGTCAGTCAGTCATCTTGTGCTTGTACAGCTTTTTAATGATAACTTTTTGTACCACCGTGCTACATTTCTGCTTAAGAATCAGGCAAATAAACTGAAGATTTGAAAGCCTTTGGTAAAGCTGTGCCAATTCATATCAGGTGAGATGACTCTTCAGTGTTAAAAATCAGGAAAGCACCTGATCTTACACAAATATTTTGGCAGAAATAACTGGGAAGAAATGGAGTCTGAATGACTTATGGCACTCAGGTGACAGCAAAACTGAAGAAATCAGTACCCTGCTTATAACTGCAGTTGCCAGTATACAGGAATTGCAACTCACTGCCTGGTTTTCACCCCCTTTTCCTTCAAAGTCTCTTAGTGCTGCTACCCATCTGTGATGTACATCCAGGCACGGAAAGAACAGGGGAGGAAGCTGGGGTGAAGGTGAGGGACTGGGAAATACAGCTGGGTGGCAAGAGGATGAAAAGAGAAGAAAAATTAAGTGCTCCTAAAGCAGAGGTTCTTACAAGCGGGGGTTCTTGTAGTAAAGGGAGTCTCCTTACTGTCATCTAAAAAGTCTTCTTCCTCATCCTCCTTTCTCAGGCGCCTCTTGGTCTCCTCATCATAAATGAGGCCCAGCAGGTTGGCAGGGCTCTCACTCTCAGCATGGCACAGCTCGTTGAGGCGGACACCGATTGCCTGCAGACCAGGAGACACAGAAAGAGAAAGCACAGCGAATTTCAGCCCAACTCACTGGTGGTCAAGGGCTCTGCCCCATGCAGGCTGTAGAGACATTCCAGCCGGAACCAAATGTCCTAGCTTGATTTTTGTCTGCTAAGTGCACTATGGTAGTGAAATGGATGATAGAAGATGAAATGCCATCAGATTATTTCCTCCATTATATTATTTCCCCCTTTTTTCTGACAAAAATTTGTAAAGTGCCAAATTTCAGGATGAAAAACTTTTGCAAATTTGGTTAAATATCAACTAAAAAAAACAAACAAAAAACAATTCCTCCCCCACTACAACACTCCCTTCCCCCCCACCCCCAGTTGGCACATGGGTACACGATAGGCAGGAGGAGATTAGGTCATTATTTTGTATTAATTTCTTCCACTTTTTTCTCCCTCCTGGATATGTATGCCAGGTTTTTGCTATGTCTGAGAATACTGAAAATATTTAAGAAACTGTTTAAGAATATAAACTCTATTTAAGAAGCTACGCTGTGACTTAGGAATCCATTAATGGCCCCTGTTTCCTCCACAAAACTGCTGAAGGCCCATGGGAAAGCCTGCTTCCACCTCTGAAGGTGAAGCTGCCTGACATACTTTCCAAAAATGAGCTGCTAACATGCATATAAAAGCTGGGAAGGTGCAGGGGTAATGGTGTAGAGGGCATCCATGTAGGCAACACAGACGGATTTCCACTGGATTCTGCTACATTCCCCAGAAAGGCACTGATTGTTTATTTGTAGCTGTTTGCCAGCATCATTATTAGCATGTAAACAGCCCTCCTGTGCTGTCAGCAAAGCCACAGATGAGGGTGTGTTAGCAAGAGGAATGCTTTCCTGCTGAGCCAGTCCAGAGCTCTTACAGATATTCTTTATTTTCTTCACTGCAGACAGGCAAAGAGAACTCACGACTAGTATGTAAAACATCATATCTTGTGATACCATCATTTTGTGAGGGAGGAAATGTGTGTTTAGTTACTGAATTTTCAGCAGCACTTGCCATTTGGCCTCCTTGGGTTTGGGACAGTTTCAGAGAAAGATACCAGAGAGGATTTCTCAATCTTCTACAAGTCAGCACTGATGGCCATACAAGCATTACATATGTTTTTTGTCTGGGATGAACAGTCACAAACAGGTACCTGATTCCTTGCCACTAAGCAGTTCCTGTGAAATACAGCAACAATGAAGAGGGTAGATTCTGCTACATGAAGAAAATAAGATGGTTCTGTGTCATTTGCAAGCTGATGCAAATAGTTGCCAATATCAACTATCTGTGAGCCTGTACATTGCTAAATCAGCTCCACAGCTCTCTTTTTCAGGCATTTAAAGGAAGAAATGCTCTGCTTGCCTCTCCACAAAGTAGTAATTTATCATGTATTATGTTGTCCACCCTAATACTAAATAATCATATATAATGCCACAGCACCCTAAGGAGCACTGAATTCCTAACATGTATTATCTGCATGAATGGCTTTCCCAACAAATGGAAAGCATGTCACACTTCAAAAGAAAAGGCCTCTTAACAGAAGGAGCCAAAGGAAGTGACAGACTAACCTGCTCAGAATAGATTTAACGTTGTATTGCTTAAAAAAACAGCATAACAAGTGATACTGCATGATTCAGTAGGCTCATCACCGTTACAGGCAGTCCAAAGCCCACCTCATGGAAAGGATTTACCACTGTTATCCTCTGACAGCAGTTAGGGAGGCTGAATTAAAGGTCTTGGGTGGGGAAAAACTGGTTTGCATTCGTTCGTGATCTCACTAAACTGACAACAGGCACTGAGTATATCACAATCAGTGAGCAATGACAGACAAGCAAGGATCTGTAAGTTGCATAAATTTCCAGCCTTATTTACTGCAAGAAAAAAGCAGGACAAGGCCTCAGAACAGCCAGAGATCTTCTCTTCTCTTTGTCCAAGGATTTTCCTCCCAGAGGAGCAGCCCTGCTGCCACCATGCAGCAAGGACGGTGTGCTGCAGTATCGACAAGGATGTGGTTGCATGGAGGCAGAGACGGGCTGGGAGAGGCATCCCACCTTCTTGGTACTGGAGCTGCTGAGGAGCTGTGTGAGCACACAGTCACCCCACCCTGCACAGCGGTGCTGCCCCCGCAGAAACGGGCAGGGTAGCCCCAGACACGGCAGCGTGTGCCGCAGCAGCTGCCTGCGCCGCAGCAAGGGAAAGCTGCCTCTGCGCCACGGTTCAGCTTCTCTGGTTGGAACCTGGTCAGAGCCAGCAAAAGCAGTTGTCTGAGGAGCTCATCTTGCAGGGTCACAGCCTTACAGGCTTGGCTGGCAGCAGGTTATGCTTCCAGGCACCTTCATCTGAAACAGATCCTGGGAGGTAAAAGCAGTGCCAGAGGACCAGCCTAGCTCAGGATTCAGGATAAAGAGTGCTAGGTACAAAGCAGTCCTGAAGCATGAGTTTGTTTGGGGGCTGGTGATGCTGTAGGGAACTATACTGTCCTAGCCTCCAATGAGAAGAAACAGAAACATTAATGTGTGTCAGGATACCCTGCAGTAAGAAGAGAATAAACTTGCACTGTAAAGATTAGTCTTGAAATCTTCTTGTACAGCAAAGTCAAAGTCATGCTTTTCCCTTCTGGGATGTTCCTAAGCAGCAAACACACTATTCCTAGCATGGAGAATGCATCCAGATACATCTTATGATGCCATTAAAGTTAATGGAAAGAGAATGATGCCAAGTTGTTTGCCATCAGATTTCCCTGGCTCCTTTCTTGTGACCTTGCATCATGAAGTGGTACTTTTAACATTTTGAAAAGAAAACCTCCTTGGACTTTTTCCAGCTCAGGTTATTTCAGTTTCTAAAAATGGCAACAGATGGGGAACCTATCTAGCTTCTAATGGTTGCTGACTTGCTTGCTCCCATTCTTGTCAGAATCTGAAGAAAAGGAATGCCCAGAGGATAGAACCCACAGATGGACAGCCCTCACAGTCAGCATTGCATGCAAAAAATACAACGACTAAGTAACTGTGCTTTGCCCACATGCAAGGAGTCCTCAAAGGGGTCAGGTGAAGGTGGTGATGTCATGGAATATAGAAGCAAATACAATCACACTGTAATTTTAAAATGACCTTTGGTATCTGTCCTGTTACTAAGATCACCTGTGTTTGAGACATAACAGAGAGTAGGGTGCCTAGGTAGCAGTCCCTGAATTGGCTTCAGAAATGGAAGAAGAGCAGCCAGGAGACAGTGGGTGCTCTCACCCAAGCTAGGTTGTCCCCATGGGCTGTGTTTTGCAGTGGGAATGTACTGGCATGATCAGCACTAGCTCAAGGTTCCCTACAATGTGCTCCACTGAGAAGCGTGCGTTGGTTTAACAAGGAGAATATGAGTCAGCACGGGGATTTTTTTTGGTGTGGCTTATGCAAGCACCCTGAGACTGCAGAATACATGCTTTTCCAATTCCCTTGAGCCTTGTTTCCACTCCCCCCCCTTTTTTTTTCATCATGATGCTCCCTGTAAAAACCTCTGGTTTTGTGAAAAGAGATGAGGAGCACAAAGCTCATTTCCAGACAGACATGTGTTAACAGGCACCACAGAGGTCAAAGGAACTTCCTCTACTATTTTGAGTTGTGTGAAATGACTTGCAATAAGCATCACACCTTCAGCAGGTATGCCCTGGTGGGCTTCCAAAGAAATTGCAAGTGGCACTAACAGGGCCAGACAGGGCAATTGCCCAGCTCATGTAGGGTAAGAGACCACAATCAGGTAAACCTTCAAGGAGACAAGCTCAAAACAAACAGAGACAGTTCTTTAGATGACATGTAGTACCCCCTAAAATTCCTTATCAAAGAATGATGAGTGCTAACAGTTTAATGGGTGCAGAGAAAGACTGAATGAGTATGTTAAGAGAGAAATACATTACTAAATATACAGCACCACATCTAGCTCAATCAGCGCTGGGCTAAAAATATTTGGAACCTAGAAATAAAGCAAGTAGCATCACACACCTTGCTCTTACTCTTCCTTAGGTGTTCCCACATGACAAGTGCAGGAAACAAATGGATCAAATGGATCCCCAGAGACAACATAGAAGGGGGAGGGGAAGGAAGGACATCATTACATCCTAATAAGGCCCGTTTCCATAAGAAGAGCTGATACTGGCCAGCTGTGAAATGCAAGATGAAAGGGAGGGCTGAGTCCCCATTTTACTGGAACTGAAATTCTGCATAGTATCTAATTACCTTTAAGTTTTGTTATCTTTTTTAATGTAAGTAGAAGAGAAAAAAAAAAACCCCACTTACATCTCCCCAGTGGTAGAAGAGCTTCGCTGCATTCCACTGCAGCTTCTGGTTCCTTTTGTTGCCCACGATAGGAGAACGCCCACGGGAGAGGCCTTTCTTAGTGATGTTGACGTGGTGGCCTTTCATCCACTCGGGCCAGTTGCCCCGATTGCAGCGGTGAACAAAGCGCGCGCACTCGAGGAACAGGGCCGCTCTCGCCACTACAGGAGCCTCCTGAAATGTTGGCAAAAAACACCCCACCTTCATTACAAACACACTGGAAAAACTCTCTAATCATTAGAGGATTTTTTAATCAACTGCTCTGCATGTTTGCCAAGGAGTCACACACAGGCTGAGCAATCTCTCCACCCGACTCAATCCAGGATCTCTGCTCTGAATGACACCTCTTGAGGCAGTGAAACTAAGGCCCATAAACGCCGAACAGTTACGCTTAGGCCAGCCACTAGATGGGCAGCAAGAGCCACATTACAAACCTTTTTAAAAACCTCGTTTCACTACCCCTCTGCAACCCTTTATTTCAGAAACCACCTAACTGCCAAAAAAAAGCAGAAGCATGCATGTGCACCAACACCTCTACTGGAGGAATGGGTCAAGTTTGCTTTTCACCGTTGCAAACACTGCGAACACCGGTGGCAGCACGGCCACATGAATCTTGGCACTTGCCATCTTAAGTTCTGCTTGTGCATCTTGGGGACGTGCGTGAATTGAGGCCTGCTGAAACTAGAAAGTGTTATTTTTCACTTAAAACAAGCAGATATGGAGAGTGAAATCCATTACTGGCATCACTCAACAGAATTGTGCTGGCCTAACTACAATGGCCTAACTTCAAAAGCAAGCACCAGACAATTTAGGACTGAAACGTAGTATCAGGCAGCTGAATTCTGAAGAGATCGACTATTTTCCAGTGGAAAATCCTCCTGCCCTCAGCTTGGAAGAGCACTTTGCTTTAATGGGAGAAATGATATTGAGTGTATCTTGTTTTTGCATTAAATTGCCCAGCAGGCCCCAAGTTAGATTGATAAAGAACGCTCCTGAAACTCAAATACGTTCAAAAATGGAGACTGTAATTTGTTTCCTAAAGGGTAGCTTGGAATCAGGAAGGAGCTTTCTTCCCAGCAGTCTACAATTCTGCAAAAATAACATCTTCACAGACATTGAAAGTGACTAAAAGCAATTGGTTCTCCTCTTTTCCATTTAATTTCCCCTCTCTTTTCCTGCAATTTTCAGCAGCAAAAACCCCTGTGACCAGCACATTGTACAACTAAGAATACAACTATGCCCACAACTGACAAGCTGGTCTTGAAAGGTTCCCTGACAGAGATTTCATAGAGCAAAGGTGTATTCCACACATCTACATGCTGACAGCTTTAATGAGATAATTCAAACTGATCAGCATCTACTTGCAAGGGGCGGTTCTTCAGCTGTGGTCCACAAATAACAGATGCGCCCTGAGACCATGGAAGATGGTCTGTGGAGCACTACTAAATAGTGCCTCCAATTCTGCGTTAATCAAAAACTGAAAGCAAGAAATTTTGGACCAATGCTCCAAAAGTTTGGGACTTTATTTAAGAAATTCTGTATTGAAGCTAAACTCAGAGCCAGAAATTGCTACCAACAAACTAAAAAAAGTCATGCCATGACTAGCCCAAACCCAAAACAACCCCAAACAAACAAACAAAAAAAGGGATTATGTTTTGTCTACATTAACAAGAAAACATGTCAATTGCTTCCTGACACAACATCCTGTTGCAGCTTTTTGCTCATACTTTATTCAAATGTTGGAAGAGAGTAGCAATATTTTAGCAATTCTCTTGAGCAAGGACATTAAGGCTGGCCCAGTATTCTGACAAGGAGGGCAGAAATCTGAGCCCAGAAAGTCAGTCCTTAACAACCAGAAACAAAACTAGTATGTAGACCCTGGAAAAACCATCTCAAATCACTTGTGCCTCACATACAATCTGGAACACAGAATAGAGGAGAATTTTAGTTTTTACTCTCACAGAGTCCAACCTTAACCATGGGGACATATATACAAAGATGAAGCCCCAGCTTTACTCTCCTGTGTTAGCTCAGCACTGGTAAAGTCACAATTTCATAGCATATATATATAGGAATCTTGTAAAGATATGTGTTGGAAACATCATGCTGTAACTAAAGGAGGATATTCAAGAGGGGGTGTGAAGGGCAGGGAGGGTGTGTCCTGCAGCAGGACTTCCCTATTAAAAAATCACTGAAAAGTCTTCCTGGGTGAAGGAGGACTTTGTGAACATCACGGGGCAGAAGCTCTCTGTGATTGCTTACCTGAGGCCCAGAGAAACCTGAAGCAGCAGCAAGAGAAAGATGAAGATGTGACAGAATGGACAGGGATGGATTCACACCACAGAGAAACACATCACAAATGGAGAGAAATGAATCAGGCAGGCGATGCATAGCTGAAAAGAACACAAGTTACCATGGTCACTGTCAAAACTTAACACAACAGCAATACTCTCATAAGGCTCCCCATGCCTGTGAAACTTCACAAGTCCACTTTTAGCATTAGACCTACTCTATCACTTTGCCTTTTGAAAATCGTTCTTGTACTCTACAAATAGACATGAATAAGCATCCACCCTGTTCTTAAAATTTCAAGTACTTCCATTGCAGCTTTTCAACAAGATACCCTGATTTGTACTAATATAACAGCAAAAGCAATGACCTGGGTGGGAAGGAGCAAATACAACATGGATTTGGAATTTTACAGCATCACATTACTGTTCAAGGATAGCTGATTCTGCAGTTTTATGACTGCAGAACATTTAGATCCAGTTTTGTTTTCAAGGACAATGAATTCTGTAAGATTAATCAATGAGCAGTAATTTTCTTGTTCCCTTTCTTAAACTCTGCCAGGCACTTCTGCAGAGCTTTTGCTGGTGTTTTCAAAGAAGAAAAAAAAAGCAGCAAAATAGCAACAATCTACTTGTAGAGGGAGAGTAAATAAAGTAAATTCAAGTACTGTCAAAAGATGCTGACTGGATAGCTCTGCTTTGTCTAGCCACAAAATAAACCTGGCATGGGAAGTAGCTTAGCAGGTGTATGAAAACAGATGAGTAAATTGTTAACCAATGTCTAGGAGATTTGCCTCAGAAATGTTCAAATCTGTCTGATCATATCTAGAAATGGTCAAGTACAATCCACAACACAGCTCTTCATTTCTGTTCCCTGTCACCTGTTCTGGGGATCTGTTTGGAGCAATCTCCGATTTCCTTCCTGGTCATACACCCTCCTACAGACAAACATTCCTCCTATGGAAACAGGGACACAGGAACAAGAGGAGCCTGCCTAAACCCCTTGGTGACAAGGAGTCGGGATACTGAAAAATATTCTTCCAGACTTTGCTTCTGCCCTCCCAATATTTGGTAGGTCCCCTCAAACACAATCTTGACAGAAAGCAGTGCCATGATGGCATTCCAAGAAGAGATTTACAAATTAGAACAGATCAGCTCACACATCTTATCGGAGAAGCGTACCGGGGACAAGCTGTCACACGCTGCTGAACTGAGTCATTTACACCAGTCTAATTAGGACGGTTCAGGTAATGTATTTATACAATGTCTGGAATACAATTTATACAAGTAACTTGGCCACAGACTGAAATACCTTATTACTTGCCTTTTAACTACCAAAGTTTCTTAACAATGGAAAGAAAGTTAATTTTGTTGTTGCCAAACCTGGATTTAAGCTGGTAACAGAAGGATGAAACCTCCTGCCAGTTGCTGTCGATGGTCACTGAACATTTGCAAGGCCACACACTGATCACAGCTGTGTAAAATTCAGTCAAGGGTGAATGTCGCTTCTAGGAAAACATGTGAACTATTTTATTTCTAAAACTAGGACTCAATTTAATATACAAATAAACCATTACCTCTGTAACGATGCAGCCATCGTTTCATCGTCCTAATTTCTTTAAGTCACCGTGACAAACCTGTATAAACATCCAGGCTGATCAATGATCCTGCAGTCAGCATAAGAATGAAATTTCAAAAATCTGCATTGAAAAACAGGCTGAAAAAGTTTGTGAAAGAACTGAAACTGGAGCTCTTTGCCTTTCATTTTTCAAAGGTTGCCATAGCAACTAGGCTGGATAAAGTTACTTAAGAAGCTTTTAATATGCATCAAACCTGATTCAAACTATTACTTCAAAAGCCTGAAAGCAGAAGCTAAACGACCAGAAGGCTTTCTGTTGTGTGTGCTCTACTGACATAAAATGTGGGAATTTTCCATAGCAGCATGCATTGCAATTAAGCAATAGGGTGAGGTGACGAGCTGTCACCTTTTGAAACCCACTGACCACGTGACTGCCTAACTTCCATGTAGCACCAATGCCTTGCAGACAAAATGCCAGCTGAGCAGGTACCTGTAAGAAGTCTCCCAAGTATGTTATTAGAACAAGGCTTCTTTCATCTTTAGCTGCAGGCCTTCTAGAAATTCTGGTACCAAAGCCTTGTGCATCATTCAGGAGACAGGAAAAAATAGACAGACAATAGAGATGCAACTGCCAACCCTGTTTAACCATCTGGTTCATTAGCACACATCCTCAGAAGGATCTTTATGACAAACTTGACAGCAATGAGCTCCTCCAGGCCCGCACACTTTACATTCCCCGTCTTTAGAATTTGCAGCAGGGTGGCAGCCTCGAAGAATGAAGTTGTCTTTGTGCAGCACACATGGCAGTAGTGACTACCTCACCAAGCCACCTTCTGAGCTCACTGCAGCCCTGACTGTGAGAGCATGAGACAGGCTTCCCTATCAGCTGGTTTTTCCATAGCCAACAGCTTCCAACAGGCAGAGTGGGAGTAGTGAAGAAAGCACCTGCCTACTGGAAGATGTACAGGGACCGGTCCATACAGTAAAGCTACATGTGAACTTACAGCAACAGCAATTTTGCACCAATATTAATGCAGACTTGCTTGAATCTGCAACCGAAGGATGCAAGGTTAAGAAGAATGTGTGAAGCCACGGTGCACAGAGCATATCATCCCTAGAACTATGAAGCAGACAAGGCAGCACTGTGGCATGGAAGTCCATGAGCCTGGCATCTCCAGCAGCAAGCAAAAATACATAGTATGAGCACAAAAGGCATGACAGTCAAAGAGGCAAGCGGTGAGGAGTGGGAAGACGACGGGATAGAGAGGATATGGATGCTCTGAGAGCAGTGGCTTTCAATCTTTTCAAGTCTGCAGACATCCAAACACTTCTGGAAGGAAGTAGAAGAGCATTGTGCAGAGAAATTGCTAATAATTAGCTGTCTTTTCATAATTGTCTTTGTCATCTTCTTGTGCTTGTCACATAAGCACCTCACAGAGCCCCACCAGCCTACGACCCACAAGCTGAAGGCCATTGCTTTAGAAATAGAAGGCACGGTTAAAAACCTAGCAGCTGCAAGGAAAGGAAGGAGGGAGACACAGAAGAAACACTCAGTGTCAGGAAGGAGGAACTGAATTCTGTCACTCCTGTGATTTGGATCTGTAAATTAGCTTTATCTGTCTTTAAAAGCATGCACATTCCAACACTTGAAGGGTTTTTCCACTGACTGGCCCTGGTGACTAATAGTTCAGTGCTTCTTAGTGTATTTATAGCTCTGTCAGAACTCCTGAGCAGAATTTCTCTGCCTCTCCAGGTAGTTATCCAGTCTTCAATCCTTATTCTGTAGGTTATTATTGACACTAGTAGCAGAAGCAGAATGGCTGTGAGCAAAAATTGAAGTCCGACAAAAAAAGCTTTGCACTGGCAATAATCTAGTTAACAGGAAGGCATGCAATAAAAAAGATCCATTTTGCCTGCATACTCATCCACTCACAGATGCCAAAACTCCACCTAAGAACAGAATTCTGGCTGACATCGCTGCGATGCTTTACCTGCATCTGTGTGGGCATGAACAGCGTTAGCGAACGACAACGGACATATGCACATGCTCTCCCTCAGCAGGTAAGAACACACCAAGGAATGACTTACAAGATCTAGGGCTGCTGCCAAAATGGAGGCATCAGGGATAGTGCCTGGTTCACAGCAGTTGAGGAGGAACTGAAAGCGCTTCATGCCTTGGCGGATCGCTCCCAGGTTCACAACGTTCTTGGATTTTCCTCCTTCCTGGCTGGAGGTCAAGTGATCATCAAAGCTATGGCAACCTAAAGAGGTAGAGAGTACAGAGGGGATGCAGGGAGGGGTAGGAAGACGCGAACACAGTCTCTCACCAACAAAAAAAGTGGTACAAAACCCCTGATGAGTACAGTCTTGGTCTAAGTCTCTTCCTCACCTTGATGAGCTAGCTTGAAGATAACTGGTTTATTTGTATGATATTCGTGACTTCTGTGACGTAGGTGTGGAGCAAGACAGATTCTGGTCCTGGTCGTACTGATGTCTGCCCAAAACAATTTCACCATTCTCTGTGTGGAAGCCTGGGATCCACTCCAGCATAGGTGAACCAGAACATGGCCCTTCCCACCGCTGATATCTTATGTCTCTATTGCTTCTAAATCTACCTTAAAGTGGAGTGTGCATAAGACCTATTCCTCATGTATCAACTTAGTAATATATCACCTATTAAGACATAAAAATCAGTAGTAAATATTGGAAATGTTCTATGTGGAAATAAACAAAGTGAGACTGGATTCAACTCCTGGGCATGATCACTCTGGCCTCTCTGCCTTCAAGTTTCTTGTACTCTTTGGGATGAAAAGGTTCCTAATAAGAATTCCTTTTGATAATTAAACTAGCAACCCCTTCAGGGCTTTTTTCAAGGACAATTTTAAACTCCATGTATAAAGTTCATGTGATAGATCAACTAATCCCATTGCTGACTGAAATGAACACTTGGGAATGCAGATGATCATTACACAGTCAGTACCCAGAGTTGAGAGAGTGGTACGAAGACACAGATGAGAAATCAGGAAAGTAGTTTCAAGGCCAAAGTGGCTGGTCAAAACAAGAACAGTCAGCTCCTG
The DNA here is from genome assembly GCA_020800305.1 of Porphyrio hochstetteri. NCBI lineage: Eukaryota > Metazoa > Chordata > Aves > Gruiformes > Rallidae > Porphyrio > Porphyrio hochstetteri. The sequence goes on along the minus strand of CM036910.1, from coordinate 3,775,308 downwards.
GGCTTTTTGTCTTTACCCATAATGCTCTCCTTGTTTACATGTGAAAGCACAAAACATTACATAATACTGAAGGATAAAGCACTGAAGGGAACACTGAGTGGAGAATTCAAGATTGGCTTAAAACATGGATTTGAAAGACAAGAGGCAAAACATCAGCTCTAGGACTTTGTGACTTCTCCTTTCTGGGGAAAGGAGAATGGCCGAAAACTCAAAGTCCCTTTGAGACTGCACTCCCCAGAATTAATTGGAAAGCACTTATGTACCACAAACAATAGTCACAACAGAAAATGACAGTGTGTATCTTCACTTTTCCCCTGGGGACAGAGGTATATCAAATTTCAAGAGACTTCTTTGCATCTATGGCTTTTCTCACTCTAGAGAAGCTGTACATAGTTTTCCAGTAAACAAAATCTTCCTATGTTGAGAAATAATTCATCAAAATGCAACAAACAAAGTAGAAAGAACAGGTAGAACACTTAAATAAATGAGCTGGCACTAATACCCTCCTCTTCTAATTCCTCCATATACGCTGTAGCATGCTGCCTGAGCTTTCTGCTGTGGCTGTTCTAACACTAACTCATTTCAGGTACAAATGTTTCCTATTCAGGGCCCTGTTATGGCTATGCCTGTATGAGATAAAGAACAGAAACTTGTCCTTCCAATACAGAAAGGCATGCCTGAGGCATCTCCCTAAGCCCCACTATCATGATTTAGGAGAAACATTGTCCATCTGGGGTCAGTGGTTACGACCTATGGTCAGTCACTACAGCCCTTTGCAGTCCTTCGCCTTGCACTTTGTTGTAGCTTTGCAAGAGAATCCTCCAGAGGCAGCTGATGACTACCCTCTCCTATGCCCATCCTGAAGCAGCTATGCTGTAAGCAGGCGAGCTCTCCCTAGCTTAATGCCAACATGACTCAGCCCTGCAGAAAATCTCACAGAGTGAGCAGAGACCATTTGCTAACATAGGACACTGGATGTCTAAGCTCCAGCCCCATAACTGCTTTCTGTGTAGATGCAAGATCACCCCTCAGAGCAAGCACATGCTGTGGTTCACTGTGCTGTATGCCTTCAACACTCTGCAACTCCTATGGTCACCCACAACATCTTCAATAAGTGCCTGAAGGAACATTAAGGTCTCATGTAAACATAATGTAACACACTATTGCATATATGCTGTATTCTTACTATAGGTAAAAAGATCATTAAAATAAACATTTTATTAGGCATGAATGTGCATATATTTATGTGTATATATATGTATACATGTGCACACATACAGATACACACACACAGGTATGCTTACATATATACCCAACACAGAATTCCCAGTGGTCTAAATGATGTATCACAATGAAGATTACAATTCATAAATGATGTGACAAATTAGTCTATGTTTTATTATTACTGGTTTACTGTAATGTATTTCTCCTCACTCTGTTTTCTTTTCAATCTGGCCTACTTTGGTAAAAACCCCAAAAACACAAGAGGAAACACCACATGGAGAAAGCATGAGTGAAGCAATGGCATAGCATCATTAATGACAAGAATGGGAAGGCTGAAATCCGTTCCAAAGCTATGCTTTAGGGTCAGGCCTTTAAGTACTGAATAGTATACCCATCCACCTTCAGGAGGTTTTTATTCTCTTCTCCATAAGCACATAAAACCTGCTGCTCTTTACGGAAGATAGAGAAACATGGGGAATTTGAAGGCCCTCTGCAATGTTGCTGTTCTGTGTTATAAACCGTCCCACCCTGAAAAGGCCTCACATCAATTTCACAACACACAGAAGTACATACACACATGTACAACTACTCTAACACTACGTGGCTTTCATTGCACTCCAGAGATCCTTGTCAACACAGTGATAAAACTCATTAACTGTCACGCTTTGCTTTATAAATTTTAAATACTCTCCCTTTGCCTCAATTAGTGATCATGCAACGGCCCAACGCTTCTCATCAACATCACTGGGCAATTTGCCTGTTCCTCACACTAACATGCAAGGGTTTCTGTCTTTAACCCACTGCATTACTTTTATTATGGTATTTCTAATGCCGGCACTTCCCAAAACTAAGCACGCCACACACATCTCCCACATGCACGTAAAAGATGTCAAGTTCTCCTCATTAGTTACATACATTCCAATCCTACCCACAGAAGGCTGAAGTATGGACAACACTTCCAAAGTTCAAAAAGGCAATACTGATGTGTCATCTTAGTTTTGCACAGACCACACATACTGAACCAGGGCTTTGGTGCTCACAGGGCGAAGACTAAACCTGTGCCACTGAATCAAGAATACGGGGATTCTAGGCAGAAGCAAACTCATAGTGGCACAAAATCAAAATTAGCAAGGTGAAAGAAAAGCACTTCCTGCAAGAGCGTATGAAGGACATCTCACATGAGGACTGGAGAAACAGCTGTTTCATCCAGTCATCCTACTTCAACACACAGAAATGGATGAAGAAACCATGCGGTTCTTTCCATTGTGGGGGTATTCACCTTCAGCTACTGAGCCACAACAAGCTCCTGTGCTGATGCACTCTCCTTCTAAAGGAACAACATGTTGCACCTAGTAGCTAGCTGAAAACCACCACCAGCAGATTACCAGTTTACACTGGTGAGAGATGCCCAGACTTCGCCAGTGTCACTTGCCTGAACAACGCCTTACATGGATTACACTGCTGGTCTGAGACAGATGATGATGAAACACATAGGATGCAGTGTCAAAGTATAACATCAGAAAATGAAAAAAACAATGTCAGAGAGTGTAACGTACTGTAAAGCTACAGTAATCATGGTGAAAAAGAAAATCTACTCCTTTTTGTGTGTTTTTGGGAGTCGGGTACAGCAACAGAACTTCAAGATACAAGGTTGTCTCCCTGACAACAAGGATGAGCTCTGAGCCGAGGACATGATCACGTGAATGACTGCATGACATTTTAAAACAGAATATATCATGACCTTGTATTATTCATAAAGGCAATTTTCAAACATTGCTGATTTTGAGAATGCATTGCAATTAATTATACTTTTGTAGAATGGAAAAGTAGTGTTATTATTGTGTGCTAAGAAAAAGGGACAGCATCCCTAACGAATGGTATGCAGACACTAGACATGCAAACACAGAAGAAAAGAGATAATTATAACAAGGTTTGTGCAGGGTTTTCCATTTCATCACTGCTGATCTTTGCTAAAACTGTCAAATGGTCACAAATTGGGGAAAAGGAAAGAAACAAACCACAAACAAAAACTGATGGAACACCCATTGTTGTATTAGGCAATGAAAGGTTTACACACGTAATTTTGAACTAAGTGCTTTGAAGCAAGCATTAATTTTTCAAGTGTGTTGATCAAATTAAATTTGATTTTTAAAAGCCCAAATGTTGCATTTGTGTAATTTCTTTGAATAGTCTTGATGATTTTTTTTAAAATTTACTTTACTAGAGTTTTTAAAATCAAAAGAAAAGAAAGAAGGAAGAGAAAGAAAACAGTTACAAAGACTATAAAGTTGGAGAAGGCTAGAATGGATACAAAAACTATGGAGAAAGCAGGAAAAAAGGGAAAGGGGTAAAATACAGAAAGAAAGAGATTTAAAAAAAAAATAAAAAGAAAGAAAAAAGGAGACGAGAACCCTGATTTCTAACCATCTTTTTCTTCTGTGTGATGGAGCTTGGATGGGTGTCTTCGGCAGGTGCGCCATTTACCAAGACGCTTGAAGAAATTCTCCTCTTCGTCTCGCCCGTTGTCCAGGCCACCTCCTGGCCCCCCTCCTTCTGACAGCTTCACCGCGCTGGTAAACTTCACCTGTGCAAAGGCAGGAGGCTGGGTCAGGCTGTGCTGTACCACATCCCTTGGTCTTGCTCAGACATAAAGCATCTACAGACAGGCTGTTAACACAGTGGATCACCATAGCAACACAAGTGGGTCTGCACAGATTTATGTATGCTGAAGCACCTCAACTTCCAAGCTTTCTGCTTAAACGATTCATCTTTTGCAAGAGGCTGTAAAGGAAGGGGAAGTGTTACAACAATTAAACCTTAAGTGTGTTGACAGAGCCTGCATTTCTCTCTCAGTGAACCAAGGCAGACTGACACATACAGTGTAGGTTTAAGCTAGTCTTCCCTTTGAGCTGCAAAAGTCCAGTGTCAAATTCCCATGGCACTCTGAAGACTTCTGTGACCGAGTCTTACTGGCTGCAATGTCCATATTGAGAAAAATCCTGTCCTTACAAGCTCTCTGCAGTCCCACCTGACACAATTACCTTGGAACTCTGCCTGATGAAAGACAAACGGTCGACAGAGCTGATATCTAGGAGATCTTCCACCCCGTCAGCCAGGCCAGAGAGGGAGGAACGCTTCAGCCAGTTCCCTGTTGCAGAATAAGCCACTCAGGACAATTCTGAAAATGCTTCCAAGCAGAATCTATTTATTAGCAGTTGCAGCATAATTCTCTAAAGAGGCCATGCCAGCGTACGGGCTGGGAAAGGGAGGAAGGGGGGAATGGAGGGATGGGGAAAGCAACCCTTCCATCTTACTTGCATTAATTAACATTCAAGGCTGTGTTTTGGGACTTGCAAAGGATATATTCTTTGTCTGTCATATGCTGTTTGGAATATTTCTTTTCTACAGAGAGGAACAATACCCATGAGATTAAGGTACTAGCTTTGGAGACACAGATTCAATACTCTTATTTTGCCAGAGATATCACTTTGGCAAATTGCTAATGTTTCTCTTTGCCTCAATTCCCCACCTACAAAACGGAGAGAGCAGCATTTCCCAGCTTCCCTTGGGAGAATATTCAATATACTCGGACCATAAGGAACTACTGCAATATTTAAGACAGATATATCTACGTTTCTCTGCACATGCAATATGTATATAGAAGAGGAAGAGACATACATTTACCTATGGGGAGTTTGAGTTTCTTTCGAAGGGAAATTCGTCGGGAACGGGAGCGGGAGCGCCTGTCTGTGGTGGTCCCAGAGTGAGCAGTGGTGCACTCGGATGTGTCTTGTTCGGACTGACTACTGGTATCACTCGCTGCACTCTGTGACTTGAACATCTTCCGCCAGAAGTCTTTGCGTCCCAGAACGGCCCCTTGGATCTGCTCATCGCTGGAAGAAAAGGGATGCAGAGCGTGAGCTGCATTTCCGTGAAGCTGGGTGGATGCTCAGGGGAACGAGGCCTCCCTCCCACAGGCCCCTCCTGACCTCTCTATTCTCTGAGGTGGTTTCAATTTGAATTCCAAACATAATCTTCTCAGTGGGACATAATCCAGGTTGACAACATGCTCCATATTGTTCAAGGCACAAAATAACTACCCTGAGGAGCTTTTCCACCGAACAGGTAATTGCAATTTTTAGTTTCTACACATGAAAAACAAGATCATCTTTTCTTTAGGTCAGAATGACTCATATTAATAGGAGTACACTGGTACTTTCTACAAGCATGTGTACTGGAGAGCTTTTGGACATCATGGTAGCCATTGAGAACTTGCTGGAGCCACAGTTCTCGTTATAGTGTATTTTGCCATAATCTTGAGTTCTCCCATGGCTGTGGCAGGGCTCAGAGCAGAACAGCCTGCTGTAATTCTGCAGAGCAGGAAAGGGCTTTGCATTATCCTTGCAGTCTCAGCAACAGTGACTTTGCAGGCTCAGTTAATGCAGGAGAATACATAATGTGGAGCTCTGGGCCCTTGTGCAAGCAGTGTCTTCGTACAGTGCATTTCAAAGCACTTAAAAAAGACAGACAGGTATTCAGAGGCACAGAGAAGTTCAGTGACTTGTCTACAGTTACACAGAGACCAGTGGCCATTTATAAAATTGTCTAAAGTTCGTAAGAGCTTCAAGTTTATTTTGGTATTAAAGGGCAGAATTCTTTGGACAAGAGAGACTGTGAATGTGCAATGCCTAACAGCAGGTTGATTCACTCATTAAGAAAACTGGTAGAGCACCCATGCTGACAAGGGAAACGCAACGGCTATGGAGACTACATGCTCAAGGTAGGTCAGGAATGGGCTGGCTCCTGGGAGGCAAAAAACGATTAAGGACACTTAGCAACAACTCAGAATTTGAAAATTAATAGAAACATCCCCCAAAAAGTACAAACAAAGCATTCAGAACAGCTGTGATGACATCTCTGAGGAATTAACACTCTATCCATGGCTATGATGGTATGTGATGTTGACAAATCTATTGCAGTGCCATTTGAGAATCTCTGGTGGTTCCTGTCCTGGTTTCAGCTATGATGGAGTTAATTATTTTTAGCAGTGGATGGGATGCCATGTTTGGGTGTTAGGATGAGAACAGTGCTGATAGCACCCTGATGTTTCTGGTTGTTGCCGGGCAATCAAGGACCTTTCTCAGTTCTTCATACTTCCTTACTAACGAGAAAGGAGGGGACGCAGCCAGGACAGGTGACCCGAACTGGCCAAAGAGGATATTCCATGCCAGTTACGTCATGCTCAGTATAAAGGGGGACTGGGGGGAAGAGGAGGAGACAACGCCAGGACGGGCAGTTTCTGGGTTCGGGGACGGCTCTAAGCTGTGCGGCCTGGGTTCTGTGGTTTGGTGAGAAACTGCATTGTGTATCACCAGTTTCATCTATTTTGTGCTTTAAACTTCTGTTATTGTTTAGTAAACTATCCTTATCCCAACCTGCGTGGTTCTGGTTTCTAGGTTGTGGTTTCTTTTCCTCTTTTCTTCCTTCCCTTTTCCCCCTCCCCCAACTTTCCCTCCCCCTTCCTTTTAAAAGTACAAGCGACTGTGTGGGGTGCGGCCCTCGGCTGGGGCAAAACCACGACAGTTCCCCATCAAAACCAGGGAGGGTCCAGTTGGCAGCACTGAAAATAGGCATTACCTGGATGTAATCAGCAGCTCCTGAACAGACAACGCTGTTAGGCAATTGCATCACAATCCAAAGAGATAAATCCTTGCTGTCCTGCCCATTTGTACTAATCCCAGAAGGAAGCTTCTGGCAGTAACACGTGAAACAATTCGGCATTTACTTACTGCTCTGGAGTCTGCATTGGGCGGCTTGAGATGTAACTACGGCATTCATCGGGGGCAGCTGATGCCTGGCCTTTGTCAATGATGACACTTCCCACCTCAGATCTATAGAGACAACATAAATCATCAGCTAAACACAACGGGTGGCCCATCTCATGGACCCTACATAGCTACATGACAAGGAAACAAGCACTGCTGAGCAGAAAACAGCTTCAAAGATGTACCCTCCCTTAGCAACTTACTGCCTCAATGTATATCATTAATGAAAAAGCATCAGCTCTTAGAAGCAAAGCCAAAGATTTTAGGAGATTTTCAAGTTGCTTAATCCTTCTTCCCAACATTTTAACATGACAAGCCTCAAAGCAGCGAGAAAAATTATTTTTTGATAAGGTAGCATGTCAAGATTAGATTTCTTCTGGGACTTGTTTTGCATACTAGGGCTTTACCTGCCAGATAAACAACGTTAAGGGATGTCATGCACATTAAAAACTGTGTTTTGGGACTGACACTATGCTGTTTCTTTCTCTTAACCTTTCCTCCGCTCAGTGTTTCCATTGCATTGTTCTCTCTGGGTTCCTGTATGAGAGACTTAGCACTTTTTGCTGCAAATCTGTTACTGTTGCCATTCTTTAAATTCTAAAGGAGACTGCAGCCACAGTACAATTCTGTACATCAGGAACTGGCATATACCATCAAGATAAAACACACAAGTCTTTCTACATCTGTGTTCAGTGCATAGAGCCATATGCAAGTCAGCTTCTTCCCTCCTAGACACCCACCTTTTGCTCCCAGAAGGTTTTGGCTCTTGCTCTGTTTCCTCTGTTTTTTTCCCAGGTACCAACTTCTCAGCGCTGTCCAGGAGGGCACTGAGCGCCACTCTCCGAAACACGTTCCCATGAGCTTCCTTGATAAACTGGACCAGCTGTCGGATATCGCAGTACAAGCCCTGGGTAGCAAAACATCATGAAAACCAAAGAATTCAGTCTACTGTTCGTGAAGCAGCAGTGAAAATCAGTATTTTCTAAGGCACTTGAGCAGGCTATTGCTTCTTCTGGCTCTTGTCTGATACTCTTTCCATGTACAGGGTTTGTGTTTTCTCACAGGGATCAAAACCTGGAAACTCCATTTAATGCCCTCAGAAGCAGCAGACAATGAGGACACTTACTGTTATGGAACATGCTTTGCAATGGGCTAAAGCAGCTGTAGAGGTATCAGAGGCTAAACCAGCTGCAAGATGAGGGAGCTACAAAGATGACTTGAAGCTTGTTTTATCTCATTCATCTAACCCATCATCTTAAAAGGCATGAAAATGCTAAATGGGGAGGGAGGGAAAGGGGGAGTAGAAGGCAAAAAACTGCATGTTTTGTTTCAAAACCAGTGGGTGTCTTGGGATTTTTCTTAATTATTTTACGGCTTTACATCATGGGAAGAAAGAGGAATGACTCACTCGTTCCCCAATCTACTCCTACACTCAAGGCTCTTTTTAGTTCTGAGTATGCATACACATTTGTGATGGCACAAATCACCTCTCTACCTGAGGGCAAGAGGGTGGAGGGAAGAGTTTTACAGGACCTGATTTTTGAACTGTGAACTTCCCAGAACATTCCCAGTTAGAAGCTGCTCAGCCAGCTTGAAAAAACAAAACAAAACAAAACACCAAAACCAGCACCCAACTAATTGGATCTGCATACTGATTAAGGCTCTTTATCATAAGATTCTGAACACAAGAATGACTTTAAAGACTGAAGCAGAAAGAGGAAATCCTCATATATACTCTGTGTATTATGTTCTCCATACAGACTCACTTCATATTAAAATTTCACCTTACACACTAGCTGCATTAGGGTCCAGAAAGACACACAATTTATAAGGAAAATTTACACTTGGTGATTCTAAGCTAGGTCCAACAATGGTGCAAGCTTTTATGCATCCTACCACTTACTCTCCACTGAGAAACATTCCAAAGGAAGAATATCCATAAGGATCAGAGGACCTGGACACAGGCAGACTACTTTGCTGGTTTAGGATGTTACTGTATTTTCCTTCTCCTCAAAAAGGATTACTATCCCATTAGCTGGACTACAGCACCTCCACAGCTCTGCCATAAGGATGGAGTACTTGTTTATTAATCCCTTGCTACTAACCATTTGGGGAAAAAAAAACCTCAAACCAAAACTAAAACAACAGAATCTCCTTGAACAGCAGTGAGGCAAATACAATTCAGAGTGCACAACTTTTATCCTGGCTAAGTCTTCGGGTTCCAAGGCAGGTAGGAAAGGAGTGGATCACATTGATACCATGTTTCAAATGGGACTGCACAGCCAGCTACACTCATGGGATTTGGCTAAACCAAATTTGTTCTTTGCTGTGAAGCCTCACTGGTGACCCACAAGCGAAAAAGCAATTCTGCTAACATGAAATCAAGTGCTTACCAGGTTTTCTGGGCTGTGCAGCTCATGTGTAGTGGAAGCGCAGCGAGTGATCAACGACTTGAACATGGCACTCACAATAATACCTTCTACACTCTGGGCTGTAGACTTATTGTCCACTGTGGTGAAGTTGTTCCCAAATCCAGCTTTGTCTGGGAAATTCAAGTACAAGCAAGCCCCCTTGTTAGGTATGGTTTAAAAAACATAGCTTAAAGACACAGGTAAACGGATTCAGATATATGAGATAAGGGCAAGAGCCACCTAATATCCCACGGTCAGTTCTCACAATCCCTCCCCACAAAAAAAGGAAAGGGTAAAATAAATGAGAAGATTGAAATCTTCCCAGAAATAGCTGTGGTATGAAAAAACATTGAAAAGATCAGGATCACTCTGGCCTCCGTGTCTTTAATTTAGAGATGTATAGAATAAGGAATAAAATTTGAACCACACCTGCAGCTTTTCTATTTACTGTTCTAAAGAATTTGATTGTTTGATTAAGCTGGAAAGTGACAACTGTCACAAAAAGAAAATCTTCTAAACTACAAGAATGCTGTTCTTGGAAGGTGTACGAGGAGACCAAGCTCTCAGAAAGAGCCAAGAAAGAATTACACATTTATATGAATAATAAGAAACATCCCAGTTTCATTAGGTGAGAGGAAAAGGCTCTCAAAAGCTGCATGAGCTGCCATGCTTTGAAGCATGGGGCAGTCAAAATTGATGAATACCTGGGGAAACTTCCTATGGGCATCTTCTTTACAAGCCTGCTATATAATGTTTTTTGATGCTTTCTCTGAAATGCAGGAGATCAGAGGTAGGCTAATAGATTAGTCAGGCTCACAGAGTGCTTTAGAACAGCTATTCCTACTCCATGAACAATCATTTTTAACTGTTGTTGCATGCAGGGACCAAGCATAAATGCTTGGTCATTCTAATAGCACCTGGAATAATTCTCCTAATTTAGAGAAGAAAAAAAAAAAAGAAAAAAGAGAATATATATACACAGAGACACACACTTCTAACTGCAGACATGTGCATCTGTGTGTTCATGTTCTTGTTTATTCAATCTGTTCTTGCCATTTACTGGCTCATCTGAGACACCACGGAGGGTTTAATGCTCAGTTATACCTCCACTCAGAATAAACCCTGGATTAAACAGACCACTCCAGCACCTGGTTGTGTTATGAAGCACAAAACTTCCTGCCTGAGGAATCACTGAATGAAAATATTTTCTTGACGAGCCATAAATAACTGGGAGGATGATTAAAAAGAGAGGCCTTCAATTTTAGATGAACTGGGTGATGCAAGATCACTACGTCAGATCACTGGGCAGGCAGATCAGAAGAGATCCAACTCCCCTGACCCACACTGGCTGAGAATACGGTCTGTATATTCTGAGGATAATAATTCACTATTTAAATTTTTTTTTATGGTAAAGAAAAAGGTGTGACTTGTCCTCGATGGTACAGTTTAGGAATATTCCAATGAGAATTTCTGATGCCAGCTATACTTACTGTCAGTGACTGGCTCCATGCAGAATCCCAGTAAAGCATGCAGGAAATCCACCACATTATTGAGAGAATCCCTGTCCACATAATCCCTCATGGTCTGACGGAACTGCATCTTATCCAGTTTGTACAGCTTTGTGAGGCAGTTCTGAGCCTGCAACGACATCCATCAAATCACATCACATCATATCAAATTACATGTCTGAGTTTTGCTAATGGGAGCAGGTTATTTTTTGCTCTTGCTTAGCCAGTGCTCTGCTGTGCTGTCTAAAGTAACCTCCCCTAGGAGCCAGAGGGCTCGGGCCCTCTAACAGAGGGCAGGTTTGCCTCCAAAGCAAACTAAGTTCAGCACAAGGAGACTGTGCTGAAGGCACCATTAAAGCACCAGTATGCATGCCACTGTTTGGAGGAGGAGGTGAAGTCACCACTAGCCATGTTCCTCTCCTCCTCTCCCCAACCCCAAGGTAAAATCTCACTGAATAGGAATGAAGAACGTACCACTTCAGCCAGGGCTTATTGCCTTGGTGAAAAAGGTTCTTGCCTCAGGCATCTGAATTTTAGCCTCTGGCTCAGACCCAACCCATTTGATGCACAGTGAACAACTTCTATCATGCAAAACATAAGCTTTTTATTTAAAAGCTATTAATTGTCAGCTTCTTGTCACAGAAGTATCCATCCTACTGGGACCCCATGCAGGCTGAAGTTCGAGAATCTGAAATACCACCTCTACGGGAAACATACCTCCTGCTACCTATAAGGGGATGCTTAACTTTCCAGTAAACTCAGACATGTAATTGTCCATGCAGTCAACACAAATGGTGCATGCAAAGCAGTTGGCCAGACAAATGCACAGCAAACGCAGCAGACTTAGACGTGTACGGAGATCTCTTCCCATAAAGACCTGAAAATTCAATGTGTCTGATAAATAAGAACCTTGGCTGCAAGGGAATTCTATTAATTTATGCTTAGTGTTATGCATAGACCTCAATGTTTTGCTGGCTCAGCTCCATCACAACATAAAAGCCTAACTGACATTTGGATGGCTATGATCTATATTCGACCAGTGCTCTGTGCAGAACCTTTCTATTGGTACCACATGGCCTCTCCTAGCCGATCTTGCCCCACTGTGTTCAGAACTAACATTACTGCTGCAGTCTCCTCAGTACCTGGGGATTCAGCTAACAGAAGAATGCTGCATGATGCAGAGGCAGCCAATCCACCCCTGAGCCATCTAGCTCAGATCCCAGAACCAAATTATAGCTCTGTTGGCATGGCTCAGGAAACCAAAGCCATGGAGAAGCACCTGGCTCCCACCCACACCGTGGATGGGCACAGTGTAAATTCCCATTACAGTCATCAGAAAGGCTCCCTGCTGCAAGCACAGAAGGCGAGGAGGCGGCACGTGCTGGAGAAAGCCTTGGAAAGGCTCCCATGTGACTGGGCACTGGACTGATCTCAGGGAATCAAACTCTTCTGGATGAAGTCAGATGTTTGGGCTATATCCTGGGCACTTTTTACTGCTTCAATCTGGGCAGAACCAAAATTGTAAGGTATCAGCAGTGAGCACCCGCCTGGCCCTACAATAGGGCTGCCTTCTACTTCTCAAGCACACTGCCATGCCTGTAAGCACAGTGCACTCCAACTGTCAGGAGCTGAGGGAACGACCCAGCAGCAACCAGTCATAATCACCATTAGGAAAGGTGGACACAACTACACCTTAGACATCTGGATTCAGATATGCAACCTGAGATAGCTGCACCTCTTGCAAATAGCATACTCTGTTGGGGTACTGTTGATGTGAAAAATTTCGTCCACCAGCTCACACAGGGGATTTGCTCCCAAGTACTTGTCCCTTCCCAGACAACCCACCCACTGGGCTGCTCAGAAGCACCTGGGGCTCAGGTGCACTCTGAGCAAGCCCCAGGGGCTGGAAGGTAACATGATAGCTGAAAATCCGCTACAGCTGAGCTGCAACACAGTTTGTGAGCTGGGGCAAACACCAACACATTTACTGCCAGTACAGAGAAAGCTACAGAGGGGGCGGACACCAATCTCAGCAGCTGATGTCAAGAGTACAAAGGGGACACTTTAATGAGCTTTAGTTCTCTTACATTATCCCGGAATACCTGGTGTCTCAGGCGATCTCCAGAGAGCCCTCGGTGTCCTTCTCCACAACCATAGGCACAACCCAGGGACTTCACAATTTTGATAAGCATTGTGAGTGCCAGCCTATGGGTGCTGACAGATGGGCCTTCATCCTGAGAGTCACAGAGGAGAAGACAGTGTGAAACCCTGGTACAATCCATGGCATTTTATTGGCATTTCAGTTTTAACAAATTGCTGTCCATTTGGCCCCTCAGACACTTCATTACTGAGTTGATACTCTTGAAATGTTTACTCCAACTATTTTTCAAGTTTAGGGACCAGACCTCTCCCTTTGAACTGCCCTCAAAAGTCACGCTACAAATACAGAGTCCCCTGCATGCTGCTATGAATACCACTGGGCACCTTGAAAATTCCAGCTGAAAGCTGGCTTGCCTGAGCAGAGAAACAAGCTCCTGTTTTAACTGTCTTAGCTATCATGCTACTATGAATTGCAACTCTGGAGGTCAGCATCACCATCTCTTGGCCATTCTCAAAAATTTTCACTTTCTCACCATCAAAGAAAACAAACAGTGCTCACACACTAGATTATGTTTTTCCTTACAAGCTATGAATAGTAAATCTGAAAAAAAAATCCCAGTGATTGAGGGTTTCAGGCCCTTTAACAAGATACTGAAAATGTCCATGCAGGGCTCACAAACTCTGCTATCAGCTGCTGCTTCACCGGAGTAGTTACAGTGCTCCAATTCCTAACTGTGCTTCTTTGGTGGAACCCCAAGTGAGCACCAGAGCAAACCAAATTAATTTGTGATTGTGACGCAAAAAAAACCCAACCCAACAAAAACCTCAGAAGGGCAGTTACATGTACATGCATACTCAGTCTTAACAGAGCTTACACTACGTGCAGGAAGCGTATGAAGGGAAGCAAGACAAACCTTTTCTTGTTTTTTGTCATTCTTCTCATATGGTCCTCCTCCTCCTCCACCACCTCCATCACTTCCACCTCCACCTCCTCCACCACTTCCACCACCTCCTTCTTCTCCTCCATCTCCAGCTCCACTAACTGGGGGAGGCCCAAATCCACAAGCTGAACCACCAGAAGCAGCCCCTTTGAGCTGGAAGGATCCTTCACTTGGTCTCTTTTCAGGGGCCTCATTTTCTTTGTTCTCACTCTTCCTCCGAACCTTCTCTACACAGGGCACCACACCAAGCTGAAGCAAGCACTCCACAATGTTCAGGGCCACATCACAAATACGAGAACTGATGTCATGGTTCAGGACCAAGTAAACAGCCTTCAGAACCACCTGCAAGATTCAAATACCATTTTTTAGGTCAGGCTTATGTTCTCTCATAGTACTATTTGGTGCCTGGAAATTCTAGTCACAGACCAGGGACTCATTACAGCAGGCACAGGACAAACTCAGAATGAAGTACACACAACCCTCAAGCCCAAGAGCCTACAATCTAGATGTAAGACAAGAAACCGCAGGCTGGGCACAGTCAGGCAGAAAAGGAAACCACAAGATGACATCTGTGAGCCTGAGAACACCGCTTCAGTGCACCAGGAGCTGTCAAGTCATTAAGGAGAATGCAGAAAAGGTGACTTTTAAGGTGCCATTAGAAGAAAGGTGCTATTCAGTTTTATACTATTTTATAGGGAACTTGGTACATGCCCCAAGAACACAGCCATTAAATAATATCACTTAAGATTGGATGTGTGCATTCCACATGCACATGCGCTCCTTGCAAGGAGTAACAGGAGTTGCAGTATCTCAGAGGAGACTTTTACGATATGCACAAATGTATCTGACTGACCTTTATGTACTGCTGAGAGAAGTCATATAAAGAGGTGGAGGACAAGCCCATCAACCCCCTGATCTCAATGGTACAGCTATATTGACAGAAGAGGGACCTGGCTTTCCTCATTCCTTGCCAATTACCGAGAGATCCAGCATGCCGTTCTTGTGGACAAAGTTGTTGGTCCCATCAATGTGATCCGTATCCTCCAAGCAACTGTAATTGATGCAGGAGTCCGTCAGGCTCCGCGGGAGGTTGGCACACGCGAGCGGCTCGTGGGGCATCTCAGGGATAGGCACCTGGTTGCACAGCTTCCTCATGTGCTCGCTGAAGAAATCGGCGTAGCCCACATTGAACGAGGCCAGGGTAGTGTTGAAGGTGGCCACGGTGATGGTGGAGATCTGGGACCGCACTGCCGGGAGGAAAAGGGCTACCTGTAAATTTCCACCTCAGGAGTTATGAAATGGCACAGGGAGGCTGTCCTTGCTTACATGAAGGAAGCAGCTCTAAATGCAGCTTGCAATGCTGAAAGACAAGACAGGTTCCTAATTCCTATCATGGGGACAGGGATGAAAGCACAGATTCATCTCTTCCTTTAAGCCGGAATTAGAACAACCCCAAGTGCGCTCTAGCAATCCACAGCAGTTTAAGTTGATCTCTGTCAGCTGGGCAGTAAGTAGACCAGGGAGCTCTGCCAGCCTAAATCTAATCCAAAAGGGGGTTTAGATTTTGGCTAGCTTTGCTCCCTGTCTTGGTCCAGTTCTGGTCTTAAGGTAAGGGAAAGAAGGAGGACCCTGCAGCTGGATGCAGGAGTGAAGGAGGGTAACAGCAACACCAATTCAGAACAGCTAAGTCACACCAGTTTGAACTATTTCATCATCCCAGATGAAAGCAATGGAGCAGCGTATTCCTAACAGTACCTGTGACAATCTAAACCATCTCCAAAATGCAAAGCTGACTGATGACATGTGGTGTCTAAGCTCACAGTGCTCCAAAGGACAAACCTCATGACATAGCCAAGTTTAAATTAACACGAGTTAACACAGGGCAGTTTTTATGATTCACCAGGGTTTTACAACTTATGCTGAACTCCAAGCCACGATGTTAGTAATTTCACACACTTAGTGCTTTTTAGGTAGGTTTATACACCCTGTAGTGTAGAAAGACACTACATGTCCCACGATGTTGATTGGGCCACCTTCTGCCAGACAGTACAATAGCAGAGCTGTGGAACAACAAAGAACTTCTACCTCAGGCTATTTAATATGTTCTAGTGAATAAAGTAACACACCAGAATCTTCAAGCACCAATTCAGCAATGGCCTGGTTATATTATCTAAATAACTTGCCAGAGCAGTGACTACATTTCCTCATGGAAAGGGTAGGGTGCAACCCTACCAGCACTGAACTAGCACTATTTATTAGGAGAAATGTTCCAAGGCTGATAGCAGTACCTTGAACTAGACTACAATTCGGTCAGCAATTAGGGCAGGTATTAGCTACCTGTAATCACAGGATTACTTGTTGGCAAATGTGACTTTTTAAAGGCCATCACTGAAATTTGCAGTGAAGATCACAATGAAGATGGAATTAGGTAATTTTGTACAAGAGCTACCAAGCTTGATGACTATCGAAAGATGGCTATTTTTTCTTTCACTACATTTTGTGTAGTTTGCTTTAAGGTGGGTAACAAAAACCTATATCCTCTTTTTTACACATCCATTCGCATCTTCATTTATTTTTATCCTCTTCATTTACATCCATTCATGCCTGCAGCATGTGCCTGTGACTCCTCTTGAGCAGCTACCTAGGACATAACCAATTTTCCATCTCTGCTTTTCAGTGTCAGCCAGAAGAAACGAGTTTATTAGCAAATGCCTCCTTCTAGGGAAAGTAGACAACAGATAGGCAATTGTGAATGACCAGCATGCTTGGATACAGTTGGTCACACAAAAGAAGAGACAGGTACTTACTCTCTAACTACAGAATGTTTCAGGTATTGTCAGTAGCACTGCGCATGAGGGAGAAAACAAATTCGCTATGCTTAGGCAACAGGAATGGTGCCAGCACAGTGCTCTGGTGCAGACAGCCCTGCTGACAGAAGAGAGCTTTCCTCTGCTTGGCTAACATTGTTTGACAAAGGTGGTGCTGCTCTGCCAAACAGAAAGACTCTCCCTTCTGGAGCCGACCCGAAGCTTCTCACCAGAGGCTCTCCCATTGTGGTCACACTGGCATTGTTAGTTCTGCAGAGGGCTCCAAGAGATGGGCCCCAGGGAAATTCTGAGTAAGTTTAAAAGCTAGGCTTTATTTGGAATTAGGGAAATTAAGAAAAAACCCAGCAGGTGGGGACTGTGAAAGGGCATTAAATACCACAGGATTCCTGTGAAACTACTACAGTTAGCAATACCAAGTTCCTGCCCAAGCAACTGTGCTGTGTTGTGCTAAGGTGAAAAAACCCCAAATCCTGCTTTCTCCCTGCTCTTGACTGACAACTTTTTGACAAACTGCACCAGATAAATATGAAAGGTTCAGAACACTTTTCTATACAGAACAAAAAAACCTCTAAAGATGTGGAAAACAAAAAAAGGAAAAAAAGAAATTAGTCATACACTCATACACGAAACAGTAACGTTTCCTCAGCTTCTTGGAGTTGATATTTCAGTGACACGTTTCTTTCCTCATGTGTTAAATTTACCTTCCTTGACTGTGTTCTCCCCGTGGCTGTTGGAGTGATCGGGCAGGTCAGAGACCAGCGTGTGATGAGAGTGTGAATGCCTGGCGCTCAGGCTCTCCATCTCCGTTGCTGTGTCAGAGCTCCCCCGTCTGGTAAACTTCCCTAGGGTGAAGACAAGAAATGGGTCTGGATTAACCCTTCTGACAGGTGCTTGGACGCAAGAGGCAGTAACTGAGGTTAGAAATTTAAGGATTGGAGTCAGCAAAAGTCAAGGCCTTCCAGGACCTGTGGAACAGAACCAAACATGCTAGTGGGATATCTTATGGGGGTTCATGGACATAACCAAATGTACAATCTCTCTCCAAGGTTCTTCCCCATAGCACGTTGTGATTTGATTTAGCTGGCACCCACATTGTCACCCTCCTGCAGCTTCAGGAAGTAAGACTGATCAGCAAAGACTCCACCCTTTGGGGAAAATTATAGTATTCTAGTTTATTCTCTCCTTGTCCAAAAAAAAAAAAAATAGGTATATAAGAATGGGGAGTGCAAAAGCAAAGGATCTGTTGACCATTGAATCTGAAAAAACATGATTTCATTGAGATATTGAAATGAAAGAACTTAAAGCCAGAACAAGAGTCTTGAGCCCCTTAGATCAAAATTTAACTAACTTATTGAGCTACTGAAGATCTAGAAAAGATGATTTGGACACTAAGATGACGATTCTTGTAAAAATCTGTAGGTGTTTGTTTATTAATCATTGACAAAACACGTAAGAATCATTAAGAATTGGCTAAGCTCACTGTCCTGTGTCCCCAAGAGGGACACATTTACAATGGGGAGCTTAACAAGTGATGCGATCTAAGCCAGTGAAAACGAGGAAGTTTTGGCATGGCCTTAGCCAATTATTTTACCACCTATCATCTCCCAGAAAAGATGCCAGGAAGAAAACCTATGACATTAGGAGTAAGTTTATGAAACAGATATAATGATTAGATACTGCTTAGTGAACACTTGGAAGCTTGAAGGAGCCAATATTTAGATTTAAATACTGTATCTTTGCAATATCAAGACATAAGCCTCGCTATCTGAGACAATACCACTTTTATTTTTTAGGCACTTGAGAAAGACTGTGAATGCTTTTTGCTATCCTCCTAATGACTATCTTCTGCCTCTCCAGAGATTTCTCTGAAAGAAGAGGATGCAACCATTCCTAGAATCTATTTTAAGCTGCTGTTGTGCAATGCTCGCTACCACTCAGGGACGGTATCGAAGCGGTACAGACATGACTACAGGTTGCTGCAGTAGCTGTTATTCCACTTAAGATGGTGGTTTTCAGAGACAAAGTAAACTAAAGTGTAACTTATCCAAGGTCTGCTGTCAGCAGTTGCCACTTCTACAGACAGGGGTGTAATGCTGCAGAGCCAAGGACGCAGGATAGATGAAGCAATAAAGAATGTGTGTTTTCTCTGAACCTTCAAGACAGGAATGAGACAGGACCTGGGGCAGAAATAACCGTATCTCACCTAATATGGTGGTTTGCCATCCTCCTCTCTCCATGCCACGCCGGTCCTCTCCAATTCCAGAGAAACTGCCGAAGGAGAAGGTGCTGCGGGTGGGCGAGACATCCAAGTGATCCTCATGGAGGAGGAAGGGCACGCCCATCCTTCGCTGCCGCTTCTTCCCGGTGTGGTGGAAAGGAATTGACCCTTTGCGCTCACGCTCCCTGTCCTCTTTGCGGCTCTTAAACTGCAGGAGCAAGAGGAGCAGGTATGAGAGCAGGTAGAGGCTTTCAAGCATGACAAACTACCATTTGAGGGAAAAAGAGAAAAAAGATGCGTGGCCCAAGTATTATCTTCCACTCTGAGCTTTTTATCTTGGCCATTTACACCAA
This sequence comes from Porphyrio hochstetteri, assembly GCA_020800305.1. Classification (NCBI taxonomy): domain Eukaryota; kingdom Metazoa; phylum Chordata; class Aves; order Gruiformes; family Rallidae; genus Porphyrio; species Porphyrio hochstetteri. The sequence continues at coordinate 3,755,900 of CM036910.1, read as the reverse complement.
AGGCGACTATCTGTGCTCTGGGACCATACGAGCATTTACAGGAGCTCAGCGTGCCCTAGGCTGGGATGGGTGCCCTTGTGTAATTTTATGACATTCTCACACCATAACCTAGATCTGTAGAATCAACCAAGCTGTGCTAAGTGCCTCAGATGGTTGCAAACCCGAAGCTTCGTGACACAAAAACATCAGAAAAACTCACTGAATTAGCTGGAACTACAGTGAGCACCAGCACTTAAAAAATCAGCACTGTTTGAGTACTTTCCCCTCAGTTTCAGCAGGATAATTATTTGTATAAAGATTTCAGTATTCTGCTTGGAACTGGCATACAAAAACTTTTGTATTAACACACAGAATCACTTCCAATGAAAAGAGACAGCAATCTTGCATATGGCATGAATATATAGTCCAAGCAGACCTTCAGCTGCTACTTAGCAGGACACTGAGGTGCTGAATCATAAGCAAATTAAAGTACAATTGTCTTCCACTCACCTTTTTGAAGATGTTCATCCCCAGGTCTGTGGAGAGATCTGGAACTGCTGGTCTACGTAAGTTGGTCAGTGAAATCTTGGAAAACGCTTCTGTGCTCAGGGATTTTTCTTCCTCATTGCATTTCATTGTAAGATCCTGCAGTTCCCAAAATACAACAATAAGCACAAGGAGAAATAGAGGATAATCAGCTTTAAAAAAAAAAAGAGCTACTTCCACGAGCTGTCACAGGAGCACTACAGAAGAAAAGAACCTTCAATTCATCACACAAAACACTATTCATGCTTAAAAAAACCCAAATTAACAAACAAAATTCAGACACTCCCAGAATTTTTGACCTTGTCCAACATTTGTGTTACCACAGAAAATAAGTAGAGCGCATTGTGCTTCCACAGAAAGCCTCGGGCGTTGCTGCCAGTGTAGTGTAGTGGCATGGAGGCCTCATGTTCTGTTCTCCTCCGATTCTGATCCCAGGTATGACTCTGGGTAGCTGATAATCTTCTTGAGGTCTTGGTTTACATTTATGAGCAATCACAATGGCTGCCCTGTTTGAAGCATTTTATTTCAGCTCTAAGAGATGATGCACCTTAATAACATACGCGCTTCAGCATGTACTTTGGAACTGAACTGCAATAAGCAGCACTGTCCCTTCAAGAGACATGAAGAAACCCGAGACTTCTACGTCAGTCAGCGTCATTCATTTGTCATAACAGTGCTCCAAGGTCTGGCCATCACAGTTCATGTTTGTGAAAGCCCCTATTGCTATACCCCAGAACGTCCCACGACAGCAAAAACCTCGAGGCTAATTTACTGACAGTTCAGTAGAGGGCACTCCACTCCCCTTCTGCACCCAGCCACATACATTACAGCTGCCTACGGTAAAGAAAGGCTTTGCTGCTGCAAAAGGTGGCATAAGCTCAGCTCCTGGCCATCTGTTCTCATTAAAGATTTGATGCCACTTTTCATGAGATGACTGTGCAGCTGACCTGACCAAATTCCCTCAGGATAATTTTCTCCTGTCCAAATATCAGCTTATTTCCAATGGCGATGCTATTTATCCTTGCTCCCCCAGCAAAAAACTTGTGCTGAACAACTGGGTCAATGTTAAAAAAATCCTTTTTGTGTTCAATCCAGAGACAGCGATGCACCAATGACAGATGAAGTGACTCCTATGGTACAGGAGATGTAGATTCTGGCTAGCCAGAATCTGTACTGCAGCGCTTGTTAGCTCTGCAGTACACAAGATGCAGTGTCATGTATACGAAGGTCCAACAGGATCCAGCAACAGTTTTCGCAGCTGAAGTCTTAAGCACCAGGTACCATGTCTGCTGTAATGGGCTACTGAGGACCACACATTCTTCACAAACCTTTCAGCCTAATCAAAGGCAGCCCTCAAAGCCATGTTTACTGATTGTATTAACACAAGGAGACACACAACAGAAAGATTCCTCTTCACAGCAGTTTTCAGTCACAGTCAACCAAGGTAAGCTTTTAATTTCATATGTGACTAAAGATTCAGGGGAGGTGTCGTATGTAAAACACAGTAGACAGTAAAGCAGGATTCAACCCCAGGTACTCACTATAGCAAGGCCAGCAAGGATTTCCTATGGTTCAGTTCTTAGCTTTTACAGCTCTCTGGCCTCTTCTGGTTGGAAAACATTGTATGAATTTATTTCAGATTCATTATCTTTGCCCATTAGTTACTAAATCAGTGTTTTATTAGGTGGCTTATGGTCATCAAAAGGACAGAGTGAGGATCAGGCCCTGCTGTGATCCAAGCCATACAAACACAAAGAAAGACACAGTCCCAGGTCTGAAATCCACTTAGGGTAGGTATCAAACACTAGGAAACCAAATTACAGAATCATCTTGAACGTACAATGTGGTACATGATGTATTCTAATGAAACAAACTAGCTCTCCTGTTGAGGACTGATTAAAAATGTGAATATTCTGTGCAGTAGGTTGTGTTGCAATTATATGCACAAGATGGATAAGAAAGCAAAATAGATTTGGGGCTGCTACTCTAGATTTTATTGTTCCTGTTTCCTAATGCTTTCCTTTCTGCATGACTTTGGCTACCAGCATAATCGGTACGTGTCTGAGCTCTAAAGATGCCACACTTGAGACTCCTGGCTTTACATCAGCATTGCAGTTAGCGCTGCAGCTGCGTCGGTCTTATGCTTAATTTAAGCTCTGGCTGCCTGGCTCCGCAGTGTTAGTGCCAGACTCCAGGGGCCTGTGAGCCTCCAAAGGTGTCGTTTCCTGGACCTGTCCTTACTCTGCATTCCCTGCATACAGGCACAGCGTGGGTTTCCTTTATCACATGTCGACAGGTCTGAAATATGTTTAGACTACAGTAATTTTCTTAGAGTAAGGCAGTATTTATTTTATTCACACTCCATCCAGGGCCCCTTTTCCTTTGCAACAACGAGTGCTGGCATGTTGCATAGACCTTTTCTACTTTGCTCTTCAGTTTACCAGCCAATGTGTGAAAGGTGTTTTTCATGTTCTCTCAATCCCAAACTGTTTAGCCCAAGCTTATCTCTGAAATGTGATTTCAGGCACACAGAAACCAACAAGAAATGAGAGTTTTGCTGAGACTCAAAGAGATGCAGGAAGTTCCCTTGATAAACTGCAGAATAATAGAATAAATATAGATTTACCAGAAAAATCTACTGGTCCCTGATGTGATTTGCAGGCAGCTGTTCTTGCTTCAATCAGTTTCTGCCTGCCACTTTAAGTCTATCCCACTGAGATACAGAGCACTGATACCTTTGTCAACTGATTGATGAACCTGAACTGATGACTTTGTGTTAGGAGTTTAAGATCTAGATTGAAAAAGCAGGCTTTAACCATATCCCCACGTTGGATGAGCAGGTGAAATGACAAATTTTAGCATCCTCTTCTCTGCAGAAAGCCTTGAGTGATGAGGCTCTGAATTTAAGAACAGCAGTGAAGTCCCTACAGCTGGCTGGGATGAAACAGAGCCTAGGTGCCTCTGTGCACTGCAAATATTTCAGTCCTATGAGTTGTAAAGAAGGGGGGCATAAGCTGAAACTTTTCCTGCAAGGAAGACCATTTTACCTCCTCCATCACAGCTGCTCTGCGTAACAAACTGGAAGACTGTTTAAGCAGGATTCCAATTTGATGAAGTATAGTAAAAATACACAGGACTGACACAGAGGTTACCCAAAGCAATCCAACCTAGCCCTAGAGGGAAGAACGCCCTGGACAGAGTCCTCACATTAACAGCTAGGAGGTACCCAGCGGAATTGCCAAATGGATTTAACAGAAAAATGTAAGAGCGGCCAAGTAAAGGCATCTCCTGCAAGAGGAACAGCCTGGAAAAGCAAGAGAGAGTCAAGTGTGTGAAAGGAGAGAAGTGTTTCACTGTGTAGAGAAGAACCAGCACAATACTGGTGCAAACAGGGCCTGTGGAACACAACCCTGTTCACACTCCCACTGCGCCGAGAACCACTGCCCGCGCTCCCCGCCGCGCCGTTAGCTGAGCTTGTTAGTGTGCACGATAACCGGGTTGTTAGGAGCAAAGGGACAGCATGTCATGGAAACGGTGAACCACATCAGCAGCAGTATCTTCCAATTCTCCCTCCAGGAGATGATATTAAGGAGGATTTATCTGTCCATGTATAGAAATCCTATAAAATCCCCATGCAAAGGTAGATTAAGACCGAATAGTAATTCGCATCACCTGGCCTTTATGGAGATATGTCAAGCTTTTATAGGGATGAAGCAGGCAGCATTTTATAGAAATGACATGAAAGTACAATACAGTTTAAACAACACACTGCTGCTGAGCCCTTAAAACCACAAGTAACCCACCAGCCCTCATAAAAATGGCCATAAAACCCTGAGATTTGAAAATAACGATACTAATGTTTACATTGCTTAGTGCTTGTCTTCTCATTTATGAGCATCAGGGCTGTACATAAGGAAAGATATTTCACCCTTCTCCCTTATAAAATGACAAGTCAGAACCTGCCAGAGGTCTACAATACTGAAAGCAAGGAATTTAAGGAAACACTAAAATTCTGAGAGTACTGATTCAAAAAAGACACTTGACAGAAACATTTGCAGAAGATAGAGCCTTTTACTTGAGGTATGTCATAAAATTGGATTGCAAAAATAGAATCTGTATTAAATTTTGTTAGGCAGTTCCATCAAATTAATAAATCAGAACTTGCTGTTAAAAGCCCACATGACAGGAAAAGAATGCACAGCCTAAAAGTAGCACAAATCAACAAGGAGATTAACTGAAACTGCAGCAGCATCCACTTTTTATCCCTGGAATAACAGTGAGCTACCCAAAAGAAAAAACATTTAGGCTGTAACACAAAGATCTTTACTGCAGCAAGGTCAGGAGTCTGGAGTTCCTTTTCCAGGAAATATTAAAGGTTGGCAAAAATAAAGGTTAAAGTTATGCAGTAACAACAGCAGCAGAAGAGGTAACAAAATGGAGGGCTTTTGCTCACTGCCACTGTTTGCAAAGTCTGCTCCAAGATTTCAACCCAAGTGTTTGCCTGCAGTGTGCAGTGCTGTACCAAGTGCAATTCCTTTCCTCTCTTTTGAGGGGTTACAGCAAAGAAGCTCAGAGAGTCCTGAGCATTACACCGCAACGCAAAGGCAGTCTGATTTCTTCTGACAACTACATTAGTATATTCACACTTCAAAAAATAATGTTATTACAGTTCACCCTAGATTAATTATCCCGAATCAACCCTCAAGCAGTCACCAGCTCTGGCTCTCTGCATCAGATTCTGCCTCCAAACCCCTCATTGCTCTCACGGTCTCTTTTTGAACCAATGCACGTATCTGACTTCCAGGCAGTTTAACCAACACCAAAGCTGTGCTTTTCACTAGTTGTCCAAGCACTGCTTCTGAGCATCACCATGACAGTTGCTAGTTTCTTACTGCTGGCAACTGCTTACCTGAGTTTTGTGGGTATTCACCAGAGAGGGTGCAGCAGCCACCATGGAGCTGCTGCGAGGTCTTGGTAAAGGCGTGATCTCTGGCTCGGGTGGTTTCTCTGGCTTTTCCTGTAGCATGTGCCTCAGCCTCTGCAGGTAGTACATCAGTGACCACTGTGTGCCCTCCTCAGACCAGTGCGGCTGCAGCAGGCAGCGCAGCACCGCCACATCGAAGTATGTGGCATAGCGAGACTTCTGACATGGTGGGATCACCAAGGACACCCTGTTCCAGGAGGAGAAATGTTAGCTGTCAGTCTCCTCAGCCCATCTTTGATACTCACATCTCTGAATAAAGAACCACTCGGTGATGATCCATTTGTGCATTCAACTGTTCTTACGGAATCACTGTTGATGGCACAAAGTTTTCTTTGATGGCTGGAAACCAGTTCTCCCCAAGCGTACAGCTGGTCCACCCCAAAACACCCAAGAACTCTGCTAAGAGGCCTAAAATTCAGCCACTCATCAACAGCTGTAAGCCCCCCTCATTCTCCTGCCATCCACAGAAATCACCAGGACGTGCGTGCAGCAGTGCCTGCATCAGCTTGCAGGGACCTCTGACACTGACCCTCTGGGACTAAGGCCCTGACTGAGGAAAGCATTACTGAAGACACGTAAGTGAGTATTTAGCTTTCACCTCCCTAGAGAACTCAAGTACATGCTTTGTTAAGTGTTTTCTTGGATAGGCAACTGCGGTCTGAACTGCCTCCAGCACCTGCACTAACTGACTAATTTTTTCAGCTGGAAACAGACAACCCTTGAGCATCTGCTGCTGAGACACCAGTAATATATATTTAGGTAGGGTTTACATTTGTACCCATCAGCCCTTACTTAAGAAGGGGAAGGCAGGGCAACTAAGTTAGTTAACCCTTTAAGCCAATTAAATTGATTCTTATACGAGTAAAAGTTACTATTATTTATGCTCTTTGCCAAGGTGTTCTAGAGAAGAGGACCATTTTTAGCCTTCATTATGGTTCTCCTGCCTTTCAGATGTGTCATTTCCTGATTGGTTTTAGTATGGAATTTCCTAAGTATTATAGAACTTAGTGCATGCAAAAGCAAGATGGCTGTAGTAAGCCACAGAAATGAGACTTCAGAGATTTCAGAGGGATCATATCCATTTTCAGAGTCAATCTTACTGCAATAAACTGCCCCCCACTTTATAATCATTTACCTTTTATACCACTTCTCTCCCAGCAGAGTACAACCAGCCTGATCTACCTTCTGTACAGTCACTAGCTGTTAGGGGACAATCTGCCAGAAAAGCAGCAGTGAAAGGGAATCCGAGGAATGAGAATCACATGGCTAAGGAAGGTGTGAAATGCTGGGGGTGGGGAGGGAACTCAGTGGTGTTCCCCAGGGCTCAGTGTTGGGTCCAGTCCTGTTTAATATCTTCATTGACGATCTTGATGAGGGAATAACATCCACCCTCAGCAAGTACGCCGATGATACAAAGCTGGGAGGAGTGGCTGACACGCAGGAACACTGCACTGCCATCCAGAGAGACCTGGACAGGCTGGAGAGCTGGGCAGTGAGAAACCAGATGAAGTTCAACAAAAGCAAGTGTAAAGTCTTGCACCTGGGAAGGAACAACTGTTTGTATCAGTACAGGCTGGGGGATGACCTGCTGGAGAAGAGCTCAGTGGAGAAGGACCTGGGGGTCCTGGTAGATGACAGGTTGGCCATGAGCCAGCAGTGTGCCTCGGTGGCCAAGAGAGCCAATGGGATCCTGGGATGTATCAGGAGGAGTGTAGCCAGCAGGTCAAAGGAGGTGATCCTCCCTCTCTACTCTGCCCTGGTCAGGCCCCACCTGGAGTATTGTGTCCAGTTCTGGGCTCCTTGGTATAAAAAGGACAGGGATCTCCTGGAAAGAGTCCAAAGAAGGGCTACGAAGATGATTAAGGGCCTAGAGCATCTCCCCTATGAGGAAAGGCTGAGTAAGCTGGGACTGTTCAGCCTTGAGAAGAGAAGACTAAGGGGGGACCTAATCAAAGTTTATAATTATCTGAAGCAGGGGATGCAGGGGGAATCAGCCAGCCCCTTTTCAGTGGTCTGTGGGGATAGGACAAGGGGCAATGGCTGCAAGTTGGAGCATAGGAAGTTCCGCACCAACATGCGGAAGAACTTTTTCACAGTGAGGGTGACTGAGCACTGGAGTAGGCTGCCCAGGGAGGTGGTGGAGTCTCCTTCACTGGAGATATTCAAGACCCGCCTGGACGCCTATCTGTGCAATATGAGCTAGGGAGCCTGCTTTGGCAGGGGGGTTGGACCCGATGATCTCTCGAGGTCCCTTCCAACCCCTACAATTCTGTGATTCTGTGATTCTTTGCCTGTGGAAGTACACAACTGGAATGCTTCCACTCAGTCTCTTAGAAACACAACCCCACGAATCTGATTTTTAGATTCTATAAAAAACAACAGCACTTCCATGAATTGCATTCTCAGGCATTGGGGAATCATTACAAGAACATAAAATATTTATTTAAAAAACCCAAACCATTTCTACTACCAATCCTGCTAAACAGCATGCAAACAGCATTGGCAGGACACCCCATGTCCTGCTGGGTACCATCACATCCTGGACAGAAGTGTCCAAGGCCAAGCGTTAGGGAACAAGCAGCGATACTACCTAGTGGGACCTCCAAGTGCCTCAAGTGAAGTGCACGCCTAAAGTGCCTTGCTGGATCGCTGCCCAGTGCCACAGAGCTGCCCTGGGCATCTAAGGCAGATATGGGACTGGCGAAGGAGAAAGAAGTGTGCAGTGAATGCTGATGCCACTAGGAATCATGCGAGCTCTGCTTCATATTGCATGCTTGGAAACCAGGGGCAGGTGGCAAGGCTGGCTTGCAGCAGTGTGTGTATCTATAACCCAAACCTGCAGGAGCTGGTTTGCTGCCAGCCCCACAGGCTCATGTCACTTGGTCACTTGGTGACTGCAGACCAGCTGTCTGTGTCAGCGTATGTCACTATATGCAATCTATAGAGTCAAAGCTTCTCCCCAGTGCTGTATTCAAGGTAGAAATGTTACAAGTTTGAGGACTTTAAAATGAGCTGTTAGAAATATCTGAAAAAATTAATTAGAAAGGAGGAAATAACGATAAATGGAAATACACAGTAAAGTTTCCCCCATAAACCTGATGATAAGGCTGCTCTCGTCACAGGCAAGATTGTGTCACGTAGATGCAGCCTGTAAAAAACCATATGGATAGCTGGGATAGTCAGTGCATCCCAGCAAAAGAAATAAAGCCCATCACCTCAGCAGCAAATAAAAATGACAATGCGTTGCTCCCTGGTCACTTTGAGGACTCGGATTAGAGTTTGAGTCTAATGTCCTTTTCATGCTCCCCTGTATATGTGGCACAGGCAAACCTGAGGCACAACACACCTTGAAGCAAGGCATGTTCTCCTTATGAAATATTTGTCACTGAGGTCCTTTCTGCAAAGTCTGTTTCCCAGGCAGTGTGCTCAAGACAACAGCTGGATAAAGGGCTGTGGCTTTATTTGCTTCAGCGTTAAGCTGTATCATCTGTAAGTGGAGAATTTCACTGAGTGGAGCAGAGATAATTAGCAAGGATGAGAGGAACATGCCATTTGCTCAAGAAGTGTCTGAGGAACCAGAAATTAAACTCTGTGCTTTATTTAGAAGGAAACCTAGTGTTCATATAAACAGCTCTTAGTTGCCTGTGGCTGCAGGGAGGGTGGAAAGGCAGCCTTCCTTCAAACCGGGCCCAAGGACAAAGGAATACTGCGGCTGTTGGTGAGTAAACAACATTTGTTCCCCACCCCCACACACCGTTGTCTGTTGCTTGGCAACCAAAGCTCCCTGTACAGTTTTAACTGATCAATGAGTCCTGCAAATGAGGAGACATAATGATGCTCTCTTCAAAGCCTGTCTGAAGCTTCATCCCCATAGCAACCACCAGACCCAGCTTGACAAATTGATCACCTGATGCTGGTGTCTTGAAAGACTGCTTATTTTTTTGGCTGTGCACTCTGAGCAGTAGTGTTCACACACAGAAAGCCAGCTCTGTCCCCAACTTCAGTTTTACTGGCGCGCGTTAATACAAGTTAAATTGAGACCCTGAACTGACAGCTGGCCTGACACAAAATCCTGAGGGAAGCCTCTTGGAGGGATCAGAATCCTAGAGAACAGTTTTGCCCTTTCCACCAGAGAAAGGGTGCATCAAACCCCTTTTTGAGAAACCTGAGCCATTCCTAGATTACATCCAGAAACCCACTCCATCCCACATTTCTTCTGTCTCCGTAAGGAAGCAATTTCTTAAAACACTGCAGTGTTTTGGATATGACATTTCCCAAAAGGGGATAAGCGACCAGACTAAAATTTTCAGGAGTTTAAGTGACACTTCTAAATCCAGAGAGATCTAAAAATATAGCTTGGCCTCCCTCCCTCTCCCACTGCCTGAAAACACCATCAGCTTCATTTAGTTTACAGCACTTATGAGTAGCCAGCACTACTGAAAAGCTGGTTCTATCTTTACCTGCCTAAATCTAGATTAAAGAAGTTAATTTATTAGTGCCATGCTGGAAACCCATGGCCTGAGCTCTGCAGCGCAAGCTGGGAGAATGTGTGCGTGGCTGCACTTCTTTGTTAGTCTCTTCCTTTGGGTCAAAAATCTAAAGCAAGCAAAGGAGCAGAATGCAGAGGAGGCATGAGGAAGGCAGTGGAGGGAGGCTTGCAAAAATTCTTTCCTAAAGGCAAAGAAAATTTGATCAGAAGAAAGTCAGAAAAGATACCAGCTGCCTGAGGCTGAACCTAGCTAAGGAGGGTTCAACCTGCAGGTTGTTTGTTAGTGTCTTTTATTATAAGAAACCAGCATATTAGAAAAGACCAAACAGACTGTCCTAAGAGGCCAGCTAGAGACTTCTCTAATGAGGGTGGCATCGAATATCAAGTGTCATCACTTTGCTCATCACCAAGAACTGAGATTTGCTGAATTAAGAGTTTGAGATAAACATCCAGCACCTTTGGCATGTACAGACAACAGCAGATACAAGATAAAGGACTTCTGTGTCCTCCACCACTGAGTCACCAGCTTAACTTTCTGCTGAAGGCATTTGTACCTGGGATGTGTGGTACCTCTCTCCTGAGAGGTTTGTGAGGATACGCTTCCATCCAAGGAGTTTCCACGGTGACATGCTGAAACAGTGGCCTTTGGAGGTACAGAATCTGGCTGGGTTGTCTCACAGACCACCTGTAGTCCCTTTGGATAGTTTTAATAAAAGGAAACAGGTAGATAAACATACTTATTTCTCCCATAATAGTTTTCTTACTGCAATTTCTGCTTAGACATGACTATGACTTCTAGCACAATACTATGGCGGTACCATGGAGAAATTGTTCAGACCTGAGGCTCCTCAGTACCACACACTGTACAGGCAAAGCATAAGACAGGGCTCTTGCCCAAGAAAATATGTAAGATCAGGCTTCCATCCTATGAGATAAGGCCAAGAATATGCTGACAACTATACTCTGTACCCTTTGGTTCCACTGCAGACAAGGTTGGAAGCCTTAGGATGAACTGTGAAGAACTATAACTTCTGGAGAGGTAGTACTTTGGGGTGGTAGCTGCAAGTTCTAATTTAATATTACTTTCTCCCCTCCCTCATCTCCTTACTCAAGCTTGTCTAACCTTGGCACACAACTTACCTCAGTACGCCCGCTATCCAGATTAGGGGATTCACAAGTCACGCTCTGATTGTTGGTGGGAGAACTTCTCTTAGCTGAGGAAAGAAGTCAAAGGAGGGTATTTTAGGAATCTCCTCTAATATCAAAATGTACCACTGGAAGGGTAAAGCAGAAAACAAAACCAAACCCAAAGCAGCATCTCTCTGCTGCAGACTGTGCATTAGCCACAGCCAGACAAAAAAGAAAAAAAATGACAGGTTTCATTTTTGCACAATTCTTTCTACTGAAAAATCTCTATTTCTTTAAAATTAAATTTTAATATAAATTTTATCCTAAATTAATCTGGCATCAAATTGTTTTTTTCCTATGCGTACTAGTGCTTTTTATTTTGGAGCTCTTCCTCCTCCTCTTTTTAACATATATTCAGCTCCTTTTCTAGGTTACATCTCTCAGAATGTATTGTGATTTCCAATTTGACATAAGCCTTCATCACAGGAAACACACAAATGTCATACAGAAAGTTTGATCAGTGATACTGTAGGAGAGCATCACAAAAACTAGGATGACAATTCTTGAAATCCTGTCACATTTCAAGCTATTCAAACATCACAAAGCTTCTCCAGTAGATTTTAAAAATTGTTGTTTGAAAGAAAATTTAAGTAAATTAAACTTTTATGTCCCAACTTGAGAGAACAGTGCTAATATAGCAGAATCTTCCTTGATATAAAGGCCATCATTACAATTTCCATTTCTGTTCTACTGAAAAAAAATTCAAAACAGCTTATTTTCATTTCAGACTTTACTCCTGAAGTGATTCTTTAGGAATTTTCTGACCACACTCCAGACCTATGGAAAAAAATCCAACAGTCAAAGAAAATTTAGGACTAATTCCCTTTTTTCATTTCAGGGCTGAAATGCTTTGATTCCAGAAGCTGAAGCAGAGAGAGGAAAAGCTAAATGTCAAAGATGGTTTTAAAGTCTTGAATCTTTCCAATTCTGGACTGTCCCAGGGGCCTACAGAGCCTTCAGGACAAAAAATGACATCCAAAATGACTTGTCACCAGAAAAATCTGATTTAGTGAACTACATTTTTACTACTGTGAAAATTACAGTTCTGTGCCCTTGAGAGTGAGTGAGCCATGCTACAGTGACAGACCCAGCACACTCTCAATTCACTACCTTGTAGGATTTAAGCAAAACTTTTGTCTAAAAACATAAGAGTAAAAAAGGTCAGATACAAAGTCTTGAAATCCTCATTATGGCTGAAGTACACAGGAGGAGCAAACCTAGTATGGAAAAGCAAATTCCCAACCTAAGCCTTCTTTGGAGCCTCTTGAAACTACTTGGTCTAATTTCACAACATGACAAAGTTCCAATTTTAGATAGAAGGAGAACCTACACTTCCTCCACTGTTCATTTTTGTCCAGTGCCAGTGTGGGAAAGCCTTCTCCACCTGTGTCAGGCTGCTGCTAGATACAGCCTTCGCCTCTCTCGGCGACTACGGATGACACAGTGAAACAGAGAGAGGAGTCTGACAGGAAATAATACTCCTACCAAAGAGCTTCTCATTTCCTATTTGTGACTTCTCTCTCATCTCCTATTTAATTATTATACAAACACTGATTGACTGAGGGGAAACAACCTTCAACTGCTCTCCAAGGTCTGACTAGATCCCGCAGGACTAACACATTCCTTCAGAGGCTACAGAGGGTAGGGCAGCATCAGGCAAAGAAAGGAAAGGTGTCCCAGCTCTCAGGAGCTACGTTACCACAGCAAAGTCACAGACCTGTAACGATGTTCCTGATTGGTTTTACAAGGGCATTGAAGGCAGAAACTTCAGGCTGCCTGTGTTCCCACATAGGCTGCCAAATGACAAGGCCACTAGCCAACCGAAACGTCAGGTCAGACTCCTAGAAAGACAAACAGAGGTTTTGTCACACAAGCTCACACAAGAGAGTGTTGTTCCCGCTCTAGAAGGACTGCCATGTCTCTGATGTATGGGTCTTGTGCATCAGCGATGCCGTCTGCAGTTCTGTGGTCAGTGTATGCTGACCCAAGGGCCATTGACACCACTCAGCAGGCATCAACACATTCAAGTACAGCTATAAAAATTAAGGAAATCTCAATACAAAAATGTACAAGAGGCTTTTTCCAAATGAACCCTGTTTTCTTCCAGGGCATAAAGCTGTAAATGAAAAAGCTGTTCCTGTGTCAGAAGGCATTCCCTTCTGACCACAACCACCACATATTCAGTATTCAAACTCAGCCTTAGGATTTACACTCCAAGACTTGAACTTCTTTCCCCTAAAGAAAAACATTACTCTGAAATTGAGGAAACATGAAGTGTGACAAATTACTATAACATAACAGTATACAATCATGTGATTATTGGTATTGTTAGTACCTGAGCTGTATCAATACATTGAGAGAGACATTGGTACTACTTACACTTCTGCCATCATTGTTTTACATATCCAAGTAGCTGCAGTCATGTAAATTAGTACACAGGTAAATCTTAGCAGGATCAAGGTATCAAGTAAGTATGCACTTACTTGACCTAAGGTCATATCTAAATCAGGAGATACTGCTATTGGTATAACCCAGCTATCCCCCTAAGGCAAACAAACATGGTAATATCCTTTTGGCAGCATAATTACAGCTGCACCACAAGTCTCCTGTTAAAATAGCTCCATATACCACACACAGCTAAAGGGATGGAAGAAGTTGTCTAATTGTAGCTGTCCAACCCCTTTACTCCTTATTCTTTGTTAGTGCCATCACATCATACTGAGCTCCCAAGCCTTGTTATAAACTAAGCTTGTTTTAAAATACTATTTTTACTAAGGAGCACCTTGCAAGACTCTTGGAAGTTGTAGCAGGAGCATGTGTAGCATTTTTACTTTGCACTGCTAGCTTTTGGTGACATGCCAACACTTCTACCTACAGTTAAGTTACATGCATTCCCCTCAGCCCCCAAAAATCTATTTTAAAAACACATTACTAAATACACAAATCCTCTCACAAGTTCAGAATTCCATCATTTAGGTCTACCTGTGCAAACATGTATCATCTTCTTTGAGCACACAGATTACTTGGGTTATCTGATCAGATAGTATTCCTCCTGAGACCTCTGCCTCTGTGAAACACAGGGGACCATGCTGACTCAATGACCCAGTTACATGACTCAGTTGTCTCACCTTTTACGAGCTTCGCTTTGATGACAGAAACCTGTGTGTTTTCATAGGCTTTTCAATGTTCACCAGCACATTGTCTCAGAGATTCTCACAGTAAACCTGAGACATTGTTGTTTACTCCATCTTGTAACTAGGAAACTACATCCCAAAGATTAATATAAACAAATTGGAAACCTAATCTCTAATAGCCAGGATCTACCTCCAGTTTAATTTCATCTATTTAAAGGGCAGGCTGCATTTGGATGTGTAGCACTGTGAAGAATTCAGCATTTCTTCCTGTTATGTCCCAGTAGCTTCAGAGAAAATGTGGAACCAGTAAACAAGTGTGAAAAATTTGGGCCTAATAAATTGAGTAATACTGTACAGGAATTCAGCAGCAGAAGCAGACAGAAATCCTAGCTCTCCAGACCTGCTTTCACTTGCTTTAACAGATTATCTTTTCTTTCTGTTCTTTATCTTCAATTATTGCAGCATACAAGGCTGGATTAGAACACATAACAGCCTGCATCACTTCATGACTTAATAGACCTTTCCCAAGCACCTTCTCTCCACAGTGAGTTTCTCTTCCCAGGACTAGCTGGAAATTTAAAGGCTAACACCAGGCTTCCAGAGAGATTAAAGGCAAGAGACAGGAATTGGAACATGCAGAAAATGTCTCCTCATCACATCACCCTGCAAAGTTGGCATAAAGACCAACAGAGGGACCGCAGCAGACAGAACGCCTGCTTCCAACTTGCCTTTGCCACTGCCTTGCTTACACCACTATCACCCATTCCTCATAATTAGCATCAAGATGATTAGTAATGACAACAACAAATCCCAGTGGCAGCCCCAAGGTGGAATCCCTGAACAGCTAGCAAGGTTCTTCTGAGCAATGGTTGAGAATCACTGGAGCAAACCAAAGCTCACAATCCTTTCTGCAGGTTCCAGGGTCCCAAAGACTTCACAAGAGCCACAGATCTTTGACATTCCCAAGGGCTACAAATGTCTCACTTCAGATTTATTTTGCTTTGTGTCTGCCTGATGCTGTGGTGATTGTTCATGTCACTGGAAATATTTCTTCCTGATGGCAGTGGAATTCTGCCAGCTTGTTAAAACATTTCCAGTGGATTTCCACTGTAGGCTGAATTAATTAACAATCACAAAGGCAATATCATTCTTTTCCTGCTCAGAGATGTCTCCACACAAATACACCACCAGTGTTCCACTTACTTTAATCCTGTGGACAAGAGGAGCAAAAAGGAACACAAAGAGCTCCACTGTGGCCATGGAGTTCTGGAAGAACTTTCTTCTGTTATTCTCCTCTTCATCATTCATGGCACTGGGCCGGGGATGTCCTGGTGATCCCTGGTTTTCAGCTTGGTGGATAAAGGCGCTACTGCTCCCTCCCCAGCTGGAGCCTCTGTCTCCTCCAAACCGGTCATTGCTGCAGTCCTGAGGGGCCTCCAGCAGCATCCAGTGAAGAGTGTGAAGAAGCTTCGTTTCAGCTACTCCAAGCTTATCCTGATGTCCTGGATGGAAAAATGCATGACAGTATCTCACAGGATTCCCATTAATGATTCTGTTAAGACTTCCAGAGTTGCACAGTAAATTGGGCATCCAACATCCTGATGAGCATTTGAAAATTAAAATTCTACCATTAAAAGTATCAGCATTCTGTTTCATTATGCTTGAAACCTCCTAATTCTCAGGTCTCCACCTTCCTTTGCAGCATTTGCAGTTCAGTCCCTGAAATGTCAGTTGCAGGGCAACTGAATACATGGGTATAAGAGTGCTCCCAAAAGATGCCAGCTTGACAGACTTGTCTGTTTGACTCTACTGAAAGGCAAATTTCATGAAGCAAATTCCTGCTGAAATCAGTAAAAGACTAATAAAATAAGCTAGATTTGGACCTGGTTCTATTCTTATTATCTGACTGACTTATCTCCTAAGAATCAAACACATCTGAATAAAGAGACGGGAAAAACCCCAGAATTGATGTTAGAAGTATCTACTGCAATTGAGCACTGCACCATGCCTTGAAAGAAATATGCATTCCTTCCAGGAACCCACACCTGATGGATGGTAAGGCTTTTGCTGAAGCTAGTTCTATTAAATTCTCTTGAAGATAACTAGCAAAATACTACTGAACTACTTTGACTCTTCAGCTCACCAGACCATTACCTTTACTGGAAAAGCTCTCACAGGTGAGAGCAGATCAAGAAAGACAACCCACCGAATGAACTAACTGGGATTCTAGGATTTAGAACATAGTGGCACCCTGAGCATCAATCTGTCATGCTCTGACTGCTACTTTCAGTAACAGAGAAACAAACTCGGATGAGCACTAACCCAGCTTGTTTCGGTTGGAGAGCAAGGTTGCGGTGCAGTGCAGCACGTGCGGGAGTGCGGCCTGGACCAGTTCCCAGCGAGAAATGCTCTGGATGGCTTCAGAGAGAGCTGGAGAGAGGCCATGTAGCTTGTTCTCTACTAAAACTCTTTCAAAAGACTGAAAGCAAGAACAAAGAAAAAAAAGACACTGTGTATATATTTCTGCATACACCTTCTAGTACATACAACACTCACTTTCAGAAACCTGTAATCTGTAATTTTTCATTATATAACTAAAGCAGACCTTAGAATATTTTCCCCAGAAGAGAGACCGTAGCTACAGCTCCCCAGACATATGGACATACTTGGCTAAAAAATGAATGGGCCATTCTATATTTTCTGTTATAAAAAAGAACTAAAGCAAGTATCATGTATGTATTAGTAAGAGCTAATGTCAAGCCAGGCTTACAGTTGTGCGGGGTATTAACCTGGGATGCCAGAAATCTTGTTGGAAGTCACAGGAGCTAATGAAGCCTGTATTTCTGGAGGTGAGAGCTGGATATTCTTCTCACATGCACACATGTTCTTTCAGTTTAGTGTAACATAAAGGGCAACACATTAAAGGTATATAAGCCTTAGGAAATGTTTTCACACCCTGACACAAAAAATAATCAGTGTACAAAATTTTTTGTTGAGCCACGACGCAATGGTTTTGTGAACACTTAAAAGAGCTGATGGCTGCAGCAAGCTCATTACTTCCACCTCAAGCAACAGAAAATACAACTATCTGTCTTTGAAATCCCTGAGGAAGCTCGTTATTACTATTTGCTCCAACTACTTCACTAGGTCCTTCTTCTGACCAGATGCAAAGATAGGTCACAAAAGCAGTTATTCCATTCCTTTACTGAAGTTCCTAAAGCAACAGAAGACATGCCTGATAACACACATCCTTGTTGTATACCAACTTAGCCTCCTGGCTACCTATCTGTTCACAAGCTGTTTCACAAATTTTATCAGGCTCTGGGCAAACAAGTAACTGTTGGCACTCGTGACCTAATGGATGCTTCAAATGCCCTCATTCCAGATTCATAAAGCTCATCCTTTAACACTAGTCATAACAATTTTTCCTGTAAAATAAGGGGGGATAATAAGAATAGACTTAATTACAAAGAAGAAATGCAAAAAGGGCAGCAGTCAACCTAGCTCTCCATGACCAGGCACGCTCGGGTGAGGCACACTAACTGGCGGTAACATGCACTCCTCTGCATAGCCCAGCACACCGGGTCTCGCAGGTCACGGCCACCTCTGACAGCATGGGCGGACATGAGCTCCTCCCTCGAGAGGCTGGATGCCCCAGTACCAGGATAGTGCCACACCATCGTGGCATCACAGCATCCCGAGTAAGAGCTCTGCTCCAGCCAGCATGCAGGCAGAGGAACACACATCTATCCATACTTACAACCTAAGACAGAAGCTCCCCAATAGCACAGACAGACTGATAGAAGGGGAGAGGGACCATATGATTGACAGAGATGCATCTGAGAAGTATTCAGACCTGAATGTGCTTATAGAGGACTAAGCCTGAAGCAACACAAATTGAACCTAAGGAAATAGAGACAATAAACATCAAAGCTTCCAACAAATATGTCTGTACAAAGCCATACTGCCCACCTGCTAGAAACCCCAGGTTCTAGTCAGAAAAGTCAATACTTTTTCTTATGGCTGACACTGGAGAGCAGTAGTCATAATATGTGGACAAAAGCACTGGTTTCCTGGGGATTAGTAAAAAACAAGCCATGGATACAATATCAACAATATCTTAGACAACATGTCTACCATGGAAAAGATGCCCCAAATCACAAAGATCTGCTGGGGGACACATTGTCTACAGAGGAAAGCTGTCTCCTGCCACTCGTTCCTATCAGTTCATGAACAATGAGGGGAACACAAGCAGTAACACCAGCTCCTTTTGGCATTCTGGCAGGGCACCAAAGGGCAACTTGCAAAATGCACTGACATTCAGAGATGTCCAATGCTTGGAAAACCTTGGCAGGTGCAGGAGCCAGGTACTCATGATTAGGTCTGAATATTCTGTTCAGTTCAGGAACTACAAAGGCATTGCGCTACACTAACTGCTGAGAGCACACTAGAATAAAGATGACAGAGGTCTATCTAGAACAACTATCTCAGACAAGGTTACCTAACAAAAGAGGGACAACAACGCAGCAAAGTACCCCCAAGAAGCAAGACAAGAGGTGCAGGGCTAATGCATGGTTACAAACACCAAAAAGTCTGAGTCACTGAAAAAGGTGAGATTTTTGTTCAAACGGGACAGGGTGCCACTCCTTATCCATGCTCCAGCGACACACTCCCACCTCTACTCACACATCAGCTCTGTGGCTGAACCAAGGCTTCAGTGAGCCAAATCAAGCCTCCACGCAAGCCAGGCAGCGTGACAAGAACGTGCAGTTCTTGTGACATGTGTTGGCCATCAGATTTGCATGGTGTTCTCCATAAAGCCCCAGCTCAGAGCTGCTTCTGCCTACAGCAGACATTCAAGATGCAAGGCCCTGGGTTATCATTTTATTTTGCTCCTGCAGAGCTTCCTTCTTTGTCTGCTATGGCTCTACTCTGACTTCCAGATCTGCTACAGAGACTACACAGACATTAAGATGAAAGACCTAATTTTCACCTCACATGAACTAAGCAACTGCTGCTACAGTTGAGAGGAGTTACATGCTTCAATGAGAAGGCTGAATGAGAATATCTGAAGTAAGCTCCCTGTCAGTCAGTCAGAAGAGAGATATTGTTATGTTATGGATATGTCTGGAGCTGCACTTTCAGGGCCACTGATTGCCTGAGAAAACAGTTACCTACTTATTGCAGGCTTGCCCGTGCCTGCAAAATCCACATGCCAAAGGAGGATAAAGAACATCTGCTGAGGTGGTAGTGAGGAAAGTCAGTGTTATGCCTTGGCTGGAGAAAGGGCAGCCCCTTTCAGCAGTGCTCTGCCTGTGTGTGTTCTGCTCCCTCAGGGCCACTTACACAAGCGTTTTTCCTTTTAGTCTGGTGATGCCATCTGTTTTCACAGGGAATGGCGGTCAGGCTTGCCTGGCTGCCTTCCCACTGCTGCTGTTCTCCTTTTACCTTCTTCTCCACCAAGAACCAAAGGGGCCATTAAATACCTTGTGACCAGGGTCACCCTGGGTATCACTTTGCTGCTGGAACGGGGACAGGTAGCTGCCTGAAGAAACTCAGACAAGTCATACAGGACAGAGCAGACTCTGGCTGGGCTTTGCCATGGTTTCCCATACAGCTTTACTTGAGTCACATGAACTTCCCTTGATCTAAGCCCAGGGGAGCTGTACCTGTAAGCAAGCTGCATAAGGTAGCAAGGGGTCAGCCAGGCCCCTAGCAGACAGCTAGGACCTTGGGAAGCTCAGCACCCCCTGTTCCATCCTCTCAGAAGCAGCAGATGAGCTGCAGGTCTCCTCACAGGATGTAACTATAAAGGATCTCATTTAAAAAAAAAAAAGAGCAGTAAGGTATGAGAGCAGGACCCAGTGCCTAGCCTAGTGCACATACAGAAGGACCCTGACTGACACAAAGAAAGTGAAGCTTAAGTCACTTCAGACAGACTGGAAAGAAGTTTAGATGCAGGCAGACAGTCTAGGCAAGAACTCCGAGTAGGAAAGAGTTAACAGAAAGATCTAAAACATTAACCTTGAAGTTCATAGCACAAGGGGTGGTAAGGCTACGTTGTTTAATAAACATAGTAATTGTTACAAACATTGACAAGCAATGAAAAACAGAAGCAAAGCACTTTATTTGCAGAAAATTCCCATGTTGTTAACCTCAGTTTTCGGCAACCATGCCCATCGGCTAGATAAAATGTGGTCTCTTTTTAAACTCTGTTCCATATCTATCCTTTAATCATCCATAGCAACAAACCCTATTACTACATTTGCAAAAACAAGTTAAAAAAAAAACCCAGAAAATTGGTAACCTTTGGATTTGCAGGACCCTTGAGAAAATGTCTGTGTTCTCCAAGGCAATCCAGGGTAAAAGAATTTAAAACATATCCACCAAAAAATGCATTAGCTTTGTTCAGTCCTTGTGTTCCTGTGAGGTCATTTCCAGCTTTGACTCATGCACATTAGGAATGCCGTTGTGTCACGACAGAAGCGCTTCAGAATGAGCAGATTAAAGAACATTAAATCCATATTGAAGGCACAAGAGTATTAAGACAGTGTAAGGTAATGCTGGCTGGGGGTGGGCAGGGTATTTACCATCAGGTTAAAGGCCAATATTCATAGATGAAATCAGTGCAATTGTTCAGGTAAGGAAAACATGGCTAGGAAAGGGCCAGGTTTTCCTCAAGAATTTAAAGTATCAAGTAAAGCTCAAAGCAGCCATGCAATCTGCTCGTGCAGACTAGATGCTGTACTTGCTGAATCTAGGCCTCTGGCATCTCCTTCCTCAATGCACAATATGCAGGGAGTTCTACTGCAGCAAGTTTAGAGCCAAGAATAATAACAGAATACTGCACAATGTTGTGTCATATGCATTGCCAGACAGGTAACAGTTAGTTAACAGCCTATAGACATGCCTAGAACAATTCTGGCTGGAGAATTTCTAAAGGACAGATCATGTAACAGGCCTACAGTATTTTTAGGCACACTAGTCAATACAGGGTGTTAGATAGCTTGATGTTTCAGAAGACAGCCAACTACCTGTCATGTTCCAGAAACCCTGTCTCACCCATGCAGGCAGCACTCTGCAACTGCACTGGGAAATAGGGAAGGTGTTGATGTGGGCAGACGTTCCTGTGCATTGGCAGAACAGGAAACTGATGAGCAAAAGAAGGTGGCAGATGCAGCAGTTCAGGCTGTATCAAATCAATTCCTCAAAACTAAGCCCCACCTCTGAAAGCTTTCTACCATAATTTAATGATTATGTGAGTAATTGGAGAAGACTCAATTTCTCCCTCATCCGAGGGGTGGAAACGGAGTGGATGTGTTTTTCCAGAGCTCCTTTTCCCTTGGCTGAAGTATGAGATTTATGTTGCCTTGCAGCTGGGGTTTTTTTTGTGTTTTGGAGTTGGTTTGGGTTTGCAGTAGGGGTGTTGTGGAGTTTTTGGTGGGTGGTTTTGTTGTTGTTGTTTGTGTGGGGGTTTTTAACATTTAATAAATTCAGATTTCTGCTTATAGAAGAAAGGTGCATTAGAATCAGCTTGGGTGCCATAGAGGAAGACCTGATGCCAACAGCACAGCATGAAGCGTAAGGAATTCACAGTCATCATGGAGAACACACAGGGAAGGAAGCTCTGTCCCTCTACCCAACAGTAATAGATGTTAGCTCACTGGTGGGGTCGTAGCCTCAGACTATAGGTGCTTCAAGGCATGGCTCCTGTGCATTCCTGGAACTCCTGATAAAGGCCATAAGGCACCAAGCTCCATTTTCTAGTTTCTGAACAGCCAGGAACCATCAATGGTTTAAAACACCGATAAGGCTTTTGGCTCCATGTGCCAGGATTACAATGTTTTACTCACCAACACACTAAGGCAGCATTCCTCTGTCAGTGTTCTGTATCTAGCAACAACCCTGAAACATTTATGGATTTCTTAGAAGAAAATTAGTCAGCAGAAGCTAGGGCTTCTCCAGCTTAGTATCTTGTGAGAAGGAAGCCAGAAAACTGCTGCAGAGAGACCTAAGTACTTTAAACTATTAAGATACATGTCCAGACCAAGTTTTTCCAGTTTAGCTGCAACTGCTTAATGCACTTTAAGTCATCCAAAGCTCAGCAACAGTTCAAGGAATTCTGAAACTCCCTAGATACCCATCTTACTTGAACTTGCTGCATGCCTTCCCTTTCTCATCCTTTTAGATAGCAGATTTAATTCAAAATGTAGTTAGAGTTTTTAACCTATGTTTCATTATGCTTCTAAGACATGCTCCCTCTGTTTTCCAGTAGAGGAGTTAGCTTCATCTTGCACCATGGTAAAAGTATTGTTTCAAGCCTGTTAGTAATATTTAGATTTCAATATTTTAAATGTGAAAAAAGTCCAGGAATCGCAAACTGAAATTGTATCAGCCTCATCTGAAAGCACATACACACATGAACTCCACGTTTAGACCTAGACAGTCATGGCTAAGTCTGCCCATATCATTATTTAATTACTAATCAGATCAATTACTGGTATCCAAATAAACACACTTCTGTTGTGTATGGAGATGCATCCAAATTCTTTAAAACAGGAAAAGGTTTCAAATCCTGATAAAAGTACAAAATTAACCTGAATGGACTAAATCCACTTCTGGCATAAGCTGAGAAGCTCGCTGGTCAGCAACTATCCTCAGATCAAGTTGCCTGAAAAGTTACTTACTAACAAGATTGAAAAAGAGAAACATGTACATACCACACAGGAAGCTTCGTATTGTTTCCCCAGTTTAGGTCTTAAAAATGCACTGAAGGAAGGGAGAAAAATCATTAGAGACCCCCAAACTTCACATGCTTAATTATTTTTAGAACTTTTCGCAAGTCATCACCTTGGGGAAAAGCCAAGAAACTTAATGAAAAGGAAGATATAACGCAAAACAATATTCAGATACCTGTTGATGTCTGACAAAATGCTATTACCTTTTCTAGAAGACAAAAGTATTCACATTGATATGCCAAGAGGTAGTTAATCCACCCTCAGGGAAAGTCCTATTCCCCGCAGATAAAATGTTCCATCAGACAGTTTTTAAACATTTTACCTCAGTGAAAGATTTTCTATATATTCTGTTTGAAATGTGTTAAATATTACTAAACATTGCCTCTATTTTAAACCAGAGATTCATTTTCCAGTTCCGTATTAAGTATTTTCCTCCACAACTACTGATGCAGATGGCTCATGAGGAAATAGGCCTGTACCCTGTCGGTAGAGAACACCCACCCTCTACTGCTGTTTCTCTCCAGAATAGGATCAAAGTTGAACATTTAAAAAAATGAATGAGGTCACGTTATTACAGCATTTTAATTTTTTTTTTTGAGGACATCAAAACAGTAGAATAAAAGGATTCTGTGACTAAGGCCTTAAATTAGAGCCACAACCTTCCAACCTCCCCTCCCACAGCCCCCACAATGTTTTCAATTTACAAATCTGTTAAGACAGGATTCACTAGGAACATAAACCCCCAGCCATACATTCAGCCTGCCCCTCGCACATCATTCCTCTCCAATCCAATGAAATCAGGTGAGACTTTGACGTATCTGTTTGCATGCTGACCTCTCAAAGCACAGATTGCATTTGCAGAACGGCTGCACATACAGACAGACACAAGCAAAGCCCCAAGTCCAGTGCAGCACTGAGGGATGCTGCTTCTGGTACCAGAGCGCCAGGAATCCTCTTAAAAGTGGGGATGGAAGTCAGGGTGTGGGAAGACAGACAACAGGGAGGAGGGGAGAGGTGCACAGACACACATACACACGGATGTTTTTAAAGTCAAATCAAGAAGCTGCCTGCGACTGTCACTGGGTGAAGCCGCCTCCTGTCTTTTCCCCATCCCCGACACACAGATTGCTCTGTGTGAGTGCAGAGAGAGCGGCTTGTTTCACGCCTTCATGTGGCAGCTGCAGTAACCGCTTCCTCCCCACCACTGGGCAGCAGCTGGCCTCCTCCCCCTCACCTTCCTCTGCCCTGTTGCAGCTGTATCCCAAGTACACAAGGCTTACTGCTCTCACCTGGTTTGCCTCCATAGGAAGGTCTGGATGGGCAGAGGGATTCCACGGCCACTCTCCTGCTCCTGGCCCTCTGAGCTTTTCCTTTTCACCATGATGCTGATGACAGCTGCTGCTGCGAGCCAGTCTTAGAAGACATACCAGCCGGGATCTCCCATGGCTGCCTCTTTGCTCTCCGTAACTCTTTACCCTCTTCCCTTCATCCTCTGCAGCCCACCCCCTCCCTCCCCTCTCACACCTCCCTTCAGCTTTGCTGGTGCAAAATGGCTGCAGAAGGCAGGGAGGAAATTAGGGGAGCGAAGATGTCCGCGTCCCTCTGCTTCCTCCCTGCCTTCAGCACCTCCCTCTGTGGACAGCTCCCAGCACCGCGAGCCGCGCCGGCAGGCGGTGACAGGGGAGGGCGGGCGGGTGGCGCGGGGGAGGCACCACCCCGGCCCGCCCCGCCGCCCCCGGCCCCCCGCAAAACTTCCAGCGCCCGGCCAGGGGCAAAGGGGCCGCTCCCCGCGCCGGCCCCGGAGCAACAGGCTTCTGCTGACCGACCCTCCCACCCTCCCTTCCTCCCTCGGGCGCGGCGCGCACCGCGGGAAAGTTTCGAAGCGGCGCAAGCCCGCAGCGAGAGGGAGACGCAGCGCTTCCGCGGAGCGGCGCGGGGGTGCGCAGGCGTCTCCCTCCCTCCCTCGCCACCCGCCTGCAGAGGGGACACGTTCACGGGGGCTGCTCCTGCGGAGCGGGGGGAGCCTGACCAATCCCCCTGCGGCCGGAGCGCTGAATTCAAAGAGGGCTTTTCGAGGTGCCGGTGGGCTCCTGAATGGTTTTTGAAGCCAAGTCCCCCTCCTTGGGCCCAGGAGCCCCCGAACAACTGATACAGCAGGGAGCAGGGCTGTGAAACAGTTACACTCGCTCATCTCGAGAAGGGACAGGTGGACCCTCAGCTGGGTTAAAAACTGGCTGGATGGCCAAGCCCAAAGGGTGGTGGTGAATGGAACCAAATCCAGCTGGAGGCCGGTCACAAGTGGCGTCCCCCAGGGCTCAGTCCTGGCTCCAGTCTTGTTCAACATCTTTATCAATGATCTCGACGAAGGGATTGAATGCTCCCTCACTAAGTTTGCAGATGACACTAAACTAGGAGGAAGTGTTGATCTGCCTGAGGGTGGGGAGGCTCTTCAGAGGGATCTGAACAGACTGGACCGATGGGCTGAGACCAATGGGATGAAGTTTAACAAGGCCAAGTGCAGAGTGCTGCACATGGGACATAATAACCCCATGCAGCGCTACAGGCTTGGGGGAGACTGGCTGGAGAGCTATCAGGCAGAGAAGGACCTGGGGGTGTTGGGTGACTGCAGGCTGAATATGAGTCAGCAGTGTTCTCAGGCGGCCAAGAAGGCCAATGGCATCTTGGTTTGTATCAAAAACAGTGTGGCCAGTAGGTCTAGGAAGGTGATTGTGCCCCTGTACTGGGCATTGGTGAGGCCACACCTCGAGTGCTGTGTCCAGTTCTGGGCTCCTCACCATAAGAAGGACATTGGGGTCCTGGAGTGAGTCCAGAGAAGGGCAACCAGGCTGGGGAAGGGGCTGGAGGGCAAATCCTATGAGGAGCAGCTGAGGGAGCTGGGGCTGTTTAGCTTGGAGAAGAGGAGGCTGAGGGGAGACCTTATCACCACCTACAACTACCTGAAGGGAGGTTATAGAGAGACAGGTGATGGTCTCTTCAGCCAGGTGACAGGACAAGGGGGAATGGCATGAAGCTGTGCCAGGGCAGGTTTAGATTGGATGTTAGGAAAAAAATTGTTTACTGAAAGAGTTGTCAGGGCCTGGAACAGGCTGCCCAGGGAGGGGGTTGAGTCACCTTCCCTGGATGTGTTCAAAAAAGGGTAGATGAGGTACTTAGGGATATGGTTTAATTTAGGATGCGAATGGTTGGACTTGATGATCTTAAAGGTCTTTTCCAACCTTATTATTCTGTGATTCTGTGAATGGAATAATAAACTCCCAGAAAGCGAAGGCTGGTGGTAGGAGCAGGGAGGTTTGGTGTCCTCAGTCCATGGGGTTTTCCCAGGCAGAAAGAGTTGAGACAGAGGTGGAGAGGTTGGTGCGTGCCAGAGCAGGACTACTCGTGTGTCCAGCTGGACACTAGGCTGATTTGACTAGTACAAAGGCACAGTTATAGGGTCAGGTTTGCTGTTAGGTCACTGTTAGATTGGCTCTCCTTCCTACCTAAGGGCATCAGAACATAGTATACTACTACAAACAACAGAATACAACAAAAGACCAATGCAAATCCACTGCTGCCAGTTATTTTTTTTTGGGGTGGGGAGAAAAAGAGAAAAAAGTGATGTTCCATTGCTCATATAAAAGGACTGCGGGTTTACAGATGCTCCAACAAGCCAAGGCCGTACTTCTTCCTATGTTGAAGTCTTTCTACTTAATATTAGGCACTTAAACTCAGAGGTCATTCCTTCCTAGAGCACGAGCTGAACTGATCAAGACCGTCTATTTCCTTTCTTGCCAGCACTTTGAGAAGCAGGTTTGCTGAAAACCCAGTGCCACCACTTTGATAACCTGCGTTTGCTCCCACTCAGGATAAAGTGGCACCCATCCCAATGCTTCCTTGCACTGAGTTCAGCTGGTCTTCATCTCACTTCATGGAGATCAATATGATTTTTATTTTGCTAAAACACCCCTCTTGCACAAAAGGAATATTAAGGCACTTAATTCAAAACAACGAGTTAAAAAAACCTGGGCAACATGTTCACAAACAAAAATTTTAAGTAATTGAAATCACCAATCTACCCAAGTTCTGAAACACTAAACTAGCTGGTGTTGTCTGTCATGTTTGGTTGGGGTTTTTTTTCTAGCAGTAACTTTTCCTTCACAGAAGTAAAGCCTTTTCATTCACAGGTTTTAATTACTATTCATTTTTCTTTCCTTCAATTAAGTGAGGTCAGACAGGAAAAAAATAACCTTTTTACGTGAATTAACTACAGAGAGAAGATGGTTAAAACAAGCTATTTCTAAATGCAAGGTATGCATTAAAGAAGTTGCTTTACTCCACATCCCCTCCATGGATCCAGGACTTTTTAAACAAAGTCTTCTTGTTTGGAAAGGAAATTTGACTTTTAATTCCTTCCAGCATGCTTCTCAACAGTCAGAAGGGAAACACAATGCAGTAGGAGTGATAAACTTATTTTAAAATAAGTGCAGTCCTGTAATGTATTACAACGTTATTGAATAAAGCATAACCTCAGCCAGCAACAAATCTGAGGTCTAATTTTATTTGGAGTTTTAGTCATTATCAAGCTGGAGATGAAATGTATGAGGATGACAGAAAGCTTTAATGCTATTTGCAATTAAAGAAAAAACAATTAAATCTGTTAAGCCCTCAAAAAATGCAAGGTCAGTGTATTCCTCATGGTCATTCAGGACACGAATAACTAGAGCTCAGCTTCAATGCAGTGAAGAGGATTACTAACCTTCAGTCAGGGATGATGGTTGCAGGCTAGGGATGGTTTAAGTGGGTGTTATTTTGAAGTATCACATAGCTGCAATCTCAAAATTAGCACCATCAGACATTTTAGTTAGTTACAATATTGAACTGGTTTAAGACACTTGCATTTTCTCAGTAACTGGTAAGCACAGCTCAGATCAGTTTTTTGGTGTTTGTTTTGTTGGTTTTTCTTTTTAATGGGGGTATCTCCTTCTTCCTGCATTCAAGCAGCAGTCATTTACAATAGCTTTCAGTTCGCCACCCAAAACCTAAGCTTATTATTCTCACGATCAACTACTACACCACAGAAAACACGACAGCAAAACAGAGCACTGCAGCTTGCTTCGCAGCCCACAGCTGAGACCTCCGACAGAGTCTCCTGATCAACAGGGACACCACAGGCACGCACTGCAGTCAGTCCAGGGCATCTGCTTAGGGATGAAAACAGGAACACGACGTTCCATAAAAAAATAAATACCCAAGTTTAGTGGGTAACAATGGCATCCGCTGGTTTCAAACCTACCCAGGTAAACAGCACTGCTGCCCTGACTGAAGGCAGTCCCAGGCAGCAGAGTTTGGAAGGTCACTAGCAGCACTTCACTGAGCCTCCAAAGGGGAACCTAGAGTCTGCACAAGGACAATACACAAGTACCTCTACCTGGCTTTCTGTTACTTCCTTGAAGGATTCTTTAGGAGAGAGAAATAGCTTTGAAGGAGTGTTATTTGCCTTTTTGTTTGTGCATAACCCTGTCACGCAGCCATGAGCAAGTGGAGCTCTCACATAGCCCAGCAGACACCGAGAGGAAGCTGCATAGCTGCTATGCAGTAGTAACTGAAAATGTAGCTGCAAATTGCAGTTATAGTCAAACTTGCCCTTGTGAGTCCAGAATATTGCTCTCCATCACCACACAGCCATAAAAGACACCTAAATCCTTCTGTCTGTACAGGTGTTTGAAATCAGGGAACTTGTGATGCAAAACAAACCAGAGGGCAAACAAAAGATTAGCAACACCTGGCACTGTTACAACAACTGCAGTCACAAAGGTGTAGATTCTCCAATCCAGCCAAGGCTGTGACCAGCACTAAACCCAGGGGGTGGCAAAAAATGGTTTATGTTAGTTTGATGGTGGCTAGAGACCAATTTTGTTCATGCCTTGTTTTGGAGGCAATATACACACCCCCCGCCCCCACAAAGGGCACACGAAGGGAAACAGCTTGCAACTTGGGAACTGTGTAAGGAAAATAAGAAAACTTATCTCTATACTGAACTTCTGCTTGCAGCAGAGGCTTTTGGATTTGCAGTCAGCATTGTACTGCACCTAAACAATAACACTGCAGTGGGTGCTGCAAAGAGAAAATCCTCCAGATCAGCCCCTTGCTTTCCTTTAAGGGGCATAGAAAGGAAGCAAGCAAACTCTTCAGGGGGGTCATTACAGGAAGGGTATAACAAGATGTCCTGAAAATTCACCTGTGCTATGTTCACTAGGCTACACTAGCATCTTTGCTGGCACAGAAACATGTCTGTCTGCCTGCTAAAAGGTCTAGACTAGTGCAAGAAGTCACAGCTTTCAGGAAGCAGACATAGGGAAGACTGGAGATAGCATCATTAGCTCTGCTATACTCCAGCAATTCCCGGCCCACCCAAGTACTTGGGCACAGAAAATGCCCATGACACTGCATTTCCACTTCTATCTCTTACTACAGGCAGTATCAGTCTGACACCCCTCCAAATCACAATTCTGCTCAGTCACTTTATTCATCTCACAGTTGTGTTTACGCATCCATCAGAGCTGGATTCAGCCTTGATCCACAGTCCAAGCTGGCAGCGTGCCACGGAGTAGGAACACTGAGTACAACCTGAGCACGAAGCCCTCACTCTAGACAGGAATGCCCAGAACAGGAAAACACTCGAAAGCCTCACCGCCTTGCATTTGTTTTCATATTGATGCTCTACAAATCCTCCCCCTCAATCCCTGCCACACAAGTTCCTAAGTATCATACCTCTAATTTATCTATTATTCCCTTTGTGCAGAAAGAATCAGAATCCATACTCTCAGGATTATCTGGAGTCACCTTATTGTACATCAGCCTTTCCAAGAGCCAACAATCAGGGAACCATCACCTCGTCTTTATTTACTTTGAAAGGAAGAAACAGGTTCTTACCAGCCAGTCATCAACCATTGTTCTAGCTGTGAATGCTTAAATCACGATTTACCCTTTTGTTCTCAGCCTCTTAATCCTTTCCCTCTTAGCAGATGATACATTAGTTCTGCCTTGTGCCTAATCACCCTTAGGAGGGTGCTTCTAATGGATAATTAACAGCACTTAACCATTCCTCCAGGTAGTTTGACTGCACTTATTTATGAATATTGCAACATTATGCGAGAAGTCCAGCTTGCTCAGGGGCTGGGAGCCTTAAGGCAATCTTCTCAGTTGCGTCTCCCTCACACTGCTCAGGCTCCCAGCCGCGTTCAGGGGACTCTCTTCCTGTGAGCTGCTGTAGAACTCCGCAGAACACGCAAGGCTACCGCAGCAGCTGCTGCTGAAGCTCTCCTTCCACCCGCGACGTTGCCACCTGCATCTGTATGGCACAGGCTCGAAGGCCCTGTGGGACAGGCACCAGCCGCAGCTACCTACCACCCCGAGGGGGCGGTGCAAGAAGAGGAAAGCCCGAGGGTGAGGCTTCCCCCACACCGCAGCCCCCTGCTGAGGAAGCATCCGGCCCACAACCAAGGCGGGAAGGTGGTGGGTGCTGGGTTTGAGCCAGCGCACAGACGTTTGCTGGAGCAGTTCTTTGTTCCGCCTGCGGTGCGGAGCTGCGCTCCTAAGCGCCCGCCAACAGGCCCAGAACAACGAACCGCTTCAGGCGGCCCTCGGACCAGTCTCCCCGGTAGTTTTCGGGACAACCCCAAGAGTTCATCCGCCCGCAGTTCCCCGTTACCTTGGGTCTCGCGCCGAGCCGACCACGCTTGTGCTTGTCCGTGAGGCGAGGCCGGGCCGGGCTCCTCAGGACGGGCCAGGGCGCTCCCTCTCCGCACCGCCAAGAGCCGCCTCACGGCCTTTACCGCCCTCGCGGTATTTATGCCCGCCAGAGCGCGCGCGCCCCCTGCGGGCGCGAGGCAGCTGTTGCCCGCGCGAGCCGGGCAGTGCGGCGGGCGCCATTTTCCTGACGAGGGATGCTCTGGAGAATGGGGTGGCTGCGCCCAGCCCTGTCGCCCCTCACGGCGTCGGGCCCGTCAAGGGCAGCTGCTCCCGCCCGACGGGGGAAGGAAGGGAGTGAGGGGCCGCCCCGCGGTTCAGCCACGGCATAAAGCAGTGACAGGTCCCTGCCCGTGCTGGGCCTGGCTCTGTGACAAAGCGAAGGCTCCTCAGCGCTGAAGGCTGCCAAGATTAACACCGCGACAGCGAGCGGAAGCTGTCTCGTTCGTGGGCCGCCTCTGCCTGGAGGGCTCAGTTGCTCAGTGCAGGGCGATGCTAAACCTCACCTCTAGGCTGGGACCCCAAGGCGAAAGCCAGTAATGCATTCACTAGAAGCAGGGAAACAACACTACCCCGCAGAAACTGATGCTAGCTGTAAAAACAGAGTCTTGTGGCAAGAAGTTAGCAGGGATGAGGCGAGAAGAATGACTATGCAGCACCAGCAGGTGCACGGCACTTTTTTTTCCCAGTGTAGGGCAGTGGTTGAACGCAGCAAGAGCTGTATCACAAACACCAAAACCAGACACAAGCAATTAGATGACAAGCGAGTTTATTTTGCAAAACAATCACTATACAGCAACAAATACAATTGCAAATCGGATTGAAAAACATGAACTACCTACCACCAGCCATTCAAGAAATGCCTCTTTTATGGTAACAGGCTCTAGAATTATCAGAAAAAACACAGGTTTGTAACAGCAGACTGTATTCCTTGACATCCCAGCATACAGCAGGTTTATTTGTTGGCTTTTTCTCTTTGCTAAAGTTGAAGTGGCTTTTACACGCTTGACTTTTCCAAGTGCAAAACTAATTTACCTTCCTGCAGTGGGAATTGCTGGAGTTGCAGAGGGAATTGCTTTAGCAATCTGACTAGCGAGTGAACTCGACACACACCTAGGCTAGAAATCTACCTGCGTCGATTCTCACAGCAAACGTGATCTACTCTTCAAGGCGTTTGCCTTTGAAGGGACATCTGTACTTAGGTTTACAGACAATATTTAGTCCAGCGTGGAAAAAACTTCTGCTCACACGTGGTATATATGCCACGCAGGCTGCCTTTTGACTCCGTTTGGGTCACGTATATAGGCAAACTTAGATTTGTAAGCAGTCACGATGAGGTTACTACTGTACTTTAGTGGCAGTTGAATGGATAACACCATTTACTGCTGTACAGCGAAAATATACATAGCCCTTGTGGGCACATTATTTCCCTCATCAGTATTAGTTTTCCCTTCACTGCTGCTGGACAGAGGCTTGCTCAACTTAGATTTTGTTCTGCTTGTGGTTACATAGAAACACAACTCTGCGCATGGGGCAGATGCACTTTTTTCGTCTCTACAACTTGATGCGTTATTAATTTGGGGCTCTCCCCTAGCTGTCCAAACAAGGTTTCACCATTCCTTTTGTCTGGATTATCTCTGCTTTGTTACAGAGTTGGGGTCTCGGGCACCCAACATACCTGCTGGCTCAACATGCCTGTGGAAAAGAAACACGATGCAGTTTCCAGGAAGCTGGCTGTATCTTCTTTAGTGGGTATTACATATTTACAAAACCATTGTTTTTAAAACACTCTTCTTGAGAAGTTAAGATTAATATGAGCTTTTTTGTGGGATGATTCCCACAGCTGTAATACCCCTGTAGAAGGGTATCACCTTTTTAGAAGGGATAGGCTAGGTAGGAAGGATTGGGGAGTTGCCCTCTATGTTAAAAAGTGGATAGACTGTGAGGAGCTCCCTCTGAGAAGTGGCTGGGAGCAGGTTGAAAGCCTGTGGGTCAGAATTAGGGATGGGACTAATAAAGGACAGCTCGTGATAGGGGTCTACTACAGGCCACCTGATCAAGAAGAGACTGCTGACGAGGCCTTCCTCCTTCAGCTGCAGGAGGCATCGAGTTCACAGGCACTCATCCTGATGGGGGACTTTAACCACCCAGATATCCGCTGGGAAAACCACACAGCGAGCTGCAAGAGATCCAGGAGACTCCTGGAGTCCATGGATGACAACTTTCTGGTTTGGGTATTGGACAGACCGACCAGAGGTGATGCATTGCTGGACCTGGTGCTCACCAGTGTGGGGGAGATCAAAGGTGTCAAGATTGGAGGCAGCCTGGGCTGCAGCGACCATGCCCTGGTTGAGTTTGAGATCTTGAGGAATGTGGGCCTGGTAAAGAGTGGGATCAGGACCCTGAACATTAAAAGAGCTAACTTTGATCTCTTCCACAACCTTTTAGGAGCTATCCCGTGGGCTATGCTGTTAGAAGGGAAGGGAGCCTGTGAGAGCTGGCTAGCATTTAAACAGCACTTCTTCCAAGCACAGGATAGGTGCATCCCTTTGCGTAAGAAATCAGGAAAGAGAGGCAGAAGACTTGTGTGGATGAGCAGGGAGCTCATGGGTAAACCCAAAGGGAAGTGGAAGGTCTATGAATTGTGGAAAGAGGGTCGGAGCACTTGGGAAGAATACAGGGATGTTGTCAGGGCCTGTAGGGATGTCACTAGGAAGGCTAAAGCCCACCTGGAAATGAAACTGGCAAGGAACATAAAGGATAATAAAAAGAGGTTTTTTAGGTATATGATTAGTAAGAGGATGACCAGGGATAATGTGGGTCCCCTGCTGAACAAGGCAGGTGTGCTGGTGACAGGGGATGCTGAGAAGGTGAAGATACTGAATCCCTTCTTTGCCTCAGTCTTCACTTCAAAGACCCCTCCGGACCCACGGACACTGGAAGAAAGAGAGAGAGTTTGGGAAATGAACAGCTTTCCTCTGATTGAGGTGGGGGTGGTCCAGGAACATCTCAAAGGGATCAATGCAAACAAATCCATGGGCCCGGATGGGATACATCCATGTGTGCTGAGGGAGCTGGCGGAAGTGATTGCGGAGCCGCTTACTATCATCTTTGACAGCTCTTGGAGAACAGGAGAGGTGCCTCAAGACTGGAGGATGGCCAATGTCACTCTGGTCTTCAAAAAGGGCAAGAAGGAGGATCCAAGTAACTACAGGCCAGTCAGCCTCACTTCTGTCCCTGGAAAGGTGATGGAACAGCTTGTTCTGGATGCCATTACCGAGCAACTGGAAGAGAAGAAGGTCATGAGGAGTAGTCAGCATGGATTCACCAAGGGGAGATCGTGCTTGACCAATCTCATAGCCTTCTGTGATCTCCTCACCGGCTGGGTGGATGGAGGGAGAGCAGTGGATGTCATCTACCTTGACTTCAGCAAGGCTTTTGATACTGCCTCCCATGACATCCTGATAGAAAAGCTGAGAGATCATGGGATAGATGAGTGGACAGTGAGGTGGGTTGAGAATTGGCTGTCGGGCTGATTGGAGAGGGTGGTGATCAGTGGAGCAGAATCTGAATGGAGGCCTGTGACTAGCGGTGTTCCCCAGGGCTCGGTGTTGGGTCCAGTCCTGCTTAATATCTTCATCAACGACCTTGATGAGGGAATAACATCCACCCTCAGCAAGTGCCCATGATCCAAAGCTGGGAGGGGTGGCTGACACGCAGGAACACTGCGCTGCCATCCAGAGAGACCTGGACAGGCTGGAGAGCTGGGCAGTGAGAAACCAGATGAGGTTTAATAAAAGCAAGTGTAAAGTCTGGCACCTGGGGAGGAATAACTGTCTGTATCAGTACAGGCTGGGGGATGACCTGCTGGAGAAGAGCTCTGCAGAGAAGGACCTGGGGGTCCTGGTTGATGACAGGTTGGCTATGAGCCAGCAGTGTGCCCTGGTGGCTAAGAGGGCCAATGGGATCCTGGGATGCATCAGGAAGAGTGTGGCCAGCAGGTCACAGGAGGTGATCCTCCCCCTCCACTCTGCCCTGGTCAGGCCCCACCTGGAGTATTGTGTCCAGTTCTGGGCTCCCTGGGATAAAAAAGACAGGGATCTCCTGGAGAGAGTCCAGAGAAGGGCTACGAAGATGATTAAAGGAGTGGAACATCTCCCCTATGAGGAAAGGCTGAAAGAACTGGGGCTGTTCAGCCTTGAGAAAAGAAGGTTAAGAGGGGATCTTATTAATGTTTATAAATATCTCAAGTGTGGGACACAGGGGGAAATGGCCAGCCTCTTTTCTATGGTCTATGGGGACAGGACAAGGGGCGATGGCCTCAAGCTGGAGCACAGGAAGTTCCGCACCAATCTGGGGAAGAACTTCTTCCCAGTGAGGGTGACAGAGCCCTGGGACAGGCTGCCCGGGGGGGTGGAGTCTCCTCTGGAGATATTCCAGCCCCGTCTGGATGCCGACCTGTGCGACCTGTCCTAGGGAACCTGCTTCGATTCTGTGATTCATTGAACATCTAGAGTCATGTAACATAACTTTTCTTCTTCTTATTATTATTTAACAGCACAGAACTCTTGATTTCTTTTTATCTAACTCCACAGCATTCTAGGATTCTTTCTATGGAAGGATGATTACGATTACAAAGGTCTTTGCTTGAATCAAGGCAAGAAAGCTCATTTAATACAAGAAATAAATGACTTGGTGTGTTACACTGCTCTAACTTTGGACTCATAGGTGGATTAACTAAGCTTCATTTTCTAGAGTATGTCCATTTTAAAAGCAGAATAAAAAAAAACCCCAAGAGTCACAGGTTAACACTGTTCTCACTAGCTGGTGTTCAGCTTCAAAGAAGGTGAGGTTCAGTAGTACCACAGACTCTCTCTCACATTGGCAAAAGGCATAACAATAACCCAAAACCACTGCAAGGCTAATTTGTATTGATGTATGTTCAGAGCAACATGGTATAAATCCTGTTGTCTAGTTTTTTCTTTCTGTCTATTGTTTTTCTGGAAAAATGGGAAGAGGCTTTTAATAAACCTCACTTGACACTGTTTCCATGTGAATTCTTCATCTTACTCTAAGCAAAAGTACAACAAATACAAGGCAGAAATCAGAATCCTCCAGATGCATGGCTAGCATGTTTCTAAAATCACTGTCCTTTGTATAAAACAATCAACTCACAAACTTTATAGTGTGAAAAAGTTTTTTGCAGAGCAGAAATGTCATGTGTGGGGCTGTTAGGAGTTCATCTTCAGTAAAATCTTGTAACAGTTAATTGTTTTGTTTTGTCTTTGTACTGCTGTGACAGCTTAGCCAAAATCCCCCTTTGGTCCACTGAATATTTACTGTCTAGAGACTGTGCATTTCCTACCTGAATTTCATGACGGGGAATCCTGTGCTATTCATTATTAGAATCCTTCTCCACAGACATAAAAATCTTCTCTATGAGTCTTTTCAGCTCAAACCCCAACACACACACGCACACATACAAATCAAGAAGGAAAAAGAACAGATCAAAAGCTTCCAACACACAATGATAACCTAATACATGTATCAAGTATAGCTCAACTGACAGTGCAAAGTTTAGTTAAGAGATTTCAAAAGGAAAAGATCGAAGAATCTGCAAGAATGTAAACTGGTCTCTTCATAATGTCTACTGTACATATAGTATCAGCAGATTATTATCTATCAGCTATCCTGAGGGAGACTTCGGAGGGAACTAGCTACTAGATGGTTTGATTAGTCTTTCGCCCCTGGACCCGGGTCAGATGACCGATTTGCACGTCAGGACCGCTGCGGACCTCCACCAGAGTTTCCTCTGGCTTCGCCCTGCCCAGGCATAGTTCACCATCCTTCGGGTCCCAGCACGGACGCTCACGCTCCACCTCCCCGAGCCGGGTGGCGACGGGCGAGACGGGCCAGTGGTGCGCCCAGGGCTTGGCTCGTGACACGCGCCCTGGGATCCTCACCTTCATTGCGCCGCGGGCTTTCGGGACGGCCCCTGACTCGCGCACGCGCTAGACTCCTTGGTCCGTGTTATTATCTGCTGATCCTATATGTACAGTAGGCAGATTATCTGCTGATGAGTAATACTCCCATATTACCTTCAGTGTTCTCTTACTGCCCGTTAAGAGAGCGCCGGAGCTCTCGCAGGTAACTCCGTTAGATGGGTTGGTTTTGTATCTCTGCCATTTATCTTTTATGTGCACGCTTTTTCTTACACTTTTTATAGTCAATATAATCCCACTTTGCTCATATTTTAAGACACCCTATTTAGTGATGAATCGCTGTGGCAGCTCTGTCTCGGGAGCTCATTTTATTCTCATACTGCAATTTACAGGCATCTCTGTTTTGTTTATCACTGTTATATGAGCGTATACATAAGACATCACTGAAGGAGCAGAAACAATATCTTAATACTATTTTCTGTGTTTCAACTTTAGCAAAAGAAAAAAAAATAAATCTAACATTCACTGTTACTACAGGTGTTTAAAGGAAGGGGGGAAAAAAAGAAAAAAAGAAAAAAATAGCCAGAACCAAACTATTACAGATTTGTTAAAAATCCAGACTCCAAACTCATCTTTGGAGACCCTTTTACGAATGTCTGGACCTCAGGAAAAAAAATAAAAATCATACCTTTGTGAAGAGAAGGAGGGAAGGGAAGAGGAAAGGAATCCTTTTTCTAGCATCACAGAAGAGAGACTTGCATCTGGCACTAAAACAGGGTCACGGCTTTTAGTTGTTACAGAAAGCAACTTCATGCTAAAATTTTCATCTTTTTAAAATGTATTCTTATGAATAGGGAAAAAAAACCCTGCTAACATCTACTTTTACATACCTAAAATTGCAACACCAAAGGGTGCAAGAGACACAGATACTGTGAATAAAGAAGTAGAATATTCAAGTATATGAGGAGGGCGTATCACAAATGGCCACAGAGAAATATATATATCTATAATACTGTATCAAACAGATGGAAAGGATGTGAAACCGGTGGTGCGTACACAAATCTAGCCGCTTAACCAACTTTCTAATCAGACACAAGTCTGGTGGGGTGGAAGTGCTTGCTTTCAACAGCTTTTTTACATCACTTCCCCAACCACAGTTCAAATGTTTTCAACTACTATTTTTAGTTATTAGTTAAATAATTTATTGGCTTTTTCAGCTATATACTGACATAATTAACCAGGTCAAAAAAAATGTTAATAACTTAACTTTTGTTCTACTCATTTATACAAAATAACACTTTTTTTTAAATTAAACTTGAATTTCTCTATATGCTCTTCCTTCTGGTAAGCAGACTGTTAATTTAGCCTGTAATAACTTACAATGGGCAACTTTTCTTTTTTTTATTTCCCTGTCTATCAACAGAACAGTGAAATGAGCAACTTGGATATTAACAAGGCTCTTCAGAAAGAGGTGGATGGCCTTCAGGCACATGGAAAGTAAAAACGCATTTTATCATAGTACGGTACTCCATGCAAGACAGAGCAGAGCAACAATAATTGTCCAATGTAACATACTGCAGTTGTATACCCATGTAAAGCCAGTGTCCTCCTGTTGTAAATGGAAATCAGGCCAATTTCTGCATCTATTTAATTACTTTTTTTTTTTCTGTTTTTTTTAACTGTATGGTAACTACAAGTCTTGGTATGTGACTTAGTTTTAGACATGGTAAAGAATGAATGTAACACCTGCTTTGAGCCCATTCCTGCCAAGAGCTCATGCCTAAATATTATTACTTCATACAACGCAAAAGGAGCAAATTCATAAGCCCTGCTTAGCGAGGGCTGCCGTGACATCTTCAGCGAGGGTAGCAAGCTGGGGCGATTCAAGCAGGTTGATGCTTCCAGAGGATGAGACGTTGCTGAGTCTGCGTGGTGAAGCCACGCTGGACCTGCCTGGTGACTGTGTGATGATCTCAGCCCCGTGATCGACACGGGCTTTAGCGTGCTCTCTGAAGTTCAGCTTCTGGCTGTCAATCTGCTCCAAGAAAGCAAAGAATTTAACACATCATATATCCACCAAATTATCTCGTTATAGATCATCATTTGGGTCTGATCGTGTGTACTAGTAAGAACTCGCACACGTTAGAGAATGTAACACAGTAAGTCAGCATATATTAAACAAGGTGAAAAATTCTTCAGTGTCAGTTATTCTATTTCTGCCTCTGATGGATGCCATAACGAGCAGTGCCATTGTTCCTAGCTGTATCAATTGAATGGAGATTTTATGGACATTGTGATTTGTTTCTGAAACATTTTTTCAAATGTTTGCCAAGTGATCTTACTTTCAGAATGTTTTCCTGCTGCTCCACAATGCAGCCCTCCGCCATACCCACACTACAAACTTACTACATCATACCCATGCTGCCCCGCGGTCCCAAACAAGGTTTATCCTTGTGGGGAAGCTGAGTGCACAAACTACAGGTTGTTTCACTTTAAGAATCACTCTCAGCTCAGATGTGGGTGTGAGGTTGGTCATTCCAAAGGGAGCAAGTGGCATTCGAGTGTGCTTGAAGGAGAATGAACAGATGTTTCCTACTCAATTCAGAGCCACTGCTGAACTGATGGCTTTAATGAATTTCACTGGGCAGGGGCACAGTGGTAGGCAGCCTTTCCTCCGACAGCTGTCCCCTTACCTTGACGTTACCACCGCCAGGTACATGGTGGGCATTTTCCAGTGAACCAACTTTAGCCTGAGCTTTTTCTTTGAAATCCAGTTTCACACTCTCAATTTTCACACGCCCACCTCCTACACAGGAAAAGGAAATACGGATTAAGAGACTTGGAATGGCTGAGGAGAAAGTCTGACCTGACGCACACAGGTGCATTCTCATAACTTCCCTTTTGGTTGAGTTCTAATGGTTTTAGAAAAGTCCAGAATACCATGCTGCATGTTGAGTAAAATATAAAATCCTCAACACATCCTCAGACTGAAAGCATGTGCTGCAGCCCTACTGATTTTCATGGAATTTAAGCCCATGCTTATGTACTTTGCTAACTTCAGTCTTCAATTGCAGTATCTTACCAAACTGGTACTATGTCACTGCAGCATGCTTTTGCACTGTTTTTTTATTGGCTCTCTAAACCAGATGGGCCCTTTATGTCTTTAGATCTTTAGTTATGTAGAATTAAGAATATTATTTTTATTACCAAAGTATTTACTTTCTCTTAGACTATAAAAGAGAATGGTATCGTCCATGATTTCTCCTTCACATAACAGAATTAGGTCTTTGCTTTGACCCAAATCCCAGAAATTCTTACAATACCTGGCTTGTGGTGGATATTCTTGAGTGAGCCACACTTGGAAGTCACATGACTCAAGTCAATCTTCTTGGTTACAATTTGTACCTGTCAAAAGCACACACACACACACAAATTACAGGAACGAAAAGGATAAAATAACAAGCCAAGCCCTGCAGAGGAAGAGCCCAAGCCTCTACAAACCACTGGAAAAGGAGAGATGGTTAGTAGAAAACAGACCATGCCACAAGGGAGGAAACACCTGGATTAATACAGCAAGCGTCCTTCCCACCTAGGGAAATGACAGAGCTAGGTTAAGCTTTACTATTAGCAAAACGAAGAGGAGGACAAAGCAGATCAGCTTGTGGGTTCTTTCTAAAATGTTTCTGAGCCTTCTGGCAGGATAGATACTCCAAAGCCCTGCATGCAGCAGGAACCATCCAGTTTGCTTCTGCTCTTGAATGTGCATCCTGGCAACTAGGAATATTTCAGTGGCTTTTTTTTACCCTCCACCATCTGTTTCCTATTTTTCTGCATCTAAATACGGTATGCATTTCAGCTCAATCCACTATGGAGAGTCTGATGAGTCTACAAATGTGACTCCTGCAGCTGTACCTGATCTGGCTGGTGTTCAGCCAGATGGCTCCACGACGCTCACTGCAGAGCAGTGGCATCCCTCTGCCCAGCAGGCAGCAACACAGGCACCCTCCCTCCCTCCGCCCTGCTACTGGCCGCATTGTCATGGTTGTGCCAAACCCAGCTTGGGAACAGCCACAGAGCGA
This sequence comes from Porphyrio hochstetteri, assembly GCA_020800305.1. NCBI lineage: Eukaryota > Metazoa > Chordata > Aves > Gruiformes > Rallidae > Porphyrio > Porphyrio hochstetteri. The sequence goes on along the minus strand of CM036910.1, from coordinate 3,715,072 downwards.
CACTCCTGCCCTGCAGCTCTCCCAGCTAGCTCACAGATGTGGCCCACAATCACAGTGACTGTGCTAGCAGGGCTTAAGAAACTGCAGCCCCTCTAGGCCAGACAAGAGCTCTGGGATGACTGCAATGCTGCTGGCTTGCTCAAATCACCAGCAGTGACTTAAGCCAGTACTGGTGGCCGTACTGAACCTGTTTGGATCATGTGTGCTCACACCATAAGCTCCTCCATCTGAGGGGAGATCACTTCAATCAGGGTGTCAGAGCTGACCTAAAGCTATTACAGCACAATTGCTAGAACTACATGTGCTTGGTCAAACCCTGAGCAATCTCAGTTTGTTATACTGAAAGAATGCTGTGCCATTAGCATTAGCACTCAGCATGCTGGCTGATCACACCCTCTATCTCTCTCTCTGAGCTTTCTTTGTCTTTGTGTTTTATTTTCTTCTTCTTCCTCTCAGGTTAGCTGAGGAAGGACTGACACACTAGAAGATGCCCAGCTGTGAGGCTGGAGTCTCGCTGTGAGACAGAATCTCTTTCTGAAAATTACTTTCTTGGGCAACTCCCATGAAAGGAGCTGAACCATTTTGGCTCACACTGGACTTTTCCTGTCAGCACCCTTGGGCATTTAGAGATGACCTTTCTTTTCTCATTTCCTGTCCGAATTCTGGAAACCCGTTGTGCTCTGTGGAGAGAGATCAGGAGGCCATCACGGCATACACAGGGCTCACACAACTACCAGACCAGACTCACATGTGAAACAGCAGCGAGAAGGAAAGTAGTGCTCAGAGGAAGGGAGACAGAGAGGGGCTGGCTGTGCAAGGTGGGTCACCACAGTGGAGATGCCTGTTCACAGGGTGTCTGTACTACTTACATTTCCTCCCCCTGCAGAGTGTTTGATGTTATCTCTGGAACCACACCGGGACTGAATATCGCTAAAATCGATCTTCTTGTTTAAAATCCTAACCTAAAAGGAATCGGAGGTAGCTTACTACACACTGCACACACACACACACACTCCATCAGGCTTCAGGGCAAGGGGAGCCAGGGTAATTTTGCCTCCTGCTGTGACTCCTTCTTCTGACACTTATCATATTGAAAAGTGACAAACCACACCAATCTCTACACTCAGTATGTTAACACAGCATATGTGAATGTACTGTGCTGCTCGTTTGTCTAGCTCACCAAGTGGTGATGAAATACAAAGGGGAAAGTTTTTATACTGGAGGTATACTGGAGCTGGCTTTTCCCTGGAAAGGTCAAAGGACAGTTCTTGGACAACCTGTCCTAGGCTCTCTTGAGTGATGTCCAGTGTTTCTATTGAGCAGTCCACAAGGAAAAGACAGAACCACCCCCCCTTCCCACAGCTCAGTACTCCTGTCTTGGATACAGAAATCCCAGATCCATCCAGCTCAGGCACGGGTTGAAATCCTGAGGAATTTCGCCCCTCCTACCATCCAGCTCTAGCAGCATACAATAGATCTCAGAGTGTTTTGTGAAAGGGGACTGACAAAATTAAATTGAAGTCAGAGCTTTCTACCACTCTCTCTTTACAGTATTTTAGTAAAAGGCAATGCAGAAAACAACACCACATGGAAACCTACAGCTGCAATCCCTTTTTGATTTCTGGTGCTGGTAATAAAGTTGTCACGACAACAGAATCACTGTGCTTCTCATCTGTACTCTGATTCCAGCAGAAGCAAGTACTCACCTTTCCCTTGATGTGCCAACCTCCCTTACAGATGCCCAGAGCACACATTTTTTCCGTGCTACCTTAGCCACAGCCACACTTCAGGCATATGACGGTGCCTGGATGTGAACTCTGCAAAGGGCAGGTCAGGCTGTCCTGTGCCTGACCCCCACATCAAAGGAGTTCCTCCACCTGGCAGAGCTCAGCTGCCACCAACGATTGTCCTCCCAGGGAATGATGTGCTGCTGGATGGCAGTTACCAGTAGGCAGAGACAACTGGGTGCAGGGCACGCAGCTGAGCGACACCACTGCCAGACTTCTTTCCCAGGAAGGGGACTGTGTTTGTAGGCTTTTCAGGTGTGTGAGAGGCACTTCTGGCTAAGGCTGCACCTGCTGCCTTTGCACCAAGAACTTCTACTTACTCAGAGAGTGCCACTTGTGCAGCATAATCTTTCCCTGGGTTAAATATCAAGTCTTTTAAAGTTTTATGTTGCATTTTATTTATCTCCACATTAGTAATATACAATATGGACTTAGAGAAAGCCGTGGAGTTTGGGGCATTCGTTTTGCTAAACAGCACTCATAGAGCCTTCACTGGCACATTACTTAGCACAGTCCTGTTGGCTGCTGATGTGGGTAAGCCTACAATGGCTATCTGATACTGAGAAAAAGAGAGGGGGACAGATACGCCGGGGCACCTTATTGTGACTTCTTACCACTCCAGAACACAAAGCAGCTGCAAACCAGCTGAAGGGGTCAGTGGAAGAACAACCCTGCGCAGTCCTCGGACTGCCCCAGGCTCCCTGACAAATCTGAGACAAATCAGTCCTTCCATGCCTCACCTCTCCAAACTAGGAAAAGCCTATTTTCCCCCTTACGGGAATACTAGACACTGCAGCTCTTGGCTCCTGCAGCGGGGATATCGATACATCTAGATAATGAATCCTCTGGCACTGAGCACCCGGAGTGCACTCCTAACTTAAGCCCAGTCAATTCCCAAGAAGACGTGTTCAGAGGGCCACACTTTGCAGCTAATGTGAATAATTTCTTCACAGCAAGCTGTTTCACAGCTCACCCCTCATTACATATAACCACTACATCAGTCAAACCATTAGGATGCTAAGCATTCTCTCATTTTAATTAGTAAAGATCAGTGGCGATGGCATCCTCAGCAATAAGGGTGACAGCAGCACCAGAAAAATCCACAACTAGTAGTTCACCTTCAGAAGGGCATCTTTGGCAGGCAAACTGATTTCTGTCTTCCTCCTATCTGCTTAATCTGTCCAAGTAAGCCAATATATACTGAAACATGAAAGCAAATGCCTTTGGAGTTCTATGCTCGTGCTTTCTCAATATACTATTTGTTTAAAAACGTACCCCAGTACTATACAAGACAGGTGTCACATCAGTTACAGAAACACACGTCAGATGTGCAGTCAGATCTGGCTTCCAGAGAGCTGCAGGCCAGGCACAAGTGGGCAAAACAGAAAGCCTTCCTAGCACTTTCTGAGCACATCTCTCTCAGCAGTGGATCAACAGCACCTCTTAGCAATGACCACATGGATGCATTTGCTCTGAAAATGCTGACTTAGGGGTCATGACAAGACTACAGCACTGTGGACTGGGGGCCTGTAGCTTAAAATGGAGCCAAAACAAGGTGGTAAGTTGAGAGGGTGCCTTTGATCAAGTGCCTGAGGGTTGATTTGCACCCAGAAGTCTGACAGTTTATGAGTCTCATGGCCCGTGGACCTGGCTAGCAGATACGTAAAGGACCAATCATCTCAATTACCCTCTCTGTCTTACTGTGTGAAACGTGCCCCCATGTAGAGGGCCCAGCAGGAGACCTATGTATCACTTATGCCCTACGCTGAGGGCAGAAGTGAGCTGAGCGATGTGGATGTGTTGTGCTGGTCATCTGGCACAGGGAGGGGGGAACTGCACTGTTCTGGGATTTCCCTGATGATTCTGTCTCTCCCTTTCCTGGAATATATCAGTATCCCTGCACATATTTAAATCATGACCACTCTCCATATCTAATTCTTCCACAAACTATCAGAGCCTTGTTACCTATAGATTAAGCTTTAAACTGCTTAATCCCTCTATCCTATATTCTTTGGAAAGTCCTATCCCCTCTTGCCAGCAATTACCTCCCAAGGTTTCTCCCAGGTCTGCTAGACTGGACAAACAGAAGCCAATACAGAGTCAGCTGTTTGTTGGCTGTGATTGTGAAGAAGGGATGAGTTATCACCACCTTTACCCCAAGGACAGCGTTACACCAAGTCTCTGTTTTGTACCTCAGCAACAACTACCACCCAACTGGGAGGGACTGCCTGTGTTTCTAACCACTGCTCCCTTGCCAGCACTGGTTGAAACGGGCCAAGAAGTTACAAACAAATTGAGGAAGGCTGAGACTGCCAGCCAGCCAGCGTGACTGCATGAGCTTTGTTTCCTTTGAGCAATCAGACTGTAAACATGAGAGGGAGAGTACCAGACGAGGACAGGAACTATTTAAGCTAAAGACAAACTTTGGCTTGCAAACAAAGAATCTAAACTGACTGTGAATTATTTGAAGCTGGAATCTAAAGGGAAATTTATAACTATCAGAGCAGGGAGGCTCTGGAACTGCCTCCCAAGGGAACAAAGCTGTGACAAGAAAATTGTAAACTTTTATCATGCCATTTGATGAAAAGAATAAGATGCTGCTGCTGCTGCCTGCAACAGACAGCATGAACACCACGACTCACCAGGAAGGTCTCCATGTTCCTCAGTGTGTATGTGCACCTGGCGTGGGGGCGGAGGTGCGGTAGGGTTCTACATACGTGTACTTCACTTGTGCCGTGCATTAAATGAAAGATCAAGCTTGCTTATGCTCTCATGCAGGAAATGGAACGTTTTAGCCTGTGGCAGAAAGAGGACTGCTTTCTATTCACACTCACTAACACCACAGCAAGATGATGTCCTGACAGGTGCTCTCACAACCCTTGTGCTGACCTTCAGGTCTCAAATGGAAACATTCTCTTCTGATCCGATGCTGGTTTGCCCAGGTATGCTGGGCAGGGCCTGGCCTGGAAGTTAGTATTTTGATCAGGACCAAGCTGAGCTTCCTCAGCATTTGTTATATCCACATGAAGTTAAGGCACAGTGGAAAAATTAAAAACACATCACCAAGGAAAAACTGGCTTCTATCTGAAGCCCTGACAGTCCATACCCTCAGTCTGTCCTCTGATTACTCATCAGAATTGCTCCAGACTGTGTGCTGAGGTGTCCACAGCATAACCTCACTGACTCGCACCGCTTCTAGGTTGTCCTCAGTAGGAATCACACAGTGCTCCAATGCCTCCTGTGCTGCTTGAATGCTATCCCTCAAAGTAGTGGGAGATGCAGGTAGCCTGCTAGGAAACCAAGTGCTGAAGGTATTTTTCTCAGAATTCATTTAGATGAGGGATATATTGACCTGCACTCAGCAAGCTAAACTAACTCTTTCTACATATAATGGCCCAACTGGCAATCTAAACAGGAAGATGTTGTGGTCCAAGAACAGCATTTACACTAGACCAGAGAGGATATTTCTGGCTTAAGCTGGATGATATGAGGGGAAGAAACAGGCTAGCAATACCTGTGACTCTCCCAGTTAGATGTATGCTGCCCTATGGCTGTTCACAAAAGTGAATTTGGATTTCTAAGTCTCTATGTGCAATGGTCTGTAGCCCAGCGGCTCTTCTCTCTCAGTACTGCACCACTGGGTTCAAGATGAGCACAAATTTGTAGAAACTCTGAATAGAAGGCAGAGAAATGCAAGAGAGAATTTAGCTCAGTTGTGCCTCTCTGGTAAAGACAACTTCAATGACTGAATACTGCTTACAAAGAATAACATTCCATTGCTGCCTAGAATTATTCAGTCAGCTGCCCTTCCTGAGAGGGAAAGCCCCTAACTTACCAGCATCTAGGCAGAGAATCCATGAACAGCTTCCTTCCTGTGGCTCAGCGCACTGGCACACACCAAAACAAAGATGCTCGAAGAACAAAAGCCATGATACTGATGAAATTACAGGCTCTGAATATATTTTCCAAGAAGCTGGTGATTTATGTTCTCCCTGCCTTGCAATTATGGGCTCTGAGAAGCTCTACCACAAATACTGTGCCTTAAAGCACATACAAATACTGTAGCTGGGTTCCACTTGCCATTTGAACATACAGTGATATTGGGAACAGCTGCCAGACTCCTAACAACTTAGCAAAAAGATGAGGTTCCTCCTACTTACCAACAGCATCGTGGTAATTTGATGCAGCTACTTCCCAGAAACTAGACATTATTTCTGTGTTTGATCTCCTGGTTAACACATGGATTGAGAGACAAGAATTGGTCTTGCATAGGAAGTAAGGTTAAGGTTAAAACCTGATTAAGTGCTTTCAAATCTATATGCTGCTAAGAACAGATGCTACCAGAGTTTTTATGCTCCTGGCAGAGCTACAGATAGAAGAAAAAGGAGGGGGCATGGTATTATTTGGCCTAGCAAAGCCCTTGAAGAGAAAGATGGTGTCTCAGACATTCCACATCCACGAAACAAGAGCTTGCAATTGTGTTCAGCCTTTGCACCCCTGAAATTACTGGATACACACACTAGTGAGCTGCCAACCTGCAAGCTAGTAAGATTCAAAATATAAAAAGGCAGCACTTGACACAGTATGGACAAAATCATGCACTGTCCTCATGTTGCTCTTAGCAAAGGGTGAGCAAGGTACCTTCATTTCTGACTTATAAAACTGAGGCAGACACTGAGCACATCATATTTCAGCCTGAACAGTTAAAGTGTGAAACAGTCACAAACAACTGAAATTAGGTACTTTCAGTGGGAAGTATCAGTAAAATAGAAAAGATGGCTTGCAGTCAGCCACATCTTTAATCCTCACATGGACAATGTGAGCTTCTTTCTACCTATTTGCAAATTGCTGTATCCATCTAATTAATAAGGTGGCCACACTGAACTAGGCATGTCCCTGTCAATAATGGGAGAAAGGCCTACAGAGAAACGTTGAGAGCTTTTGCATACTTGTACTGGGAAATACAAAGCAAAATGACCACTTTCCCTGCCAAAGAGTCACAACCATCCCTACTCATGGTAAGAGTACTAATACCTTCAAATATCAAGTACTGAGTGTCAGGTAACAGTTTTCAAATCAGGGTCTGTATCTTTAAGAATTGATGAGCTTTGAGTCATTATGTCAGCATTTTCTTTACTCCAGCATAATAAACTAAGCTGTTCAACGTAGGTATCTTCTGTTTATCTCTTAATGCAAGCTGTCTTTCCCAAATCTCAGCAGATATGTCCCTTAGCATCTCTTTTTATTGTTCAAATCCACGCTTCCAAGATTAAAATTACGGGTTTTAAGCCTTTCCTGCCCTTTCCCATTGAGCAAAATAAACTCTTTTTCTCACCCTTCCATGCAAGACAGAACACAATTGTATGACTAAACAGCTGCGATCCAGATTATGTATTGCCTGAACATTTTCCCCAGAACAGCCATCCCCATTTTATTGCCAAAATCTACGCTCATTAGCACTCAGCTGAAAATGCCTCCTCTGCTGAACCTACCACTGGGATGACTCAGGCTTTAAAGCAATAGGTAATCTCAATCTACTCTAGGAAAAAATACAGCTTCTCCACTTGCTTTTAACAATGCATGGGATGTCACGGGTGCTATTTGTCTCCTCTACCATTAGCCAGCTCAGAGCTGGAACTGTCTGCTTAAGGTGACGCTGTAGCTGGTTGACACCGAACCCTCCAGAAAGTGCTACTTCCAATTCTAGCTGGACAGATCCAACGCACCCCATCCAACTGGTAGAAATTGGTGCACCTCTGCTAAGTGCCTTCAGAAGAGGGAGAAGCATTGGCTAGTGGCTCCTGTAGTCAGAGACAATTTTGTTATTGGTTAGAGCCCCTCAGGCAGCTCCCAGGGGTGGTTCACAGTTTGTCCTGGGTAAGCATGGTGCAGTTACAGCCGGTTGAGGCACAGCAGTGATGTCCCAACACCATAGGAAGTGAATGTCAGATCTGGACAGCTAGTCTCAATTCCCTGCTCATTTCCACCAACCAAACCCCATTCCTCAAAGGAACCTTGTGAAACTTGCTAGATCCCTGCAATGATTGCTTCATTTTCTAAAATACCAGTCAGGAAGAAGGATCATGCTTTTTATCCAGAATAATTCAAACCTTAACTGTACAGACTGTACTTGGGCAAGCCTTCCATTAAAGGAGTGCAATCTGAACACAGGAGCTGTAAAGATGTTATTTCTGTACAATCTGCAGTGATCTGCCAAAATTCCAAGTTTCAAAAACTTTAAAATTATGGGTTTGAGCTGTGAGAGAGTTCTGAAGGTGTGCCTGAAACTCCAAAGTTCTCTTTGCATTTGTAAAACTGCAATTAGCAAGGTATGAATTAGTTTCTAATTTTCAGGCCAGGATAAATCCCTTCAAACATCTTGCAAATCCACAACACTGGGAACATATAAAGGAAACAAAAGCAGACTGACAGAGATTAATTTATCTTACAGTTATGAAATGTTGACTTGTTAAACACACAAACTTACTCAGTGAATGTAGCGAACAGTGTGGAAACAATTGCCTTCCAGTCTCTCATTAGCTAAACACTTTAACAGCAGCCACGTTACCATGTCAGTCCACATCTCTCTGTACAGCTGCCTCCTGTGGCTCTGGCTGGGGAAAGCACCAAACCTTGAACCTTGTAAGCTCATTTGTGTCCATCACTGTCCTGAGCAAAGACATTCTCCTATCTTGGGCCAGTGGTTTTGGCCCACTCACGCTGCAGATCACAATGGATTGGAGAAAATGTGCGTGATGGGCCAGGAGGAGATGGGAGATGGAACAGGACCCTGCAACAGCTCACCTCGTGTGTTTTGTCAGGTCTGTGGTCTCCACTATCTTTTAGGACACTCTTCATCAGCCTGTGCCCCAATAGCATGTAATCTAGATCTACAGATCAATTTTTGGGCCATTGTTAGTGTTCATAATGCGGTGCAAAGACGTGTGAAACAGGATGAAGAGGAATCATAAGATGCTGTCTCCAGGGGAACTTGCTGAATACCCCTTTTGACGTGCACTTCTCTCAGGTGCTGCTCAGCTCTTGTGCCACCAGACCTGCCTGTCCCCACACTGTCTTTGCAACCTGGCAGGTGGTATCGGAGGCAAGGAACACCTCAGCAGCCTATTGTTCTCTGCAGACTGGGTCTAAGCTGTGATGATGGGGAGAAGGGGTGTGTATGGTGGTGTGTTGTGTGGGGGAATCTCTCCTGCCATCCAAACTAGTTTTGAAGCTAACAAAACACTGTGCAAAGTCAACAGATATCCATCCAAGCTCCTCCTCTGCCCAGCTCTGAGATGCCTTATCCTTCTCCATGCCAGCCTATTTTATTAACTAATGCAGATGCCTCTTCCTCTTACCAACATTTTTGAGTTTTCTGGACAGGTTCTGCTGAACAGTGGTGTCACCAATTTCTGCAGACTTTCTAACTCATGACCAATCGCACTTTTCTACAGTTTAAGGAAGATGGTGAAGTTCTTCCTTAATCTTTGTGAAAGTCCTCAAAGAACACTTCATTCTTCAACATACCTCAGGTATTTCCTTTTTCTGTGTGTCGTCTAACATCTTCCAAGGTGCCTGGCTGTTACTATATAGTAGCAGTAACTATAGTTTAGATATTCTAAAATTTACACATGCCATTCTAGTCTGAACAGCTCCATTCCCTGTGGTGAAGCTGCTTGGTTCAAATCCGCTGAAATTCTTGCCCATGGCTGAATTTTGATGTACACATTTTCCAATTAAATTAAAAGAAATCCAGGTTGTTTTTAACCTTGGTTGCTGGCCTATGATGCTTCATGAATACTCTGCCTGGTCAGTAGTGACTAGATTTAATTGGTGCACTTTTGTACTCTGGTATGGTACAAACCACATCCCTAGGCAGAATTTCAATGAAAAAAAAAAATCCAAACAGAAACGAAAAAAACCACATTCTTGGCATCTGAAAGAGAATTTCAACCCCTTCCCCCCAGTTCCCCCATGCTTCCCTTGGGCTGTCTGAGAACTAACAGATGCAAATAGGTTACTTTTGAAAGCACAGCATTTCCCCCACAGCTGATGCGGTGTGAAAATCCATCTGAAGCCCAGCAGACATACCCATGAGCGACTCGCCTCTGAGCTTTGCCAAGAATGATACATTTCACCATACTCTACTATAAAGAGAAAACCAGACAACCACCTACTGGCTGCATCATGGAGCAGAGAAGCCCTCGTTTCTCCAGACTGCAGAACACCAATTAAACACATCTCAAGCCACCTATTCCTAGCAGGAGCTTAATGCAGAGCAAAGTTAGCTGGCTTCTTTCCCCAGAAGCATGCTCTTTCCAGCATGCTGCAGCCCCCCGACCCCGTCAGGTGGAGTGATTTCTCTCCTTTTCTTTGTTCCTGTGCCTGGCAAGTCAGAGCTGAAGTAATATCAGTCCACTGTCTGGTTAAGTTTTTGATGAAATTCAAGGCTGAAGCACTGTATTTCTTTATTAATCTAGCATTCAGTCATCCCCTGCTTCTCCATTTCTATACCTCAGCCTCTGGCAGTTTCAGAGTACAGCTGCGTTCTCCAGGACTGCTGTAAGCTAAGAAAAGACCTTGTGCTAGGTTCAGATATGCCTCTGCTAAAAGGATAGTCTGTCTCCAGATGACACTTTTGGGCTGCATATCTCTATTCCTTTAGTGATCTGCATGTCATGCTTATGGTGCTTAACTTGCCCAGATACATGCTGGCTTTTTGTCTGCTTGTTTTTCCTGTGGTTATTGCTATCAGCACTTGCAATTCAGGTTATAAAACCCGAGCAGCTTTCTGTTTGTTTCATGTATCATCATTAAAAGTGGATAGTAGGTAACTGCGCCTTTCAGCCAGCGAGTATTCGCCACCAGACATTAAAGAAGTGAGCAGACACAAGGAAATGAAATTAGCTTTCATTTTCACAGACCCTATAAAATTCAACTGCAGAAATTGGAAAAGAAATAATCCTAAAACCTCTTGTCTAGACTGAGCAACTATGGCATAAAGGAGACATAAAAGAGAAATTCTGTGAGTCTCTTTGCCCAACCCACAGCTGAGTGGCCACATACTACTGGGAATTAAAAAAAAAAAACCAGCTGTAGCTTCAGGGACATCATGTCCACTCAGCAGATTTCCCCTGTGATTTCCAAAAGAGTGAAATGCCAACTGCTGTGCCATTCTTCATTACCCAGCAAAGACCCTGCAAGTCCCTCGAACTGCTAAGGAAATGTAGCCGTGTTCACAAAGAACTGCAATTTCCTGTGGCCCCCTGGTCCCCAGGGTTGTTAGAGCCCACAGAGAGTAGCAGGGAGGAGGAAGAGGATAGGCTAACACAGTGCTGGTTTCCAGCCCCATGTCCAGCAGCTGGGCTTGTTATGAGGAATGCTAATCCAGATGCAGTCTGAGCTTGAGTTCCAAGCCTCCCCGAGCCCCATCGCACCCTGGCCATCTGCTAGGCAATACGTCAAGTGGGAGTTCAACTGCCATACAGAATAATCACACAGACACTTGTCAAAATAAAGGCAGAGGAGCCTTCACTGAGGCTTCATCTTGACTCTGAGTAACTGGCTGCTTTCCAAATCCCGGAAAGCACTGAATGTGTTAATTTACCAGGAAAACAGGATCAACACCTAAGAGAGACCTTATTGTTTAATATATGAATCTGGGGTTTTTTCCCTCTGCAAGACCTGCAGTAGCCATGGGGTTGCAATGCTAAGTTTTGATCCAACTTACTATTTTTTTCTGAGACAGCATTAGGCAGACCTCACTGTTCTGTATGTTCCACTGTGTATTCCAAAACTCTTATGTAAGTATCTGATCTGGAAACAGTGCAACCCATCTTTCTGGAACGTCTTGTTTTCAGGAAAGCTGAATGGGAGCATGTCATTCACCCTGATGTCCTTTCCCTGGAGGTAGCTGTGAAGGGAACCTTCCCGCAAAGCACTTGCACTGCCACTGCTGTAACTCAGCAATCTCAGGGCTGTAAAAGGGAGCTGGAGGCACTGGGTGTTTTTGTCATAGGGTTATGTCCAGAATCAATATGAAATATACACAGGTACTTTAAAAAAAGCAGCCCAAAACCAAACAAAAAAACCACACTCCCCCAACACCCCCCCCACATACACACTCCAAACCATAGTTGTTTATACCCACAAAACTGAGCTGTGCATATTTTTGGCATAAATGTTGGTAAGCTATATTGTTTTCCTCATTCAGCCTCTTTGTTTCTAAATCTGGATTTCTTTAAGGTTATAAATGGTTTTATAACTCTTTAAACATTAACAGAATATATTTCTTTATCCTTTTAGCTAGAACAACAGTTCTTCCAAATAGAAAGACAAACAAATTGCTTGAACATAATTTTGGTTTTTAATGCCATCTGCACAAATGTTTCTGCATTGCCCAAAAATGAGAGAAGACTATTCCAGCTCTGGTCATAGCTCTGCTTGGTAGGGCATCGAGCCTGCACTCAACAGAGAAAGGTGTAAACACCCTACCTCAGGAAGATTTATCATACTTCCTATCTGATCTTTCCTCAGTTTCCAAAAGCTTTTGCTTATCTTAAAAGCCTACCTGTTCGCTGTACGTTGCAGTTTGCTAAATTCTGTCTGTAGTAAGGGGATTTTGCTACCCTACATGCACGTTAAGTCTTCAGCTGAACACAATCCTTCTGACAACGTGCCTTACTGCATAGCTCTGCAAGATGTGAAACTGTCTTTTTCTCAGCTGTTAATTGCATCAACATGTCCTTGAATTCTTGTTCTTTTCAGACAGTGAGACAATCTGGTGTTTTTATATATTCACCTTTTTAAAAATTTTATATACATTCTCTAGTTCATACAATTTAAGTCCTGTTCCTGCTTATGCAAACCCTGCAGCAAGAAAAAAGTTAATTCTAATATCTGTCCCCTCCCATCATCTTTAACTTGGGGTGGATTTACCCGGTTGGAGGTGGCAACCCTCATTAATGTCACCCAACACAATGCATATGTCACATAATGTGACGCAAGAAAAGGCCATAGTGCTGTATATCTTGCTAATATCTATCTAGGTTGAATTTGAACTTCCTTGGATTAAAACAAACCTCTTTCATTTGCTGGTTATTGATGAAGCCTAACTAAGCAGCAGTTGCCAAGACTCAGGCTGAAGTGTATTTATGGCACAGTGCAAATGCTTGCTTGAAATTATTAGGCTGATCTCAGTGAGATACTGTTAGTTTTCATGTGACAAAATACTTTCCTGAAGACTTTCCTGGCCCCTACCATTTAACATCATTTAAACAACCAATGTGTATGGACAACAGAAGAAGTAATTGCAAGGCAACCCAAAATGGCTCTGCTCCCACACCTATCCCAAAGGTGCACACATACAACTAAATCACATACAGATGAACATAAAGAGGGGAATCCTTACCTGCCCCCCTTTAGGCTGGTATTTGATGTTATCTGTTGATCCAATTTTGGACCTGACGTTCTTGAGGTCAGGTAGAGGCTGATTAATAACTCGTAGCTGCTTTGGAGTGGCTGGAGATTTGGGAGGAGTGCGAATTATGGCAACTTTTTTCTCAGTAGGTACCAGTATGGCAGATTTGGGTGTCCCAGGAGTGTGTGGAGTTCTGGAGTAGCTTGGTGTCCCTGGAGTGCCTGGGGTACGGGAGGCGTAGCTTGGTGGTGTCCCTGGAGTGATGGCAGTGGAGCCAGGAGTAGTGGGTGTAGAAGTTCCACTTTTTCCTGTCCTGCTCCGAATTGGCTCTGATCCTATGTAAAAGGTAAGAGCAGCATTATTCCCACAGAAATACAGGTCTTCTTCCCTCTGTCCATCCCAAGACTGCATCCCTGTGTGCCGTCGAGATAAAGCCCTAAGATGGCTGCGCTAGCGCTGACATGGCTGGATGCCTGCCTCTGTGTCCTGCTTTGCTAGTCAGCCTGCCAGGAGTCACCTCCTCACCTGCGGCTGAGCTGGTAAATTGCCCACATGGTGACTGAGCTCTCTGTTCTGTAACACACACATGCTTCCCACTACACCCATGCTTCCTGCAAAACTCACTGAACAAGGCATACTGATTTCCACCCTGGGGAAAGGACCCGTAGCACCCTTGGAATCCAACCTTTGGGACTTAATCTGGCAACCTGACTAGCCAGTAAGAATGTCGTCGCCAGTGTCAGTGGATTTGGGCTTAAACTAGAGAGTGGGGAAAATTCTGATTGTAAGCCCAAAACTAAAGGCTCCAAGTGCCTGGCCGGTGCTGGTCACACACCACTGATGGTCATCTGGTGTCTGGAGCTGAACCTAGGGTGAACATTCAGGTGACGAACAAGTCATAGTTCTGTTGTGTGGATGGGCAGATGTCCTCATGTTCAATCGCTATTTTACATTGGTGCAGCGAAAGACAGCAATTACAAAAGGCAACTTTGATTAAAAGTTACATCTGCCTGCAATTTAAGAATAAATAAATACTGTAACATTTTGTAGTGGCTTCATTCAGTGTGTGTGGCATTGCCAGTCCTTTTCACCAAGCACAAGAATCAGTCTAGTAGTGGCACTGTGCTTTCTGCAGCCAGCTCTGCTGGCAATGCTCAAAGGCAAATGAAGAGAAGCCGAGATAGCTCCATATGCTGCTTAAAGCAAAGCTTTGCTGAGAACACTCAGGGAGAGAAAGATAAAACCAAGCCCCTGAGCCTGGGAGCTCCAGTGCCAAATGGGTGCATATGTTTTCTTCTTTAAAGCATTCAGGAATTATAAATTCAAGGGGACTCTCCAGACCATCCAGTGGGACTAATCAAAATCTTATTTAAACTATTTTTAATCATTTTGTTTATTTAATGGTGTTGGATCACATGTTATGCACTGCTGCCCCTTGGGTCCAGAAGAAACTCTTAGCTGTACATGACTCATTAGGCAGATTGAACATACTGAACACTCACCTACAGTTTACTTGAACGGTTCCTTTTCTGCACCCCCAACAAACCCTAAACCAGAACCTTCTCATTATACCAACTGAGATGGAAAGGGAATGACTTTTTTCTTCCCAGTTCCCTACAGCTTTGGTGTATTTATTTTTCATTCCTTAGCCTTTCACCACATTGGCAAATGCTCAATGGCCTCTTACTTCTAGTCAGCAGAAGGAGCTGCTGTGCCAGCTGGGGGTCACTCTGCTTATAAAAGGTCTCTGTTTTACCTTTGGAGCATCACCCAAGAATTTCAAAGGACTTGTTTTGTAGAATTTAATCATTTACTTTCCCTTAAGCTGTCTTAAAAGGGGCTGGGATTGGTTTCTAAAGAGAGAAACCAGAGGAATTCCTATTGGAAAGCAGGGAGCCACATCCAGGTTCTGAGGCCTGGGCTGAATGCAAATCTGTCTGAAAGTTCTGAAGGTATTTTGGAAAAATTCTCTTTCTCCTGTAATTTCATTTGGTTTGTGATTTGATAGCATTGATCCTTATGAAAGGCCCTTTCTGGTTTACTATCCCCTAACTTCGCCCAAAGAGTCACTCCACCAGCTGGCATCTCAATGCCCAGCAGTTTTTACCCTAGGATTAGAGCACAGGAGACTCATTACTGAGAATCATCAAGTTAATGGCTATAATATTACATTTGCTTTTTCAAGATCCATCAAATTCTAGTTCCTACTTCAGGTTTGTCTCATTTTCCTTGCTGCTGTCTGTAAATTCCCTCTGTTAGACATCTTACCCAGCTCTGAGCCCCCTGCAAAGGGACTTTCTAATATTAGTGATGAGTCTGAACAGCAGTCCTCACTCTGGGCATTGCAGGGTGGATATACCCTATGGAAAGGGCATATCCTGTCCCTGGTTTCAAGCCCTTGCTGCTCAGCATGAAAACAGTCCGTGGGGCTCTGACTTCCAACAGCATACCCTGGACCTACCCTCAGTGTTAAAGGCAGGTAGGCACGATGCTATGGCCATGCAACAGATGTAAGGAGAGTGGGAGATGTTCACAGCAGTAAGGAGAGGGTTAATATGTAAGAAACATACGGGTGGTCCGTCGTACTGAAGAGGAAAGGGAAGCTGTGAGGGAGAGAGAGTTCTCCTCTCTGTCTCGGTCTCCTGATACACCTCTTCGAGGAGGAAGGATAGAGGAAGGTCTTGGTAGAGAGGAGCGTTTTTCGGGACTCTTGCTTACTCCATCCTAATAGCAGCAAAATAAAACAAAAAAAAAAAAGAGGTTTAGTTTTCAAAACTAAAATGGGCTGTGATTTCTCTCAACCTACATACAGAGGGGGAAGCCTCATCCTATGGGCCCAGTTTACTACTCACACAGGAAGCTGTGGGGAACCAGCTACCTCCCATGCTTTGCTTAGCTCCCTAGTGCCTCTTCACTGCATCAAAACACCCACCAGTCATCTTCTGTGCTACTTAAGACAGATACAGATCCTTAAGACTGGATCCAAATATGGATGGATTCCATGTTTGGTTCTTAATAAGGAACAAGTGTTTCTACTGCTAGTTGAAAGTAAAAAAATTCTCTGGAACTCAGGTGTGAAATTCTTATGTAAATTTACCTGCAAAGTAACCCATGCCCAGAATACATCCTACATGATACTGCTAGGCAATATGTGATTTTTGCATTTTCAAAATCTAACTTGTAATTTTTTTTTTTTTTAGAGAGAAAAAATCTTAGCTACAGATTATTTTTTGAGTGCAGGTCTATTCCTCCTGGTGTATTGCCTTATTTTCTTCCATACTCATCTTCTTACTTTTTGAAATCAGCAGATACCGTCTTTTTACCAGGGTTAGAGCAATGGACATGTATGTTAGATTTTTTTTTTTTCATTTACAGGATGAACAGCCAAAGAGCATCTGACATAAGAAGACAGTTCTCCCAAAAGAAAATATGATGATGGACACATCAAGCATAGCGTTATGCAGAAAATGGAAGTCAATGGTAAGAACACTTTTTAAATGGGGATAGTCATCAACTCAGCATCAAGCACATTTGAAACACAAGTGAAATGTAAACATGGGGAAGCTAGGATGGACTGACAAACATTTCTTGTTTAAATTTATACTGCAACTTCTTAACATGGTCCCATGCATAGACCAAATTAGGTTCCTAGAGCATTTGGCTTCTGCCCTTACTGTTGGTTATTAGAACAGTGTACCCTCCTACACTGGAGATGAAATTTGGTTTTAGGGAATATTAGCTATCGAGAATTAAATTTTTTAAACTTGGAAGGCACGTTAGTACTGCTGTTCTTTGCCACTTACCCATGTGCAAATGGGTGTAACTTTTTAGCAGTCAATGAAGCAGCCTCCAAATCATCAATAGAAAGAAGATATGTCCTTTTAGTGAGAACTTATTTCACTTATGTTTCCTCTGGAGAATCTCCTTTGTTTTTATCCATTTTGCAGGAGAAATCTTGTAGCCCGATAATCAGTTTTCCAGCCACCGGATGTAAATAATCCCATGTAAGCTTCACAGAGAATTACTCAAACTCAGTGGGGAAGAGAATGTGATCCACAGAATTCACCTACACATCTTCAAGCTAACTCTCTCTACTAACTCTGCTACCTTACCTTAGCATCTGATTTTGAGTAGGGCAAGCAGCAGTCTCCTGGGCCTGCTGAGGAGGGCCGTACAGAATAACTGTCTGTATCAAGAAAAGCTGCCCTTTTAGTAGTTAATGAGCAAGCTGAGCTGGGTCTTGGAGGAAGCAATGACTTTGCTCTAGACTTTGAGGCAGGAATCTTTGACAAAGAGGCAGTCTAGTCATGAGAAAACAAACAAAAGAAAACACAACATGAAGCTGGACAAAAGGAAAACACATGCAACATGGACCAAAAAAAAAAAACCCAAACCACAACCAAAACCCAAAACACCAAGCTATGAATGAATACTTTTCCTGCGTCTGGTAATGGTGTCTATGCAGTTCTGACACACAGGAAAGTTTTAGTTCTGTATTGTATTGCTAATTCTGGCAAGTGCCCTTTTCTGCAGATGCTGGTTTTGTCTTGCGCTAATAGGACAAAACTGGTTCCAGGTACAGGATTTAACTGGTCCAGCTGCTGGCTGTCTTCATTGGAAGCAAGTGCAAAACTACAGGAGCACCAAGAGATCCTACTCCTTTAACACTAAGTGTGCATATGAAATATATCCCTCCAGGCTATGGTCAGAATAAACCCGTGGGAATCTTAAAAGCAAAGTTAAAGCAGTATTCCCACAATGGCAGAATGATGACAGCATGGCTTCTTGTGCCACTGTGTGCACACTGCTGCACCCCGAGCGTGGCATTCTGTGCATCTGGTGTCACTCTGCAGACATTCATAAATGTGTATTGACAATGTGGAGTCCTGGGAGGAGGAAACCAGTATATGGTTGAAAGGCTGACATGATATGTCAGTGTGATTAGATACTTATCTGATACTGAATAATGATACTACCCCATTGACAGAACAATTAAGCACCAATAGGGCAGATTCAAAATTCTTTGTCGATGCTTAGGAGCTTCTGACTGCTTTGCAAGGAGGAATTTCCTTGAAAGAGGGTAGAACTTCTTGCTCAAGCAACACTTTTTTCCCTCCCAGGGGTATAACTGATACTATAACAAACAAGGTTGTTATCCTGTCAGTGTAGTGCTGAGTCTCAAGGTATTTGTACAAGCATGAAGTTACACATAGGACCAATCCCAATGGGCGTGTAATTATGGGATTTGGCACAGAATTTGAGTCATGAAAAATGCAGCATTTGATCAAAGTCAGTCAACTAGACCTTCTCAATGTTCAGAAAAGGTGTCTGAGGTAGTCCTCAAAGTAGCTTTATCAGAAAACGAGAAAAGAACGGGTTGTCAGCCCCCTACTTAAAGTCGTCCAGCTTAGGCTATCTAGCCTACAGAAAACTGAGGCTGTTGTGCTGAGTGTCATCTTTGACATCATAAACACGATTAAGAGTTGTAGACCTGCATAACAAACAACTCCAGGTCTACAATACAGTTCAGTTTTCTGAACTTAGGATAAACTAGGTATGCCCAGTTTGAAGTCCAAATGTTCATTCAGTGGTTTTATACTTTTTTCAACTTAGGTGTCATGCAAAATGTTTCCTGTAAAAACACAGGTACGGCCTCACAGATGCAGATTTTAGGCACACTGTAGAGACCCCATCTTTTTCATTCACATTGCACTCAGCGTCCTCTGTGAATATGCACAGATAATGGCAATGCTAAAAATGGACAAGACTCAGATCTTTCAACGGAACAGCTGGGGAAAAGGAGCTAATGCATTGCTCTGAGATTATTGCAGTCTCGGTCCCAGAAAACTACTTATTCTCTATTAGCAATACATTAACTTTGACCTCTGTTATAATTCATGCTGCTGAAAGTGCCAGGTGCCCACAGGAGAAAGATCTATGTAACCCCAAGACTCAGGAATTGGTGAAGTTGGGATGCAGGAACCTCACTTTATTTCAGAAGTATTCCTAACACGTGGCTCATGTTTTCAGCATCTCACTACCGCAGGTACAAAGCATCTTCCAGCAGATGGAACTGCTCAGCCTTTCCTGAATGTTTTCTGCAAAGCAGTATGTAAACTGTAGTTTGAAGATGGATAACAAAACTGACCAGGTTGGATGATCTAACATTACCAGTGGAGAGGAAAAGGCTGCATGGGAAGGACAGAAAAGCTGATAATCAGAAGAAACACAACAACAAAGAGGGAGAGGTCTTTAAAAAAGCAGAGATTAAACCAAAGCATGGAAGAAAAAACATCCAGGAGGTGCCTGAGTGTGGCAATCTGAGAAGCGAGGCAACAGAGGGAGAAAGGAAGCAGGGGACAGGCTTGGGATCTTTGCCATCACATAAGGGACAGGAATAAGGAAGGTGTACAGAAAGCAGGTAATTATTTTGCGGTGCTTGGACTCAGAACACAGAAGACTCTGGAAACAGACTAGCATTGGCTTCTCTTGCTTAAGCGTTGATTCCCCCAGAAAGACAATAATAAACCATACTGCTGACTCAGACCAGAAACCTATCAAGAGATTTCTTACTGTACTAGTAAAGAAGCTCTCTAGCAGTTTCTCAGTTATGAGCTGAAACAGGTCAGAGCTGAAAAACCACATGAAATCCGAGAATCCATGGTTGAACTCAGGTCTAAATTTCCCAGCTTCTGCAAAGCCTCCAATCAGTTATGCTGCTAAAAACATTCATTTCTTATCATTCATGAGTAACGTGCAGCACTTTGTGAGACAACATTTTTTGTTCCCCAAAGAGTTGATGATCTGGTTAGACAAATGAAGCAAGTCAGCCATGGAATATATTAGGAAATCTAGAGGAATCCTAAGAACCTGGACATTCTTATGGATGGGTAATACTGCCAGTATTGGTGCTGCAGATACGAATTAGCACGTGTCAGTGTCCTGTAGAGGATAGTGAAAGCAGGATGGTTTCCTGGAGATTTGGGAGTGGTGGGACAGGAAGAGTGTGAGGTCAGCATAAGAGCGGAGAGGCACTACAGTATTTGCTGAAGGAAACTCAGCAGAAGAGGGCCAGAAACAGGGAGCAGAACAGGCTGCTGAGCAGCTGAAGGCAGGACATGTAACTGTCAAGTTAAACACGACACAAATCAGCGATCCAGGAAACAGCGATTCAGAAATCACCTAATAGCAAATACAAAGCTACTGTCCAGTAATTTCTACGCAGGTGTGACCTCTGCACAATGCATGGCAGCGTGTGGGTGCATTGGGAGACATCCAGCAACTCCTGGGGGAGGGCTTCTGCCTGCACAACAATCAAGCAAGGTGGCAGTACAAGCCGGGTGCTGCAGGAAGGGCCGAGGTACACAGTATATCCCGGCAGAAGACCTCCCCCAAAAATCTGAATGCCATCCAACTCCTGCAGGTTAGAGTCTGTGTGCCCCCTGTGGATCTGCAGACTGCCATCACCTACTGCCAGGACTGCAATTCAGAGGTTACTCAGGAAAGGTGGATTTAATTACCCTTTTAAATGAATAATGAATATGGCAAACGAGTTCTAAATGGAACACAAATTTTAAACGGGACACACAATTACTTACTGAATTAACACAAAAAGATCTGAAATAAGGACAAAAGGAGATTATAAAGATCAATGATAAGCTGATTTTACTCACTGAGAGTTTTTCCTTTGCTTGTTTAAATACACCAGGAGCCTGGTTTGTTTCACCACCTGCTGCTGAGAGACCCAAAGAAAGACTTGATAGTTAAAAACAATAATAATAAGCATTTCCACTTAGTATGCTCATTAAAACAATTAAATACCTTGGAACTACCATGTAAAACAATTACCATGTGAATTACTCTCAGTGAACTGTATGCAAAAATGTACCTCCCTTAAAAATGTCTTATATTTATCATACCTGAGATAAAATGGTATTCTACACATTTCAAACCAATCAAAGTTTCTTACTTCTGTTCCTGCGAGTCTAGAAACTACAGTAAAAAGTTCACAAACAGTTGACGATTACAAGAGGCTGCAGTACTGAAGGTCAACCCTCAGACACCTTAGCACCCTGATATTCAGCACTGTCCTCTAAAAAT
Source organism: Porphyrio hochstetteri (assembly GCA_020800305.1). NCBI lineage: Eukaryota > Metazoa > Chordata > Aves > Gruiformes > Rallidae > Porphyrio > Porphyrio hochstetteri. The sequence goes on along the minus strand of CM036910.1, from coordinate 3,693,766 downwards.
CAGGCTCCTTTCAGTAATGCACAAATGAAAATTCTATGAGGCCCCTGAAATCACCACTTTTCAAACTCTTAGCCAACATTCCTACGGGAAAGAGAGAGCTTCATCGCTGAATTATCATTTAGTTGCTGTGGGTCAACTAAGCCCTCAAACTTTGGCAATTCAGATTTTATCTGGGACATCAAGTATGTTAAATCAGTATTTTGTTTATCTGATACAACATGGTTTGAGTTGAGATCTTTTTACTCTCTGACTTAGATTTCATCCTTATTAAAAATTTTGGAATGGGGCAGCTTTTTTGAAAGCAGGTTATTAGTTTTACCCCAACACTGTTGCTCAGGAAGTGATCTACCACACAAAAACTAGATGTGAAATTCTTTGACATCTGTGCCCGGATGCCCTCAGTGAATGCAGAAGGACAGTAGTCACAGGTGACAACCTTTTGCTGTAAACACAACTGTTTTCCAACTGTAAAACCAACCCCAATGCATCATAGAGGATGGAACTGCTTCAGTTTTCCTTGTCTTGTGCAGTTCCCAGGCATGGTGAGGAGATCCCTGGTTTTCTGCCATCCTTCCCACTCTAATTCTGCCCTCTTAACAGGCTTGTTTGCTTGCTGTTGTGGTTTTTTTTAATTGAAGGAGTAGAAGAGAGAACTTGTAAAGACGAAAAGGCTATGTAACCACATACTTCAGTTCTGAATTTTTAAGTGATAAGCACAGCACAGCCCTCCTGCATCATATTTTACTGCGTCTGTTACTGCTGGGTTTGGTCTCTTTGGCATCTCTTCTAAATAACCACAAATGGCTTCTTTCCTCCTTCCTTTGGTATCGAGCCCTAACCAACCACAGCTATGAAGTGGAAAGAATAGCTGTGCTGCTTGCGCTGACTTACCTGAAAGCACCACAACTTCTCCACCTGAACAAAAGACCCCCACAGGCTCTGCTGCCAGTTTAAATACACCACAAACTGTTTTACCACAGGGGTGACCCCAGAGTTGAAGACAAGGAACAGAAGCTTATCACATAGTGACTCCCACTCAAAGCCTTGCCACCGCCAGTACTCCTCTGACAGCACAACTGCAGCAGCATCTCGCAGCCACTAACACAACATGACTGAGACTGGGGCTTCACTCGCAGAACTACACTGCTCAAGGCTCAGTGAATATAAAAAGATGAGGTATATGAAAATAAGGCACACTGAATTTTCTGGGAATGCTGAATGTGGCGAAACATTCTAAGAAGGTTTTTTCCCTCCCCCCCCGCCTTTGTGGTGCAGTTCAAGCTCCTCTGCTTTAGAGCCCAAACCTCAAAGTTCAGTCCATATTACTGCAACTTTTAGGCTCACTCTAGGCCCATTATTTTGATTGCTCTGCATCTTGGGATTTAAATGTACTGAGAGTACATTTAAAAAAAAAAAATTGCATTTTTCATTTTGACTAATATAGCTGCTTCACTAGGTGTTAGAGCGAGAGACAAAGAGTTGCCAGGCAGCACACATTTAAGGCATCAGGCAGATTTCCTTATGCAAGTCTATCAGTATGACTCAGGCCTCTCTGGATGCTACTGAGCCTGAAACGTTCAGAGGAGTTAGTGGTAGAGTACCTGAAGGCAACTCAGTGCTGACCACAGGGCTGTACAAGTGCAGATGAAGTTGAGAACACTACAAATGCTTTTTCCCCCCATTTCCACTGGTTATTGGGCCCCCTGGGTCTTTTGAAGGAATACGTGAATTATGGGTCATAACTTCTCAGCTGATCAAGCTGTGCTTCAGCAAACACCAAGAGGTAACAAAGAGAGGTTTTCTTAATCCTCTTTTAAAACTCCTCACTCTTGGGTAGTTCTGGTCCACAGTGCAAGTTAGAATGGCCCAGAGACTGGGAACTGTGGAGGAGCCATCTCAGCAATACAGAAGGACCTGGATCAGCGTTTCCTTCCCTGGCTCCATTCCTCATGACAGGTGAAGGAAAAGCGCCAGATTCCCTCACAGAGGCAAAGCAACGGGACCGAGTATTTAGTTCTGTTTTCCTAACAGAATACAGCCAGGAAGCAACACACACTTTGTACACTTGAGGCATGCTATTAAAGCTACCCTTATGTAACTATCCTTTTACTGTATTTTCACTGGTCTGACCTCTGTACAGAGACTGGTCTAAACTGGAACAGGAGTTACTCATCGGTGTAAAACTGGATGGGAGCGACTTCTTACGAACACTCTCAGTATCGCACTGTTTAACTACAGGATGGGTAATAAATCCTGTTCTTCAATTCTGAGCCATGACAAGAGGCCTACATAGTTCTGCATTG